>CM053762.1:42955678-43013945 GCA_028658305.1 Pachyuromys duprasi | reverse complement strand
GGGGTTCCAGGCCATCTCCATGAGTGGTCCTTGGCTGGAGTATCAGTTTCAGAAAAGACCCCTGTGCCCAGACTTTTAGGATCTGTTGCTCTCCTTGTGGAGCTCCTGTCCTCTCCAGGTCTTACTATCTCCCACTTCTCTCATAAGATTACCTGCACTCTGCCCAAACTTTGGTTATGAGTCTCAGCATCTGCCTGATACCCTGCAGGGTAGAGCCTTTCAGAGGCCCTCTGTGGTAGGCTCCTGTCCTGTTCCCTGTTTTCTCCCTCCTCCCATGTCCATCTCTTTGCCTTTCTGAATGGGGATGGAGCATCTGCTTTTTCATATTCTTGATGGTATTCTTTATTCTACAAAAGTTTTCCTCTTGATGAAGTTCAAATTATCTAGCTTTTCTTTGTTAGATGTTTTGGTGTTGATATCCAAGAAATGATTGCCAAATACAATGGTGTGAATATTTCCCCTGCTTTCTCCTGAGGACAGTGTAGTGTTAACTACCATCTTTAGTTCTTTGATTCATTTTATGTTGATTTTTGTCTGTGCTGTGCATTGTCTGTGTCTCGCCAACTTATAAACAGTGTTTGATGGTATTAAATAGCTTTCCCAAATCAGCTTCCTAATAAACCCAGAATCCCCTCGCTTTCCATCATCTCCCCTGCTCTTGGCCAGACAGACTAGCATCACGCGTCAGCAGCATCTCTGCCTCTTTTCCACCCTCCTCAATTCTGGTCCAGCCCTTACATACTCATATTGGGGTAATGCCAAACAGCTTCTTAAATACCTGCACTGACTCACATTGTTCTATTAGTAAAAGCCAAGTGTTTTGGGTTTTTTTGTTTTGTTTTGTTTTCACTGACCCTTTGAACTCTAGCTAACACGGTTCAGTTACCTCTTTGTGACTTCTTCATCACCCTAATCTCCCCGTTGCCCAGAACAAACTTCTTGCTATTTCTCAAGTATGCTGCACATCTTCTGGCTTGTGGTCTTGGCCCAAATGCCTCCTCATACTGGATTGTTTTTTTTCCTCCAGATATATCCATGACTAATCCTTCATCTCCTTCGGTCAAATCTGAGGCCTCCTCGTGTAAAATTGCGACCCATTGCTTCATGCCTCTGTCTCCTCAGCTCCCCTACTTCTCTAATCTTTAGTCTGTGACATGTTGTGATGTTCTTTCATTGTTTGTTTATCATATTCTCTCTCTCTCTTTCTCTCTCTCTCTCTCTCTCTCTCTCTCTCTCCCCTCACTAGACTTCCAGCTTCCTGCCGACTAGCAGTTTTTTCTGGGTCGCCCTCTGCTGTTCTCTAAATTTTTAGGATAGTGCCTGGCATACAGTGATGAAGCTAAAAGGCCCAACCAGGTCAGGCTGACGAAGTTCAGTGCTCAAGGACTCCCACCCGTTGTGCTAGAGCCTTCATCTTGGTGTTCAGTCATCCTGCCCTCATAAATCACCTCCCGTCCTCTCACTATCCCAGACCTTCCCCACTGCTCACAGCAACCCTGTACTCCCCTCTCTCGTGGTATGAAGGAGTTTTTATATATGCAGGCCTCACACTCTTCCCCAGTTCCTCAGACATCCCCTCCCCAGGACAGTCTGTGCTGGAGAAGCATGTGGTTTTTAATTTATGTTTTCTTTTGTTTATTCCTGCTGGCTCTAAGTTTTCTGTTTTCTTCCACATCTGTGACCTAGACTGGAGATGTTCACTATTAAGGACTAGTGGGATTAAAGGCCACATTGGGTACCACCAGAGGCTTCAGCTGAAGAGCTGATGCCCCAGCTGTTGCTGCTGGAGTCCAATGGCTTGATGGAAGGATGGAAGTGGCTCAATGTCCAGATGTTGTGGTAGCCCAGATTGATCGGAAGAAATTGAAAGGAAGCAAAGAGTGAGTGCTTCTGTTTTTTTTTTGGGGGGGGGAGGGGGCTGGCCTGCCCTCAAGAGTTATTTCCCGACACTTCCATGGCCACAGCAACAAGTGGCTTACATTTAAATGATTCCATAGAATATGAACAAATCGAGAATTCACTGGAAATCCAGCAGTTGGGTAATAATAATGACAGTGCCAAAATCTGAAGACAGAGAAAGCTAAAAAAGATCTTCTCTGGGTGAAAGGTTGTGTGCTGAAGGAGCTGTTGGACCACCCATAAAGGAAAACCTAGGAACTGCCTATGTGCAGGTTGGTTTCCTCTCTTGCTTAGCATTGTAAGAGGAATGAGTCAGGTAGCAGTTGCTGCTGTCATGGGACAGTAACTAGCTTGTAAGAAGAGATTTTACTCCAGAATTGGAAAGATGGCTTTATGCTTTGTTGGCTTGTCTTTAAAACAAACAAACAAACAAACCCCAAAAACATTATTGCCTGAGGCTTGTTCCCTAATTTAGCAGCTTTGCAGGAAGGTTTGCTGAAGGAAGGCTTTTAGTGGTCAACACAGATGAGGAAAACTCCTGCTTTGATTAACATGCTTAGTCAGTAGGTGTTCTAACCAGTGTGAATAGCTGCTGAGCCATCATGATGCAGTTTATTTCTTCGGGTAAAGAAATGCCTGCTGAGGGCAGCCTAGGTCTGAGGAAGCGCAATGCCAACGTGAGACAGAGCACATCGCCTTTTCCACTCCGTGTGAAGGTCCTCATGCTAATCCGTGCAGGTCAGGTTGCTATTCAGAACACAAACTGAATTGACGCGAGGGCCTGAAATATCTAAGGGAAGTCTCGCCTGGTATCTGATGGACAGTTTGAACAATTTTCTTCAGTAACATACAACAGGCTACTACAGAAGCTTACATAAAGACGAATGAGATTGTTGCAGATCCCAGTGTTGTTTTATTGTTTGTTTATGGGAACACGTATAATTTTGTTTAAATATGTAGTTAGTTTACTCAAATAGCATTTGACTCTTGAACAAAATAAAAGACAATGAATGTCCAGAAAAAAAACTGTAATTTTCCCTGTTATTGAAAATAGATTTTCTCTCACATAATATATCCTGATTATGGGTTCCCCTCCTATGCCTCCGAGTTCCTTCCCACCCCTGCCCATTCTGAGTCCATTCTCTCTCTGTCTTTCATTAGAAAACAAACAGGCTTCTAAGGGATAATTAAAATAAAATATGACAAGGAAAAACAAAAACTAACCTATCAGAAAAACTAACAAGGAAAAGAGCTCCGTAGAAGGCACAAGAAACAGACAGCCATTCATTTGCACACTCAGAAATTCCATAAAAACACTAAACTGGAATATATACATAATACATATACACAAAGGACCTACGGGGCAAAAAGACAGGAGAATATATATATTCAAATGTATATATATTATATATGATTATTTAATAAAATAACATTTTTAAAAGAAAAACTATGACACTATGAGACAAGAACCTCTAAAGATGCCCTTGCGGTGTTTTCTGTTGGCCGTCGACTGCTGCGCATGTGCAAACTCAGCTCCTATTAGCTCCGTTACACCTTCGTGAGCAGGCGCTTGGCACAAAAGATAGAAGACTGAGGCAGCACTAGGAATTTTCTCTAGGAAAAGATGTCATCTGGCATCATGCTTGCCACCAGTGCCTCAGGCTACATCTCTGGCCCTCAGACAGATGGGAAGATGCTAAGAGACAGGGACTCCTGGGCCTGTGGGTAGCGTGCCCTCTAGATACACGCTCCGCCCTCCACAGGACTGCTCTATAGCCAGAGAGGCTACTTTTAGAGAATACCCCCAACGATCAGCCTTGTTCTTGTGCTTTGCTTCATCGGGTAGGGTAGTAAGCTTCATTGACTTCACAGCCAGCAACCTCAGATTATTACAACATAGACCTAATTCCATCTCTTGACACAAGAGAGCACAAATATAGCTCCGTAGCGCGAATCAGCACACGCAGCCAATTGCAAGTCAGCTCTACATGTCTGTCTTCTCACCATGGACTCCAGCTAAAGACCAACGTGATGAGTGTAGGGCCAGGGTTTTATTTCCTGGGCTCTGTATCAGCTGCTTTTCCCAACAGAAGCTACTTATAGGAGAAAAGGTCTATGGTGCTCAAGACACAGTCCGTTGTGGAAGAGAAGGCATGATGGTGGGAACATCTCTGGGCCCGTGGAAGAGTAAAGTAACTGCAACTCACATGGAGGCTAAACCAGGAAGAAGCGAAGGCATGATGGGAAGGATCCAGGGATAACATATCCTCACGTGACAACCCCCAGTGACCTACTTCCTTTAGGTAGGCTCCACCTCCTGAATGTTCCATAATATCACAGTCAGTTGAAGGACCAGGTGTTCAAGCACAAGAGCCTATGGTGGACACTTCATGTTCAAACCATGACAGCCCCCTATTCCTAGGTCTCTTCCAGTTGGTCCTTTGCTTCTACCAACCCCCGGTTACCACTAGACAGTTTCTTTCTAGAACTATGTTTTGTGGCCCCGCCCTGCTCCCTGTGTTTGACCCTCCTGTCTGGTTCCTTTAACCTCCCTCATCCAGCCTGTTATAACTGGCTCCTTATTCTCCACACTATTTGAGCATGCTATAGTGCAAATGTGTTTTGTCTACACCAAGACTCATGTTGAAGCTTTGTTCTTCAATGTGCACTTTTGGGAAACAGAGTCTAGTGGGAAGTCATGGAGGCTGGGCCCTCAGGAATAAGGGATGAGTCCTCGCTCTCAAGGGCTGGCTTAGTAAATGAGAGGGTAGGCTTTATAAAGCAAGGCTACCCAGCATGTTTTGTCTCTTCTCTTTGCCCTTCTGCTTCCCGCTCCCCCAGGCCTCCACCTCCCCCAGCCCGCCACCTCCCCTTGCAATGAATACACATGAGGATTTAACCTTACACGCCTTCCTGATCTTGAACTTCCCAGCATCCAAAAAACATGAGCCAAAATAAACCTATTTTCTTTGTAAACTGCCTGGTGCTAAGTATTCTGTTACAGCTGTAGAAAATGGACTAAGTGCCCCAGCTTTCCTGTCAGGACCTGTTTGATTGAACAGGTAACAGGTAACAACCAAAGCTGAAAACAACACCGATGAGGCACAGATCAAAGCACAGAGGGGTGTGTGTGGCTGAGAACCTAAATCCTGAGCCAGAAGAGGCAGCTTTGCCAGCAGGAATGGTGTGGCTCACAAAGTTCATCTTCCCCTTGCTTTGTGTCTTGCAGCGCTGGTCCTTGCCCTGTGTTAGAATAAGTCTGTCTCCTGTGTGCCCTAGACAGTCCTAGGATCTTTATGTTAGTCCTTCCGCACCCAGGTTGTGTCTTCAGCTTTGGGTCATTTTTGATAACTGTTTTCTGAAATCGGATTGGAATTTTGCACCTCTACCGTTGGTGGATGAAACCAAGGTTACAGCCCCCTCCCTGGTAAGGTCAAGAAGTGGAGGGTGAGGGGGGGGTGTACCAGTGGCAGGAAGCTACCGGTTCTCAGCAGCGCTCTCCATAGTTTCCTCTTCTCCCTGGGAGCAAAACCACAAGCTTTGTCCACAATCACAGGTTCCAAACATCATCGGCCAGCTTCACAAGCCTTGGCTGAGGACCAATCAGGTAGCTGGTACTCTGGGCAATGGGATAATAGGATCAAGGGCACTAGATCACAGGGTAGTCTCTCTATGGAATGTCTGTACCCTAGCTACCTCAAAGTAACCAGATATCACTGATAAAAGATGTGTGGTCATGGGGTCTGGGTCTCTGAAGGTCTTCTGTGGATGCCCGACACCAGCCCTGTTTACTCTTCACTCCTCCAATGGTTATCTGGCTTCCCCCTACTCTAGCACATGTTAGTCTGAGGGCCTGGTTGGCTAGCTTTGTTGTTATGCATCCCCTTAAGCTCCAGTTGTCTCCTTGCCCAGCCTTCTAGACCACAGAAACTGGTCCCTATGGCTGGTCTCAGCAATAGTAAGGATGCATCTAATGTCTGTTGTCCAGGATCTCATCTCTCCTCACTCTTCCCTGCATCTGTTCAAACACTGGACCACATGCTAGTCAGACTGTCCTGAGTTATTTAGCTGTAGATTAGGAAACTGATGAAAGACTCAGAATTGAGTAGCTGACCGTAATAAAATGATTGTGGTTTCCTGTGCCATTAACAGAGAGACCCAGTATAGGTTAAAAGAATAAAATTTTCTGTCACTTTAAGACAACAACAACAAAAATACAAAATAAAAGCATTCCAAAGAGTCTTTAAGAATTACAGCACCAACTGGTTGTATTGTTTCACCTCACCGGCACTATGCCAAATTTGCTGAGATGTAAAATTTGGTAATGAGAAAAGTTGCACGTGTGTATTGAAAGAGGGATAGTTATAAAAGTTAAGATTTTCGATCCATATTTACAGCAATTCCTCTCCAGATTTTTCCTCCAAAGCACTAGGCATTGAATTCCCAAACTATTTTCCCCAAACCCTTACTTTTTGGGGGAGGTTGTCAGGGTTCTAAGCCTTGGATACAGCTAGAGAAAAGAAAGCATGGATTCTCCTAAGTACTTCTATATCAACAAAAATAGAAGTTCCCAAGTAAATGATTCTTCTTGCATGTTATGCTATCATAATCCCGAATAAGAAAACAACGACATTGTCAGTTGTCGGAAATGAATTTGCAAACTTTCTAAAAAGGCTGATCTAGCACCACTGTGACATAGGATTCACTGGGGGGTCAGTTAGATGATAAAGCCTGTATGCAGGAAAAGGAAGAAAAAAAAAAAGAATGTGCTCATGAGCAGGGGCAGCCTGAATGGGAAATGCCTTTGCAGAGGTAGGTGGGAGGGACAAATTGTCCTAGAGATACAGTGCAACATTGTTTGGGGTTCTTTGGTGTGATGAAGTCCCCCAGTGCCAGCTCCCGCAATGAAAGATAACAGAATGTGTGCCCCAAGCCCAGCCCCCTACTTCATCTTCCACTTCATTTCATACTGCCCTTGTCCAGCAACACGTCTAACAAAGAGCCCTTCTTTGTTGTTGCCTGGCAACTCCCACCCATACTGGCTTGCCCTGGAACATGTGCATTCTTGAATAGAAACCAGTATAGCATGTCTGAATACAGTGGCAGTTTTCACATTCTTTCCTTTAGCGTATTGAAGTGGCCATGGACTCAGGGTGGGACAAGCTACAGTCATTGGATAAAGTGGTTCTCCTTTCATAAGTCTGTGTGTAGAAGTTTGGGGTCAGATTCTAACTGAGAAGTGGTTTCTGGTCATGAAAGAAGCGTGAAGGCTGCTATGGTCCTTTGAATGTGAAATATCTTCTGTTGGCTCATTTATCTGAATAGCTGGCCCCCAGCGCTGGTTGCATTATTTCAGAAAGAATCATTAGTGTGTGAGTCACTGGGAGCCTGGTCTTGAGGTCTGACATTGTAGGCACCACTTCCTAGCTGCTGTCTGCCTCCTAACTACAGAGCCAAGATATGAGACAAATAGCTACCTCACACTCTGCCACCAAGTCTTGACTCTCACCTAGGCCATACATAACTCCCTGAACATTGAGCCCAAATAAATCCTCCCTCCCTTAAGTTGCTTCTTGCCAGGTATTTGGTCAGATAGAGGTAAAAGAGGGAAACTGGTCATCTACCAAAACAACCCAAGGGTTCAATACAATCCCCATAAACAGCCCAATGCAGCTCTACAGAAACTTAAAAAGGAACCTTAACAGAGGCAGCCTATGGATTGGGAAAAAGCCTTTACCAGACACATGTCTGACAGAGGGTTAGTATCCATAATATACAAAGAACTCAAAAAAACTAAACATAAAACCTCAGACAATCCAATTTAAAATGGGCCTGTTGATTCTGTGGGTTTTCTTGTGTGTCCTTGACCTCTCTGGCTCCTTCAATCCTTCCTCTCCATCTTCCTTAGGATTCCCCAAGCTCCACCTAATGTTTGGCTGTGAGTCACTGCATCTGTTTCCATCATTCGCTGGGTAAAGCCTCTCAGATGACAGTTATGCTAGGCTCCTGTCTACAAGTACAACAGAATATCATTAATAGTGTCAGGGATGAGCTCTCTCTCTCTCTCTCTCTCTCTCTCTCTCTCTCTCTCTCTCTCTCTCTGCACGGGTCTCAAGCTGGGCTAGTCATAAGATGGCCCTTTTTCTCAGATTCTGCTCTATATTTTATCCCTGCACATCTTATAGGCAAGACAAAATGTAAGTCTAAGGTTTTGTGACTGGGTTGGTGTTCCAGTCCCTCCATTGGAAGTCTTGCTGCAGATGGCCTGCTCAGGCTCCATATCCCCCCATTGCTAGGAGTCCTAGCTAGGGTCACCCTCATAGATTCCTGGAAGTTTCCATTGTCCTAGGTTTCTAGCTTGTCCCAGAGATGAGCTCCCACACACACACCCCGCAATCCAGTCTCCCAGTACTCCTCCCTCTATCCCCCGACCCCAAACCCATCCACAGAGACTGAGCTGCCAATCAGAGAGCATTTGTGATGGGCCTAGGCCCTCTGCACAATATGTAACAGTTGTGCAGCTGGGTCATCACGTGGACTCCTCAAGCAGGGTCATGGGCTGTCTCTAACCACGTTGCCGGGTTGTAGATCCCTTTCCCTAACTGGGCTGCCTTGTTTAGCTTCAATAGAAGAAGATGCTCCTAGTCTTGCTGAGACTTGATATGCCAAGGCTGATGGCTATCTAGGAGGCCTCTCCTTTCCTGGGGGAAAGGGGGAGGAGGTGTGGGTGGAGAAGGGGGGATGTGAAAGGACGGCTAGAAGGAGAGGAGGGAGGGGCAGCTGCAATTAGAATGTAAAGTAAATAAATTAATAAATAATTAATAAAAATAAAATAAAAAATAATTAAGAAGGATTTCCTGCCCGTTCTGTAAGCTGCCTCTTCACTGGAATGATAGCGTCCTTTGCTGTACAGAAGCTGTGTCGTTTCCTGCAGGCCCGTTTGTCAGTTGTTGGTCTTAATACCTGTGCTATCCGGGTCCTGTTTCGGGAAGAACTGAAAATAACCAGCAGCCCAGTGGCTCTGTCCCGTTTCATCTGTGCCAGTGCTGTTTGCTCGCTCGCTCTGAAAGCCACAGTGCCCCTTCCCCAGTTGAAAGGGCTTGCTTGCTGCCGATGGGCCAGTTCTCCAATCAGCCTTGGAAAGAATGATTTAGACATTAGTCAGCCCCATCATAACTTGCAGTTGTGCCTGTTTCTAGAGTGGAACCAACAGGAAACTCTTTTGAGAAGTAGAGGGCAGAGAGGGGTGATGTGCGTGCGCGCGCGCACTCCTGTAACACAGCTTCCGGTCTGAGACGCATGCAACTCACATAGCTCCTCACTGCAGAGGCTCCTGATTTCCTGCTTTCCACAAACCGTAGAGTGAGAGCAATTTATGTTAACCTGTCTTTGTTTGATAGAGAGGTTTACTCTCACTGCGAGTAGCCATGTTCATGCCCAAAATTCTCTTCCTCGTCTTTTTTTCCCCAGATAGACTCAACATATGCCTTACTCAAATTATATGTTGGAAAAACTTGAAACAGCCACATTCCCCAACAATTGAATTTGTAAGTAAAATATATGACAGTTGGGATATGGCCCAGTGAATAAAGTGTTTGCCACACAAGCACAGAAACTGAATCAGATCCCCAGTACCCATGTAAAACCCGGGCATAACGGTATGTCTGGGAGCTACTTCTTTTCTTCGCTCCTGCTGGACCAGCTAGCAGGCACAGCCTCGACAGGCAGAACGACACTGGCGAGTTCGTGGGCCAACAAGTGCCGCGGAAATGCCCCGCAAGCAACTGCATCATTGGTGCCAAGGACCATGCGTCTATCCAGTTGAATGTGGCCAAGGCTGACAAGGTCACAGGCTGGTTTAATGGCCAGGATAAAACCTATGTTATCTGCGGGGCCGTTCGCAGGATGGGCGAGTCAGATGACTCTATTCTCTGGCTGGCTAAAGCTGATGGAATTGTCTCAAAGAACTTTTGATCAGAAGAGATCGGCAATATTTCTCATAAATAAAAGTGATAAAGAAAAGGAATAATAAAAATATGTCTGTTACCCCAGGATTGGGAGCGGGCACGGGTATGGATCCCCAGAGCTTGTCGGCCAGGTTAGCGGAGGTGGCAAGCTCTGCATTTGTTGGTTTGCTGGGCTGCTGGATATCCTGACTCCGAAGATTGGAATTGTCCCAAGGAACTAAGTCTAAAGAGGTCTACGTCCCCTATCCCTTCCAACCTTCTTTCTCTACTACCTAGGGTCGGGGTTGGAAGGAAGGAAGAGGTTTAAGAAATTATTTTTTAAAAAGATTTTTAAAAATAGCACCCACAGATGAATATTTTTACATGTCTTCTGATATCATAATTTTAAAATAGAAACAAAATGAAACTAGCATATTAGATTCAGAAAGATTAAGAATGATAAGTAACTCTTTATCGTTGAAAAGAAGGATAATACAAATGGTCAAAAATGAGAGTCATTTGCACATTTTTCACTGTATATATTCATTGTCTATAATACTGTTGCCTAAGAATGTTTTCCTCCACATATATGCTGTAGAGTGACTGTCCCTCTCCTGGAGCTCCTCCTTGATCTGCAATTGGACGCTCACAGGCCCAGGTTTGTGCTGTGAGATCAGGCTTGTCATGACTGTCATGCCCTGAGACAGCAGCTATGCATCTTCCCTGTTTCACATTCTTTCTGCTCTCCCTTCTGTAACGTGCCATGTGACTTGTAGCCTCCTGTCTCTCCAGCGAATGTGCTCCCATTACAATGATGCCTTCTGTGTTGTGATATAGCCAAGATGGTCCCAGCCAGCCGGGGGCTAAACAGATAGGGTCTCCCAATCTTGTCCTTTACGCCTCCAAAACTGTGTGTTAAATAAACTTCTTTTCTTTATACACAAATACAAACCTAAATAAAGTTAGGACAGGATGCTACATGTAAATGTTATTTCTCTCTTTGGAAGGCAACTCCGCACAGATTGCTACTTATCTGTACGGTTACCTTTTCAGCCTTCGTGGGAAAGTTCTGGCTTTACCTGGATAGTTCATGTAGCTTCCTTATAGCCGATTCCAACCACGTGGCTAAAATTCCCAATCAGTCTAGGTTAAGTTAGGTGTTTGTATGGTACCATTGGTACATGGTACACATTGGTACTTGAAAAATATTTGTTGAATGAGTTGGTTGAGTATGAGTTCCATGGATTTTCTGAAAGGAAATCAGGTAAACCATACCTTTGTCCTTTCTTCTAACCTGTTTATTGGTATACAGTCACGTAATTGTGTGAACTGCCTTGGACCATGCAGGTGGTCTATGGACTACACTATTGTATGAGGCAGAGTGACTGGGAGTAATCCTTATACCTTCAACAACAACAAAACCCACTTCTTATGACACAACCCGTCTCTGTATTCTCTTTATGTAATAAAATGGCATTCATTTTGCTTAAGCTACTGGAATTATTATTATTTTTTTACTTATTCCAATAAACTCTAATCTCAGCAAGAGCAATGAGTCATCTTTTGACAACAAAGTAGCAAAGTTATTTCCAGGACCATGGCAGAGAGAATGGGGTTGTCTTAATTAGTATGGAGCCTGCACAATAGCAGCAGTGTCAGCTATATATAATAACACAACAGCAGACTGTTAGATTTTCTCAGTTAAATGGCTCATATATCTGATCTAGAAAGTTCAAAGGTTGGTTCCGCTGATTTTCCTGTAACTTCCCTTGAACGCTGTGGGATGGGATGTGTGAAGCTTTGCTTGCAGGCGGGTCACAGGGCTTCAAAGAGGAGTGTTCCCCTAAGTAGCTTAGTTAAGGGCCAATATCAGGGTCTTTTTAGTAAAGGATACTTCTACGCTCCATCTAGGAAAGACACATAAAATGAATACACTTACTTGAAAGCACCCAACACAAACACAAGCAATGAATGGGGTGGAAACCAGCCTCCGGTCTCTGTCACCCCTTACACAGAACCTCTTCCAAGGACCTGCTTAAGCTCACTTCAGGCTCGGGCTGTGCTTGGCACTGCAACTTTGAATGACTGGAAGGGACAGAACCATGTCCCTGTGCCCTGGGAACTTGCAGTTTAACATGAATGCGCAGGGACCTCCAATGAAAGGAGATGTGAGACAAGATCCCCTGATTTGTCCTGGACCGTGCCCACCTACCGCCTCAGCCAGAGCCGCTTCACTTCCGGTTGGTGCCCCGGAGGCTATGGACATCCTTCAGGTTAAAACAGCAGAGGCCTGAGCAGACAGGCGGGTTGTGAAACACGCTGGTGCTTCAAGAAATAAAGGGTCGGAGCGAGAGTGGATAAACAAAAGTTGGGGCTCATAGTGTATGCCCTAGCAGCACTCAGGAGGCTGAGGCAGGAAAATCGTCACAGGGCTGAGTCTGCTTTGACTATGTAATGAGTTTGAGGCTACCCTGAACTGAAAAGCAATCTCCTATATATATATTTTTTTTTGAAATTAATTAACAATATTTTAAAGAATTCCTAAATAAAAGATACCCACTTAAATCTGAGTTTCAGATGAGCAATAAATAACATTTTAGTATAAAGATATCACAAAAATTTACTGCACTATTTTTTTTCTGTTTTGTTTTGTTTTTGTTCACTAAATCTAACAGCAGCACTAAGGACGAATTGTATACGAAGGACCAAACAGGAAACTGGATTTACTCAGGGAGTTCAAGAACTAAATGGTACCGATGGAAAATAAGAAACTAAGAAGGAGGGTACAGAAGTAAGAAGGAAAAGCAAGGGTGTTGAAGTATCTTTTATTTGCCTGATTGAATTGTCATCACCCAGGCTTATGGCCTCGTCTGCTAACTTAGACCCAGTCCTGGAAGCTTCTAGCCTCCATACAATCTAATCGAGGCCTAGAGTGTTTTCAGCCTCTGAGACTTAACTGCTGAATAACCTCACCCTTTCTAGCTCCTTCTGAACTCTGGGCTGGCTGGTTCAACTCAGCTGTTCTGGCTCAAACTCCTCTCCAAGCTCACTGATTCAAACTGGCCTCTCTCAGCTTCTCACTGAATTGCTCTGCTTGACCTCAAACTAACTCTAGCAATCTGTTCTAATCTTCTGGCTCCTTCTCATTCGCTGGCTCATTGTGTCTTCACCTGTGTCTAGCTTGTTCTCTCTCTTCAACCTCTCTTTGTAAAACTGTGCCAGTAGAAACTGCCTTCAAATTCCATGAACTGAGCTGCCATGAACTCAGCTCCACTGCGCTGCCTCTCACCTCACTGACTCACCTGAACTGTCTGAACAGCCCTGACTAGAACTCAGAGATCTGCCTTTGTCTCCTGAGACAAAGTGCTGAGATTAAGGGCGTGTACCACCATGCCCGGACCTAAGCTTTTCTTTGCCTAAAACTTGGCTTTATTACCAGGCTGGCCTTGAACTCAGAGATCTGCTTGCCTGTCTCCTAGGATTAAAGGTATTTCCATATTCCAGCCAGTCCATACAGACCTAGAAGGTCTTTGGATGTGATCTCCATCTTCTGAATTTAAATTCATCTACCAAAATGACTTCAGGTAACTCCACTGTTCTGTTCACCACGTTCTCCAAAACTCAGCACAAAAAAAGGTGCTGGCTAAACACACGTTGAACAAATAAAGAATGAAACACATGATTTCATTTTGCCAGGAGGTAGTGGAATATTGAAACAGGAGTCAACAGAATATTTCCTCAAGCAGTGGTTCTGTGAGCAGCTGGCCAGCTGTGATAGCATCTTTGCCTCTGCTTTCCAATCCATAAAGGATCACAGCAAAGGTTACCTCATAGTGGCTCCAAAAATGAATGCCAGCATCGATAATGGAAACTTTTTAATTAGGGTTTGCATTCACTGTGTTTGCGTTTGTGTTTGCCATCAATCTCCGCCCTGTCTGTGTTGTGAGTTGTCTCCATCAAGAAATGCCAGCATTAGTAAAGAGGATAAAATATCACATTGTTTCTGTTGAACACAGTGTTGGTGAGGGAGTAAAAAAGACAGAGAAATTCACCTTCTAGACTTGGGGCTTAGCCCCAGATGAGTACCCTTGACCGACAATGTGTGAAACAGACAGAGCTGGTGGGCAAGAACATTTACACCTCTCCTCCACCGTCAGCAGTGCTAAGGTGATACTGAGCTCCAGTAGTTTGGACTGTTTCAGTCTATCAGGGTTATTGTCTGGAAGTAGGGTGCAGGGACTTTGGACATTTAAAGCAAGGATTGTTTGCAAAGAATGTGAATAACAAAAGGTGTGCAAGGAAGAAAAACAATATTTCAAGTTGAAAGGGATTTGTTCATTTTAAGATTACAAATCAAATAACACAAAGACAGGAAAGAACATGTATTCTGGTTCTATGAAAGTTATGTAAGTTTGATCTTGAAAGTTAGCTTTGGCTAGGAATGCAGGATCAAATGATAATTACAGTAGCCTGGGCCCATGCAAGGAGCATGTGAAATGGATTCCAGAGAAGACATGAGTGACCACAAAACCTCTCTAGATGTTTTTTATCAGAAGACCTGGTTTCTGGGCTTAGCTCTGCCATTTGGCTGTGTGACCTGAGGTATAATACCTTCACCAATACTGACTTTCCTGAATGTATTATGGAGATGAAAATGGGTCTCACCCTGAAGACCCACAGGGAAAATTAAATAGCCTCCATGATGTTCATCATGACCCCACCTCATAGTAAGCTTTCAGTAGCTGAAAAGTCTGTGAAATGTAAGAATATCATACCTTTATTCTTGTCCTTCAGTATTTGTATTTCAACAGGGAAGTTTTGCAAACAGTGAAATAATTAAACTAAGAACTATTCATTACTGAGCGTCTTTCCTTCCTGAGTTTGAGCAATGGTAAATACTCTCTCTCTTAGACTGGAAGTGCAGCTCAGCAGCAGACAGTTTGCTTCACGTGCGCAAGGCTTTGGTTCAATCTCCAGCCCTAGGACAAGAACAAAGAAAAATATTTTAAATGAAACTATGGAGAGTACTCAATAGCATCATGAGACAAAGTAAAAAGCAATTCCAAGTCAGCCAGCATCCATATGGACAGTTTATCACCACGTGGAACACACATGTCTTGAAGCCACTAGTGTCTTAGAGGCACTGGCATCTTGGCAATGTGGGAAGAAAACACAGAGCTGCATTTCTCATTACACTGTGGAAAATCTTCCTAGTCTTGAATGAGGAGTTGGGAAGAAAGGGGAGAGAAAAATATCAACCCCTCATCCCATCTTGTCTTTGAGCATAGAGGTCTATTTTCATTAAAGGAGTTTGATATTAAATTCTTGTATCTCAGTACCCTTCCTTATTCAGTTGTGCAATTCTGGTCCTGGGACTGTCCAGATACCAGCTGTGTCTGCCAGGCAGGAGGAGGAAGAAAGATGTGTGTTTGCAGGGCTTCTGATAGGGCTTCTGTCTGAGCACAGCATGAGGCCCGGACTGACAGCTGATTCCAATCTGCATGTTTTCCAGTAGTTACAAAACCACCTTCATCACGCTTCTGACCTTGGACATACTAAGGAGCCAGCATCTATCCATCAGGGCTTTGGTCCTTGGCCTACAGGACCTATTATTCCAACCCAGAGGCAACAGCTCAAGCTAAGTCACATTCCAGCAGCCCTCTCTTCTGCCAGCACTGGAGACTGGAGCTTGTTGCTGCACATACCAGGCAGGTGCTCTACCACTGAGCCACATTCCCTGCCCAGCTGACAAATCCCTGCTTTGGAGGCCCAAGTGTGACCTCACCAAGGCCCCCTCTCTAGTTATCTAAGACCTGTTTTCGGCCACTTTTCTCTGCTTCTCTAGGTCCCGTGATGATGGTTGCTTCTGGCAATAGATGTCCACATGGTATCTTCGTGTTCTTTCGTTTTTGTTTTTCATCCTTCAGTTTTACCTGGTTATTGGCCTTTGATCAAATTCTCTCTGTTAAACAATCAGTGTGGCTTCTGTTTCTGGTTATAATACCAATCAATCTGTTTTCAAGAATGCTTTAAATTTTCAGATGCGTTTGCTCAGCGTTTACTTTTAGGCTTGTAAAAAACAAACACATCTATAGATTACTCTAAAGTAACCAATACACGTAAGCGTAGCCATTTCTAAGCAGCACACTATCTTGAAAAATTCTATTCAATATTATTCAAATATTGAAAATCAAGAAAGTCCTACCTCACCAGTTCTAATCCAGGAAAACTTTGATAGTTCTTTTCCTCTGGGAAGTGAATTTTAAGTTGAACCACATGACTGTCTGTTTGATGGGGCTTGGGGAGGTGTGCATGCCCTTGAGGGTCAGATCACTCCAGAACATTTTCTCTGGCCCCAAAGTTTCTCTCCACGTGTCTCCATATCACAGAACATTTCTCTGCTACTTCAGTGGAGTAGAGAACTCCAAACTAATCATAATCATAGAGAGGAAATGAGGGGGGAAGGACTGGGCCAGGCACCAATTTCTATGAAGTATTTTCTCTACTCCTGGTGCTTTCTCTTGTACACCTTCCAACAACCCAATGTTCCTGTTACCCATACTCCTATTATACAGGTCTGCTCTGGGTCTCAGAGTCATTAAATCGTTAATCTGCTCTGGGAGTATTCTCAGCTCAGCCCTGTGAGATTCAAATTCCCTCATTCCTTTAGAAAACACTACCTGGAGTGTGGAGAGTGAACTCAGCCAGCGGATGGCGCGCTCAACATCTAAGCCCAGCTACCTGAGTTCCATCCCAAGTTCACTAACGTGAACAATTGGGTATAGTGGTGGGCATCTGTAATGCCAGGACTCAGGCAGTGATATTGGAGACAGAATAAAGAGACTCACTCAGAAGCTCCAGGGACAGCTAGCCTGGAGCACACAGTGTGACAGAAATAAGGGACATCTGCCTTACAAGGGGAAAGGCAAGAACTGGTTCCCAAATGTTTAGTCTCTGGCCTCCACATGTATCAAAAAGCACACACACACACACCCCTACCAATTTTACGAACAAAATGTAGTGATAATACTGTAGACAGGTATTATTTGTTGGCCACATAAATAGATGTCAATAATTTTATCCATTCACACAGTCCTGCTCTCCCATCCCATCCCCTTTACAAACAGTTTGCCGCCTTCTATCAGGAAAGCAGCTCTCGGAGCATAAGTCTCAGGGAAGTTAAGAGTAATCAAATACCTGCATCACACAGCTTTTTAATATTTCTCCAGTGAGGCTTGGCATAGAGAGAAACCTTCAATAAAGACACGGTTTACTGAGAATGGGTTTGGGCATAAATGTGGGTGGAGGAAAGAGGTTGCTGACATTTTGAAGAAGAGAAAGCTGCGATACTGTCAGCACTGGAAACCAAGACGATGAAAATGGAAAGGATATGGGAGCGGCAGGGGCAAGATACGCAAAGGTCAGTCAGCCTCCGCCCCCACAGCTGACAGAGGAAACTGGTCTGGCCTGGTGGCAGAGGAAAGACCGTTTCTTAATTTCTGTTTCACTTGACATTTTGTGTTTGTCTGTCATAGACCTTCAGTAAATGTGGCTTTATGAATAATTTTGCTTTAATACGTGTGAGATGAATTTGAGGAAAAGGGGAACCGATAAATACTAAGATACAATGTTGTAAAATTTCCTATGACAAATCCAGAAGCAATTACTTGACAATGTGATTTCTATTAGACATAATTTCTGTTTGGGGGAACCAGCCTAAAACAAAATTTTTGCATACGTGTGCTTGCGGTATACACAAGTGTGAACCTGCACATAGAAGTGTGCTTGCCTGCAAGAGTGCAGGTGGAGAACAGAGAATGAATGTAAGGATGTCTTCTTTAATCTCTTCTTGTATATATTTTATATATAATATGTATATATATTATATAATACACATATAACTATATATTATACACATATGACTATATATGTATTATATAGATATATACATATATAATATTTATATATAAACCAGCATATATTACATATTATGTAATATTAATTTATATATTATATTTATGCATTATATATTATATTCTACGTAATATAGAAATATATTACATATAAATATGCAATATATGTTATATATATAAAAGAAGTGATTGAATAAGGCATCCTTACATTCACCTCTCTGGTCTCCATCTGCACTCTTATAATATATATATATTATATAAATAAATAAGTATATATATTTTATATATATACCAGCTTGGGCTCTATTAGAACCCCCCCAATATAAACATTGTTTAATATCATCAAGTATTGTAATATAATTCTATCACTCAGAAAAATCCCTGATATATCAAAAATTATATCCATAGTTTAAAATGATTGAAAACTACATACATTGATATAAAACAGAAATTAATGTAAGCTTCTCAGCTTGTTATATTAAAGAACTTCTGAGACCTAGGAGCTAGACCACAGCATTTGTGGGTTTAGGGTCAAATTCATGGTTTTAAAAAAGATGCTTACACTATATTCAGGAAACTCTGAGCATTAGAATCAAATGTTTGAAAAGAAGGAAATAAGCCAGGCTCAGAGATAAATAGTCCTTGATCTTGTGTAAATGTGGAATCTTAAAAAGGTGTTCCTCCGGAAGCAGAGAGTGGAATGGAGGTTATTTAAGGCCAGTGCAGAGAGGGACTGGAAAGAGGCCATACTGGCGAGTGGGGACAGTCAGGAGGAGTTAATGTTCATAGGAGCTATATTCCAGTTACGTTTTTAAAAGAGTCTTTATATCAAGCAGCTGTCCTGCCCAACAGGTAGCCTCTTGGGGCATAGAGATAATTAAATTTTGATTTAAGCCATAGTTTAAAAATCTTAAGAACTTTTCTTCTTTTGTGATACTGGCTGGATTACACTCGAGAGCCACAGACAGCACAGAATGGGCATACAGAACACTTCTATCACTGCACAGTTCTGCTGGACAGCACTTAAGGAGTCACACTGAAGGGTCCACTGGTGATTTATAGATTGAGATCTGCTTTAAAACAAACATGTGCAGGTAGAAGTAGAGCAGGTAAGGACGTAAACGAAACAAGCTTGAGCCTGAGGGGCTTATCTTTGAAGCTGCGTATTGAGGAAGAAGAAATTGTAGAATTCTCTCTACTAACTGTATATTTGAATTTTTCCAGAAGAGAAAGTTAAGACACCTTCAACACCGCTTGCCCCAACCACTCAAGGCATGGGGTATATCTTCCCACAAATAACCATTTTCTTTGTAATCCCTACAAAAATAACAAAAATGGCCTACATGCATATATGTGACAACATTTCCCATATTACGATATTCTAGCATGTATGGTCTTGAGCACTTTGGGATTATTAAGTAAAACAATCCAAAGCAATCCAAAGCAACAGTTTTCCATTGTATTTAAATAGCCATGTGTGGATCAATGTAAAGAGCAGATTTGGGGAGATGTTGAAATGTAAGTGGAGAAGACCTGAAGTTACCTCCCTGAGAGGAAATTGATCTGACTGAAGGAGCTGAGGGCAATTGAGAGAAGAGCTTATACCCACAAACCTGTGGTTAATTGGGTTTTGACAAAAGTGTGAAGAAAACACAATGAAAACTGGATAATCTCTTTAATGGGATAATCTTTTCAATGTTGGCCCTTGGGAAGAGGATATTCATATACGGAAGACTCTTTATTCAAGAATCAGCTAAAAACAGGGTGGAGACTTAAATGTAAGACCCCAAATTAAGAAGAAAACATGGGAAAGTCTCTGTGTAGGATGAGATTTCATAGCTATGACCCCAAGAACCTAATACTGCAGGCTAAGAGGATTACATTAAACTGAAAGTTTTCTGTTGACAAGGAAAGAATGATAACGTAACCCAAAGATTTGAAAAGGAACTTGTAAAGAGTATTTCAGATAATGTGCTAATATCTAAAATATGCAAGCAACTCAGCAGCAAGAAAATAACCTCTTAAATACAGGCAAAGGTCCTAAATGAACATTTCTGAAGAGAAGACATGCAAACAGACAGCGATTGTATAAAAATACTGGATATCACTAATCACTATAAGCATGCAGATTTACGCCAGTGACTATCACTGTACACCTGTTATAGCAATTCTTTTTTTTTTTAGATTAAAGATACTGTGGGGAAAATGGAAGGGGGGTCTTTATACACTGTTTCTGATCAAGTAAAGCAGTACAGTCATTTTGGAAACTACAAAAGCTCCTCCAACCACTAAAAGTAGAATTACCTCATAATTCAGCTGTCTAGACACTTGGTGTGTCCCCACAGTGACAGGAGGTCATGAACCAAAGGAATCTGCAGACTCGAATATTCACAGCAACATTATTCAGAACAGCTCATCTGTGGAAAGACCCCAAGTCTGCACAGATGGATGAATGGGTGTTTTAAAAGTCATGGTTTCTAGACAGAATGAATACTATAACTTTAAACAAATAAACAGAACAAACAGGACATTCTGTCACCTGTGGCAGTGTGGACAAGCCCTTGATGGTGTTATATTGAACTAAACTAGGCTCAGAGATAAACACATGATCTCGTTTATGTGAGAAAACTTTAAAAGTTGGTCTCATATAATAAGTTGAGAGTAGAATGAGGGTTACCAAAGTCCAGTGGAGAAAGGGACCAAAACAAGGACACACTGGTCAGTAGGTACAAAGCTGGTTAGACTGGAAGAGTTAATGGTGGCCACAGAGCTAGAGCGGCTAAAGTTAATAAAGCAATAATATTTCAAAATAGCTAAAAGTATATTTAAATATTTCACAAGGACAGAATAAATGTACATACATGCACGCAGACGAAACGCCCATACATATAAAATAAACTTCAAAAAGTTTTGCACCTTGAGGGCTGAGGACTATGTTAACACTGGGCCTGAGTAATAAGTATCTGAAATGAATTTTTAAAAATGGGATTGAGGACAGGAGGAAGAAATAATGAAGAAAGGAGAAGAGGAAAAGCCATGAAGCTGATGTCAAAGGTTCACGCCAGAGCAACTCTAAGACGGGAAGTCTTGAAGAATGTTTCTGGGAAGAAGAAAAAAAAAAACCTGCCAAATGACACGTGGCTTTGTGCAAGTTGAGGAGTCACATTGTTTGTGGGATCAAGAGAAGATGCTCTGTCTATAAGGACAGTGTAGGTTGAGAATGATTTTGTGACAATCAGGCGCTCCTGCTTAAGTATGTTTCAGCCTTTCTTAAATCCATATTGAAATTTGATCAGTGTTGTAACTATGCAGAGAGAAGAATGTATCATGAAGCTGCTGCCCTCATGAATGAATGGACATAGCTCTTGCAGGATTATCTGCGGTGAGGATGAGTAATTAGAAATCAAGGTGTTCTGGCTGGTTTTTTTGTCAACTTGACATGAGTCAGGGTCAGTCTGGGAAGAGGTAAGTTCAGTTGAGAAAATGCCTCCATCAAATCAGCCTGTTGGTAAGACTTCAGTTTATTTTCTTGGTTGATTGATGCGGGGGCGGAGGCCAGCTTACTGGGCATGGTGCCGTCCCTGGGCAAGTGGACCTGGATTATATAGGAAAAGAGGCTGAACAAGCCAGTAAGCAGTGTTCCTCCATGGTCTCTGCTTCAGTTCTTGCCTCCAGATTCCTGCTTTGAGTTCCTACCTTGACTTCCCTCAGTGATGAATTGACCTCGGAGTTGTAAAATGAAATAAACACTTGCCTGCCCTTAGTTGGCCTTACCCATGGCATTTGTCACAGTAATAGAAGGCAAAGTAGGACACAAGGCTACCCACATGCTCTTCTACATTCCTACCCTGCAGCTCTGAACCAAAAAAGCCATGACCTAAGTAAATTGTTCTCCCTATAAATTATCCAGACCCCACTAGCTCATTACAGCAGAAAGCAAAGAAAACCAGATGCTAAGGAAACATTTCTCTGATCGTTATGGGACTATTGCAGGGAAGTTATGACGGCAACAGAAGAGCCAAGCCATTAGGAATAAAGCTCAAATCAGAATGTATCTGGAGATAGTTAAATAGGCAATGGAAAATCTGAGGACAGGGAGTTGCCACAGTGGGTAAAAGTGAATCCAGCACAAACCTGACAGCCTGAGTTTGGCCTGAGCCTAGAACCCATGAGAAAGCCGGACATGATATTTCCTCTGACCTCTACATATCTGCTAGGGAATGTACACACTGTCATGCACCAATAGGTACATACACATAAACAAAAACAAAGAAGGAAGAAGATAAGACAGACAGACACAGACAGAGAAAGCTGAGCTGAGTCACTGGTGTTCTATTTGGGAATTCTTGGTCATATTTTGTTCCAGTGGGTCATTAATATCACTGACAGTCATATCATTTGATACCTACTGGGTGAGATGGCCCTTCAGAGATGTAAAGGAAATGACCACTTCCTGAAGCCAGGAGTGGACTGGTAGGAAGCTAAGGAGCTTCAACTTTGTAAGAAATGGATTGTAGGCCTGTTAACTATTTTAATAGATTGGGAGAATAGTCAAGCCAGTTTGAAAGCAATATGTGCAAGCCAAAGGATCACAATTGCTAGGGAAAACAATCTTGAAGAATGACACCCACCATCAGTCCAAAGTCCAGGTCAGTATAGCAGTTGAGTAAACAGCCAGCAAAGCAGGCAGCAGCAGAAGCAAGGAACAGCCAGCAGAGTCCTTTAGGACTGAATCTCTGAATGCCACGTTAACTTGGTGACATGACTTACCCCTTTCTGCTGCTCAGCATGGTTCCTGAGGCTTGGGGTGAGCTTGATGGAATTGTTCAGGGCGCCAGAGGAAAAAAGAACAAAGGTGAACGGATGGAAACGTGGAAATGTCTCTAAGGAACTTGTACCCAGCGAGTCTGTCAACTGCAACAGGATGGAAGAAACTGAGAGGTACAACTAAGTACTCCATCAGGGAAGACACTCTCAGCAATCCAGAAAGAATGGATTTCCTGCTTTTAGTCAACTTCATCCTGAAATGTCTTTTAGGGAGTGGTCTGAACTCTGTCATGTCGGAACAGAGGAAACAAGTGACACCATGTTCCAGGGCTGAGCCTTGGGAAAGTAAACGAGTCGTGGCATAGAAACAAGTCTATTTCAGACTTTATTGTGTGCTGTTTTTTAAGTTGCACCATTTTTTGACTTTTTTACTGAAGCAAAAGCAGTCATCCAAATTCTCACTTGGAAAAACAGAGTTTAGAAACAACTGTGTTTCTAAATAATTCTAGACATTGTAGAGGCAGCAAGATCCCAGAAGACCGGTATCTGGCTTCTTATTCCCTATAAACTCAGCATCGAGGCCACCAGTGAGTTCTAATAAAGTTGTCAGTTCAAACTTAGATCTTATTGTATGTCATCATTTCTGCTGGCAAGACTCTACTGCCATACTCTTAATTTTCCAGCTTTCATAGATAAGTGTCTACCAAGAGAACATTTTTAAAGGCAGAGTTATGACTGTCCTGCAAATAGAAAGTGAGCATGTGCCAAAAGACTTTAACTCTTTGCCAAGGAACTGATAAGTTGTTATGCTCTCTTCAAAGGAGAACTCAGAGATGCATACCTGGAGAGACAATAGGAATACTGGAAATAATTGAAAAATGAAGCAAAACTAGATGAAGGTAGGTAAATATATTGTCCCTCAACTTGACAGAATTCACTTGAACATCATGAATTAGAATCACATGAGTTGTTGTTGGTCTAAATTTAAAGCTACAAAATAAACCATTAGACACACGAGCCTCAAAGAATCCATCAACTTGGAGGGAAATATGTTTAGCCTCCTAGATACCACAGTCTCTTACAATTTCTCCCTGCATGACCCAACTTTGGGTGCTACTCTAGTCTTTTACCTTGTGTTTTTAAGGCCATATCTTTGACATTATTTTCCAAGATTAAAGCCTAATCCAAGAATTAGCCCTTCTGTGAAGGCTGTCCGGGTTTGCCAGAATTTTCTGGAAGATTGCAATCCTATTGATTTTTTCTTTTCTTTTCTCTTCTCTTCATGTGTTTTTCTGTGATGTGGTTTCCTTGTGTAGCACAAGTTAATCTTGAATCCTCTGTGGTCCTCCCCACTCAGCCTCCAGACCACTCAGGGTTACAGATGTGTACCACCACACCAAGCATGATCTTTTTTTCTAAATTCTTCCCATATCTTTGTAGCTATACTTTAACTGGTTGCAATGTTACATGGCCTTGTAGTAACAGCATTTTCTGGATGCAAGAACTATTAAAGAGGAAATTGTAGGAGGCTGTGAAGTTATGTTGACCGCAAGTCTTTTAGACATAAGTAGCCATGCAGTTCAGGAAGAGAAGAAGAACCAAAGGTCTGGGAGGAGTAAGAGGGATTAGAGGCTATTAAGTAGGGTTAGCTACTTAGGAAATAAAGATATGGTTGAAAGACGAATAATGCCCTGGGAAAATGGGTATAGTATGACAGAGTAGTTAGCCCACTATGAAAAGATCAAGGGCTACAGAGTGGAGAAGATACAGCCATTCTTAGTCATAGAACTCTATGGTATTTCCTTTGTCCAGAGTCCAAACTAAACACAGAAGGTATGCACTCTGGCACTCTAAGCTTCTATAAAACAAGGAGTCTTAATAATGCATTTCATGGCTTCTTGGCTTCAGGAATTCAGGGAAAAAAATAGGACTAATGTATCGAGTTACATTATTGTTTCTTTTAATGCCTTCAGCTTTCAGGAAAAACATCTTGCTGTTCCTACTGCCTTAGATTTTGAATAGCCTATATACCATACATACAAAGTATCTCCCAGGAATACTAGAGCCGGAACAGAAGCTATAGGTTGCCTATATCTTGCCTTCAGGGTCTGGGAACCACAGCACAAGTTCTTGTAAGTTGCAGAAGATCTGTAATCAAGTCAAAACACCTAGCAACTGACCTAGTTACCACATAGTCAAAAGCTTTGGAGTTTGGGCTATAAACAGAGGGAAAGGAACTCACTTTAAAATAAAGCTTTTCTCGCAACTATGTTCACTGGAAGAAATTAAGTTTATTGGAGAGATTATATAGAGTAGAAAGAAGAAAAATATCTAAAATTCTTGCAATTGCAAGGTTTGATGATTTTTAATTGTATATGTGTCCTTAAAACTGATTCTGGGCCAAAGGAGATGGCTCAAGTGTGTAAAATTACTTCCCATGCAAGCATGATGACCTGAGTTCAAATTCCCAGAACCTACCTATATAAAAAGCTAGACATATTGCCTGAGTGTTTGTATCACAGTGCTCCTTCAGGGAGATGAAAGAGAACAGGAGAGAACACACAGAGAATGCAAAATGTAACTGTATATAACATGTAATATATATGCTGTTTTCATTAACATAAAGCAATTTATTAAAAGTCACTAAACTGGGACTGGAATGCAGTTCAGTTGGTAGAACATTTTCTTACAATGTACAAAGCCTTGAGTTTCCTCCCCAGCAATACACAAAAAGGCCTCGGTCACACATGGCTGTGTAATTCCAGCACTTGGGAGCCTGAGGCAGGAGGACTGAAAGGTTAAAACACATACATACATACATACATACATACATACATACATACATACATACATAGATTAATGTTAGTCGTCTTCTCTTACATTCAGAGTTCAAGGCTAGCTTGAATAGATATTCTGCAACAAAAAGAAAAGAAAAAGAGAGAGAAAGAGAAGAAAACTTTTTAGTTTTAAAAATTCCTAAAACTGGCATTTACACGAATATATATTAATCTGGACTCATAACTCATAACATTCACAAAAATTCACTCTATATAGATCATAGCTATAATAAAAGCTAAAACTATGAAGCTAAACCATAAAATCCAAACACTTAAGCTAAAACTACGAAGAAAATAGAAAAAGACCTTTGCAATCTAAGCAAAGCATTTTTTTAGAACAAAAATGTCACTAACTATAAAGACAAACAGACTAGATTCACCAAAGTTTGAACATCCCGCCCACTGGTAAATGCTCTTTGTTAGAGTAAATGAGAGAGAAGCAGGTTAAGACACAATATTTTTCCACAGTAAAGTGTTTTAAGTACCCAAATTTACTGAGTTATACGGCAATTTTAAAGTTGATCTTCTCTAATAAAATACTTGTAGACACGGAAACAAAAGCCCTAGAGAAACACTGTGCCCTAAGTTAAAAAGACAACATCTTAAACAAAACTGTTTAAAATTGGCCCTTAAAAAATGAGAAGTAACAGCTGGCCATGGTGGCACATGGCTGTAATCCCAGTGCTCTGGGAAGCAAAGGCAGGCAGATGGCTGTGAGTTAGAGATCAGCCTGGTTTATAAAGCAAGTCTAGGACAGCCACAAAGAAACCCTTTTTTGAAAATGAACGAAAAAGAAAGAAAAGTTACAGAATCGGAAGAAAATATTTACAATTCACATATCAAAGGATTTGCATATGGAATGTGCGGATTCCCTGTAACAGTGGTTCTCAACCTTCCTAATGCTGGGACCCTTTAATAAAGTTTCTCATGTTGTGTGGTGACCTCCCAACCATAAAATTATTACTACTTCATAACTGTGATTTTGCTATGGTTATAGATTGTAATGTAAATATCTGATACGCAGGATATGTGATATGCAATCCCAAAGGGGTAGCAACTCACAGGTTAAGAACCATTGCCCTGTAAGATGTTTGCTGAAAAGAATAATCTAGTTTCATTACTTGAATTCATTTTAGCGCATGGTCATTCTTAGAGTAAGTGGAGCCCAGCAATGGGAAGATGGAGGTAGGCAGCTCCTATGAGTTGGAACTAACCTGATTTATATAACAAACTCCAGGCCTTCCATGTGCTGCATAGTGAGTCCCTATCTCAAACAAAACAATCACAACAAAACTTATTTTTTTTCTTTAAACTCTAATAAAATCATCTTCAGGCTTTGAAGAAAAACGATAAGAAGGGAGAGGAAAAGGAGGCGATTTGGGTGGATTAGTTTGCTACAAAGCAGGAGCATCCTTGATACATGGAAGTTATTTACAAGCAAGCAAAAGAAAACATAAGAAATATATCAAGACAGAGAAAGAAACTGGAAAAACCAACTCAATATATGTAAGAGTTGGATTTACTTTAGGTTGGCTAAGGGAACTCCATTAGCCAGTCAGCTTGTTACATAACAAATAATCACAAAGTCTTAGAGGCATTTTAAATGCGTCTATCTATTGGCCTGGTGAGATGGCTCAGTTGGTGTCTCAGTTATGGACTCTATCACTGTGAAGAGACACCATGACTACAGCAACTTTCTTTTTTTTTTTACTTTTTATTGATTCTTTGTGAATTTCACATTATGCAGCCCAATCCCACTCATCTCCCCAACCCTCCATATCTGCCCTCTGCTCCTGCAACCTCACCCCCAAAAGAAAACAAAAAATAAAAATAAAAACAAGAAAAAGAGAAAAAAAAAACATTAAAAAAAATCTCACAGTGGAAGCTGGGGTGTGTAACACAGTATACTTTTGTCCACATATTTTTACTTGCAAACGTTTGTTGCAATGAGTCATTGGTCTGGTGTGAGGCCGCTGCTTTCTGTTACACCATCAATACTGGATCCTCACTGGGATTCTCTCAGATATTATAGAGATCCTGCAGCTTTGGATCTGCAGGACCAGTCCCTTCATGTCGTTCAGCCATTCACAGATGGGCTAGATGTTGGGGTGGGCCAACTCAGAGCTCTGGATTTGGGCGTGGGTGGTAGTTGAGCTGGTCTGCCAACCAGTTCTCTTGAGCACTCACCGCCAGGGCCTGCTCTCCTGCTTTGTCCAGGTGAGGGGCTGGGCCAGCTCTCCTGCTTGTGGCAGCCAATGGGACTGGCTGTCCTGCACTCCTGCCACCAGGGCCAGCTTTCCCTCTCCTATGCCACCAGGGCCATCTCTCCAGCACTGCCCTGGCTATGGGAGGGACCCCTCTCCTGAGGACCACAACAATTCTTATAGAAGAAAACATTTAACTGGGGCTGGCTTACAGGTTCAGAGGTAGAAAGAAGCATGGTGGCATGCAGGCAGACATGGTGCTGGAGAAGAAATGATAGTTTTACATCTAAAAGCAAGAAGAGGGTAACACACCGGGCCTGGATTGAGCTTCTGAAACCTCCCACCCCCGTGACGCTCTTCCTCCAACAAGGCCACGCATCCTAGTGGAGCTGCGTCTTATGGGTTATGGGCTAGTTTCATTCAAACCACTTCAATGGGTGAAAGAGCTTGCAGCCAAGCTTGAAAGCTGAAGTTCAACCCCAGGGATTCATATGGTACAAGTAAAAGAATCTAGCTCTCAAAAGCCACCCTCTGGCTACATGCCCACTGTGGCACACTCATGCATGTGCACACACATAGAAATAAAAAAAAATCTAATTTTAAAGTGATTTGAGGAGCCAGAGAGAAAGCTCAGAAATTGGTAAAACGTACTTGCTGGAAAGCCTGGGGATCTGAGTTTGATTCCTGTGATCCACATGACGAAAGAAGGAAACTCACTCCAGAACTGTCCTCTGACCTCCATACATGCTCTGTAGCACATACACATATGCCCACAAACCTACAACGCACATGAATATATTCAATGTAATTTTAAAAATAAATTTAAAAATACATATATTTCTTATGTCTGAGGTTGAATGAGGTAACTGTATCTCAGACCCTAGTAGCTGGGGTGATCACTTTCAAGTTTCTAGGACCCAGGCTGACAACAGAACAGTTACTGTATAGACATTTTCCTCATGATGATGGAATGGGCAGTGCAGAGCAGGCTTGGCTGTACATGGGTATTTCAAGCTTCTTTTCCATTAAAGAGAGTCATATTGGTTAAATCTACAGTTAATATGAAACTACCTGCCTCACCGGTCATGGTGGTACACACCTTTAAGCCCAGCATGCAGGAAACAGAGACAGGCAGATCTCTGTGAGTTCAAGGCCAGCCTGGTCTACATAGGGATTTCCAGATCAGGACTATACATTGGGACCCTGTCTCAAAACAAAACAAAGCATAAAATTCTCAAACCACCAAACAAGCAAACAAAACTACCTACTTTCAGAGAAGTGGTTTTGGTTGAAGGTGACTATGTCTCCACAGAAAGACACAGATGATGTCTTTAGGCATTTAGGACTATCACAGTGCAGGTAATGAAAAATGGTTCTGACATGTATTAGGTAGAAGCTAGGGGTGCTGCCAAGCATTCTACTGTGCTTAGGGATAAACTCCCACCCCACACACAGCTTTTCCTAAAAAAAAAAAAATCTCTCCGCCCAATGTCCACTCTGCTGAGGTTGAGGACCCCTCATTTAGAAAGGAAAATAGACAAGTTAGGCAGTGTGACAGGGAAAGATGTTGAATTTGGGCCATTTATTGCATCCAGACAGATCCCAAATGTTAATAGTCTTATTAGGCTTCTTCATTGAGATTTTACATAAAGAAGTCTCACCTTAAAAATTATGAAAAAGTTAACATTCTACTCCTATAAAAAGTAAAAAAAAAAAAAAAAAAAAAAAGTATGTGAATCTGACCCTCTCGATTCCCTTCCAATTTTTTCTAGTTTCTGGCTTGTTTTCCCATGCCTTTGTGTCATGGTGAGTGTTGTCAACTTAAGGGGCTCTGGAATCACCCTGGAGAGGGGTCTCTGGGCATGACTGGGGGGCATCACCTTGTTTATGTTGTGCTCCCTAACTGCAGATTCCTGTGACCTCAGCCTCCCAAAGTCATGACTTCCTCACCTCACATTGTGAACCCAAATAAACCCTTCCTTCCTCAAGTTGCTTTCCTCAGAGTAATTTATCACAGCAACAGGAAAAGACGTGAAGACACCCAACTCCCACATACTATTCAAAAGGGATTAGCATGTCAGCCCTGGATAGCTTTGTACTTGTAAATCGCTGTTAACAAGCACGTGCAGCTGGCAGCTGCTCACAGAGTCATTTCTAAAGCAGTTCTGGGAGGGGAGAACTTCAGGATGTCTCCAGTAGGTCCTGGTGATGCTGCCTGTTTTTTTTTTTTTAATTACACTTTATTCACTTTGTATCCCCCCTGTAGCTCCCTCCCCTCTCTCCTCCCAAGCCCTCCCTTCCTCCCCCTTTTGCACGCATGCCCCTCCCCAAGTCCACTGATAGGGGAGGTCTTCTTTTCCTTTCTTCTGATCCTAGTCTATTAGGTCTCATCAGGGCTGGCTGCATTGTCTTCCTCTGTGGCCTGGTTGGGCTGCTTCCCGCTCAGAGGGAGGTGATCAGAAAGCAGGCCAATCAGTTCATGTCAGAGACTGTCCCTGTTTCCATTACTATGAAACCCTCTTGGACACTGAACTGCCATGGGCTACATCTGTGCAGGGGTCCTAGGTTATCTCCATGCATGGTACATGGTTGGAGTATCAGTCTCAGGAAAGACCCCTGTGCTCAGAGTTTTTGGTTCTGTTGCTCTCCTTGTGGAGCTCCTGTCCTCTCCAGATCTTACTATTTCCCACTTCTTTTGTAAGATTCCCTGCACTCTGCCCAAAGGTTGGCCATAAGTCTCAGCATCTGCTTTGATAGTCTGCAGAGCAGAGCCTTTCAGAGGCCCTCTGTGTCAGGCTCCTGACTTGTTCCGTGTTTTCTCCTTCTTCTGATGTCCATCCTCTTTGCCTTTCTGGATAGGGATTGAGCATTTTAGCAATTTGGCACTTCCTCAGACAACTAGGAATTACACTTCCTCAAGATCCAGCTATACCACTCCTAGGCATATATCCAAAAGAAGCTCAAGTACACAATAAGGACATGTGCTCAACCATGTTTGTAGCAGCTTTATTTGTAATAGCCAGAAGCTGGAAACAACACAGATGCCCCTCAACTGAGGAATGGATACAGAAATTGTGGTACATCTACACAATGGAATATTACTCAGCAATAAAAAACAAGGAAATCGTGAAATTTGCAGGTAAATGGTGGGAACTGGAAAGGATCATCCTGAGTGAGCTATCCCAAAAGCAGAAAGACACACACAGTATATACCCACTCATATAGACATAAAATATAGGATAAACCTATTAAAATCTGTACACCTAAAGAAACTAATCAAGAGGGAGGACTCTTGCTAAAACGCTGCCTGTTCTTAAAATTAGTGTCTGTTGAATTATAAAAGAGCATAGAGTCATGGGTTTCCCTCTGAACATCTGGCCAGAGATGGTTGTTGCTGTTGTAAAAGCTGAAAACATTCCCAGAAGACACTGATGGAGGGAGGTCACTTCCCTGATATCCGTTTTTGACCAGAAGTGGCATTTCTAATGGAGTGGCATTTCATATTAGGAGCATGACTGAAACTTAATAGTAACCTGTATTTAAATGTTACTTTAGAAACAGCTGTCTTAAAAAAACAAACAGATCGCAGACAAGGGAACAAAGAGGAAAGCCATGGTACTATCCTTAAACTTCGTTGTGGAGTTGAAGCACAGTGCCCTGAAATACCACTTCCCCTGTGATGTGATTGGATGATATAATTCAGTCAGCACTCCTTTCCCTTCAGACAAAGAGAGCTGAGTGTAAAACATTACTGTGACTTTAAATCTACAGGTTTAAAGCAGAAGTCGGGCCGTTAGCAAGTGAAAATTCCAGAGTAGTAGTGCATGTAAGGAGGGGTTCGGATAGCATGAACCTTGAATGATAGCATTTGCCTTTCAGGGGCATATTGTTGGGAACTTAGCAACAAGCAACAGAATTAACAATAGTTTGAGAAAGGAGGAAAAGGAGGAGGTGGAAACAAGGGGTCTCATTAAAGGTGAACTAGTTACTCTTGGAGGCCTCGAAGTCAGACTCTGAGCCACAGGGATTCATGGGGATACTGCGGATGGAGGACACTTTGCCTGGCTTCATCACCGCTGCTGCCCTGAGTGCCGGGGGAGCTAAGGCACCTGTGATGCTTACAACCCAGAAGGCCATTTTCAGACTGAGTCACACCGTCCCTGCTGTCTGTGGCCCTCTCTTTCCCCTGTGTTTGGAGGAAATGGAGTCTCCTGTGGATACGTGTACAAGAGCAACACCAGCAATAATGTTTTGAATGAGGGAGAAGTGTATTCCTTCAAAGTCAGGATGTTCTTCAGAGATGCAGGGGCAACATGGCACACAGTGGAATGGGAGCCAGGCAGAGTCTTCTGATAGCCTTGGTCAACTCCTCAGCTTTAGCCTCACTGTCCATGGTAGCATTACCTCCATCCTAAACAGGACCGAGGCAGGGACAGAACAAACACATGGCACACTTGTGTTCTCTTAAAAAATAAATTTGTCCCATGGGGCAAGGGGCTCCACAGAGAAAAACTCAGGCTCCTGGTATAACTCTGAGCATTTATTGTGTCTGAAATGGTTTGAGCCATCTTGGCTCCATGACAATCCAGTGATGGCTGGTCCTTTCCTGACCTTCCCTTGCTGAGGAGGACAGCACCCCTGGGTGTCTGTTCATTATCCCTGAGCCAAACACCAGTTTGTCACACTTGCTCCTAGGCCCAGCTCTGTGGCTTGCACGTAAACTCCTCATAGCCTTTCAAGAATATACCACAGTTTTCCTTCTTTGGCACTTAAGAGCCCAGAGCATCTCAGGAGGGGTGAACAATGTCTTTTGCAGAGGCTGCTTATGGCTGATGTGAGAGCTCCGTCTAGAGCCGAGCTGCAGCATGAGGCAAAGCCCTCTCTATTCACTGCCCCTCCATCTGCTTTCCTTCTTCACCACAGTCCTTAGTGACCTGAAGTGACACTCGGGCTTCCTCTGAGTCATGCCATCCTTATTCCGAATTCTATCTCTTGGCAGAGCCTCAATGACAAACAGAATGTGGAAGGGAAATATTCAGTTTACCAATGAGATAACTGACTGCATTACTAATAGGGTTATAAAGAATTTTTTGGTTTAAAGGAGAATGAACTGCTTTACCACTAAGACATTGTTTCTTTTATTTAAGAGAATAGTGTACTATGCATATATAATAAAACTAAGTTGCGATTGTGACTTGGCCTTGTAAAATTAAAAATGGAAACAACTTCTTTGTCTTGTTCCACAAAAATCTTTAAAACTCAGAGTTTTCTTGGAGCTGGGGAGATGGCTCAGTGGTTAAGAACACTGGCTGCTCTTTCAGAGGACCCAGGTTTGGTTGCCTGAACCCTCATGGCAGCTCACAACTGTCTATAACTCTGGTTCTAGGGCACTAATGTCTTTGTGGGCAATTCATGCACAAGGTGCACAGGCATACATGTAGACAAAACATCTATGCATATTTTTAGTTAAACAAATTTTTTTAAAAGCCAAGGATTTTTCTAAATGTTAAGAAAGATCAGTCGAAAGGGTTTTTACCCCTTTTGTTGTTAGAGTATGAATGGACACATTCACAGATTTTTATAAAGTATTAGTACTAAATTCCACAGCTATATATCTACAGCAATCTGGGGAAATCGCTTGTCAGTGGGCATAAAACAGATTCTTAAGTGAACCATCATTAGTCAGAATGAACCAGTAAAGTCTTGTCTGGTTTAAAGCCATTAAGAATTTCCAGTACTGAGAAGGACGGGCTTCCCACCCTCCTCTCTGAGAAAGCTAGAGCTTTTTGTCTTCCCTAACACCAGATTCTCTGTGGACGCTGTCATCTATCTCCTTATCCCAGATTCACCCTAAACGAAAGGACAGGGCAGTTGATTCTTCGGTTAAAAACTGGATTTTCAAGCGAATACAATGCTGTGGGGTTTTTTTTTTCTCATAATCAAATTGAGGTTTGAACAACATGACTCAGAATTACACATGCATTTGGTTTATTCATTTCCTGTGACCCACGGCTTCCTCTGTGTCAGTATTTATCCTTTCCTTCCCACTAACTCTGCGGTTTGGTGTGTGTTCTCATGCACTCAGCTTTGATCACGAGGAATTCAGCTCTTTGGCATAGTTATCTTAAAAATATGTTGATTTTATTCTTAATAAAAAAATCAAATATATACAAAAACATAGATTATACATCACCCTCCTTCAGCAAGAGTCACACAGAATTCTTATTTCACCTGTACCTCTGCCTACTTTCCTGCCCCCATTTTCTTCTCTGATATTTTTGAAGTAGAAATTGTTATTTGCAATTATATGATGGCTTTGTTTTGTTTCCGATATAACCAGCTCTGTGTTGTGTGAGTTCCTCTGTTTTATATACAAGACCATGTCACCATGACATCTTAATTAACGGACTTGCATTGTATCTGGTTGAAATCTGTAGCTTTCACTTACGGTTCAAGAACATGGTAACTTTCTGGGGCTAGGGGCTAATTCACTCTCATTGTTCCGCAAGTGTCTATGAAGCGCCCTTGCCCTGTTTTTCAAGCAGCTTGCCTCACTCTCCTTCACTTTTAAAGCAGGGGCGCCACCCAGTGGTAAGATTTAAAATGCTTGCTCACACTGACTGTGGTCATTTGAATGAGAATGGTCCCCTGGTCCCCATAGACTCAGAAGTTCCCAGTTGGTAGTGTGGCCTTGAGGTTTCAAAAGGCCATTCCCAATTAGCGGAATCAGCCTCCCACTTGTGGATCAAAGTACAAGCTCTCAGCTATTAATAGTTCCAATGTCACGCCTGCCTGCTGCCAAGCAACCCTCCACGATGGTTATGGGCTCATCCTTTGAAAGTGTAAACCACCAATAAACTCTTTCCTCTGTAAGTTGCCTTGCTCATGGCGCTTTGTCACAGCGATAGAAAGGTAACTAAAGCACTGACTGAACCTAAAATTCTTAACCGCACTGCTCCAGTTTGTTATGATAAATGCCATGACCAAAAGCAATTTGGGGAGGGAAGGGTTTATAGCTCATCTTACAGCTTCATGGTGGGATGCTAAAGGGGGGGGGGGGCGGAAACTCAGGTAAGGGACCTACCTGGAAGCAGGAATCGAGGCAGAGACTAGAAAGAGATGCTTGCAAGCTTGCTTCCCCTGACTTGCTCAGCCCAGCCCATCTGCCCAAGGGTGGTATGCTCACAGCCAGACAAACCCTCGCCCGTCAATTAGCAATTGAGAAAATGTTCCACGGAGGTGCCCACAGCAACCCAACCAAAGCACTTCCCTAGCTGTGAGTCCTTCTTCCCAGGTGTGTCAGCTTGATTACTGACTGCGACATGACTGCCAAACAATCCTCCAGCACATTAGATTCCTGGGCTCCTTCTTGGATTAGTGTGAAACGTGTACGTCTAGAGAGAGGATCACAAAGAAAACAAATTGTATGAAAACGCCATTTTATCCAGGTGTCCGCTGCCTCCAGTCAGGCCATAACAGACCTGGAAGATGAAATTATGGTTCCTGTAGAAGCAACCCTTCTCTCTTATTCCTGTGACTAAGAATCATTATTCTGTGTGTGTGTGTGTGTGTGTGTGAGAGAGAGAGAGAGAGAGAGAGAGAGAGAGAGAGAGGTATTTCAGTAGGGCTGTGAGAGAGATGGGAAGCCAATGGGCGGGCATAGCTGTGACAAGCTGGAGATATGTGTCAGGGCAGGCTCCTGGGAGGATATGGAGTGAGTCTAGCTGAGACTCCTAGCAGCAGGGGATTTGGAGACTGAAGTGGTCACCCCCTATAGCCAGGCAGGACTTCCGGTGGAGGGATGAGGACACCAACTCACCCACAAAACTTTTGACCCAAAATTTAGCCTGCCTACAAAATGGGCAGGGATAAATATGTAGCAGAGTTTGAGGAATGGCCAACCAATAACTGGCCCAACTTGAGATTCACCCCGTGTGAGACAGTCAAACCCTGTCACTATTTATGATATTCTGCTCTGCTTGCAGACATGAGCCAAGATAACTGTCCTCTAGGCTGGGTGTGGTGGTGCACTCCTGTAATCCCAGCACTCAAGAGGCAGAGGCAGGTGGATCTCTGTGAGTTCGAGGCCAGCCTGGTCTAAGAGTGAGTTCCAGGACAGCCAGGATTATACAGAGAAACCCTGCCCCTCCCATAAAAAAAAAAAAAAGATAACTGTCTTCTAAGAAGCTCACCCAACAGTAAATCAAAACAGATGCTGAGACCCACAGCCAAACATTAGATGGAGATATGGAAATCTTGTAGTCGAGTTGGGGAAAGGATAGAGGGACCCTGAGAGGACACGAACTTCACAGGAAGACGAACAGAATCAACTAATCTAGGCCCATGGGGGCTCATAGAGACTGAACCACCAACCTAAGTGCATGCGTGGACTGGAACTAGAACCCCTATATGTATGGAGCTGATTGACAGCCTGGTCTTCATGTGGGTCCCTTAGCAACTGGAACGAAGGCTGTCCTTGACCTGGCTGCAGTTGCCTGCTATTGGATCTCTTTCCCCTAGCTGGGAAGCCTTGTCTGGCCTCAGTGGAAGAGGATGCTTAGTCCTGATGCAACATGAAGTGGCAGGGCAAAATGATGTGTCGGGAGGGAGGTCTTCCTTCTCTGAGAAAAAGGGAAGGGGAGGAGGGAGAGAATGGAAGGATGGGGCAGGGAGGAGAAGAGGGGGGCTTCTATCCATAGGTAAGGTGAATAAATAAATAAATTAAAGAGAAAATTTAAAGAAGAATCATTATTCTAGAAAGGCTTCAGGTATTGCATTGTGCTTTTGTCCTCATCACTGTAAATATGTATGTGTTTTATATATTTAAAAAATTACTGAAGACATAAAGGAAATTTCCATGCAATAAAAATTATCTGCTTTGGCCCAGCAAGACAGCTTGGCAGGTAAAGGAACTCGCTGCCAAAACTCATGACCTACGTGATAGAAGGAGAGAACTGACAGCCTTCAGTTGTTCCCTAAACACACACACACACAATGAATATAATTAAAGTTTCTTAATTGACAATTGTGTGCCTAAGTTTTATAAATTCTAGAAATAATGATGGTTTTGTAGAAGAAAAACGGTAGACCCCATACAGTAGCTGAAAAGGCTGCTCTGGAGTGTTCCAGATCACCCTGCATGTTTTTGCAAGGTCTACGAAGCAGGGCAGAGTAAAATTAATGCTATTCTTCCTCTCCTCTAAATAAGGTCAGCTACTGAAGTTTCTGATTAAGTTCCCTAGGAGGGCTAACGAAGTAGCTCTTAACCCGCCAGAGGGCGCTGTGGTGCTGGTCAGACAGCGAGGCAGGACAATCAGCCCTCTGGAATGAGAGACTCAAGCAAGAGGCCTTGAGTCCCTTATAAATAACCCTGAAGAAAAAGGGTCCGCAAATAACCTCAGGAAACGGAGAAGAGGAAACAGCAGCATTGTACATTTTTCTGTTTTCTTATCTTCTCTTACTTAGATGCTGCAATGACCTAGTGAAATGGGCTTTATGATTCCTCATTTAAAATAACCAAAGAAGGGTTTACTTTATCGATCTCGCTGAGCTCTCTAGGGGCCAGCAGTGTTTAGGTGCTGAGGCCTAGGCCTTGAGTAATTACAATCGGCAGTGTCCCACTGCTGACTAGTAGTGGTCGTGTGACATGCTTCTGACACAAATCTCATATTAAACCTGAGCTATTTGGGGACTCAGCATCATTACTCATTAGAATCCATTTACAGACATGTTTAAATTCACGGAGAGCGAGACAGGGTCTTATGGCAAGGGCATGTGGGCTGGGTTGGTTGGTTGGTTTTCTTTTGTTTGTTTCCAGAATGCAGGACTTCCCGGGGTTGTTTTTTTTTTCCTGGTATTTCACAAAACGCTTCTCAGAACGTCTCAACTCTACCAAGTGCTCAATGTGTTTTTAAACGCAACTTAACTTGAGAAATTAAATAATCTTATACTTCTTCCACAAAAATGCATTTCCTCCTGATCAAAAAAAAAATTACATGATGCCAGATGCCAGAGGTACAAACTGACAAAATTCCCTGCTTTTGTAAAGCTTACATTCTAGAGGAGACAAATAAGAAATATGATGCTGTTGGAAGGTGCGTACCAAGGAGATGCCCGAGGCAGAGGTGGTAGGTAAGTGACTCCTTGCTGAGTTATACGTATACTAAAGTTGGGAAATTCTGATATAAATGGGACAATGAGCCGTGTAATGAAGTGATGCAGCATGAGGGATGGAAGTGCCTGTCAAATGCAAACCAGCTCTTTGGGTAAGCAGGGAAAGACTCAGATCAGTTTAGGTGGGGGTGGGAGTTACAGCCAGACACATCCTCAGGTTTTTGTTTTGTTTGCTCGTTTGAGATGTTTCTTTATTTTTGTTTTAAGCCAAGTTCTCACTAAGCAACTCTGGCTGGCCTGGAACTTGATGTGTAGACGAGGCTGGCCGTGAACTCACTGAGATCCCTCCTTTATCTGTCTCCCAAGTACTACAATTAAAGTCATGTGAAGCTCCACACTCAGCCCCAAGATTTTTTTTTAACCTTATATTTTAGACATGAGTATATATGTCTATGTACGTGAATGCTTATGTATATTAGTGTATAATTAGAAGAAATCTTGTTATTTTTAAAAAGTGCTTATAATACTAGACATTACTGCTATAGTAAAAAAAAAAACCTTAGACCACAAAGATTGTATCAGAAAGATCACCTTCCCATTTAACAAAATGAAGCTAGCTTTTCTCTAAAAGTTTATGTATTGCTTTTTAAATCAGAATGAAAATAAAAATTTAAAGCTTTCTGAGCCTCATATTCATTAGTCATTATCAAATGCCAGGGCCCTTATTTCATTTCTTCTAAGCCTTGGCCCTGATTCCAGCCACGGCTAGATATAGAAAAATGTCCCCTTGAGGTTCCACTGTCTTTGCCCTGATAGTACCTCATCTCAGGCTTATGTCTGTAATTCCAGACACCTCCAGTTCAACTAAGTTTTTTATGTTGTTGTTTTTTAAAGTCTCATCCCATGGGCCTTGTCAAGAAAAAAAAGTAAGTTGAGAACTCTCTCTAGGCTTTGGTCACAAGAGCCACTGAGATGCTCATTATTCAAACTCAAGTGGCCCCTTGGTAGAAGGCAGTTGTCAGACCACCTTGTTTTGCACATCTGATATTTCCCAGGGCTGGGAACTTTGCAATTAGCTGTCTCACCTTCATACCACGAACATGAGAAGACCTAGCTCTGAAAAGCACAGCTCCCCATCCTTACAGAACCTCCTTCATGTCCATAAACCTGACAAAATATCTACTTCCTCTATTCCCGATTCTTTCCCTGAAAGGATACCCATCATCCTATCACTGTTCCTTCTTCCCACCCCTCCCCAAACACAATCTCCTTGATGAGCTGAAGCTTCTAAAGGCCAGAGAAAACTATCTTCAGACAACTGCTTCTTTCCTTATAAACAGCCCCAAAGGAAAAGGTGCATAAATGACCTTGGGAAATGGAGAACAGAAAAAAATAGAGGAATCAGCCTCATAACAAACAATGTTGTATGATTTTTTTTCTACATTCAAATTTTTGCATATTTAGCTGCCACAATGACCCAGTGAAATAGAATTTAGCTACTGGGATTTAGCTCAGTACCTAAATCTTTGCTGGGCAAGTGTGAGAACTGGAGTTGGGATCTCCAGAATCCATATAAAATCCTGGGTGTGCATGGCAACCAACCTCCAAAGACGGAGTTCTTAGGGCAAGCCGGCCAGCCAGACCAGCCATATCTGACTGCTCTGGATTTGACTGACAGACCCTGCCTTGTAGAATAAAGTGGAAATGAAGTCGAGGATGGTTTTCCACAACAACCTTGGAAACGCCACACACAAAGCAAACACACACCATCCCTTCCCCCACCGCATACACACAAATATGTTAACACATGACAAATAAAAAAAACAGGATGGATAGATAGATAGATAGAGAGAGAGAGAGAGACAGACAGACAGACAGACAGACAGACAGACAGATATAAGTGGAACAAACTGGGGACCCAGCAAAATGACTTACTGGATATATGTGCATGCCACTACAAGCCTGATGACCTAAGTTCAATTCCCAGAACCCACAGCGTGAGAACAGCTCCTGCAACTCCTGACAACTGTTCCCTGTCCTCCATGTGAACACCTTAGTGCAAACACACACACATTCACACACAGAGATAAATAAAATGAACAAATTTTGCAGTAAATCTCAACTATGAGTGTAACTTACCATGGATGCTGTTCATCAGTATGGAATTTTGTTTTTAACCTTGTTCTTTTGTATTCAATTTCTGTTTCATTTATCAAGAGAATCTTATCCCGCCCCCACCACCGTGCTCTTTCATGTTACTGGCATCTTCCCATCTACCTAGCTCTGCAGTATTGATCCTCAAAGAAAGACTGAATTGAAGAATAATATTTCGAGAAACCAATTAGAATGCTTTAAATTTTATGTTGAGAGCTTGGTGTGGCAGTGCACACCTTTAATCCCAACACCGGCACTGGGAGGGTGGGGAGGGGGGTGGGAGATGGGCAGATTCCTGTTGAGTTTGAGGTCCAGATAGCCAGGACTACATGGGGAGACCCAGTATCAATCCCCCTCCCCCTCAAAAAAGATCTATGTTGAAATACAAATATAAGGAGAAATTCTGGGTTGGCCATAGAATTTCTGCTATTGTCACTTGCCACAGGTGATAACATAGAAGCTGGAGCCCTCTGCTGTAGCTAGGAGATTATCTGTTGGCAGCATCTAGGCAGATCTAATTATATGGGATTTGCAGGTTGTTTCTGGTGGCGATGGGTTTTAGTGGATAGGAGTAAGCATGGTGGCTCTTTGACCCTCCCACTCCAGCTGCAGCTGATCCAGAGATTACTGTCTTTCAGAGCTGGCTCCGTTTATACTAACTGGCTTACAGGACAGCTCCCTGCTGTGCTGGAAGGAGCCATGCAGGGGCCTTGATGGGTCTGAAACTCCAAGTTTCCCTAGACAGGTTCTGGATGTTCCCTATGTAGTGATGAGGACTCCTGCCAAGGTCGGGCATCAATTGTCTTTACTAGACTTCACAGTCACCACGTTTCACACAAGTGGTGCAAAACCTACAAGATTCAAAAGATGCAAACTGTAGCATAGTGTGTAGAATAAACAGGAATGTCCTTTTGTTACTAGGGAAATTAAGGCTCTCTTTCCATGATTCTTAGTCGTTAATAAAAGAATTTCTAAAAGGGGCTGCAGAGAAAACTCATGCACAATTATATTCAAGCTTGAGAGAAAAAAGAACTAGGCAGGCCAACAGAAAATCTTGGCAGCTGCCAGAAGAGGGGAACAGAGAAGAGGAAAGGCGTGCCTTTTACAATGGATGTTGGCAAGCAGCTGCATGGCTGAAGGGGAGGTGGGCTTTAGAGAAAAACGAAGAAAGCCCAGTATGTCTGGGAAAGCATGCTTAGGCTTTTGGCTAGTATAAAGAAGAAGAAAAAAATAGAAAGAAGAAAAAAAGTGTAGGCAGTCCCATTTCTCCATATCTGTTATCTTTAACACACACACACACAGTTTGTTTTGTTGGCTAAGGTTGGCTCTTTACCACACTTGCTACTGTCCTCGGTGTTTGTTCCATGATCCTGGGATCTTCACTGTTAAATGAAGCTTCACCGTGCATATACATACGTACCCATACATACACGCTTATGTACATGCACACATCTTAAAAATCAGGTATATTGGAGGTTTTTTGTTGTTTTTTTTTAATTGTTGTTTCAACAACAAAAAAAGTTTATGAGCATAGAATAGAAAAGTAACACCCTAAATAAATGTGTATAGTCAAATCAGCAGTTAGAAGATACAGCCGGAAACCCCCAAATCTCTTCTCTTTAGTCTTGAACAGTTCAAACAGTGAGCAAGGCGCCTTCATTAGAGAGTGTCTCTAGCTGTTATTCAGTTCAGCCCCACGGCACTCTTCACTGCTAATTCCATCTCAAATCAGCACACATTCCTCAGGAGAGACAGAAAGTTTCATAGGAACCAAAACACGTGTGTGAAGAGATCGTTTTCTCATTTACTAAATAAAATAACAAAGTGAGAGAAAATCAATGCAATGCAATGATTTCTTGGGTTAAACGTAAAATATGAAGCTTAAATGCACGGTTGCTGAAGTTGCTGGCAATGCTGTGGGTATTGATTTTTTTTAATTGTTATAAAATTATTTTTCAGGAGAGACATAGGCATCTATTTGATGTTAGGCTACTGATAAAAATCAGGTATATTGTGTTGCATAACTTTAACAGTGGACACAGTTCTTACTATTCTTCCCCCCCCCCCCTTAGGATACAGAGTAATGCATAGAGACAGTTTACACAAAACACTTGTGAGTAGAGTTAATAGCTGCGCCATGTAACCAAAATCACAACACACCGAAACAACATGACTACATCTAATCAGATAGGAATGGCAGACCAAAGGGCAGTTGTTCAGGTAGAAAAGTTTCTGGCATAGGAGATCTCTGACCACATACCATTACAAGATAGGAAGTTACCTAGGTCTTTAGGAGCTTTGAGTTTAATAGTGCACTGTTCAGCCCACTGAGATTGTGGCCAGCAGACTGCTAGATTTAATGATAACTGTTATAGGCCATGATAAGGTGAATAAGTGAAACAATGGGAACGTATATTTTTGTGCCTTGTAATAAAAGACCCTGTACCCTTGCATTTCATCCTGGACATGTGACCGGTATCACAGCCAGTGTAAAGATGGATAGCCTAAAGCAGAGTTTTCTGCACTTTGTGTAACCCACACACTCAATGGTTTCACTGTTGTATTTGAAAAATGCGTTTATTTTTGGCTTTCTTTGTTCTGATACTATAAAAATTCAACGAAACTATTACAATATTGGAATACGGAATCTGGAGTAACCTAAATCTATCCCCAGGCCCCAGCCACTAATACTGGGCTTCTTCTCTCAGAGGCGAGAGCTGTGTGTGTGTGTTTGGTTGGTTGGTGTTTTAAGGGCTGCTGTCTTCAGAAAGAAGGACCATTGCTGAGGCAACCCAGAGAAAACCAGAAAGAGCAAGAAGGGATCAATCCGCTTTTGATCCCACCTCTTTTTTTTTTTTAACTGTCTAGTCTCTAGCTATGAATAGAAAAGCTAGTTTCCAAAAGCTAACCTTAGCATCAAGAACAAATTATTCAAGATGGAGAGCTAAGTGACAATTGTCAAATGACACTTCCGATTTAATAACAGAAAGTTTCATCAGCGATTTCTAATGGCTTCAGCCTAAACTCCCTATTTTGAAATTCCCAAGGTGTGTTTTATCTAATGGTTTAACACCTGTTGGTTACCATTACGTAGATTCATTGTTTCATTCAGTCTTGTAGCAGAGCAGTTTTCTGATTGAAGCATTCTCTTTGCATTTATTAGGTGAACTCTGCACAGATGAACAGTCCCTCACCAACTATTGTTCAATATAATTTACAATTTGTGCAGCAAAAGATAAGGGGAAATTTGGTTATTCCTCTAAGTCAGTTTTCAGAGTTGTCAAGTTAGAAATGGGTTAGTAACTTTTGATATTAGAAATTTGTCACGTGTTCCTTTTTTTTGGTATTATGTGGGAGTATTTCTTCTACTTCTCATAGTAGAAAAGGGGGATAACAAAAGATTTATTCTAAAACAGAAAGCTAAGATTTTAAATTATATTGTTTTTCTAAAGCAAGAAGTAATAAATGTTTGCCCTAAAATGGGTTCAGTTTTGTTCCTACTGTTGAAATTACAACTGTCATCTTAACATGTGGGGAGCAGAGAAAGAACAAATTATGGACCCCAAGATTCACCGTCTTGAGAAAAGCTTTTTCCTCCCAAACAGCACTGTTCTGGCTTACATAGATGCTGCCTTTTACTCTTTCAGAAGTAAATAAGCAGTCAAATAACAGCACCTCAAACCAGGTCAATTCTTGGGAAGATGTCTTAGTTTCCTCCTTGTTTACTGTGCACTATGGGACCTCTTCAGTCCTTGTCCTCTTTCCTGCTGTCAAATTCAGCTACTGAAAATTTAGACTTTCTGGTCAGCTGAACTAGGCAAAAGACCTACTAAATGTCTCTATTCTTTATGCATCCGTTTTCATGTTCTTGCCAAAGAAATCTAAAATTTGATTCATTAAATCTTGTTACCTTTAGAGGAAAAAAAAACCCTACATTTCTTAGCATGGAATATGATACCTTCATCATCTGATCTCTACTTAACTTTCTGCCTTCCTCCTTACTGTCCAGGCCCCTCAGCTTCCACACCTAGTGTTCAGGCTCTCTGGACAACGAAACTCTGACAGAGAGCTCTCACAGTTTAACCCAAGGCCTCTGCATTTCAGCAAGTGTGGTCTTTACTTAGAACGGTTCTCACTCCCCTCCCCCACCCTTCTCTTTCCAAATAGTTAATTAGGAGTTATTTTCAAAATCCAGTCAAACATTCCCTCTGTCTGAGATTCATGTCACCAGCTCTGAAAATTGATTACAAAGAATAATCAAGTCTCCCCCCAGCCTTTTCTGCACAAATTGCAAATCAGATGGGCCAGATAATTGGTGAGGGAATGCTCTGTGTGGACTCCCAGCTGAGTGTCTCTACACCTCAGTGTATTATGGCTGCCTCCATAACGCCATGGGCAGAATTGTCATCACAGTAATTCCTCAAGTGTGTGATATTTACCATGTCCCATATGCATCTTCAACTAGCTGATCTTTGTGTGTGTGTGGTGTGTGTTTGTGTTCATGTGAATGTGTGCATGTTTGTGAAAGTGGAGGTCAGAGGTCAATTTCTGGTATCTTCCTAAATTACCTCACCTTATTGAGAAAGGGCCCCTGACTGAACTTTGAGCTCATCAATTTTGCTAGACTGTCCATTGAGCCTGCCTCTTCCTGCTCCCACCCAGTGCTGGGGTTAGATATGCGAAATGGGGTGCCAGCTTGTCCACGGTACTGGAATCCAAACTCTGGTACTCATCCTGTTTACACAGCAGGAGCTTTATCAACTGACCCATTTCTCTAGCTCCTCTTGTATTTAGTTTTTGGTATCCAGCACTATGTTGGCTATAGCTCCAGTGAATATTTTCTAAGGGAATAAATGTAAGACTGAAACATCTTAACAACATTTCAATCTTTCTTTCAAGTTGTATTCAGTTATATATTCTCCCAATGTAATATAACTGAGCTCCCTGATGTTCCACATTTGTACCAACCTTGGCATTGTCAGTCATTTACATTCCAAACACTGTGGGGGAGAGGTGTCTGTCACTGTATCTTGCTGTAGCTTTAAGAAGCCTTTAGCAGCTGTAAAGAAAGCATTTCTTTCTCATTCATTAACACTTCCTTAAAGTTTCAGATGCAGCCAAACTTTTTCTTGGAGCAGTAAGAAAACCAGTAAGTGTGATACAAGATGAAGACTGTGGGTAAGATCTTAGAATTAGAACAGAAATTGATTTGATCAGTTTGATGAAGTTGTAGGTATTTATATGAAAGCCTATTATGATTATTCAAATTATTATACATGCTTGGGTTACGGTTCTCAGAATTCTGGTGTATTAGTTTGGAAGCTGGTCCTAGCATCTGGATTTTTAAAATAAACCTCCTAAGTGACCTTGAAATGGTCCACAGAATGGAAACACTGTTCAGGGAACAAATTCATAGTACAAATTAATTTATGAGACCACCTACTTGATATGTCATCCTGTTGATGCAAAACTATCATTTCTCCATTCTTTGTGTACATGCAGCAGAATTTCACTAACTGAAATTCAGACTCCTTGGCAAAGTTCAAGACAGAACACAATAAATAAAGGTCTCTGATGATGTTACAAAAGCAAGAGTAGTTACAGGGATGGGGGAGTTCTGTGGTGAAAAGGTGTCACTTTAAGAATAGGTAGAATTAGGGGCTGGAGAGATGGCTCGGTGGTTAAGCATACTGACTGAAACCAGAGGACCCAAGTTGAAATTCCAGCACCCACATGGCAGCTCACAACTGTCCTTAACTCCAAGATCTGACACTCTCATAAACATATGTGCAGGGCAAAACACCAATGCACATAGAATAAAGGTAAATAAATAAATAAAAAAGAATAAGTACAATTTAAGACCCACCTGTTATTGTAGGCAAGTCCCTCAATTTCGCTGGCTCTCCCTTTCTCACATAAAAGTAGTACTATATCTGCCCTTATCAGCCATACACAATTATATAAGGTTTAAAATGGGTGTGACAACTGTTGCCAGAGAGGAAGATCTGATCACAGACTGCTGCACCTTATAATTATGGTTTTTTGACACACAGCCTCGAGGAATTTGTTAAGATAACCTTTGCTGTTTCCTATTAACGGGTAATTAGGATTTTAATAACCGAACTTTGTCATATTACAGTTTAGAAACACAGGTAAAGAAAATCTTGAGTGACAAAGATACAAAATTAATTTACATGGAAAAGCAGGATTCAAGAGGTTTTATTACTCCAAAGCATCTCCCACCATACTTGTCTTTCCCATTTTTTATTATGGTCAACAGGACAAAGGATTCTGATGTACGCCTGAGTTTGGATGTGATTGTAGGGAGGAAATCATTATGCTGCGATCGCGCTTATTTTGCTTTATTACGGTTTTACTCATTATACCCAATTCACCAATCTAAATTGTATAACTCAGTAGTTCTTAGTATAACGGCCTGGCATTGGCGGTGGTTCTTGGCATAACCATCATCACCATCAATTACAGAACATGTTCATCAACTCTCCACAAGAAATTCCCGGACAGCAGTTAGACTTCATTGTCCCCGCCCCGCCCCCGTTCCCCACTCCACAGCAACCGCTAATTAAAGTCCGTATAGACGTGCTTATCCGAGATCTTTTATAAAAATAACGGCATCGTACAGTATGCAGACTTTCGGGGCGAATTTCCACCTCCTTCCCGCCTCAGCAGGCGCACACGGATCGGGAAATACAAGGACGGTCCCCCTAACAGGCACTCCGCTCCCTCACGGTAAAACCCGGATCGCCGCCTTCCGGCGTTGACCCCGCGACAGCGGAGGGAGCAGCGCCCCGCCCATCCCCACAGTCGCCGCGCTGACGTCACTGCTTCCAGCCGCAGACTCCCTCCCTCCCTCCCGGTCGCCGTAGCTTTGACAGGGCACGATGGCGGCGGCCGGGTCTGCGGGGATGCCGGCGACCGTGTCGGAGAAGCAGGAGTTTTACCAGCTCCTGAAGAACCTGATCAATCCCAGCTGTATGGTGCGGAGGCAAGCAGAGGAGGTCTATGAGAATATCTCAGGTCTGTGTAAGACTACATTCCTCTTAGACGCCGTCCGAAATAGGAGAGCAGGTTATGAGGTGAGACAAATGGCTGCCGCACTGCTACGACGGCTTTTGTCCTCTGGGTTTGAGGAGGTCTATCCAAATCTGCCTTCTGATGTGCAGAGGGATGTCAAGATTGAACTGATACTGGCTGTTAAGTTAGAAACACACGCTAGCATGAGGAAAAAGCTTTGCGATATTTTTGCAGTGCTGGCCAGAAATTTGATAGATGAGGATGGCACTAACCATTGGCCAGAAGGTCTGAAATTCCTCATCGATTCGATTCACTCTAAAAATGTGGTTCTGTGGGAAGTTGCACTTCATGTTTTCTGGCATTTTCCTGGGATTTTTGGGAACCAAGATCGCCACGATTTGGATATCATCAGGAGGTTGTTGGACCAATGTATTCAAGATCAAGAGCATCCAGCAATCAGGACCTTATCTGCTAGAGCTGCAGCTGCATTTGTCCTTGCTAATGAAAACAATATTGCTCTTTTCAAAGACTTTGCAGATTTGCTTCCCGGAATCTTGCAGGCCGTGAATGATTCCTGCTACCAGGATGATGATTCGGTGCTAGAATCTCTTGTTGAGATTGCAGATACTGTACCTAAGTACTTGGGTCCCTATTTAGAAGATACTCTGCAGTTGAGCCTGAAGTTATGTGGAGATTCTAGGCTTAGTAACCTGCAACGCCAGCTGGCTCTGGAAGTAATCGTGACCTTATCTGAAACTGCAACTCCAATGTTGAAAAAACATACGAATATTATTTCGCAGGCTGTGCCTCACATATTAGCAATGATGGTTGATCTGCAAGATGATGAGGACTGGGTGAATGCTGATGAAATGGAAGAAGATGATTTTGACAGTAATGCAGTTGCTGCTGAGAGTGCACTTGACAGACTGGCTTGTGGACTTGGTGGAAAAGTTGTTTTGCCAATGACCAAGGAGCATATCATGCAAATGCTTCAGAGCCATGACTGGAAATGTCGACATGCCGGATTAATGGCCTTATCAGCCATTGGAGAAGGCTGCCATCAGCAAATGGAACCAATTCTAGATGAAACGGTTAACTCGGTTTTGCTTTTTCTTCAGGATCCTCATCCAAGGGTCAGGGCTGCTGCCTGTGCGACACTTGGACAGATGGCGACAGATTTTGCGCCTGGTTTCCAAAAGAAATTCCACGAAATAGTGATCACAGCTTTGTTGCGAACCATGGAGAACCAAGGTAATCAGCGGGTGCAATCTCATGCAGCTTCGGCTCTTGTTATTTTTATTGAAGACTGTCCCAAACCATTGCTAATTCTGTATTTGGAAAATATGGTGAAAAGTCTACATTCCATCTTGGTAATTAAACTTCAAGAGCTGATTCGGAATGGAACTAAGTTGGCCTTAGAACAGCTTGTGACAACCATTGCCTCAGTTGCAGATGCCATAGAAGAGAGCTTTGTTCCATATTATGATATATTTATGCCCTCACTCAAACATGTCGTTGAGCTCGCTGTCCAAAAGGACCTCAAGCTTCTGCGAGGAAAAACTATTGAGTGCATTAGCCATGTTGGTCTTGCTGTTGGGAAGGAAAAATTTATGCAAGACGCATCGAGTGTGATGCAGTTACTGTTGAAGACGCAGTCAGACTTAAATAATATGGAGGATGATGACCCTCAGACTTCTTATATGGTTTCAGCATGGGCTAGGATGTGTAAAATTCTCGGAAAAGACTTTCAGCAATATCTTCCACTGGTGCTTGAGCCTCTTATTAAGACTGCTTCAGCTAAACCCGATGTCGCTCTCTTAGACACACAAGATGTGGAGAACATGAGTGATGATGATGGCTGGCAGTTTGTCAATCTTGGAGACCAGCAAAGCTTTGGAATTAAAACTTCAGGACTGGAAGCCAAAGCAACTGCTTGCCAGATGTTGGTTTACTATGCTAAGGAGTTGAGAGAAGGATTTGTGGAATATACGGAGGAAGTTGTGAAGCTGATGGTTCCTCTGTTGAAATTTTATTTTCACGACAATGTTCGAGTGGCAGCTGCAGAAGCCATGCCCTTTCTTTTGGAATGTGCAAGAATTCATGGCTCGGAATATCTTTCACAGATGTGGCAGTTTATATGTGATCCCTTAATTAAAGCTATTGGAACTGAACCTGATACAGATGTACTCTCAGAAATAATGAATTCTTTTGCAAAGTCTATTGAGGTAATGGGAGATGGTTGTCTTAATGATGAGCACTTGGAAGAACTGGGAGGAATTTTGAAGGCAAAACTTGAAGGGCACTTTAAAAACCAAGAGTTACGGCAAGTAAAAAGGCAGGAAGAAAATTATGACCAACAGGTTGAAATGTCTCTTCAAGACGAAGATGAATGTGATGTTTATATTCTGACCAAAGTATCAGATATTTTGCACTCATTGTTTAGTACTTACAAGGAAAAAATCTTGCCATGGTTTGAGCAGCTGCTTCCATTAATTGTAAATCTAATTTGTTCAAGTAGGCCATGGCCAGACAGACAGTGGGGACTGTGCATATTTGATGATATCATAGAGCACTGCAGTCCAACCTCATTCAAATATGTTGAGTATTTTCGGTGGCCAATGCTACTCAATATGCGAGACAACAACCCTGAAGTCAGGCAAGCTGCTGCTTATGGACTGGGGGTTATGGCACAGTTTGGGGGAGATGACTATCGCTCTTTATGTTCAGAAGCCGTTCCACTCTTGGTAAAAGTTATAAAGTGTGCAAACTCCAAAACCAAAAAGAATGTCATCGCCACAGAGAACTGTATCTCCGCAATAGGGAAGATTATGAAGTTTAAGCCCAACTGTGTAAACGTAGATGAGGTTCTCCCACACTGGCTGTCATGGCTTCCGCTGCATGAAGACAAAGAAGAAGCCATTCAGACTTTGAACTTTCTCTGTGACCTAATTGAAAGTAACCATCCAGTTGTGATTGGTCCAAATAATTCCAATCTTCCCAAAATCATCAGTATAATAGCAGAAGGAAAAATTAATGAGACTATTAGTCACGAAGACCCCTGTGCCAAACGCCTAGCTAATGTTGTTCGTCAGATCCAGACTTCGGAAGAATTATGGTTGGAATGCACATCCCAACTTGATGGCGAACAACAGGAAGCTTTACAGGAATTACTCAGTTTTGCTTGAAGCACTTTAATACCACTTGAATAATTCATCTGTCATAAAAGTAACTTCAAAGTGTTGTGAGTGAACCCATTACAGATGAGAGCTAGCACTTCTCTCTGCTAAGTAGTTCATACTTCTTCCCTGTGTTTCTCCAGGATCAGTGTTAAGGTCTTCTGTTCATTTTGCATGTGTCATTTCTTAAACTGTGCTTGTAACTTGTGCTTCCAGTTGTCTTTAGAGTTATCTGTCACCTTCCCCCATATAGTGCGAAATGTATAAATCATTACTATTCGTTTGAACTATTGATGTTGGGCAGATGGTATACTTGGTGCCAAGATGTCTGTGACTATCACAGATGCAAAGAGCTCACGAAGAAAGGGGTACTTCCAGGATAAACATCTCTGGAACTTAGGGTGAAGAATATAGTGGCTGACTTGTGCTTCCTTGGTAATACTTCTATTTGTTATGGAAATGGAAGGAGATGCTAGAACTAAGTCTCAAGGTACTAGAGTGGGTGTAGGAGGGTTCCCCCCACCCCATAATATAAACGAACCTTTTCATATAGTACTCCTGAAAAGTGGTGGGAGCATGACTAAATTCCAGTTCCCAAGGTGTCCAGCTGAGAGTTACAAGAACTTTTAAATCTCCTTAACCAAATTGCTCTCTTGAGAATTGTATCTAAAAACATTCATGGGTATAAGGAAGTACTGAGAAATCTAACGCTGAAAATATTTGACAGACTATAACAGCTTAATAAATACTTAGTAATTGTTTGTGGGAGGCAGTTATTGTTACATGTTTTAGCAGAGTATTGCTCTGTTTGTATGTCATATCCCTCTTACCCCACACCCAACCTTAAGGGGAACTGTCATTCAGAATGGGGGGTTAAATAGGTTTCTATTTTGAAGCAGTTCCTAACAGATTCTACAGGAACAGTAAAACAAAATTTTGTCCTTAAACATTAAAAAGAAAAGAGCTTTAAGACTAGTCATTTATCAGTGTATGTGTATTACAAAACAGCTCTATGAATTTAATTACATTAATTGGAATGTAATTTAATGTTAAAGGTTTTTGTAGGGTAGAAAAAGTTTCTACCTAACAAAACTTCATTCGAAACTTACAACAAGAATGTCTGTTGTGATTTCCTGAGTCTGTTGTGAGTACTGTGTATGTAACAGAGCAAATATGTCGAACCCAGTAAGTGCTCAATAAACTGTCAGTGTTACTACTGTTGATTGTACTTCTACTGTGTTGGTTTTTTTTTTTTTTTTTTTTTTTTTTACAGTTTAGAATGTTTTACATCGAATTTCTTCCCTACTAGGTGTATCTAGGCTACTACAGACAGGGATATAAAGCTAGGGTTTTATATAGTTTTAGATAGTTCAGAATTTGATATATAGTATGGTTACAAGTATATTTAAAACTAATAGAGAAATAGCCACCTTGAAGATTTAAATGGCAATTTTTTCTCTTATATATAATTTATCTACAAAGTGACATATTTCTTATATAATAAAGTATTTTTTTGAAGTTTAAGGACCTGTTTTTTTTTTCATAACTAGGATACTATCATCTTGACCTCTTTATGGAGTTTAAGGTTCTTTTTACTTATTATAGCTCTTTGTTTTTATGTGTCTTAAGAAATCTTTTATCAATCTGCTTTTGTGAATTTCTACAGTCTTGTGAAATTCTGGCAAATGATTTGTAGTTGGGCACTGGAGTTTTGAAAAAAGAGTTTTTAAATTTGAATTTTGGTAAACTATTCTGTTAGTTTCCTCATCTGTAAGATAAGGCTAACAGGTAGCTATGTTATTGTTGTGAGAATCAAAGGAGATAATGAATATAAAGTGCTTATCAGCACGAGGTTCAGTAACTGGAAGCTATTGAGTGAGAATTTTGAAATAGGTCTGATGGCTAAAGGGAAGGGGGTATTTGCTTGAGTTCGGTTGGCTTCAGATTCTTGGGCTTTATCAAAGGAAATAAAGGAAAGCCCAGCCAGGCATATTTGCCAGTTGCTGAAGCAGAACTGGTTCCAACCTTTTTTCCTCATCAACTGAGGTGTGTCTGATAGAAAACCATAAATGCCAGATGAATACATGCATGTGTGTAAGTGTGCTCCTGTTCCTGTTTCACTATTTTACCTTCAACTGGTATTTAACTGAGGCCCCCACAAAAAGAGTTTAAGGTGTTAAATTTAATCACTTTAGAAGTCTTTGTTTATACGGAACTAAACGAGGCTTGAGATTATCTCAAGCATTTAGTTATAACTCTCTTGTTCAAATTAATTTCTATAGCTTTGGTTTTATGTTTTATTCCAAGTTTCAAGGAAGTCTGAATATTATGTGCATTAGAAAACGGTAACCTCTATTTGGGGCTCATTAACTCTCCCCCATTTTAAGCAACATACAAACTAATGCGTTGAGTCCACATTTTAGGCACACCAATGACAAACTGTACAGCGTAGAGTAGAAATACGTGGAAACTTTTTAGTGAAAGTAAAATTATCTTAATTCTTAGTCGAACTCCAGAATCCCCGAACTTCTCGGTTTTTAAATTTTCACAGGAAACAGGATTCACTTTCAAGAACTGGAGTTCTGCAAGCCACCACTCGTCTTTGGCGGAGCCCTTAAACTTTTCTGATCGCGGTTTCACGTTTCAAAAACAGGAAGGCAGTGACAGAGGGGCGCAAAGATAATATTTTACAGCGGAGAGGATTTAAGTTTGTGCGTCCTCGTTATTCATTTGTCCTTAACAGAGGTTACCTAGTAACGGCCTTGCGAAAACTGACAAAGTTTAGGACTAGTGAGGGTCTCGCCTTCCCGAGCGTGCACCGGCGCAGGCGCTGTAGCTCCCTTCACGCCACCCCTTACAGAGCCCCGCGTCTTGATGACGTCATTAGTGCGCGCAACACACTCCGGGCCTGCGGCCGAGCCAAGTCCTGGCTTTGGCGTAGCTGGGCGGGACGAAAGGGGGCGGGGGCGCCTGGTGCTACTACGCATGCGCGCCGCGAATGGCGACGGCGCCTCTTTCTTTTCCTCTCTGCACAGCGCTCCCCGGCCGGGGGGGCTGAGTGCCCTCCCCCCTTCCTCCCCGCCCCTCCCCTCGCCCCTTCCCCCGCCCAGCGGGGCTTCTAACTGACAGTTGTCGCCGGGCCCGGTCCGTGCGCCGCCTCCTCCTGCCCAGGTCCCCCCGCAGGTAGACAGGGGCGGGAGGGGGTGTGAGGGAGAGGAGGAGCCGCAGCCGCGGCGGCCCCGGGGCTGCGGCCCACCCGGGAAGGAGGGGCGCCCTGTTACTCCTCGCCCCCTCCCTGCGCCCGTCGGCCCGGGAGGGGGTGGGGCGCCGAGGCCCCGCCGGCCGGGCCGGTGAGCGGGCGGGCGGGCGGGGCGCGGAGGGCGAAGCCGGCGCGGGCCGCGCGCCGCCGGGGGGGAGGGGAGAGGAGGGCACCTAGGCTCTCCTCTCCCCCCCTCCCCCGCGCGCCATGTAACCCCGCCCCGCGGGCGCGAGCCTGAGACCCCCGCGCGCGCGGGTCCCGGCCGGCGACCGGAGCGAGCGAGGCCCGATGCGGCAGCGGCCGCGCGGCGCCGCGGATCCCTGACGAAGCGGTCCGCGCTCACGCGTTCCCCACCCCGGCGCCCGGAGCGGCTCCCCCGCTCGACCCAGCCCGGGCCTGCCGGGGGGCATGAGCGGGCCGGAGACGCCGGGGGCGATGGAGCGGGCCGCGGAGGAGGAGCGGCCGCTCCCGACGGCCGGAGAAGGGGACGAGGACGAGGAGGAGGCGGCGGCGGCCCGGGCCTCGGGGCTGGCGCGCAGGAGGAGCGCCTCCTCGCTGGACGACGAGGAGGCGGCGGCGGCGGTGGTCGCGGGCGGTGGCTGTGAGCGGCAGGAGCTGAGCTACGAGCTGCAGCAGGGCCACCGCATCCTGGGCGAGTTCCTGCAGGAGAAGCACCGCGGCCTCACCGCCCCTTTCCTGCAGCCCTTGGGGGGCGTTGCCGCCGGGGAAGACGAGGTGGCCGAAGGGCGGCGCGGCGGCGGCGGCGGCGGGGGCCGGGCCAGCCGCGTCCTCCCGCCGCAGCCCAGCCAGGGCATGTGCCTGTTGAAGATGGAGGAGAAGTTCTCCAGCGGCCAGTACAGGGGCATCACCGAGTTCGTGGCTGACTTCAGGTTGATGCTCGAGACGTGCTACCGCCTGCACGGCGTCGACCACTGGATCTCCAAACAGGGCCAGAAACTGGAGATGCTGCTGGAGCAGAAGTTGGCGCTTCTCTCTCGGTAAGCGAGCCCGGTCCCCCCCCGTGGGGCTGACAGACCGACACAAACAGACCCGCACACGTGGCCGAGGAGGGGCTGGGCCAGGGCCCGGGGGGCGGCGCTGATAGGTGCCGAGTTGAAGCCTGGACGGCGGGAGGAGGAGCAGCGCGGGGCGTGGGCGCGCCGGGGGGTGGGGTGGGCACGGCCTGCAGGGTGAGCGCACCCACGCTGCTGAGGAAGCTCAGTCCCGGGAACCCCAGACTCCGGGAACAGGTAGATGGGTTCAAGGTGGAGGAGCCACGCTAGTAGGCAGAGGGAGAGGTTTTTTTGTAGGATGGAAGTTGTACCCGCCACTTGTAGGCAAGGTGTTTAAAACAGCACGTGGGGCAAAGTACCTTTAGAAAAATAATTTTGGCTTGCGTAAAAAGATGGCCGGTCAAAAATTTTATCTTTTACTGTCAGTTCCAGCCATTGGAAATTTAGCGTTTCATCTGTGAGGAAATTGGATTTTTGCAATGACAAGAAATGAATACGTCAGCAGAACATCTTTCATATGTTTAGACTTGCTTGCGGAGGGTGTGTGTGTCTGTGAGCATGATCATGAAGTGGAAGCAAGAAGAAAGTGCCTGTTTTCTGCTGTCTCTCTCCACCTTTTCCTTTGAGGCATGGCCCGTCCTTGAACGTGAGGCTTGCTATTTCTTAGACTGGAAGCCAGTGAGCCCCAGCCAACCTCCAGTCTTCTTCTCCCTTGGAGCTGGGCCTTCTTGCATGGTAATGGGATCATTTTGATTGGGCATCAAGGGCTGTTTACTGTTGAGCCATCTCTCCAGACCCTGGAGTAGGAGTTTGACTCTTAGCTGGATGAACTTGGTTGAATCACTTTTTTTTGGCTTGTTTTCTTGTCTATAAAATGGGATCTATAAAATATCTACTTCAAAAAGTTGCTGTAAGGACAAAGTTTTTTTTAAAAAAACAAAGTCAATACTGTTGGTCATGTAATTCCGTGTATTTATTAAGCATAGTCAAATCTGAACCTGGGTATTGTATAAAATATGTAAAATCTGTTCTTCAGTGCTCTTTGGCTGCTCATAATCATTTTCAAATCTATTACCGACAGTGTCACTAGGTAGTAATATAGTGAGTGCCTAACTCATTAGAAGGCAGATTATCTTTAAACAAACTGAAATTTTTGCATTCTTCAGTGAAGTATTTGGTAATAGGTTAAATGTTTACAAATTGGCTTTGTAAGTTATTTTAATATTTTTATTTGGTGATTGGTTTTTTATTTGTGATTTTTTTTTCACTGCATTTGTTACCCATCTTTACAGTGTATTGTGGTGGATATGGTACATAATAAAAAGCAGTCCATTCACATGTCATCAATTTAAAAAGCTTTTTAAAAAAATTTATTTTTCAATTAAGGTGTGTTTGTGGGAGAGGAATATGCTTGTGAGTGCAGTTGCCCATGGAGGCCAGAGATTGTCACATCCTCTCCAACTGAAGTTACAGGTGGTTGTGAGCCACCTGCAGTGAGTGCTAGGAATGAATCAAACTCTGGTCCTTTGGGAGACAGCAGTAACTGCTCCTAACCACCGGAGCCAGCTCTCCATTCCCACATGTCATTATTTTTTAAATAGCGAAGTATATTCCAAACTGATGTTGCAGGATTTTAAACATAGAAGGAACCTTAGAGTTCTTGTAATCCATCTCGTTTTACAGATGGAGAAACAGGCATGTAGAATGAGACAGAATAGCTAATGGAAGTTTTTGAAAGTAGCATATAGATATAGCTAAACTAGATATTTTCAAAATTACTGTGTACATTACAAATCTTTATCCTACAAAAGAACAGGTTATTCTTTTCTCTTTTGCATAAAACTTTTACAAATATATTTATTCCCAGTAACTTATGCCCAGAAATATTTTGATGTGATCTAATAGTGTCTACACTTAGAATTTAAACTTACAATGTTGTAAAGTTAATAATATATATATATATATGATTTATTAGGCCAAAAGAAATAATTTTTGCATTTTAGTAGCAAAGGTAATATGATGGTCTCAAATAGTCCCTCATGTTTTTGTACTAGCATTTGATGTATATAACATTTTGTAAGTGTTAGATTGTATTTGTGGATACTGAAAAAGTTCTCTTTTATATTAGCTTAAAATCTTGAGTCATAACTGAATGTTTTGAGTAAGGCAGACCTTGGTGAAACCTACAGCTGCTTGGAATACAAGTTGGATATATAGATGTTCTAAAACAGTATTCAACAGACTTTTAAAGTGATTATGATTTTCAGAAAATAGATTACTGCATGAATATCATAAAATGGTATGTAGTATATTAGTAATTAAGCCAGTACCACATATTCTTTTATGTTTTGTCTCCTGATGTATATTTCTTAGACACTGAGTTAAGCATTATTTTCAAAAAGCAAAGATTACTTTAAAGTTGTTGCATATTTGGATCTGAGAAGAATACTCAGTGAGTAAAGGCATTTGCTGTCAAGCCTGGGAACTGGAGTTTGATCTCTGGGACTTAATGTGATTGAGAGAGAGAACTGACTCCTGAAATTTATCCTCTGACTTCTACTTGTGGGCTGCGTGACCCTCTCCATAAATAAATGTAAAACAATTTTTTTTAGGTGTTACATATACTATCAGGCCTTTCATTGAGCAGTTGATGAGTTATTAGGTAAAGAAGATGTCATTTATCATTAGACAACAGCCTAGTGCTACTTGTACTGTGAACATGCTATAACAAATCTCAGTTCATTCATACAGTGAAAATGTTAGCTTAGTTGGTGGCAAAAATATTTCTATATTTAGTGGAATTGTCTTTGAAATGAAAACATAAAAGCCGGGTGTGGTGGCTAACGCCTTTAATACCAACACTCAGAGAGGCACACACACATAGATCTCTGTCAGTTCCAGACCGGCCTGGTCTACAAAGCAAGTTCCAGGACAACCAGGGCTAACTCAAGATGCCCTGTCTCAGAAAAACCCAATGGAAAAAAATAAAAAGAGAAAGACATGAAACATTAGTTTCTTGCCCCAAGTGGTACAGAAACACTTAAAATAATATGATCTTATAATGGATATTTAGAAAACATATTAGAGGACATTGGTTTAAAGCTAAGGGAGAAGTTAGAGCAGGGATGGCAGGTGAGAGAAGAAAAGGAAAGGGGGAAACAGTTTAAAGCTGGTAGAGAGTTTATACTTGTTCTGATTCTTAAAGGAGTTGAATAATGTTTTTGGATTTTTTTTTCCAGAGGGTTAGTTAGATTAGGGACATTCCAGAATACTAAACTACAGTGACTGCAAAGTATGAAACAGTTTCTAGAAAGTGCAAGTTATTCTGCATGCTTTAGTAGGGGTTGTTATCACAGAAAAGTATGTAGTGTGATCCATTGAGGAAAGAAAGAAAATATTAGAACCTGAGTATATCCCCTTGTTTTGACTTGTGTCTTTGTGTATTTATAGTAGCAGTAAACATAGAAATCTATAAACATAATTTGCATATGTTATTAAATTGTTGGTTTTTGTTTTGTTTTTCCAGAACCAGGATTAAAGCTCAGGTCTGTTCTTTAAGTTTCTAAAACCTGGTTAATTGCTTGCATGCATTTTAAATGGAGCTACAGATGTGATTTTTTTTTTCCTAAAGTGATGCCATGTTTTTAAAAATCTTAACATACCTTTTTAAGTAATTAATTTTAACTATACTTTATACCACTTGACTTGGGGTTTCTATTGCTATGATAAAACATCATGACCAAAATCAAGTTGGGGAAGAATGGTTTTATTTCATTTTACAGTTCCATAGTATACCCTTCACTGAGGGTAGCCAGGGTGCAGGAATCTAGAGGCAGGAACTGAAGTCAGAGGAGTGCTGCTTACTGGCTTGCTCCCCATGGCTTACACAGCCTGCCTTTTTAATCATCCAGGACCATCTGCCCAGTGAGGTAGACCCTCCCACATCAGTTG
>CM053762.1:42934187-42955178 GCA_028658305.1 Pachyuromys duprasi | reverse complement strand
GGGGAAGAATGGTTTTATTTCATTTTACAGTTCCATAGTATACCCTTCACTGAGGGTAGCCAGGGTGCAGGAATCTAGAGGCAGGAACTGAAGTCAGAGGAGTGCTGCTTACTGGCTTGCTCCCCATGGCTTACACAGCCTGCCTTTTTAATCATCCAGGACCATCTGCCCAGTGAGGTAGACCCTCCCACATCAGTTGTCAACTAAGAAAGACGCCAGTTGAGGGGAAGAATTTTCTAAATTCAGATTCTTCTTTTGAAAATGATACTATGTTGTGTCAAGTTAACAACTAGCCAGCATTCTTCCCATTCTTATATACTCTTTTTCTCTATTAGACAATATGTCTAATCTCAAGAAAGTTAAGTTTTAGAAGTAATATCATTTCTCATTTGCGGTAACTGAGAAACACCCGCATTAGTAATAGGGAGTGAGTTAGCAAGGTGGGGCACACCGTCAGTCCCAGCATTCGAGTTAGAGGGCAACCTGGTGTGTGTGTTATTGCCAGATTTTCTTGGACCTGCCAGTGTCTGAATAATAGCACAGAGACTTACTAATTTTTATTATAGCTTAGGCCTTGGCTCAGGCTGTCTCCCAGCTAGCTCGTATTAACCTGACTATTCCAGTCCACGTCTGCCATGTGTCCCGTTAGCTCTCTAGGTGCATCCTTCCTCCTCTTGTCCTGCTGACAAAGTTTCTCTCAGTTCTTCCCCCACAGCCCCTATCTCTGCCTGGAAGTCCACCTTACCTTCTTGCTTCAGCTATTGGCCACCAGCGCTTATATTAAATCAGTCAAAAAGTGGGGGAGGCATATGTTTACAAAATACTGAGGCAGGTGATGAGCCATAAGAATAACAATACCAAAAGTTCTCAGCTCTCTGCTGGTACAGAAGTCAACTTTTAAATAATACAAAAACAACTTTTACACAGTGTACAAAAATGTTACTCCAGCTCTGTGTGTGTGCGTGCACATGCGTGCTTGTTGGCTGGAGCTACATAGTAAGAGCCTGTCTTAAAAAAATAGAAATAGAGATAAAGTTATGTAATAGAAAGGATTGGAAGAATAGATGTGTAAAGGAAGTGATATACAAGAGTTAGGAAAATGGACTGGGAGATGGTTTAGCAGTTAAGAGCACTTGCTGCTTGCTCTCAAAGGACCTGAGTTCACATCCAAGCCCTTATGTTAGGCGACTCAGCCACTTGCCACTCCAGCTCCAGGTGATCCAGTGGCCTCTTTTAGCTCACACACACACACAAATAAAAATAAATCTCTAAAAGAAGGATTTAGAAAAATGACAAATATTAAGATTTTTTCAAAGTCGGTCAAGGGAGTTTTGAAAGTTTTAGAAATATTTTCATGGGGCTGGAGAGAGGGAGCAGTGTTTAAGAGCACTGACTGTTCTTCCAGAGGACCTGGGTTCAATTCCCAACACCCACATGGCAACTTAAAACTGTCTATAACTTCATGGGCTCAGACATCGTCACACTGACAAAACACCAATGTACATATAATAAAAATCAGTAAAGCATTAAAAAAAGAAAGAATATTTACATGTAACCCATTATAGCTTTCTCTAGTTTTAAAAGGCTGATGTTACAAAATATCCATCATCTATGATGCTATTGGAGGTGAATTAAGATTTTTGCATTTGAACATTTTAGATATTTTGATGAATATAATCATAAATATCTTATAAATTATTCTTTCTCAGGTAAGTTGATATTAAAATGGTATAGGTATAGACTAAAATAACTCTTAAAACACCGGTTCTCAACTTTCCTAAATCTGAGACCCTTTAAAATAGGGAAGTATAAGTGCAAGTAGTAATTGAATCAAAATGAATTCTGTAGACTGATTTTAATCCTCTCCTAAGTTAAATTCAAGGTTTTCTTCTCTTATTCTCAAATAAGCAAAACCCAGAAATTGAGTAAGAGGCTTTGTTCTCAGTAGTCTAACCTCTCCCACCAAATTCTGTTATTCTCTTTTATGAAAAAGGTGAAAGGTTTATAGGAGCTCAAGAGAAACCAAAGTATAGAATTCTTTTTTATATAAATATTTAAACATTGGAGACTTTAGTAATAAAATCTGGACTTGCCTCTTGTTCAGAACTATAGAATATTAAGAGTTTGATATTGCATGTAATTTTAGTTATAATTGCCATTTGTTTTAGAAAACTTTCATTTAGAAAAGACCCTGGAGCTGGAGAGATGGCTCAGAGGTTAAGAGCACTGGCTGCTCTTCCAAAGGTCATGAGTTCAGTTCCCAGCAACCACACGGTGGCTCACAACCATCTAAACATGAAATCTGGTGCCCACTTCTGGCATGCAGGTGTACATACAAACACACATTGTATAAGTAATAAATAAATCTTTAAAAAAGAAAAGGAAAGACCCTGGAAATGTTTACGTGTAGGATGAAAATAGAAGAACTCAGTAAGACATTTATTGATCACTTCTTTTGTGATCACTTCTAGGTCTTGGGAGCACTCCCTATTTCCAATAGATTTTAAAGCAGGTAGGAAGAAACAGATACACAGGTGTGCTAAAAGGTAAAACATTCTGTGATTCTCAAAATAGCTCCGTTGACAGAACACTTAGGTGGCAGGGTGCTGTTTTCACAGCATCCTGTTTTGGTGTAGTTATATTTCGCTTTGTTTTTTCTAAAAGGGTTCAAAAGGCTTAAAACAGTATGGAAGGAAGCTCCTCATCTAAGAATTTATCTAGACCTTAACTGGTTTTCTACTTCAAATTGAGAAAAGTAATTACTTGATGGGATTGATTGGAAATCTTGGCTTAGCTTGCAAGTCAAGTACTCGGAGTGTTCCATGGGAGCATATTTTAGGAAAACTGTAATGAGCTTTGTTCTAGAGTGTTTAGCAGGTATGTAGAGAGGTGGTGTAACTAGTGATGTGGGGACAAGGGTGAAGTTTAAAATATCTTATTATTTCTTATTTAAGACATTGTTGTTTTGAGTGAAATAAATTTTATCTCATTGAATTAATATTTAAACAGTTCTATACTAGATACTGCATAAAAATCCTCTCTATATATTGGTAAACATCTTGATCCTTCAACGTTGATTGATGAAGACAAACACAAAGATAATAAATTACTGTGTTGGACAAGGGTACCAAGGCATACCTTTATATGAAAAATGATGGTCTTCAACAGGTTTTTGTCAGAGAAAAAAGATTCTGGAAGATTGTGGTTAAAACGTGTATACGATATATTAAAAGACAGCTTAATAGAAGGCAGCTAGTAAGACTAGAAAGAGTATATTATGGCACCGATAAAAGTTATTATTTCAGTACTTTATCTAAAGTTTCTGTTCCACTGGAAAATATTTGAGAATGTTGTAGATTTCTTATTATAAAAATGCCTTGGTGTAGAGTAGTGTGTTTTTACTTTGAAGCCTGTCATTATGGTTGTTAGCTCTAGTACTATGGCCAAAAATACCTGAGAAAAACAACTTCAAGAAGTTTATTTCACTTTATGCTTGTATTTTAGCTTTTATATTTCAGATCATTTGTAGGCTATTTTCTTAAAATTAGATTACTCAAAACAAATGATTGAATTATTTGTTATGTGGGTGTTTAACTTCTTGAGTTCTTTATATGTACTGGATATTAGCCCTCTGTCAGATATAGGGTTGGTGTAGATTCTTTACTGGTCTGTAGGCTGTCATTTTGTTTTGATGTCCTTTGCTTTACAGAACCTTTTCAGTTTCATGAGGTCCAATTTATTGATTGTTGATCTTGGAGCCTATGCTGTTGTTGGTGTTCTGTTCAGGAAGTTATCTCCTGTGCCAGTGAGGTCAAGGCTTTTCCCCACTATTTCTTCTAACAGGTTTAGTGTGTCTGGTTTTTTGTTGAGGTCTGTGATCCACTTGGACTTTAGCTTTGTGCAAGGAAATAAATATGGATCTGTTTGCATTTTTCTACATGTAGACATCCAGTTGGACCAGCGCCCTTTGTTGAAGATGCTATCTTTTTTCCATTGTATGGTTTTGGCTTCTTTGTCAAAAATCAAGTTTCCATGGTGGATTTATTTCTGGGTCTTTGATTCAATACCATTGATCCACCAGTCTGTTTCTATGCCAGTAACATACCGTTTTTATTACTGTTGCTCTATAGTACAGCTTGAGATCAGGGATGGAGATACCTCCAGATGATCTGTTGTTGTTCAGGATTGTTTTAGCTATTCTGGGTTTTTTGTTTTTCCATATGAAATTGAGAATTGTTCTTTCAAGTTCTGTAAAGAATTGTGTTGTCATTTTGATGAAAATTGCAGTTGAATCTGTAGATTGCTTTTGGCAGAATGGCCATTTTTCACTATGTTAATCCTACCAATCCATAAGCATAGGACATCTTTCCATCTTCTGATATCTTCTTCAGTTTCTTTCTTTAGAGACTTGAAGTTATTTTGGTTTTGTTTTTTTTCAAACAGATCTTTCACTTGCTTGGTTAGAGTCACACCAAGGTTATTTATGGCTATCCCGGGTCTGGGGTTCTTTTTGAGAGTGATACTCCAACCAAGGACCACTCATGGAGATAACCTAGAACCCCTGCTGAGATGTAGCCCATGGCCACTCAGTCTCTAAGTGGGTTCCTTAGTAAGGGGAGCAGGAGCAGGGGCTGTCTCTGATGTGGACTCAGTGGCCAGCTGCTTTTTGATCACCTCTCCTTGAGGAGTGGAGCCTTACCAGGCCACAGAAGAAGACAGTGCATCCAGTCCTGATGAGACTTGATAGGCTAGGGTCAGATAGAAGGGCAGGAGGACCTCCCCTATCAGTGGACTAGGGAAGGACCATAGGGGGAGAAGAGGGAGGACGAGTGGGCCTGGGAGGAGAAGAGGGAGGGGGCTACAGCTGCGATACAAAGTGAATAAATTGTAATAAATAAAAAGTAAAATAAAAACCCAAATAATTTTTATTGTCCACAACCATGTGCAATATTACAGATGTTTAACATTCTTACTAAATTGCCTGAGGCTTGTTTTGCGGTAGCTTGGAAAGACTAACAAATCTCAGCGGTAGGTAATATTATCCACCCAAACTTTTTGCTCTGTCGTCTTCCACCTGAGACCTGTGAATGTTCTAGAATTGTTCGTGCTTAGATCTCAGGATATTGAGTGTGTATACTTTGAAACAAAGGAAATCAACAAAATAATAGTTGTGGTTATTGCCAACTAGAAATTTGTTAGATTAATCCCCCACCTCTTTCTTTTCCTTTCCACAGAGTTCAGTGTCCCTAAGCTGACCTTGAATTCACTGTGTAGTACTGAGGATCAAACCCCAGGGCTTTGTGCATGCTAGGCAGGCACTGTGCCAACTGAGCCACATCCTTAGCCCCATTTGAAAATGTTCTGTGGGTATTTCTAAAGTTTATATAGTAAGTGTATTACATTTTTATATTGAAAGATTTTTTATTGAAAGTTAATATTTACAAATTTGAATAAATTATATAGGTAAAAAGTTGGGTTTGATATGAATCATCAGGACTCTGATATAGTATATTTAGAGTATTTGTAACTTTACCTTAGAACTGAGGGTGTTTAATTTGTCCTCTTACTTTTTCTGCAGTGGCCATGTATTATAGCTGTTATTTTTAAAAATTTCACCCAAAATATGAACTCCACAAGTTTTCTAGGTGCAGTTCTAAGGATTTGGTACTGAGGGTTGAATCCAAATTTTACTGTGTAAAGCTTTTGAGTACACATTTCTGAAAGTATTTTCAAATAGAAATAACACTTCTGATGCTGTTTATTTGCCTTTTCAAATTTAGTGTCTTAGACTTCACATTTGTCCATTTTGATGTTGAGATCCGCTAAAAGATTAAAAATGGTGAATATAGAAAATAAAACTGTTTCATCTTATAAATGTTTTTCATTGTGAGGTTTGTCTTTTGTATTAAGTGAAAAGCAGTGCTAAGAGATAAAATGCAGAAAGTGTTTGAATTGGTAGTTTAGTACATGAAATGTGTGTGGGATCTTCTCCCAAAGGATGGCCCTCTTCTTCAGATACATCCAGTTTGTTAAAGATAAAATTTCTTTGAAATGGTAGTGTACTAATTTGTAGGAACTACAGCTGTAGTTTGCAAAAGACTTGCAGGTTAGCATGTTAGCGATTAAAAAAAATCTAATCCAAGCCAGTCTCAAAAACACAAGTCATCATATGATTTTTTTTCTTGTATGTATAATGGTGGGGACATACCATGAAAGTAATAATAATTGGATTATTGGGCATATGAAAGGGTGGGAATAAAGGAGACTAAGAGGTGATGGAGGGTGAATATGATCAAGTGTGTTACATTCGTGTATGGAAATGTCACGGTGAAGCACTCTTGTACATTTTAATATGTTAACAAAAATAAATTTTTAAGAGGAAATAATTTGGCTGGAGAGATAAAGAGTTCAGTAAATACCCTGCAAGGGAGCCTAAGGATAGATCCCCAATACGTTGGATCTGGTGGCACTGGTGAGAGGTAGGAAGATCCAGAGACAGGCAGGTCCCCAGGGCCTGCTGGCCAGCCTTGATAGAGGGTAATTAGCTCTGGGTTTATGGAGAGAGTATTGGAGAGATGGCTTGGTGGTTAAGAGGACTTGTTGCTGTTTCAGAGGACCCAGGTTTGATGCCAAGCACCCACACAGCGGTTCCACAACTGTCTGTGACTCTAGTTCCAGAAGATAAGTGTTATATTATGACCTTCCTGGGCACTAGGTTTGCACATATTGTGCACATATACATACATGCAGGTAAAACACTTGTATACATAAATGGACGTAAATAAACCTTTTCAAAATAGTAAGATGGAGAGTGATGGGGAAAGATACCCGGCTTTAATCACTGGCCTGCATATGCATGTCTGCACTGACCCATGCATACATACAAACATGCACATGTACACAGTTTTTTTAAAGGAAGAAAATAGCACAGTGTATGGCTCTTGTGGTAGTATATATTCTCAGCCTTTTTGCTTTATATCAAGAAATCTTTTCCACAAAATGTGCACTCGGGCAGAATATTATTTTCCCAGTAATATTTCATACTTTAGTTTTTATTTTTATATTTATTATTGTATTTATTTATTTGTATGTTTATGTGTATTTGTGCACACGTACACAACAGCATGCTTGTATAGGTCAGAGAACAGCTTGAGGAAATCAGCTTCTTTTTTCATCAGGTATGTCCTAGGGATCAAACTCAGATTGCCAAGCAATCTTACTGGCTCGTTATTTTTGTATTTAAAATTGCTTTTTCAGGCAGGCCTGATTGCTCATGATTAATAATTCCAGTATCTGGAAGGTCAAGAGAAAAAGCTAGTCAAAGCCTGCTAGGCTCTGTGAGCTCTGCCTTGGAAAAAAGTTGAAACAAAATACTATGCCAGACTTGGAGGAGCATACTTTTGATGCTAGTGCTTGACCATAGAGGCAGGTGAAAATCCTTTGTGAAGATAGTTAATGATTTCATGAGCTGTTTTACAAATGGAAAATTGGACACTAAATGATTAGTTTGGCTGGTTGAAGTGATGCATGCCTGTAATCCAGGTGGGTTACAGAGGTAGGTGGATCACTGTGAGGCCAACCTGGTCTACAAAGTGAGTCCAGGACAGCCAAGACTACACAGAGAAACTAGTTTGCCTAGACTAATTAGTGGCAGGACCTGGATATGAATGCAGGTGGTTTGGCTTAAGAGCCAGTATTTAAACACTGCTCTGTGTTGCCAAAAGATGTGTAGGGATTGAGAAAAAGCAATCTTTCTAAGGAGAGAAAAATTTGGGAGGAGATGATTATAAGGAATTTCAAGGAATAGGGGTTAGAGACCTAGGGTTGTAGGATTGATAGTGTTTATAATATTTTTTTTTAAATAGTAACATAGGCCAGGCATGGTGGCACATGCTTTTAATCCTAGCACCTGGGTGGGCAAGGGAGGTGGAGCTCTGAGTCTGAGGGCAGCCTGGTCTACAGAGTGAGTTCCAGGTTAGCTAGAAGTACACAGTGAGACCCTGTGTCAAGAAACCAACAGTCAAACACATGAAATAACTATTACGGAAATCTAAAGAAAGGAAATACATCTAATGTATGTTAACTAATTAGCAATCCAGTGATTAATGTTTGCATTGCTGTTTATTAAATTAAGCATGATGTGTATATCTGGTAGCGAAATGGTATAAAAAGGAAGTAAATTTTTTCTAAGAAGTCGCCTTAATTAGGAAGTTAGTTTAGGGAGTAAAGTGCTTGCTGTATAAACTGAGAACCTTGGCATCCACGTAAAAACTGGGTATGGCAATGCATTTCTATGATCCCAGTACTGGGAAGCAGAGATAGGATGATGCTGGAGAGCTCAACGGACCAACCAGCCTAGCTAGTTAGCTTCAGGTTCACCAAGAGATCCTGTCTTAGAAAAATAAAGGCAATTGAGACATATACCAGGTATCAACTTCTGCCCGCCACATAACCTACACACAGGTATGGCCCTTGCAGGCATATGTATGTTATATACATATGCATGCTTTAGATGTTGGGTGTGGATGGGTGGATGGATGGACCAATCAATAGATAGATAGATTCTTCTTTAACCTGCAATACAGTCCTCTTACTGTTTTGAGACCACAGTTGTTTCCTTTATCTAATTGGTATCTGATAACCATTTCAGGCATGTTCAAACCCATGTTTGTGGCTTGTTTTGTTATGGTAGTGGTAATAGTTTTACCATTGCTAAGCCTGTGTAGCTCTGGCCAAAAAAACTTGTGTGTTTTCAGGTTTCCTCCACTTCATATATTTCTTATTAAAAAATGTCAATTCTGAGCTTGTACATTTCTAATGTTGATGCTTAAGTTCAAGCCATTCCATTTCTTACTTGTAGTTTCCTAATTTCTGCTTTTTCCTTTGAGTTCATTTTCTGTCCATCAGCCATTTATAAATATATATTAAGAGAAATCAGGAAGTAATTTATGGATAAGTGCTTCACTGGCATTTTGGGTATATTAAAGAATTTAACTCTGTTCTTCCTACATATTGGCTACACCACCTCCGCACCAACCCATTTCTCCTTTCTATTTATTTATTTGGTGTTTGGGTGTGTGTGCTGTGGTGCTAGAGTGGAGGTCAGAGGACAAGCTGGGAGAGTAGGTTCTCTCTTTCCACCACATGGGTTCTGGGGATCAAACTTGGGTCATTATGTTTGACAGCAAGCCATTTCTCCACCCTCTAAACCGTTTCTCACCTCGTCTTTACTCTTGATCTTTTATTTGAACACATGTTCCTAGATGGTTTTTGTTATTTTGGTTTAATTTTGCATGGTTGGCTCAGCCTTGTCACTTCCTCAGAGAAATTATTCTTAAACTAAGTATATGTAACTTAGAACTTACACACACACACACACATATATATATATATATATACATATATATATATATATGCTTACTTTGATTTTGTATATCTTTACTATAGCAGTTGTACCAGTACCTAGCCACACTGCCTATAAGCATTTAACTAATGCTGAATAAAGGCATTAAAAAAAAAAAGAAGAATGGATCTATCAAGAAGTTGTTAGTCAAGACATAAAGTTGAATTTCAGCTTTTTTGTTATTCTCATGTGCAGCCAGCCAGTTGTTGCAAAATCACCTTTCTACATTGTTTTGAAATACTATCCTTATGATAACATCCCTGGTATATTTTGAACTCTCCACTCTGTTGCTGATCTTTATACATTTGCTGATATATTTCTTTATTTTTATGACTTTAATTTTTTTAATTGTGTGTGTGAATATGTGTTTTTTTAATTGTGTGTGTGAGAGAAAGAAAGAAGGAAAGAACAAATGAATGAATGAATATGCACACATGTGCACTCTGCGCACATGTATGTGGAGGCCAGGGGGCAACTTAGGTGTCATTCCCAGAAACACTGTCCACCTCTTTTGAGGCAGGCCTAGACTAGCAACCAGCAAGCCTGAGAGATCATCCCGTCTCCATACTGCTGGTATCACAGATACAGATTTCCCCACCCAGATTTTCTCACCTGGGCTTTCATGGCCAAATATATGCTCTCATGTTTGCAAAGCAAGTGCTTTTTACTGAATGAGCCTGCCTCTTCAGCCCCTAAAATCCTTTAATATCTGGTAAATGGGTCCTCTGCCAAGACAGGTTTTGTTTTGTTTTCTTCCTGAAGTTACTTTTCTCAGAGTTTTCTATAGAAAGTTTATCTTGATAGATAATTTGATAGAGTCAACATTTGTAAAAACCCGTGTTTTGGTTCATTGGCACAAGAACTGTCTATACTAGGAAATAATGAGTCAGTCATGTGAGAAAACTACAAATTAATGGTTTGTAGAGAAAAGGACTGGTATTGTACCTGCTTGTGAAATGGAAGATGGGGAAGGGGGAAGGCCAGTTGGAGCAGTAGGTGTTTTTCTCTAAATACCACTATATTTAATTGCCATATCTTCCTAATTTCAATTTTGTTTGTAGATTTTGCTAGGTTCTTACATCTCTGTTAGGACTTGTTACTTCAGGTTGGCAAAGGCAAAACCTGATGAGTTTTCCTGAAAGTTTCCTGAATTTTTAATTTCAAAGCCTTATAGATACAGATGTAGATTAGATGTAGACATAGCTTGGTAGATGAAGAGAAGAGCCAGGCCAGGAAGCTAAGGTGTCTTCTGCCTCCTTTGTATCTCATTACTCTCAAGTGTCTTTTAGACAACACAGACATATTTGGACAGTGAGTTAGTAACTCGGCTCAGTAATGAGCTTATTTGTGTTCTGCCTGCACTGAGACCTCTTGAATTTTTCTGTGTGGTAAAGGATATCTCTAAGCAGTAGTAAACAAAATCAAGATGTAGATTTATTCTAAACAAAATGTGTAGTTTTGAAAACTTGCAGCAGTTTGTCTTTATTTCTGGGCAGTATGTTTACTTATCTGTTGCTGTTTCAGAAAATGTCCAAGGCATAGAAATGTTTAACTTGTAAGGGCCCTTGCACTTAGTTTCTACTGAAGCTGTCTTGACTTTTAACTAATGACGAATGCCTTCTTTCTCAGCTCTGGGCTTTTATTTTGTTCTTTCTTAGTCTATTTAGAAAATTAAAGAGTTTAAAACACTTAGCAATTAAAATTTTGGTCCCGGCTTTTGCATTTTTAAGTTATTCCTTAACTCATCTTTTCAGTTTTATTTTATTTGTTTTTTGTTTATTGCTGGGTTTTCCTGGTATCTGTAGGTAATTCCTGCAATTACACCTTTAGAGCTTCTATTTCTGTATTTATTCCTCTAGATACATTACTTATTTCCCATAGCTGTGCTTACCAAAAGATTCCCAGGTCAGTATTTTAAGCCCTCCCTGTCTTTTAAAAAAGTCTATTTCTGTCCATATAACAACAACAAAAACAACTACTACTACTACTTCTTCTCCTCCTCCTCCTCTTCTTCCTTCTTCTTCTCCTCTTTCTTCTTCTTCTTTTTTCCTTCTTTTTTTTTTTTTAAAGAGACAGGGTTTCTCTGTATCCCTGGCTGTCCTGGAACTCACTCGGTAGACCAGGCTGGCCTCGAATTCAGAGATCCACCTGTCTCTGCCTCCTGAGGGTTGAGATTAAAGGTGTGCCTCACAACTGCCTGGCAGAACTTTTCTAGTTATACAATTGCTACCTCAAAAGGTTAAATGTTTCTAACCTCAACCTCTTTATTTTTCTTTCTGACTTTAATTAATTAATTTATTTTTTTATTGATAGGAGAGGACCTCCCCACCTTCCATCTGACCCTAGCTTATCATGTCTCTTCAGGGCTGGCAGCAATGTCATCTTCTAGGATCTAGCTGTTCAGGGCTGTCCCTCCCTCGAGGGGGAGGAGGGTAGAAGAGCCAGCCATTGAGTTCATGACAAAAATAGTCCCTGTTCTCCTTACTAGGGTACCCACTTGGATACTAGCTACCATGGGCCACATCTGAGCAAGGGTTCTAGGTTATATCCATACATGGCCCATAGTTAGAGAAACAGTCTCATAAAAGACCCCTGTGCCCTGAAGTATTTGGTCTTTGTGGAGCTCTTGTCCTCGCCACGTCTTACTAAGTCCCCCCTTTTTTCTTATGATTCGCTGCACTCTGCTGAAGGCTTGTGAGTCATAATATCTGCTTTGATAAATTTTTATTTAAAGTCTTTCAGAGGCCCTCTGTAGTAGGCTTCTGTCTTGTTGCTTGCTTTCTCCTACATTCAATGTCCATCCCATTTGTCCATCTAAGCAAGGATTGATCATCCCACCTTGGGTCCTCCTTCTTGTTTATCTTCTCTATGTATGTAGGCTTTTTTTAAATTTTTATTTATTTTTATCTCAATCACAGGTTAGGTACTTTGCATCCCAGGAGTAGCCCCCCGTCTTTCCTTCCCTCCTACCCTTCCTCTCCCTCCCTCATCTCCCTCTTCCCTGCCCCCTCCAAGTCCACCAACAGGGGAGGACCTCCTCCCCTTCCATCCAACCCCAGCTTATCCTGTCTCCTCAGGGCTGGCTGCAAAGTCCTCCCCTGGGATCTAGCCAGTCTGTCACTCCCCGGCTTGTATGGGGGAGGGTCAAAGGAGTCAGCCATCAAGTTCATGACTGAAACAGTCCCTGTTTCCCTCACTAGGGTCTTCACTGACTTTACATTTTTATGTAGATTTTTGTTGTTGTTGTTGTTTTAGCCATTGTTTAAACCTGAATACATCAGTCATCTTTGATATTTATACCTTCAGTTCCATCTATACAAATTATCAATATGTTCATTGCAAAATCTTTATTGTTTAGTAGATATCTGAGTGAATTTGAATTATATGAACAGATATTCCCTCTACTTTTTTAATTCCCAAAAGTCTTAATTGTATTGTTACAGTTAATGGTCTTGGGGAAAAAAAACTGGCTAGATGATAGAGAGCTTGAGTAAAATAAAAATGAAAAGTAATGAACATTGGGGAGAATGGTTCAGGGGAATATGCAGGCAGTTGCCATGGTACAGTAGATTAAGGTGTGAATGAAAGGACTAGTTGGTTAGGCTTGAATATTTTCAAAGGGAGTGGCCTGGTTTATTTTTTAATATTTAATTTGCAATTGGTTATTTATAAATTATGCCAATAATTAAAATATTGTTTACTTCAACAAAGCGAATGCATCCATTAAAATAGATATCTATTAAAAAACAAAACTAAAAGGTCCAAAACACCCCATATTGAGATATAATATACATATCTTAAAATGAAGGCAGTTAAAATGTACAGTTACGTAGTTTTAATGTTATCCATACAGTCGGTATCAGACCCTTTTGGCTCTCTCCCCTTAAACACTGTGACGTTAGAAGTCACTCCTTTCCTCCTTTAGCTTGTGTCCAGGCAATCAGGAATCTACATTTTTGTGGGATGTATTTTTTTATTCACCAGGGACAAAATGGGGGAGGGGGCTACAGCTGGGATACAAAATGAATAAACTGTAATTAATATAAAAAATTAAAATTTAATAAAAAAAGATGTCAGCAAGGAATAGTTGCCAAAGATAGTGTATACAGTATATTTATTAACATTATGCTGTAATAAGAAGCTTATAAGAAAAGCTTCAAAGCCAAATGATCAACAAGAGTTATTGATCACTATCCGAAATTAATAATTTCATATTACCAAGACTCTAGCCATTCTAACATGTATGTCTGTGGTAACACAGAAAAAGAAATCATCCATCAAAAAGTGGGATTCTTAGGAATGACTGTTTTAAATCAGACTTGGACATGATTTTACGCTAAAGAAATGTACAGAATTCATAAAATATGAATATTGAAAACCTGTACAATGATTGGTTTGGGACCAGAGAAACATTTTGTATTGAGACATGCCTAAATTCAGATAGTCTTTTTTATGGATGTCTTACTTGAGAACTACCTTCCTAAGTTGTAGTAGGTGATAGCATAAAACTTTTGCCTGATAGCATTAGAAGTACCTATTACAGAGAACCTATTAAGAGAGAGTCTTAAGTACTTTCAAAGAAGTAGTCTTAGTGTAGATTGAACCCAGTTATTTATAACTAAAAAATAACTGTGCAAGGCTTTGTTTTTAACAGTATTGCTTAGAGGTAGAAGTATATGAGCAGAGGGACTTTAGGCTGAGTTGTAAAAAGAAGCCAAATGCGTGGGATAGAAAGGTAATTTGGTCAAAGGAGATAAAAATTGTTAATGTATTGAGTTCCAGCTTACTTTCACGACTAGTGAAAAGAAGCTGGATTACGTTAGAGCTAATGAAAGACAAGATACTAGGTTTTTGGGTGAGCTGAGAATAAAGAATAATGCCTGGGAGGAAGGAACAAAAGGGAAGGAATAGTAGAAAGTAAGTAATAGTTTGTGATTAGTACTTTCTTGCATATTGTGGTTTCTGAAAATATCTTGGATATCAAGTAGCTTAAAAATGAAAGCAGTGGTTTCCAAACTTTTGGGTTTGTTGTTTCTTTTTAAGCATATATTATTTGTACAAAGTGATTAGTCAGGTTTCTAAACTTAAATAAGTGTGTTTGTGTGTGTATACCATAGTTTTTTTTTTTTTTAGAATTTCTTTAAGCATTTTTTATGAAAGCATTGTGATTTGTCAAGGTCTGGTTTAATACTTGGCTGTGGAGATAGTTAAAACTTTGTATTCTAGGTTTATTGGATGCTTGGTTTTAATGATTGGTATAGCTCAGAATTCATGAAGATGCATACATTTAGATGGAAGAAGTGCATAGCAGCTTCAATGACTACATCTACCAAACACGCCTAAGTTTTTGTTGAAGTCCCTAAGTAAAATTTCTTTCTTTTTCTAATTTCATTCAGTTGTTCTTGAAAACTAACATTCAGGTTGTGCTATGCTGTTAGTCATCATAGGCTTCTCCAGATGCATTCTCCACCCTTGTACACTCTGCTCTGTGCCCCAGGAGGCTGATTTCTAAGGACTGCATCAACTGGTCTGCCTTGTCCCCTGACTTCTGATTGGGTTCAGCCAATGGAAGGCTCTGACAGGAGGACCAAGAGGTAGGAGTGTTTACTTTAACATCTTCTTTCCTGGCCTTCAGGTTGTCAGTAATTGTGCTCAGTTTTGTGTCTCTCTTCTTTAGTTACAGCTCTCTTTATCTAATAACTATTCTCTGTTCCATTCTCTTCCTCTTTTAGGCTAGAGTGGGAATAACGTCTTGTTATGGCTGATCCAGGAACATTTCATCATCTCTTATTTAGCTTCTCTTAGCCTTGCCTGCACATTTGTAAATAGTCCCTGCATTAAACAACACTCATTATCTTATTACATGTCCTTTCTTGCTAGGACCTTGGGGATTGTAGGATTATAGTTGCATTTTAACAAAGTGAAACTTTTCCCTTAGAATATGAAACATATTAGATAATTTTATTTCCAGTTTGTAATAGTGTGTGTGTTTGTGTGTTGAGGATTGAACCAACGGCCTTGTGCGTGCTAAATATGCTCTCTACTTTTGAGCTGTATTTCCTTACAAATAGTTGTACTATTAATAACATTCACATTGCTCTTTATAATAAGTTAAGAAACCTCACATAATAATGGAAGCATTTCTAAATGTTTTTATTAGGTATCTGTAAGTAAATATCAAGTACATTTATATTCATTTTAAGTATCAATTACTTAAAAGAAGTTTGCTTCTTTTTTGTTTTATTTTGTTTGGTTTGTTTTTTCAAGACAGGGTTTTTCTGTGCAGCCTTGGCTGTCCTCAAACTCACTCTGTAGACCAAGATGGCCTCAAACACACAGAGATCCCCCTGGCTAGGATTAAAGACGTGTGTCACTACCACCCGGCTCAGTTTGCTTCTTGTTAATACTTGTTTTAGTCATTGTAAGTAGAATTTAGTCTCTGAATTCTGAAATTCAGAATGTATTAGCATAGACATTTTATGCTTTAAAGGAAAAAAATCAATAGAAGTGATGACAAAAACTCAGTGAGTCGGATGTAATTATTGCTAAGTTTTTATGTATAGTTGGCATCACACTGACTTCATAAAATAATTTTCCTCGTAGGAAGAAAATTGTTTGTTTTTTTATAAGTGAAGAGTTATTTTAGTGTATTTGTGTGATCCTTAATTATGAGACAGTTCCTGTTTGGAGGTAAAGTGAGATTTATTTATCATTTATAGCATTTTATTCTCTAATGAAGAAAAACCAAATAATATTTTTAATCAGGACTGTTATTATGGACAAATACGCATATATTGGAGTTTTAAATATATTTAATTGACAGTGTGAAACAGTTTGGTTTGTATCCTTTCAAAGATATTTAAGCATGCATCCACACACATGTACATACACACAAACATATATTTATATTATACATACATAAACTATATGCATAGTGTAGTTTTAGGTCAGAAAGTGCAGCCAAAAAGGAAGGGAAAGCCCCTTATATTCCTGGACCTTTCCTTCTTGTTAGGGTTTAGATATTTTTTAATTGAAAAAACTTTCCGGGGGTTGGAGAGATAGCTCAGAGTAAGCACACTGAGTTCTTTTCCAGGGGTCATGAGTTCAATTCCCAGCAACCACATAGTAGCTCACAACCATCTATAATGAGATCTGGTGCCCTCTGCTGGCTTACAGGTGTACATGCAGACAGAACATTGTATACATAATAAATAAATCTTTTTAAGAAAAAGAAAAAAATCTCCGTACAATATATTTTGATCATGCTTCCCAGATCCTCTCTACTTCCCTATGCACCCAGTTTTATGCTTTCCCCATTTCTTTCTCTTAAAAAAAATCAAGAAACACACAAACAGAAGCAAAAGACCAATAATACAAAAAAAAAAAAAAATGCCCAAAGCAAATTAAGATCAAAAGTCTACAAAATATTGTTGAGTTTGTTTTGTGTTGGCCAACTACTTTTGGGCATGGGGCCTACTGTGAAGTACTAAGAGGTGTCAAATGCAGTTTTTGGCTAGGTGTGAGAGCCAGTGTCTAATTTTCCTCGTAGTGCTTGGACCATGTCTGAATTTAGCCCAGCATGTGCCTTGTGTGTGTGTTGCCACAGTCTCTGTGAATTCATATATGCTTCAATCCTGTTGTGTCTGGAAGACAGCTGTTTCTTGGAGTTATCCGTCAGCTCTGGCTCTTACAGTCTTTCTGCCTTCTATTTTACGTAGCTCTCTGAGTTTTGCTGGGGGAGTTGGTAGACAATTATTAATTAATTGCTGATTAACATAGTGTGGTAATAAGTAACATAAAGACAAACCATAGCATGATAAGGGAGCTGTTATTAAGCATCACGGTCAAAGAACCCCTCTCAGGTCTGGTGACATTTGAAAGGTGGTTGAACTGATGACCCACACATGAGTATCTGAGGAAGAGTATTTTTATGAAGAACGGGTTGTAAAGATTCTAGGGAAAGGGGTGTATTGATATGATTTGAGAATAAATGGGAGACTTTTTGGCTGGCGTGCAGAGCACTTAGAAGAGCAGAAAGAGTGGCCTTTAGGGGATAAGGACCATGTCACACTCGGTTGTCTAGGTCATAAGAATGTCAGATGTGTTCTAAGTGGGACTGGATAATTTTGGAGGAGACAGCAAAGTAACAACATACTCCAAATAGCTTTTAAAAGTATTGCAGAGGTTTTTCTATTGATATTGCTGAATGAAAGGAAGCATGTGTAGAAATCTAGGTTAAGATTTTGTGAAGCATTTGTAGATCTAGGTTAAGAGTTTGGACTCATATATATATATGTGCACACACAAGCACATATACTTCTAGATGCCATTTTATTTGTGATGTTTGTAGGTTAAATATATTTTATTCAAAAACGTTTTTATACTTTAATGACATCTTTTTTAGAGAGAGCATATACACATACCTGATCCTTTTAGATGAATGAATTATATTTTGTGGTACATTAATTAATCTAATCTGGGCCATGGAGATAGCTTAGCAGGTAAATGTCCTTGCTACCAAGTTTAATAACCAGAGTTCACTCCTTGGAACCCCCATGGTAGAAGGAGAGAATACTTTCAGTTGTCTCCTGCCCTCCACACATACCTGTCTGTGCACCCAACACACAATAAATACATATATGTAAAATTTTGTTAAAAGGTAAATAGGGAACCCACTTGGAAACTGGGGTGGGTGTGGGGGGTCTAGATCCTCTCCATGCATGGTCCTCAGTTGAGGTATGCCCTAGTAAGGGGAGCAGGGCTGTCTCTTACATGAACTCAGTGGCTGGCTCTTTGATTACCTCCCCCTGTGGGGAGGGGTGCAGCCTTGCCAGGCCACAGAGGAAGAACTTGCAGTCAGCCCTGATGAGACCTGATAGGCTAGAGTCAGAAAGAAGGGGAGGAGGACCTCCCTTATCAGGAAACTAGAAAAGGAGCATAGGGAGAGAAGAGGGAGGTGAATAAATTGTAAGAAATAAATAAATGGTATTTTTTAAATTAAAGAATATACTGACACTTGAAAGCAAGCCTCTAATCTCTATAGGAATAATGTGGCATGTGTGCCCCTCAATAAACAATAAATGTAATTTTTTAAATTAAAATATTAATTTTAAAAAGATAACAGCTACCTAAAATACAATACCAGATTAGCCCAAATTCTCCATTATTAGAAAATTAATCTTTTTATTCTATGTAAAGCTAAATCAGTTAGTGTTATCTCCTTGTAACAGAAAAAATAGTACTACAATATCTCAATAGAATGTATTCATGGGATCCAGATGTCAGTGAAGGTAAGATTGATAAGTTATTTTAACTTATAATCATAAATTGATGTGGACACTGTTTAAGAAGGATGGGGCTTTTGATTGTATCTCACAGTGTAAAGCTTTATGCTTTTTGACCATTTTTAGGAAAGCAGGGAAATATATCCATAGCCAACAGTTAATTCATGTAAGTTCTCTTTTGTCTGTCTGGTTTGTTTATGCAGAAGGAATGTTATTTATTAAGGAACAGTAAGAACACCCAAGAGTGAAGAGGGGGCTTCAACGGAGGAAAAACTCTTAGGAATGATGTGCAGTATTTTGAGTGATTTCCTTAAGTAGTGACTTAAGTTTGCCATTGCAGAAATAATGTGCAAAATTTTTAGCTTGCTTTTAATTTCTTTTTTGGAGGGGGAAGGGGAGCTTTGAGACAGGGTTTCTCTGTGTAGCCTTCACTGTTCTGGACCAGGTTGGCCTCACAGAGATCCACCAGTCTCTGCCTCCTAAGTGCTGGAATTAAAGGCGTGTACCACCACACCACACCCAGTTAGCATATTTTACAAAGGTAGAGATAGATTTTTACCTGACTGGGGGGGGGGGTGTTTCTTGAGGCAGGGTTTCTCTATGTAGTCCTGGCTGTCTTAGAACTCACTCTGTAGACCAGGCTGTTCTCAATTTCATAGATCTGCTTGCCTCTGCCTCCCAAGTGCTAGGACTAAAGCTGTGCACCACCACCAGGCCTGAATTTTTTTCTTTATAATTGCTGTTTGTACAATACAAACAAACTTAGAAATCAATAGTTGGACTAGCCTTTAAAACTTTGAAAGGTCAGTGTAATGTTTTCTTTTTCAGTGTAAATAGGTTTTTACTGACTTTTTTTATTTTTGGCTCTACTATAGATCAGTCTTAGGGTCTTATACATGCTACATCTGAGCTACACCCCTAGGTCTATTGTAAATGTTTTTAGTTATTTTAAATTTATTGAGATGATTTGTGAGCAATTAAGTGAACTGCTTAGATACTATTTTTAAGCATTAGACCAGTATCTCAATGAATTAATAAAAATATCATAAAGGACACATTTGCATTGAGATTTAAGAGGAATTCTATAGTTCTAAATTATTTTTACAGTTTAGTCAGAAGGCAGATTTCATTACATTGTTCATTTGTATTATTAACATTCTCTTTTACTAGTATTTATAAGTAAAATTAATGTTACAGAATCAGTTAAATCACTTGGTAAAAAACACATTAAAATGAACCTCCAATTCACCTATTCAGGGTTTATTATTGCTAGGCAGCTGTTTTCCTTGGGCCGTACAATTTCTTATTCTTGGCCCATATAATGTAATTGCTATATATTGTGATACCACATAATTTCCCCAAAGTATTTATGTACCAAATCATTTTTCTCAAAATGTTTTATAACATTGTACATTTTCTTATACATCAAAAAAGAGTATAATACCTATTACAAAAAAACTTTTCTATTAAGTAATTAGTGATTAATCCTTAATTTGAATAATTCAGGCTTATATTTGTTAAATGTAGAGGAGATACTGTCCTTCAGTGGATTTTATATAAAAGAAGAATCTTGTGCGGAAAAGATAAAGCTCAAGCATGGCAAAAAATTTTTTTAACTAAATATTTTGTATGTAGTCAGCAGAGGAAATTCTACTTAAAGTAGTGGTGAAAAGGTGTGTTGCGTATCCAGAAGATTTACCTTGTGAATTGACTTATTCTTCTCCAAGGCACTTGAGAGAAAAGACAACGATAGCAGTTACATCTAGAGGCTATTATGGATTGGAGGAGGAGAAGGGAACTGCATGTCCTTCAACAAGGCGTCGGTCAACACCTCGAAGTTTGGCAGGTTTGACAAGTGGAGTTTTTGAGTCTATAATGGTTCAAGTTTTGAGACAGGAAGAACAGCTGAGAGCAAAAGAAGAAAAAAGGTAAATGTTAAAATGTTAAATGTTCATTCAGATTTCCAAGAATTACTTTTTAAAGACTAGCTGCACTTATATGCCAATATCACATTTTAGTAGTATTTCATAATGCACTGTCAATAAAATATGAATTGTTAATGGATCCCAGTGAAATTTGTTTTCAAGTATAGTTTTACATTTTGGCACTATACAAAGATAATTTTTTCTTTTTTTCTTTTATATTAATCACAGGTTATGTACTTTGTATCCCAGCCATAGCCCCCTCCCACATTCCCTTCCCTCCCTCATCTCCTCCCTGCCCCTTTCCAAGTCCACTGATAGGAGAGGACCTCTTCCCCTTCCGTCTAACTCTAGCTTATCAGGTCTCTTCAGGAATGGCTGC
>CM053762.1:42827762-42933687 GCA_028658305.1 Pachyuromys duprasi | reverse complement strand
TGTCTAAGAAAACGCCAAATTGATTTCCAGAGTGGTTGTACAAGTTTGCATTCCCACCATCAATGGATGAGAGTTCCTCTTTCTCCACATCCTCTCCAGCATGTGTTGTCACTTGAGTTTTTGATCTTAGCCATTCTGACAGGTGTAAGGTCAAAGATAATTTTTATAAAAGATTTTCTAGTTTTCTGGAAATTATCTCAAGGGAACTTCAAATTGTAGCAGTTTTATGTACTTATATTTTTAGAATAAGATCACATACCTTTACATTACTACCAGCTTCAGAAATAATGATATAGGGCTAGAATGATGGCTTAGTGGTTAAAAGCACTTGCATCTCTGGCAGAGGACTAGAGTCAGTTCCCATATACCTACATGGTAGTAACAGTAGTTCCAGGAAATCCAACATCTTCTTCTGGCCTCTGAGGGTACCATGTGCATATGATGCACAGACATAAAACACTCATACACATAAAATAAAAAAATTTAATTTAAATTTTAAAAAGAATGGTATAAGTCCACCTCTGCCATTTCATTAATGTTAACTTCTTGGATGACTGATTGTTTTGTGCTCTTCAGAAAAGAGTCTTGTACTCAGTCGGCAGCACCTTTTTGTGCCCAGGTCAGAGAATGGTAGCATTATATAACATTTTATTTGTAGCATAAACAAAGTAGAGCCCCAAGAGGTAAGTAAACTCAAGGTTCTGTAATTGGCTAGTGATTTTACACCAAATCAAATCTCAAGCTATGCCAGGAATATTTGCTGACATAATTAGGATTTGCTAATGCTAGTTGAAGGCAACTTAAAACATTTTGTTGCTCTTACCTTAATAAGTGTCGTTTGTTTTGATAATTGTAGGGCTAAAGTTCAGCCGTGATACTTTCAGCAATCTTATTTTTTATAGCAATGATTACTTGGGGAACAACTGAAACATATCTCCCACCTTGTACAGAACCCCAGAGAGTTTTTCTGCTATAGGAAATGGAACTATTTTAGAAAGAATTAAAATTAACATGACAGTAGTACATAATTGATTGGAATGGGAGGAACCAAAAAAGTTGGAAAGCTGATGGAAGGAAAGCACCTCCATTACGAGTTTCCAAGAGGAGAGAGAGGTCAGATTATTCGGGAGGGCAGCAGGACCTCACACCTTCATGATAAAGTAGGGTAAGGGAAGAGTGAAGACTGGGGCACAGCTGGTGTGGTGGCTCAGGCCTTCAATCCCAGTGTTGGGGAAGCAGGGCAGGTGTCCGCCTTCTGTGGGTTTGCGGCCAGCTACACACAATAGTGATGCCACTATGCTAACAAGGAAGAAAACTTGAGTGTCGTATTTACCGAGCCAGGGTTAGCTTTCAACATGTGTAGTCTGTTTGTATCTTGAGTCACAGAGAAATAAAGTAGTTTGCCCAAAGTCACATAGTTTTTGAGCATCTCTTGTGCCTGTGTTACTAAGCAATACACAATGCTGTGACTTGTAAAACAGTCAAAATAGCAAAGAAGCTATAAATTTGAAAACATGAGCTGAAAGGGAAGGAACAGAAGGTGTCTAAAAATAAGGGGATTGAGATGATGACAAAGATTTAAACATCCAACAGTATATGTGAACACACTGGGAAGCTAGACATAGTCCTTACATATATTTACGTGTACTCCTGCCACAGATAAATGTAGGAATATAAGCCATGGCAGAACATTGGCCATGAAATGTCTAATGCTTCACCACACCCAACTCCCATATGTTTTTGTTTTGTTTTGTTTTTTACCTAATGGTAACAGTTTTGTACTTAATTCAAGGTAAAAAAAATTTTCCCAGATAAATATGAGTGGCAAATGCTTCTTCAAAACTGTGCCCTGCCTTTCTGCTTTCAGTGTCTATCAAGAAGAAATGTTTACCTTTGATGTTCAGTTGATTTTTTCAATTACACTTTTTGTGACCTATATAAAAAACAGTAAACATAACTGGTTATGAATTTTTTTCCCTCTGAAAATTTCCGAGTTTCCATTTTTATGATTATATTTATTACCTAATTGAAGTTAACTTTGTGTGTGTGAGAAAAGGCTAGAACTAAATTTTTCATTCTGGTAACCAGTTAGGCCAATCTCATTCATTGGGAAAACAAAAACAATCTATTCTTTTTCCACTGAATTATCTATGCATTTTTATTAAAATTAATTGAACATGTATTTGTGAATCATCCTGAACTCACTTATGTATAAATTTATACTATTACTGACTAATTTGATGACTTTATTTGATACTGTTTGAGTACTATTTGAATTTATTCAAGACTTTTATATAGTAAGTTTTAGAATTAAGTAATGTGAATCTTCCTATTGTATTTTTATTTTTAAATTTGTCTATATTATGATCTTTACTTTTCCATGTTATTTTAGATACTGTAAATTTCTATATTTAAAAAAAGCCTGGGGGATTCTGATTAATATTGCATAATATTACTGATTAATCCTGGGTAATTGTTTTCTTTAACTTCTCTCAGTGAAACTTTGTATTATAAATTATTTTAACTTGTAAATATGTAGAAATTTGTAATTATATAGAATAGTGACCTCTGCCTCTTGATTTTGTCAGATTGTGCTTAATCTAATTGAAATGTTACTACATACTTGTAATTTTTTCATTATGAAGTTAATTCATTATTGTACAAATTAGCTGGGTATGGTGGTGCACACTGGGAAGGGGAAAGGTAGGAAAATCAGGAGTTCAAGTCATTCTTGGCCACACAGGAAGTAGTTTGAGGGTCAACATGGTCTATGTCAGATCCTGTCTCATAAAACCAAATTTGGGCTAGGGAGAAGGCTTAGTGGGCAAAGTGTTTGCTAGGCAAGCATGAGGACCTGAGTTTGAGCCCTAATATGTACATGAAAAAGCTGGGTGTGGCAGCACATATCCAGTACTGGGAGGCAAAAACAGGAAGACCTTGATCTATGGCTGTACCACCCAGCCAGTCTAAGAAATTGGTGAGCTCCAAGCTCAGTGAGAGACCATACTTCAAAAAATAGATTGGAAAGTGGTAGAGGAAGACACACAATATCAACCTCTAGCCTCACCATGCACAACCTCCCCCCTATATCTGCACATAGACATGCATGTAACACATTTAGGTACACACATACATACACACACTTAATTTTGAAAAAGAAAGAACAAGAAAAATTGTATTATACCAGCTACTATATTGACTTAAAGTGATAGTGTGTTGTCAGCTGTCCAGAATATCAGAAAAAATAATCTCTTTCACAAAACATGTACTTAAGGTAGAATATTATTTTTTCACTAGCATTTCATGTTTTCATTCAGTAAGAGACCCTTTCTCTAAATAATGAAGCGAAGTGCCTGGTGTTATGTTACATGACTTTAGTTTCAGCACTTGGAAAGCAGAGACAGGTAGATCTGTGAGTTCCAGCCCACCTTAGCCTACCTAGAGAATTCTAGGGCAGCAGGACTGCATAGTGAGTCCCTATGACATACATAGCAAGCAAACAAGCAAAACAGAAACAACAACAAAATAAGATGAAGCACAGTAGAAAAAAAAACAACATTGACATTTTGCCTTCACAGTGCAATAGGTATATATTCCCCTCCACACACAATGAAGATATATTATACATATAATTGTTCAGTTTGATTTTTGAGTATTTTATTGAATACTATTGCATATGTGTCCAGCAAGAATGTTACCCTATAGTTTTCTTTTTTGTTTTTGTGTCTTTATCAGTTTTGATATCAGAGTAAAACTAGCTTCGTAAAAATGAATTTGGAAACATTTCTTCCCTGCTGCTTCCTGGAATAGTTTGAGGCAGTAGTTTCTGGTACTCAGGAAGGAGTTATGAGAAAATTGTTTTGAAAGTATGATATCTTTCATTGAGAGGTTCAGCTCAAGCTAAGGAAGGAGCCAAAAGAATTAAATAAATATTCTGGCCATTTCCCAGAGATCTGGGACGTAGAGAATGAGGTTGTTAGGCATAATGTTCATCAAAGAGTGGGGTAAAGGATGAGGCAACAAAAGATATTTGGTATAGTAGCTTTAATTATGAATGTACAGGCTTCTTAAGATTCAGCATTGCTGCAGGGCCCTTTTTGAAGTGTTTGTGGGTTTTTTTGGTGAATGATACTAACATCTATTGAATTGTGCAGGTTAGAAACCTGGGATTTATCCTGGAAATGTTTGTATTGTTTACATGCATTTAAAGTACACCCTAAGATTCTGACAGTTTATTTTCCAATTAGCTTTGATGTCTGTATGTGTCTCTTGTTTCTGACTTCATATAGTTCTTTTATCCTTCACTTAAACTAATGAGATTGTTTCTTAATTGGTTTATCAGTATCTATGCTCTACTCATTCTGGTGTGTTTTGCCCATTAAAACTATATTGAGGTCTGGGAAAATAGCTGGTCTGGTAGATTTATAGTTAGCTGTCTTTAGGAAAATGCTGACAAGACAGCAGGCAGTCTCTGCTAACTGGTGCGGAGAGGACCTTTTGATTTAGAAAACATCAATACTATAAGTGAAAGACTTTTTAAAATGAGTTAGATCTAGTTAATTTATGGTTGTTAAAATAATCTTGACACTATCCCATCAGTTCATTTTATTTCCAGTAGGGACCTTGAACCATTTAAAGAACAAATATATTTTGTAGAACTTATTTATTGAACAAAAAGGTATTTAATACTTTTAAAAATTAAAGCTTGTTACAAGAATATGTTGCCTCTCCTTACATAGATTCTGTTAGTCTGGGATTTAATTGTTTCTTTTTGTAGTCATTTGTTTGAGTTTCTTTGTATTACGGGACAAGTGCTGAGATCTCGGACATGCACCGTCGTCCTCAGCATAGACTCTGTCATCCGAGAGTAGTTCTGACACCTTAATGTATTAAAAATCTTCTCATGATTGCTTTTTGTAAAAGTTAGTGTTTGGATTACCAGAAATTGTATCCTTGTGTTGTTTCACATACCTGTATAAACTAACTCATCTTTTGATTTGGAACTCCCCATAATTAAAGCAGTAAGTAGTTTCTACATTTTTGTAAAATAAAAATTCTGACTTTGTAATCCATCTATTTTCAGATTGTAACAGAGATAGCAGTGGCATTTGACAATTATGGTCACTCTACGTTTTTTTTTTTAATAGCTTTCCTGCCTTTTGCTGATTTCTCATGTAGACTTTGATATTCCAGGTCAAATGCCAAAAACTTTATATTCTCATACCCACTCACATCTAAGGTGAGGGCATGTGACCAGTTACATATTTCTTAAGTGGCACTGTATAGACACAACATGAAGTGGCAGTCTGAGAGAGGAGACTGTATCTTGGCAGAGGAGATTCTGAGTATTCTAGGTTCTTGTTTGCAGCTGTGTGAAATGCTACTGGAAGTCTTACTAATTTTCCAGGAGAAATACATAGATATAATTTAGGTTCCTTTGTGGCTTCTTTCTTTTAAATTTGACGGGGCTCTGTCAGTTCCCTATTAAACTTTAAATTCCTTTTGTTTTAACATTGAGATTCTGTTGTTAGTGGAGAAGTTAAAAACCTGAATGATAAATTTGTTGAGTCATAGTATTCCTAAACTATGATATATATTACTCATTTTAAAATGCAAATGCCTTAGCTTTCCTTTGTCATGCCTTCATGTAGTGTTTCCATAATGGATTATTTTTAAACATTCACTAAAAGTTTGTAAAAGTGAGGGTACTTTCAAATATGAGACATATGTGTGCATGTGTGTGTATGTATGTAAGGTTAATATCACTAGCAGTGTTCTTTCTACATTATGCATAGTTAAAATAGCACATTTAGTAAGAATTTTTCTTACTATATCATACAGTAGCAGGTAAGTGTTCTCCAGGCCTGTAAGAAACAACGTTTTGAAAATGAGAGCTTATTAGAAAAAAGAAAGGCCTTTTGTTTTTCATTTGGTCTTTAATGAGTGATTGTGGGTTTTATGATTCTTAGTGTTTTAATCTTTCTCCAAACAGAAAGCTTAATATCATGAGTTAATATCCTAAAACCATTTGCTGCTTTGACTTACTCACTCACTCGTTTATTTATTTATTGAGGTAAGGAGTGCTTTGTCTGCATGTAGACCTGTATGCCAAAAGAAGGCATCAGATTCCATTATAGATGGTTGTGAGCCATCATGTGGTTGCTGGGAAATTGAACTCAGACCCTCTGAAGAACAGCCTGTGTCCTCACTCACTGAGCCCTGCTTTCTTTTGTTCTAGTACTGTATATTTAAATGAATTTTTGGAGAGTTGGTTTTAAAAGTCTGTCTTTATCAGAAAAATGTGGTTAGCTTCAACCTGCCTGCTTGTCTTTCTTTTTTTCTTTTCATTTTTTCCCCCTTTGAGACAGGGTCTTAGTATGTACCTTTGACTGGTCTGTAACGTACCATATACACCATGCTGGTCTTGACCTCACAGAATATACCTGCTTCTGCCTCCCCAGAGGTGGTTATAAGGTATAAGCTATAATGTCTCAAAAAAAAAAAAAAAGTGAGGGACTAGAGTGGTTAAGAGCACTTGTAGAGGACCCACATTCAATTCTCAGCACCCAAATGGAGGCTCATAGCCCTCTGTAACTTTAGTTCTGGATATCCAGTGCCCTCTTCTGACTTCCACAGGCATTAGGCGCATGTGTGGTGCATATACATACAGGTGAAACACTCATACATACAAGATAAATTTAAACTTAGTATATTACCTACATTATCTGTAGAGCTTTCTATATTAAGGCTCTTCCATTTCCTGTTTGCCACACTGTTGAGAATCAGTTGAAAGATTCCACAGTCCTGTTTTTATGGGTCTATTTTAAACCTGGAATGTGGTACTCACCTGTCACTCCAGTATTCTAGGAGACAAACCAGGAGGATTACTGCAAGGTCAAGGCTAGCCTGGGATATACAGTGAGCTCCAGGCCAATCTGGGCTGCATAAATGAGACCCTATATTCAACAAAACAAAGCAAGCAAACAAACCCCAAAGTAACCATATACTTCACACACACACACACACACCCTTCTTTACACCTCCTTAGTAAACCCAGAGTCTGAGACTAGATTCTGGCATCCTCTCCTGAAAAATACAGTTCATGATGAGTAGCATTGTGAACAGTATCCTTCCCTTAAGTAACTTCACATTGTATACATGGAGTTGGCTACATGGTGGCTCTTCTAGGGGCCTGACCTAACAGAATGTACATGTAATATTGTTGCTTAATTTCCTTCCAAGAATAACCCAATTGATGCTAACTTTAGCCTGCCAAGTAAACCCTACACTAAGGCTCTCTTACATTGACCTGCTGTGGAATTCTGAAGAAGTCATCTTCTCGCAGTTAATTCTCTGTGTTCTTTAGTGTCTCCATTAGGTAGTTTCAGAAATTATCATGTCGCTGGTCTAATGACCAACAATCTAATGATCTAAAGGTTCCTTAACACTTTTTTAGGCAAAAACAGACCATATTTTTTTCCATCTGCTTAAATTTCCTTTCATTTTCCTCCTAAGTACTGTTACTTTTCTTTCCATCTCTTCCAAAACATGTAATTTTTCTGTATCAAACAAAGAGCCCTTCATTTTTTTATGTATTGTCTCCAGGGTCCCATGATTATTTTCTGCTCTGTTTCTCTAATTAGGGTTTATTATTATTATCACTATTAATTATTATTATCTTAGTATCTATTCTAGTATTTGGTGTTCCTTCCTAGGAATTAAGCATACTGAATTTAAAAAAAAATTTAATGCTCCAGAATTTGATACTTCGAAGCTCTGATATAACACCAAAAAAGGAAAATTCCACACCTTATGAAACTTATACACATTTAGAAAGTTTATATGGGTTGCACTCAGTGCACAGGCTCATTAAAATGCTGATATGCGTAAAACTGCCTTTAGTCAATGTGTATATGTTATGTGGAACATAAATTAATTTCATGTATAAATTTGGATTTCATCTGTAAGATATGCTATTTAATGTATATCTAAAACTATGAAATCAAATTCCCAGCATTTTCGATAGAAATACTCAGTCTGTGAATTCATTCTCTGGGAAAAAAACCAAAAAACAAGGTATTACACATTTTGATTTTTTTTTAATTTTATGTTTTTCATTTTCATGTGTATTGTATTTTGCTTGATGTATGTTATGTGCACCATACATGTGCCTATGAAGGCCAGAAGAGGGTGTGTGATCCCTTGGAACTGAAGTTATAGACATTTGTAAACTGCCATGTGAGTGCTGGGAACTGAACCTAGATTATGTGCAAGATGAGCAAGCATTCTTAATTGCTGAGCTTTTTCTCCAGCCTTTGAACTTTTTTTTTTTAACTCTGGGGTGGGTGCATGCATTTCATAACATGTGTAATTTAGAGGACAACTTACCTACCATGTCCCAAACCCTTACATTTTGAATTTAAAATAGAAATCTATCATAAATGCCATTAAATTTTGTTTGTGTATACAGTTGCATAGAGATGATCTCTACGCTTAGTATCTGAGAGGTTTTTCTAGACACAAATTGCTCTTACAGTGAGTTCATAGTCAAAGGTTGTAATGAAAAAGTTGGTCAAACACAGAGACAAACATAGTAAACTTTTTGGTGTTTGATATTCTAACAAGATCTTACAACAACTTCTTAAGTTCTTAATTAAATTTTACGTGAAACGACTCAAAAAAACTGTTGTATAGTTAACAGAATTTTGATGAGGAAATTGTTTGTCTTAACTTATAAGTCTAGAGAAACTTCGTTTTTGGTAAAACAAATAGAATCTGTACTTTGAATTAGATAAATAAAAAAAATAGTCTCATTATACCTCATCCTCAAGTCTCAGATTCAGAATTACCTACTTTCTCTCTTGGCTCTTTCTTACAGTCATTTTCACATTGCCAAATAAATTCTTGTATGTCTGTTTCTTGCATTTTTTAGTGTATAGCCTGTATGGAAAAGATTTAGTTCTATTGCAACTATTTCCACTGGTAGAAAACTTGCATATTCTACTTCTGTCTTGATTTTGACCTCTTCTGCCTCATCTTTTTGTTTTGTTGTTACAATTTGTTTTTTTTGAGACAGGATCTCACTGTATAACCCTGTTGTCCTGGAATTCATTAGGTAGACCAGGCTGCCCTTGAAGTCACAGAGATTTACCTGTGCCTTTGCATCTTGTGCTGTGATTAAAGGCATCTACCATTATGTCTCACCTATGTTGCTTTTTATTAATAATTTAGCCATTTGGTTTTTAACACCAAACTAAGCATTACTTTGGGAGATGGGTTGTCGAGACAGGGTTTGTCTGTGTAGCCTTGGCTGCCCTTTACTTGCTTTGTAAACTTGGCTGGCCTTGAATTCACAGTGATCCTCCTGCCTCTGCCTCGCCAAGTGCTGGGATCATAGGTGTATGCCACTGGGCGTGGCTTACTTTTTCATTAATATGTTTACCCATATGACTTAATGTTTATTTCTAATCATTCTTGTATTTTATAATTTCTGTGATCAGTTTTTCTTAATTAAATATATTCCGTTAAATTGTTTCTCTCCGCATTTCACATTCACCAATCTTTCTTTTCTTGCTATTTCTGATTGCCATTAATCCCATTTTATGTGTGTGTTTGTGTGTGTGCTTATCTCAAACATTTTAATTTTCAGCTGTAAAAGTTCAGTTTGGTTTTGGAGGGTTTTTTGTTTGTTTGTTTCTGGGTTTGTTTGGTGTTTAGGTGTGTTTGGATTTTTTTGGTCAAGACAGGGTTTAGGGTTTCTCTGTGTAGCCCTGGCTATAGACTATGTAGTAGACTAGGTTGGCCTGAAACTCAGAGAGGTCTGCCTGTGTTTGCTTCCCCAGTTCTGGGATTAAAGGCGTGTATCACCACTATCACTTGGCATTTCTTTGTTGTTGTTTGTTTGTTTGTTTGTTTTAAGTATGTTCCAAGTTAACTTTGTTGTCATTTTTGTTTGGTTTTATTTTCTATGTTTGAGTCCAGTTACTAGGTAGCCTTGGCTAGCCTGGAACTCACTATCATCAACCAGACTGGATTTGAACTTGTAGCATTTTGCCTGCCTCTGTCTTCAAGTGCTGGGATTACAGACTTGTGACACACACACCTAGTTTAAGAGAGCTACTTGACTGTGCAAAATACAGTTTCAATAACTATCACAATGTTTGCTAATTCTAACATAAGTATCATTTCTTAATTTGTTTTGATTGATTTTAAGATATATTTATTAATTCTTTGAGAATTACTTGCTATATAGTTTGATTGTTATAACCTCACTCCTCCCTCTAATCCCTCCCAAATTTACCTCTATTAGCTTCTCCCTGATGTTTCTATCCTCTCTCTCTTTTCAAAATAACCAATTGAGTCCAGTTTCTGCTGCCCATATCCTTCTGCCAGTGGAGCCTGGCCAACCTGCCAGGGGCCACACTCTTAAAGAAAATTGACTCTCCTTCTTCAGGAAGACACCACTTGTCTGTAGTTCATCAGCTATGGGTGGAGCTTGTGAATCCTTTCACCTCCATGCTAACATGTTGACTGGCTTGATCTGTGTGAGTCTTATGCCAGCAGCCACAGCTGCTCTGAGTTCATCAGTACAACATTCCTGTCATCCTGTCCTCCCTGACCCCTGGCTCTTAACTTCACTCTCTTTAACCCCTCTTCCACAATGATCTCTGAATATTAGGGTGTGTGTGTTATATAGTGTCCTAATTATGGCTGAGCATTCCATTGGCACATATCCTCTTCATTTTGACCAGTTGTGAATTCCTGTGTTTGCCATCATCCACTGCACTTCTCTGATGAAGTCTGATAGCTGTACTAATCTATGGGCACACACAGATGGATTTAGAAGGCCATTTGATTAACTCTGTCCATTTAGCAGAATAATTGTAGACTCATTCTGGGGTCTGTGAGTTTCCCAACCATGGGTCCTTGGCCAAATTGGCGGTACCAAGCACGCATTTTCTCCTGTGGAGCAGGCTTTAATCAGAAAGTGGTTGGTTATCCCTATAAGAGCTGTGTCACCATTGGACCCATGAGCATGTCTCTCCATAGTGTTTATTATTATAGCTCACAGGGTTCTCAGCTGGGTGAGACTGTTGACTTTTTTACCCAGCAGCCCACATCACACCATCCAGCACTATGAAAGCCAGCAGGGAGGAAGCTGTGTGCTCAGTGCCAACTTGATTTCTCCAAGTCCTGTGACCTATGTATGTGGTGTCATCAACAATAGGGTCTTATCATTAGATTTTAGTAGGCGATCAAGAGCAATGTCAACAGCCTGTGTTGCTTTGATCTCTGGGGACCTCTGACCAACAACTTGAAGGGAGGTATCACACACCTAGCACTGGGCTGCTTATTTGACAATGTATGGCTTTGTGAAGAAGCAGGATTTCCTGTGTAGGGTCACTAATTAAGTGCTTATAGAATGGGTTTCCATGTGGCTTTTCAAAATTGCTAAATATAGACAGTGTATGGCTCTTGACAATCTGTTCCTGGCTTTTTAATTTAGCTTTCTTCATTCTTTTGGTCAAAACTATAACATATTCTATAGCTTTCTTAATTTTCTTAGTGTGTTGTTTCTTCTGGACAATATTTAAAACATTTATGTTGTAAGACATGTAGAATAATTAGACACTGAGTCATGGGTGCTCTGGTCTTGGGTTTCTGATCATTGTTTGATGGTTTTCTGACAGCATACCATGTGACTGAAAAGTTTATGGGTTCTGCCTTTGGGCCTGACCTGCTAAGGCACAGTTGTGTTTGTCGGTTTAGGAATACATTCTCCCTTTTTTTCCTCCTTTTTTTCCAGTAATTAAATTGAAACCTCTCATATTGGCATCTTTATAAATGGAAGAAGCCAAATTCTACCAGCCTACTACTACTGCCTCTACCACATAGTAAAAATAAAGTTCTTCAAAACTATAAACATATTTTAGAGGGAGCAGCCATTTATTCTGTTCTGTTTTTAGACATAGTATCATGAAATTTAAAAAATTTTAAATATATTTGTATATGTCTTTGTACTTGCATATAGTATTTGTTGCTGAGGACAAGTTCTGGGAGCTGAATCTTTCCTTCCATCCTGAAGGTCAAATTACAGTCATCAGGCTTGCAACTAGTAGCTTTACCGTCTGAGCCATCTTGCTGGCCCTCAACAGCTGAATTATGTTAATAATATTTAATATTTTTTGGATGGCCAAATGCAAATTTGTACTAAATTAATAATTTAATACACATACTAAAGTATTCATGGAGGTATCTGTATTAATCTTATTTAATGAACTGAGTCTATAAAATAACTGATTACATTTTTGATATAGTGAGATAATAGTGTAAACTCTTAGCTAAAACTATAAAATAGAATTATTCTATAAAAGAAAAAAAAACCTCCTGATATTTGTCAAGGTAGTTTTTTACTGTGTATTTGTCTTAAAGGATTACAGTTGCTGAAACTCAAAATTAATTCTTCTGTTTGTGTTTTGGTATTTTCTGACTGCTTTCTTTTCTTTTTTTATATAATTTATTTAATTTCATTTTATGTACATTAGTGTGAAAGTGTCAGATACTTTGGAATTGGCGTTACTGACAGTTGTGAGCTGCCATGTGGGTGCTGGGAATTGAACCCCATTCCTTTGGAAGAACAGAAAGTGCTCTTGACCACTGAGCCATCTCTCCAGCCCTTCTGACTGCTTTCTACACGCTCCTTTTTCCTGGCCTCTTGTAATCATTATTTCACTTGGTTCTTCCATTAGATTCACTTTTAAATTTCTACAAATGGGTGAAAACTTGCAACCTTTGTCTTTCTGATTATGGTTTATTTCACTTAGATAATGATTTTCATTTCCATCCATATTGCTAATAACAAATTAATTTTTTAATGGCTGAGTAAAACCCCGTTTTATTTCTCTTACTTTACCTACTTATCTATGATATGCCTCTTGGCTCATTTTATATTTGGCTAATAATACACTTTATTTGTGTGTGTGTGCTGTGTGTGCATGTTTCTTTGGAGGTATGCTCACGTAGATGCAGGTGCATGTGTGTATAGAGACCTGAGTTCAGCATCAGATGTCTTCTCTATCGGATGTCCACCTTGTTTTTTTAGACAGGACTGTCTAGTCAGTTAACTTCTGGGATCCACCTGTCTCTACCACTTTGTACCCCTTGCCCACCCACACATACACACAAATACTGGGCTTATAGCTACATAACATTGTGCCCGGCTTTTGCTTGTCCTGAGATCTGAACTTGCAACTTCATGCTTACGCAGCAGGCATTTTACTAATGGAGCCATCTCTCTGTCCCCTATAGTTTCTTTATAGTTCTGATTTTCTTTTCTAATGAGCTCTATGTAATACTGACAATCATATAACTTTTGCTTAAATTATTTTTATTCTTTTATTATTATTACTATTATTTGCTATATCCTTTTCTGTCTTTTTGAGCCAGTGTTTCTCATATTCCAGGTTGGTCTTATACTCACAATATAGTCAAGAATGGCCTTGAGCATCCAGTTTTTATGCAGTGCTAGGTAATCAAACCCTGAGCTTCTTACATGCTACACAGATACTCTACAGTCTGTCCACCTCCACAGCCCCATTACTATAAATTTCTAGAAGTGATATATGTGATAAATATAAACATTTTATAGCTTTTATGTGAGGTCATAATGTAGAAATAACTACAGTCAAAATTCACTGTTTTATTAGCTAAAGTAGATATATATCATAAGTTGAGTTTGACTCTGGAGATAGTGTTATTTCACCCTCATAAAATTGAGGGTGCAGGAGTACATGTATTTTCTTATAGGGATTGAGGGACAACATACTTTTAATGGGGTGCTTTTTACTGATGTGAAAAACTAGAACAAATGTCTTAATGATTGAAGGTAAATATAACTTAAAATTTCAGTGTTTTATGATACTGTCTTTAAGTAACAGTAGTATTAAATTTTGTTTAGGCTTCGGGAGCAAGAAAGAAAAGAAGCAGAAGAAGCTTGCCAAAAGGAAGTAGAAGAGTGGGAAAGGAAACTTCTTGCTCAAGCAGCTCCAGCCTGTATGGAGAACATGTGGGAAATTCCAGCCATTGGGCATTTCCTTTGTTTAGCCCAACAAATTCTAAACTTGCCAGAAATTGTCTTTTATGAACTGGAACGCTGTCTTCTGATGCCTCAGTGTAATGCCTTTCTATCTAAAATAATGACCTCTCTACTTAGCCCTCCCCATCGCAGACCCACCTTACATCGCAGACCTACTTTGCCTTATAGGACTTGGGAAGCAGTGCTGAGGCAGAAGGTGCAGCAGTGGTACACCGCTGTGGGGCAGACCGAGAACCCCGACAGCTGCGCTGAGAGGCTCGGCTTGTCTCCTCAGTTTTTTAAGGTTCTTGGGGAAGTTAATCCATTGGAAGAAAAACCTTTTCACGAGCTACCTTTCTACCAAAAAGTATGGCTACTTAAAGGACTTTGTGACTTTGTGTATGAAACACAGAAAGAAGTTCAAGATGCTGTGCTTGGGCAGCCTATTCACGAGTGCAGGGAAGTTATCCTTGGTTATGATTATCTGGAGAATGCTTATGTGCATTTTCCACAGTTCTGTGGTGCAGATGTGCGGATCTATAAACAAAGACCCTTTCAGGCCCCAGAATTTCCAGTTCCACCCATTAAAGTAAAAAGAGTACCTCGGATTAAACTGGAGAAATTAAAGTGTGACTATGTTAGCACAAGTAACGGAGAACACAGATGTCATAGAGAAGGGCTGCCCTCGACTTTCAAGAAAGAGCAGGAAATTGATTTTGATCCGGCCTATTGTCCTGCTAAAATGAACTTTGATAATCATGACATCTCTGTTGAAATGGAAGTAAAATCCAACTGTGATGTTAAAGTTCACAGGCCCTGTGAAATTGAAAAGACTGATTGTTGTAAAGAAAATTTACAGAAACCTAGAAGTCCAGGGGAACTTACTGGCTTTGGAGAACCACTCAGTCCAGGTGAAATAAGGTTTATAGAAAATCAGGAAAAATATGGTGAAGCTTCTAAAATAAAAGCAGAATCCAGTCCATTAAAAGAAAATGCTCTGAAATCTTGCCAGATTCATATAAATGGAAGTCACATTGATCATCCAGACATTAACTGCCATAAAGTTGTAAGGGATATATTGTTAGAGCACTCACTACAGAGCCACAAAAAACTCAAACTAACCAAAATGAGGGCAAAAAAGAAGAAAAAGAAAAAAAAGAAATTGAAAGATGTTTTGAATGAAAATTTGCAAAGAAAGCGTGAAGGTCTTCATTCTCTTGCCTTCAAGTCTTACAAACCTGAGATCCAGAATAAATTATTAATCATCAAAAAGAAAGGAAAACACAAGAAGCACAAATCTGGTAAGTGGACCTAATGAGCAAGACATATTTAATGCAATTCTATTTTTCTTTCAATTATGCATCATGGGAACTCTTAATGATAGATTGAAATGCATATGTGTACTTAATTATGTGTGTGTGAGTGTTCAGTTTTATTTCACATGATTTAAAACACAGGACAGATAGAAAGACCTGGAGGGGACAGGAACTCTACAAGGGGAACAACAGAGCCAAACAACTTGGGCCCAGGGGTCCCTGCAGAGACCAATACTCCAACCAAGGACTTTGCACGGAGAGGACCTAGACTCCCTTGTTCAGAGGAAGCCCATAGGCTGCTCAGTTTCTGAGTGGGTTTCCTGGTAAGGGTTACAGGGACTGTGTCCGAAGTGAACTCAGTGGCTGGCTCTTTGATCACCTCCCCCCTGGGGTGGGGGCTCTTTGATCACCTCCCCCCTGGGGCGGGGGTGGGGGGAAGGTTGCAGCCTTACCAGGCCACAGAGAAAGAGGATGCAGCCAGTCCTGAAGAAACCTGATAGGCTAGGGTCAAATAGAAGGGGAGGAGAACCTCCCCTATCAGGGGACTAGGGAAAGGGCACAGAGGGAGGATAGGAGGGATTGGGAAGCAATTAGGGAGGGGGCTGCAGCAGGAATACAAAGTGAATAAATTGCAATAAATAAATAAATAAATAAAGCCCCCAGGAAATGCGATATTTTTATATACTAACAACAGCAAAAATAATTTAATACATCTGAATAAATCTCAGTTTGACATACTTGAATATTTTTATTTTTTTTTCTATAAATGGTGTGCCTCATTACTTACATTAAGTGATTTCTTTTTCATCCAAGCTGAGAACAGCACAAGTATAGCAGCTTATTTCTTTATCTAGAATAATTATATTATTTATTTGGGTCTGAACATATTCCTTATATCATATTTTTAGCACTTTTTTTCAGTCTATATTTTCACATCTAGAAAAACTGAACCTAGGAATTGTGTCAACTAATAAAATACAAAGTATAAAGCATATACTTATAAAAGGGTTTGTGTGTCTTTTGCCCAATTTAAATAACCCATATATTTACCAGCAGCCTTTTTTAACAACAAAAGTACTACGCAGGTTGATTGGGGGTTTTTTTTGTTGTTGTTGTTTGTTTGTTTTTTTTTAAAGAACTCTGTTGCTTTTGTGTTTTTCTATTTTCTGTCATAATCAGTTTATGTCTCATTTACCACAGGATAGACATATAGTCAATTTTATTAACCTTTATTTAAAAAAATTGCTTGATGGAAGGAAAGAATAAGAATTGCTTACCAAAATTTGTTTCCAGTCATCATTTTTGGTCTCATTTTTATTCCTTCTCACAGCTACATAGTTAATTATATTAGCAGAAATTGGCTACTGGGTTGTCAAATAAGGAAGTGAACTCTTAATTATTTAAATCATTAAATAGAACTCAGTATGTTCTAAAACATATATGTAAAGAATCATTGATAAAGTATAGGACAGAGAGATGTTTCAGCAGGTCAAAGCTTTTGCCAGCAAGCTTGATGACCTGAGTTCTAACACACACATACACGATGGGCATTGTATGGTGGTGTCCACACAATAAATATAAATTCTTAAAGTAGTATCATGTTTAATACCAAAACCAAGCCTAGATTGTGGAACTAAAACTTCAAAAGTGGTTCATATTGATCCAGTTTTTTAAAGTAGCTTTCAGAAATAAACCTTTGGAATAAAAATTTACAAAGAACGTATGGAAGTCTTTTATTCTCTGGCTTTCAGGTCTTACAAACCTGAGATGAAATGGTACCACATCAGATGTTATACGGGTAAAGCATTTGTTTCATATTTCAGGCCGCTTATTTTATGATTGGATAATCTGCCAGTAGGGATGGGGCTCATCTCTGGCACAGACCAAGTCTCCTTCTTAACAGCAACTAATTGCCTGCAACTCTTTTCATCTAGTGGCAGAACCTTGTAAAATCCATATACATATAAGCAACACTAAATAGAAATAACTTTTTCAGAGGAAAAAATATGAAAGTTTTTTTAATGCATTCTTTTTAAAGTAACTATTGCCATTAGTAGAAAAGCAAAAGCATGCTATTTTCTATTAAGCAAAAAAAAATTTTTAAAAAAAGCCCTTTCCCTCATTCTTTTATCACTTCTTTAAGGAAACTTCCAATTATTTTCCTAATTAAATACATAAATAGATCATTAGACATTTCTTTATAATACTTTTTTTGTTGTTTTTCTAGACAAGTTTTTTTCTTGGCTGTCCTGGACTTACTTTGTAGAGCAGGATGACTTTGAATTCACAGAGATCCACCTGCCTCTGCCTCCCTGAGTGCTAGGATTACAGGCATGAGCCACTGCACCCGACTTCTTTATAATAAACTAACAGTGGCATTTATTTTTGGAATATTTTGATGAGTGTTTTAGTATTGTCACAGATTGTGTGAAGCAAATACATTTGCAGTAATAAAAGACCTTTATCTTAAGTTATCTTTTTTTTTTTTTTTTTGAGTCGGGGTTTCTTTATGTAGCCCTGGACTCATTTTGTAGACCAGGCTGACCCCAAACTCACAGAGATCTGCATGTCTCTGCCTCTCAAGTGCTGGGATTACAGGCATGCCCCACCTCGCCTGACTTAAGGTATCAATTTTAAGGTAGTTTTAGTTTAAAGGCGTTTCCCCCTCGGTAGTCACACTTTTTAGCCAGATCGTTTGTGATAACTCTAAACTGAGCTGAATAGATAAGGTAAGTGGTCTTATTTTCTTAAAGGTAAGAAACGTTCTATGGTCAGTGAGATGGCTCAGTTGAGTAAAGGCTCTAACTGCCAAGCCTGATGACCAAGCTCATTCCTAAAACCCATAGGGTAGAAGGTGAGAACCAACTTCTATAAGCTGTCCTTTGATCTAGACATACACACACAATCTATCATATATATATATGATATGTATATGAGGCAGGGTCTTACTGAGTAGCTGTAGCTGGCCTAGAACTCTATTAACCAGGCAAGCCTGGAACTAGACGAGATCCACCTACCTTTGCCTATAAAATGCTGAGATTAAAGTGTCATGTGCTTGTCTAATTAAAAAGAGAGAGAGAAAAAATTAAATACAAAACTGGTAAATATGCATCTATGGAGGTTGCTCAACTCTTAAGAGCATTTGCTGAGGGCTGGAGAGATGGCTCAAAGGTTAAGAGCACTAGCTGCTCTTTTAAAGATCCTGAGTTCAATTCCCAGCAGCCACATCCTGGCTTACAACCATCGGTTCCCCCTTCTGGCATGCAGGCGAATATGCAGGCAGAACACTATATACATAATAAATAAATTTTAAATTAAAAAAAAAAAGCATTTGCTGTTCTTGCAGAGGACGATGAGTTCAGTTCCTAGCACACACAGGAGCTTACACCATCCACAGCTGCACCACCAGAGGCTCTAACACTCTCCTGCCTTCAACATACATACATGCAGACAAAAACTTACAAGAAGTAAATCTGAAATAAAAACTGATAAATAGCCTTCTCAAGTTAATAACCAAGACCATACAATAAAAAGAGAAAAACTCAGTGTATGTCATGGAAAGATTGCACAAAAACAAAGGGCATTTAGTACAACCACTAAATTACATCCTCACCCCCATGATATTTTATTTAATGTCCCTTCTATTTCTCCCTCAGGAGAAACATATAAGTAACACTATTAGCCTTTGTAAATTTTATTTCATTTAATCATAAAAACTCCAGAAATAGATGACTACTGTAATTTTTATTTTATGTATCTTAAGTGTTTTGTCTTCATTTACATATGTACATCACATGGGTGCCTGTTCTGGAGAAGGGGACCAGAAGAGGTGATGGATCCGCTGGAACTGGAGTTAGAGATGGTTGTGAGCTAGTATGTGGGTGCTGAGAACTTAACCCTGGTCCTCTAGAAGAGTAGCAAGTGTAGCAAGTGTTTTTAACTGCTGAGTCATCTCTCCAGCCCCAAGATTTTATAAATATTTTTTAAAATGAGGAAGAGGAAGATCTATTTACTTTTCCAATGTTACACAGCTAATAAATGGCAGGATTAGAGGAAAAATCTGAAAAGATAATTAAGGTGTAATTAAATAGCCATGAAAAGAAGCTGGTAGAATTTAAATGGAGAGCTGGAAGATGACTTTGAAGAGAAATTTAAATACAGGTAAGGGATGCCATCTAACTTTTCTATTACATTGACAAAAAGAAAACAACAACAAAACATTCTGTCTGTACAGAAAGTAGCAGAACTTGGCACCTATTTTTTCAGGTCTTTTTTTCCCTCTCAGAACTAATATTCATGTAACACTAAATTAAAGAGAAAGATAATTGGATGTTTAAGAGTTAACATATTGTGTGATTAGGTAAAAGAAAATAATCATTATGACAAGAACATTCTTCATAAGCAAGGGGAACAATCTGAAAATCAATGGTTTAATTAAGATCAAATTGTTTACTTACAGCAGTCCAGAAACTTAGTTTAAGTTTAAGTGCATGTGTAATAAATAAGATACAAATGAAACTCCATTTCTGTGCTTTGACATCCCAAGTACTTCCCAGATACACTATTCAATATCATACAATGTTCTTGGATTTTTTAATTTTAACAGTAACTTAAGTCTTTTACCTGTCCACTTAATAATTATTGTAAACAAACAAAACAAAGCAAAAACAGGAGATAATGATTATATTGGGAGAATGTTAAGCCATGGAAAGCATAGATCCAGAAAAGAATTATTAAAAGTCTTTGAGTAGCCCATTGGGTCAAGGAATGAAAACAGACTAGGAAAACAGGTGAAGGATAGGAATAAAAATAAGGAATAGAGTGAGAGAAAGGAGAATTGAATTTCCAGTTCCAGATTATAAAGGAAGAGTCATTTGTGCCTCAGTTACAGGACAATACATTTTTTAGTTACAATTTTATTTTAGGTGGAATATGAGTTTTTTAAGTTGTTCTGAGCATGGTGTTTTAGAAAGCTTCATTAGATAACTTTTGTAACATTACACAGTTTTAAAATTAGTATTATTAAGATATTCTTATGTTTTCCAAGCACAAATTATTTTGCATGTGACTGTTTTAAGCTCTGTAGTGTGGGACGAAAACATCATATTTGAAATTCTGCTTATATTTTAAACTGATTACTGACTCACATACAGTCCTAAGCCTAGCTAATATTTGTTTTATGAGACTTGGGGCTCTGAGAGTAAATAAAAGCCTTGAGTATGTTCAAACCATGAAAAATGCCCCACTGGCGGCAGTTGTCTTGTCCTGAAACAAAAAAAAAAACAAATTACCAAATAGCTGGAATATGAAGGTGATTAGGCTGTGATATCTCTAACCCCATTGTTCAGACGTAATTGATTTGACCTGGCAAGTCAGACAGGCGCCCCTTTCTCCCTCACAGTTATTTATGTGTTCCTCATAAAGCTACCTGCTCAGTGAATGAGGACAGCTTTTGCCTGATAGAAAAGGAATATTTTTCAGTTATAGATTGCTGGTATTTGTCCTTCACTGCTAGCCTCTCCAAGTAAACCCAAATAATGGCTGTGTAGTTTTGTATTAATCTTGCTTTATATAAAAAGTAATGTTTAATTTTAAAAGCCTGAATTTTAGCAGGCAGTGGGAAACAAATATTCAGGCTGTCTTCTGAGGTTGCACAAGGTGTTAAGCAACAGTGAACTTCAAATCTCTTAATCCTGATTTTTTAAAAAAAGATTACTCTGAGGTCAGTCAGAAGCACATATCATCCCTGCTTAAGTCTGAAAGGAAGCAGAGTTACACAATCAACAGTATAGTTTTGAAGTGAGGAAAATATAGTTAATATCTGCTCCAGTGCATAGTAGCTATAAATCCTCCATTAATTTCTGTTTATAATTTATTCATTAATAAATGAGCAAATGCAATCTTTATCTTGCTGTTTTTCTAACAAGATAAAATAACATTCATAAAACCTATCATGCCTATCAGTTGGTTCATAGTGGGAATCAACAAATGGCAGCTATGGCTTTTGTGAAATAGAGCTACATAGTAGAAGGAACTTGGACTTTGGAGTTAGAATCCCTGGGTGTGATGCTTGCTTACTGGCACTTGAGTAAGTGAACTAATCCTTTTGATCTTTAGTTATCTCTAGTAAAATATTGGTTATTACCTACTTTCAACAGTTGTTTTGAGAAATAAATAATTTATATAAAATCATTTTTAGTAAGCATGGCATACAGTAGGTTCCCAATAAATATTAGTCTTCTTATAACAGCTAGTCCTCCTATGTCCACTATTAAGTCATTTGTAAAACTTTGGTAAACATTACAAATTAAACTAGGAATGGTCATGCCCACTTATAATCGCAGGCGCTACGGAGGCAGAGGCCATAGGATTCTCATATTCAAGAGCAACCTGGGGGTGTAACTCAGTGGCAGAGTGTTGTGCAAGAAAGCATTGTGCACTTGGGTTTCATTTCCAGGACTGAATATTAATTAAGTAATTTCAGTTTGGTCTTCAATACAAAATGGACTCAACTAGGTGCACAGAATTGTTAAGAAATAACTTGCCTCTTGCCCCTGCCACTACACTGTCAGTTTTTCTGATTTAAAAAAAAATTAAATTAAAAAATAAAAATTAAAAAATTTAAGAAAATACTTCTTGGAAGCTATGCATTGTGTTGAGAATATATAATTTCTGTCATCAGTAACTTAAAACATAAGAGGAAAAAATTTTTGTTACAATTCCTTGATAGGTATTACATTAGTGGACCTAATGTAAAAAAAAAGATAATAATAATATCAGGGAACATAAGACAACAAAAGAAGAAGCAAGAAAAAAAATAAAAAGTAAGATTTGCAGGGTTTGGTGAGATTGTTCATCACATTAGTTAGAGATACTCGCTGCCAAGCCTGACAACCTGAGTTCAGTACCCAGATCCCGCATTGTGGAGGGAGCAAACCAGTTTCCACAAACTGCTCACTTACATAGTCATGGCCATGTAGCTAGTGAGTGGCTATAGCAGGTGTCCAAGTCCATAAAGCTTGGTTCTAGAGCTCAATCTTAAAGCTACTACATGACTACTGATGTAGCAGTATGTCCAGCCTTAATAACATTTAATCAACATTTAATGACTGAAGGAAGTAACCATGTTCTAAATCCATTCACATAAAATGGCTGCTAGAATTTATTGAGAATTTACAACCTGAGTTGAAAAGTCTATGAGGCAGCAATATAAATTGTATTTGACTATTAAAGGTGTGTGTATTTACAGAGCCAAATGAATGAATTTAAGCTAATTAAAGAAAGTAGGGGATGTAGTTCAGTTGGTAAAGTGCTTGACTAGCATGCATGCAACCCAGGCATGATCCCTAGCATGGTCCAAATGGCATTGTAGTGCACATACATAATCCCTGAGGAAGGAGAATTGTCATGAGTTTGAGGACAGCTAGGACTATATGGCAAAAAAAGAAAACAAAAAAGATGGCTTAATAGTTATAGGAACCTGCTGCCAAGCCACACAACCTAAGTTTGATTCCCTCAATGCACCTGGTGGAATTAGAGAACATACCTCAATAGTTGTCCTCTGACCTCCACGGGGGTGTGGAGGCACATACTTGGACATATGTGCACATGAAGTAAATAATTATCTTTAAAGTAATGGGGCATGTTTATAATTCAGCAGTTGGAAGCAGGAGAATAAATTCAAGGTCATCTTCAACTAAGATCTAAGCTAGCCTGGGGTACAAGAGACTGAAGAAAGAGAGAGAAAGAAAAAAAGGAAGGATTGTGAGAGAATTTCCTTTTGTTCAAATTGTGTTTTAAAACCTTCTCCACAAAATGTAAGGCAGACTTGCTTTTACTTATCAAATCTTTTCCTGTGAACTTTCTAAAAAAAAAAAAATCTTAAAAATCTTAAAATGATAAATAGAAAAGGCATCTTGACATTCAGATCTGGAAGACTCCTTGAGCTAGCTGTATTTTACAGACACTAAGAATTTAGTCATTTCTACCTGAGTATTGCTTATTTTAACAGCTCACTCCTCTATTCTTCTAGAGTGAGTATTGTCATAGGTAACAGTGTAAGCACAGAAGCAAATAATGGTGATGATAAAGGAAATGTATGTTGGGTAATTTATTATATTCATTTAATTTAAACCAAACAGTGAAATCTATATGAACGTAAGCACCTCAAAATTCACAAAGTTCAGTCATAGTATATATACATTTTGAGTCAAATTTAGCAAATATTCAAATTATAATTCTGTGATTTTATTGAAAGGGAATACAGAAAATAACAATTTTATTGTAATTGGAAATTATTTTAGTTGGGTTGAATTAGATGCTGCAATAAAATTAACATGAGATCTTATCAATTTAAAAACTATTTAAAGAGGGATCTTAGAATTATATAAAGTAACTATTTTTTCTTTTGAAAAGGTAAATATTGAGTCGATTTTAGTATAAAAATAATTGTGAATCAGAGTTAACAAGAGAAGAATTGCAAATGTTGCTCTGAGGTAGAACAGTTGCCCAACATGCACAAGACCTTGGATTTAAAACCAGTACACAGCAAAAAACTTAACAGACATTTTCATGCTCCTAAAGATCATGAAGACAGGATCTCCATTTAATAATTGCTTATTGTCCTCATAAAGTAGTGTCTTTTATACAACATTTTTTGCACAATTAAATTAAGTGTCTTTATTTTGTGTATGCATGTTTTCACTGCATATATGTCTGTACACCATGTGTGCGTGGTGTCTGTGAAGACTAGAAGAGCATGATCTCATGGAACTCGAGTTGTAAGCCACCATCTGGGGTTTCTGGAAATGGAACCCAGATCCTCTGGAAGAGCAGTCAGTGCTTTTAAAACCCCTGAGCCATTTCTCTAGCCCACAATTAAATAAATTTGTGATTTGATAATTACACACAAGGAGATGATGTGGTAGGTCACATGTATAATGCCAGTTTGGGGGGGCCTGAGGCAAGAGAATTTCTGTGAGCATGAGACCAGCGTTGATTACAGTCTGAGATCCTCAACAGTAAAACAGAGTAAGGAAAAATACATTTTAGCATGTTCCTTGCCAAAAGTGTGTGTGTGTGTGTGTGTTTTATTTTTCGTGAAGCTATATGCAAAGAAATAGGTACATACTTCAGATGTGTTCTGGAAATTGGACTCTTTAAGGATGAAGTTTATTTTTTCTCATGATTTCTGAGTACACGAAATACTATTGCACATTAAATGGATATGCTAATTATACTTTTTAAAACTTTGGCTATTAAATACTACCAAGACCAGACCATTAGACAAATACAGAGCTAAAGGGATGGCATCCTAACGTTCCTAAGGGGTTTCTGCTTTTGGTTGAGGAATCCGTAATTCTTTAGATAAAATACTTACTGAGGTTCCTAAGTGCAGAAGTCATTATTCAGGTAAGGCTCTTTGCTGTGCTGTATCATGAAGTTGTGAATGCAGATTTTAACTTAGCAGTAGTTTTGTGGCTTGTATGCCTACTCCTTTTAGTAAATTCAAATGTTTATGCATCACCTTGAAAAGTGTAATAATCTTGGTTCTTTTATAAATACACAACATAGTTAATGTGTCTGTTACTGGTGGTTACAGTTTAATATTTGCTTTCACTGAGGCTTGTTTGATTCATTATTTTCATTTCACTTACTAGCAACCATCTGTTAGTTACAGTTTAACTTTCAAGGCTCTATGTAATTTGGTTTCTGTTAATGAGGTGCTGTAAACAGCATTATGAAGTTTTTTCTCTTTTAATCTTGAAAGGAAAAAAATCCATATCTAAAAAAGCAATCACAAAGAAGAGGAAAACTGTCACAAAGTCACCTGCTGTGCCGGAGTTTCAGGTAAATGTTTCAACACTGTTTCCAAGTTTTTTTGTTTAATTTTTTTGTTGCAGTGCCGTTTCTTGAGAGAATGGCAGAATTTCAAGAAACTACAGCATGTTTACATTTAATGACTTCTAACAATGTGTTTATAAAGTACAAGTAGACAAAAATGTGTTTTTTAAAACCTCATTATCTCTCATAAACCTTGGTATTTTTAGTTTCCTATATCAGCTTTTGTAGATGTAGTTTAATGGACGTGTGTGTACACATACCTTTCTTCTTTATGTCTATATTTATATATTCATCAGTATATATAAACAAATGTGTAAATGACTCTTCTAAGAAAAAAAAACATGCTTTGTGTATAGTAATGTTATTCTGGTAATCCATTCTTACATATTTAACCAATACAGAAATGGTAGACTGATTAATTTGAAAAACAGATCTCTTAACTCTTAGCTATAAACTATATTTAGTAAAGGCTAAATATAATAGTCTTTGAACATTTCTGAAAAAAAGTTGCTGCCATATGTACCAATTGAGATAAGCAATCTTATCATAACTACCTGTGCTTTTATTTTCTATTCATAGAGTGAGTATTTTCTTCAACTAATGACACTTTATTTAAAAACTTTTACAGTATTGTGGCCAGTCCGTTTTAAAAAGTTTTATAAGCTCATAAAAATAAAAGTGATATAATTGATTTTGTAGGTTTTAAGTAGTTAGGAAAATAAAGGGGCAAGAGAAATACTGTGTAACAGTATTATTCATCTACTTTTAGTAAAAATCCTATTTAGGGTAAGTTGAAACTGATAAAAATCAAGTATTCTTAAATAGTAAAACAAAAAATATTTTTATAGTAGAATACTTGAATGACATTAGGATGAATTACATAGAATTTTTACATAACCCCTATATAGTAAATATGGTTTACTGGGTTGTCTTCCTTTGGAGGCCACGCTCCCATTCATTGCTTGTGCATGTCGGTGTGTGCCGGTACATCTTCATGCTGCCGATGTAACCGCGCTGCTTTTGGTTACTTCTCCCACTCCTCTTCTCCCCAGTCTCCTAACATAGAACTGTGTAGATCTCAGGGCAGAGTGACCCATGTTTGGTATTTTCCTAATTCCTAACGTAGTAAGTGGATTCTTGCATGTCATCGTAACACAAACTGCATGGGTAGTACTTTGTACAGTTGTGGTTGGTATTAATGATATATGAAATCAACTCAGTGGATTACATGACCAGCATTTCTTTAAGTTACCTAAATTTTAAATAACATCGGTGTGTCACATATAATACCATGAATATATATAGTCATGTTATTTTATGAAACTGGTTTTAGTTGCCTCTGTGTGTATGTGTATTGATATGTATGGTAAATGTTTTGTTGTTTGTTATTTTTTACTCTGGCTCATGGAAACATGATGGAAAACATTGTTGTAAATGATATTTCCAGTGAATTATTGACCATTTGTTTATTACTCAGAAATTTAAGGTCAAAAGTACATGTTTTGTTAGATTGAGCTGTTTAAAATAAATACAGTCTCTTTCCTGGTTCTTAAGGCATAGAGGCAGAGGAGCGTGGTGTGGTGTGCGTGCGTGCGTGCGTGCGTGCGTGCGTGCGTGTGGGTCTTGTTTGTGAGTCTGTATTGGGCTAAGGTAGCTCTTATTTCTAGTTTATAGTGTGAATAATATGTTATGATTCATGAGGAGAACTTGAAACTATCTTCTAAAAGTACAACTTTTGCTGTACTTGCAGAGGACTCAGGTTTGGTTTCCAGTATCTACATGGTAGCTTACAACCAATCTGTAACTTCACTTCCTGGAGATCCAAAACCCTCTTCTAGCCAAAAACAGCAGTGGGAGCTTTGTGGTATACATACATGAAGACAAACATTCATACACAAAAAAATAGGTGAAATCTTAAAATACCAATTACTATCTAGTAAAGAAGTGAAGGTTTTTTTCTTCACAAAAGACCTGATAATATATTTAGAATCTTATTTGTTGGTATTAAACATAGAAATACTTTGTAGACATAGGTAAATATGATTTTGATAGTAGCCATTATAAACTAAAATATCTATACTTATTACTAAAAATAAAAAACTTTGATACATAAATATTAAATTGCTTTTCTAAAACCTGACCTAGTTAACAAAAGGCTGATCTTCTTTAACTGATAGATAATATGCTTAGAAACAGTTTAAAAGATTAAATTTAAGTCTTAATGCTCTAAAAAAAAAAAAAAAAAACCATGAAGCCTGTTTTGACCTCAACTTCCTGGACAGTGTTCCTTTTGACTTGTTAAACACTACATGTTACATTTACCTCTTTAGTTGCTTCATGAGAGTCCGTGTTTATATGAACACTATAAAAAACTCCGTGTCAGAGTAATGGCTTTGGTTTCATTTTATGTGTATATTATAAAGTAACAGCATCTGTGCTACTTTTTCTTCAGAGCTTTGCCCTTGGCTGTTAAAGTTTATAAAGTATTAAAATGACCTGATGCCTTTATTAAAAGTGAAGATTCCTAGGTTTCATCCTCCAAAGGCCTTGGGTAGTGGATATCAGTAATGTACTAGTAGTTAAAACGTTGAATCAGAACTAGGCTCCTTGAGTTTGAATGCCAGGCCTAGCACCTGACTATTCTGTCACCTTAGCTAAGTTACTTAACCTTCTGTAAGTCCAGGTCTTCATCTGCCCAGAGGTGTGATAGCTGCCATTACATTCCTAGACCTTACTGTTCTGGCTGTTCTTACTTTTTTATTTTCCAAATAGGCCTACAAACTTCTATAGGAAAATACTGCATTTTAAGGAAAATTAGGATTTTTGTTAAGAGCATCTATTGCCAACCTTAGCACTTTTCCAGTGACTTAGGATATTGAAATAAGCCTTGAATTTGGTCTTATTAAAATAGAATTTTAAAGTAAAAAAAAAAAAAAGTAATATATCTGATCAGAGTGAGAACTTAAACTTCCTTATTCAGGTACCCTGATTAGTACACTGTGGCATAGCAGAACTGTGGGATTTTTTTTTTTATCAGCAGTAACTGCGAAAAAGAGAGAAAAAATAGAGAATATTTTTATTTTAGATGGGTAGAATGTTGATGGTTCGAGTTTTTGTATCAAATTTAGCAGTTATGATTTTGTCAATTTTTCTTTATTTTCTATAAAAAAATCTTGGAAGTAATTGTCAGTTTTCCTAGTTTCTCCCTCCAGAGCCTTTCTTTCCTTTTATACAATATTTGAAAACTGTAATCGTATATAAATTCTCTTTTTTGTGCTAAATTAAGTTAGAGAGTATGTTTAAAACTTGATGTGTCAAGTTCCAGTAAACCACATTTTAAAGGATAATTAGAGAAACTAGAAAGGTGGTTCATTATAGAGTACTCTGTGCTCTTTCAGAGGATCTGAGTTCAGTTTCCAGGAGTCAAGTCAGACAGCTCACAACTGCCTGCTGTAACTTTAGGCTCCAGAGGATCTAGGGCCTCTGGCTTCTACTCAAACATGCACAGACACACAATTAAAAATAATCAAAATGATTTCTTTCAATTCTAGTCAGTAGGGGTAGAGAAATGGCTTGGCAATTAAGAATACTTGCTGTTCTTCCAGAGAATTCAAGTTCTGGTGCCAGCACCTCTGTTGTGGGTCTCACAGGGCGTGTAACTCCTGCTCCATGGGGCCTTGTGCCATCTCCTGGCTTACACAGGCACTGACACACTCGGTAGTCACTTAGACACACATAAATAGAGATAAAATCTGAAAGCATAAGAATAATTAAATGGCCTTACTTACCATGTTTCTATTTTTCATTAGTAATCCCGACCCCAAAAATATACACAAAATACTTTTGTAATTAGTGTATACTTGACATCTGTTCTATACGTGTGATTCATTCCACAGGTTCATTGTTATCTTCTTATAACAAATTGAGGCTAAAATTGAAACCAGAGTTTTTAACTTCTATGTTACAAAGATCTAGGAATTAAGTTATATTTTAATTGCTACGTTTTAAAATACATATTTTCAACTTCTGGTTTTTGTTTATGAATTGAGATTTTTTTTTAACCTCTTTAAAAACCTTTCAATTTTTGTTAATGTAAGGCATTGGAAAATGTTTTTAATTGCATGGTATTTTAAAAATATTTTGTTAACGTGTTTGTCAAAATTATTTTGTTTTCATGTCAAGTGAGTATTTGCTGTAATTTATTGTCCTTGCTGTTATGGCATAGTGATCATAAGAAATAATATTCTTTTGGGGGAGAAGGGATGAGGTTTTGTGTTCTTGGTTTTTTTGAGACAGGGTTTCTCTGTGTAGTCTTGGCTGTCCTGTACTGGCTTTGTAGACCAGGCTGATCTTGAACTCACAGAGATCTGCCCGCCTCTGCCTCCCTGAGTGCTGGGATTACAGGTGTGTGCTTGGCTAGAAAAAATATTCTTGTAGCATATTTTTAACAACTATTAATATAATTTTTGTTCATGTATGGATTTTAAATTTAGATCTTGTGTTTAGTATTTTAGTTACAGATTTTATAACAAATCTTAGAATTCTTCATTAGAATGATCCATTTTGCTTGAACATATTTATTTTACTTTTCAACATGATTTTCCCTTTGCTTTTTTTATATAACCTACACTTTTTATTTTGTATGATGCCTTATTTGAAAATATCTTTCAAACCTAGTGAGCCTCTATCAGAATGGCATGATTTTGGTGATTAAAATGATAAGTAAGGAAATCTTTATTATGTAATTTTCTGAGATATGATCATGAAATTCTTTTATCTATATAGTACTTTTCTTCACCTATTACATGCATTCATTTGTAATTTTTTAGTTGAAGAGGTCTTTTAATACGGTATGTCAGTGAAAATACTGTTATGAATTAACATTATTTGTTAATGTGTTCAATTGTTGGTAGTTTTTTAATTTGTTTAAAAAGAGCCCTTGTGGAATATAATGTAGTAAATGGAGTTTAAAATTCTGTAGTTTCCTCCACCAAAGCATCATCTGAGGTTACTTTATGTCTGTTACTTTTAATTCTTCTGAAGATACACCTCTCTAGCCTGCTCTAAGCCTTAAACAAGTTACGTAATTTTAGTCCCTTTCATCTGAAAATTGGTTGATCGTGCCTCAGCCTTGCTTCAGTCAAGTGAAAGGCTTACTTTAATGCATGTGCATCACTCCAGTTCTCCCTTGGGAGGAGGGCAGCAGTAACCTCTGGAGTATGAAGGAAAGCCTCCTGATCCCTGCAGCTCAGCCTGCTTTCTTTTTCACCCAAGAGGCCCTGTATCTCAGAAACACTTTCTAAATTAATACTAATGAGAAAAGGATTTAATGAGATGCTTTTCTTCATTCTTACTGAATACATCTGCTCTCCTTACTAAAGAGAATTGTTACTGTTGAATCTAATTTTAATAGAAACGCCATTTGAAATTGAAGACTTTCATTCTTAAAAAAGTAAGAATTGAGTTATATGTGACATAAAGTTGAAATAACTTAAACTATATTTTTACTCCAGAATTTTCTAATAGCTAAGGATGATCTTACATATTGTATGTTAGGCATACATTAGGTATACAGAAATTTAAAGAATTGTATTTGCATATTAAGAATATAAACTAGACCTGGTTGTGATAAAGCATATCTGTAACCCCAGAGCATGGAGGTCTAAGACGAGCCTGGGCTGCGTAATGCTGAGGGCATCTCCTGTCTCCACAACAGCAAAGACTGTAAATTATCTAGATATTAAGTTATTTTAATGTGCCTTCAAGATAAATACCACTAAAAGAATTCTGACCCTCAGATTTAAAAAAAATACTCTTAGGACGTATATAAAGTAATTTATTTTAAGAATATTATCCTAAAAATATATTACCCCCTAAATTTGGAAATTAATTATTGTAAATTTTTATGCTCGTTTGCCACATAGCACCAGAATGTCTCAGTGTCTCAGTAGCTGAGCTGGTTTATAATTCATAGTCATTAAGTACATGTGACAATAACAATAAACTCATCAGATGTGAGACATGCTAAATCCAAAACTATCAGGGTTCCCCTGTAGTTCTTATGCACACTGAAATTTGAGAAGAGTTGATTTAAAACGGCTTATTAACTAGGCAGGCCATTTAGAAGTATAGCTTTTAATGCTTTGGCCTCAGCTGATTTACAATAGATGAAATATAATTATTTGTTGATGTCATGAGTAACTGATAGTTAAAAGATCTTTAAAATTTTGGGGATGTGTTTAGTTTTTTGGGTAGTTGACTTTGTTCCTGTAAACTTCTACAAACTGCACATAAAGCATACTCTTATGCATTTTAAGTGAGATACCCTGAATAGGAAAATTTCTCTAAGCCTTGCCATAGATGTGAAAAATCTGTGCTGTGATGTGTTAACCAATATGCCAGGTTCCTTGAAAAAGGACAAATCTGACAGCAGTGACAATAGACTCAGTCACTACTCAGTGAAACTCACTGGAGAACTGATAATGCTCTGTGACTTCATAGATACACTGGATGCTGAGGATGTTCTCTGTTGTAGAGGTTCTTATCTAGTTGGCCAGTCCATTGCTTGACCATTACCATTTCTTTCATAACCAGATTTAGCAAATTGGAACATGTGATTTCTAATAATATCAATCACACTCTCCCAGTACAGTATTGTGTAATGATTTTTACTCTGAAGTTGCTTTTGTTTTTGTATTTTGCAAGTACACTACCACTGAGCACATACCTAGTCCTAAAATTGTTTAATTTGGATTAATTAAGTATATACATGCCTTGCTTTATCTTGCATTTGAAGTTTTATAGATTAGTCTATTAAGTAATTGTTTATACTAATTATGGTATGGTATTGGTGATAATTTTTTCTTAATCTCTTAGGTTGTACCATATTGCCACTTTTGTAATTAGTGTATATCAAATTTTCTTAATGGTTTTAGCCAAATTTAAAGCACTTTCTATCTCCTGTTTTTAATTACTTATTAACAACTAGCAGTTATCTTGTGACCCACTTTGTTTGTTACTTTTGTTCTGATTTTCTAATAAGAAAACAGTAACTTTACATTAGTGACTGTAATAAGCACAGTGATAAAGGTTTGTGATAATTTATAAATATATACCATATTTTAATTTAAACGATATAAACATTGCAAGATTTTCTTGCACCTTGAAAGTTTTTGTGTAGATGTAGTTTTGCTTCTGAATTTTCTATTACTTTTTAAAAGTAGATGCTCTTAAATTTCTTAAATTATTTTAGGAAAAGGTTAAATTTATTAAACTCACTGGGCAAACACAATAAATTTTACATGACCCAAATGTAGTGACTAATGTTTTGTTAGTATTTCAGATGCTTCAGTTTATAAAACTGACCTAAGCCAGGCTAGGTCAGTTAATAACTAAAGAATTCATTATTTTGGTCGCATTTATTTGGTAAAATAAAATGATCCACACAATTATAGAAGGAAATAGATACTGCTTGTAAAGATGGTTTATTAAAACATGTTAAGCTCAGAAGGGCTGGGTGATACACACCTGAAATAGAGCACCTGGTTGGTTGGCTGAGCAGGAACAGAAGTTTGAGGCCAGCCAGGGCTACGTAGTAAGACCCTTTCTCAAAAACAGCAGCATTAAAAATTATTAAACTCATGACAAGAATGTGTACTTAATTTGTTCCTGTCTTTGAATATATTACACGTAGTTTTAGTCCTCCTTTAGTATACTGCCAGTAGAAATAACTCAGTTTGTTAAATTATGTAGGTAGCAGACAAAGAGGGATAATGGCCACCTGCAGGGCTGTATTTCTCCTGCTTGGAGATGACCTGGCCGGATTGTTTCTTACATGTGATTCAGGAACTTGTAAAATCTAATGAGTTTCCAGATCTTTGTCATTCTGGGCTGAAAGTTAGTAATACTAAGAAAGTAACAAACTTAGAGGTAGGGTGTAGGATGAGACTACCAATGTTGAAAATTTAGCTTATTTTATAGGAAGCCTGAAGTTTATACATCATAACAAGTAAATATCTCAGATACTAACTGTAAAGCTTTCCGTGCTTTTAATTATTGCAGAGAAATATTTTTAATTTCAGTATATGTTAAAATTTTTCTGTTACCACATTGTGGGTGTTTTATATTATGTGTTATCAAGCTGTGTTTTTGTGTTTTGTTTTAGCTTATTTGCACTAATCTTGATGAACTCAGGGAATTAATCACAAAAATCGAGAATGAACTCAAAGATCTGGAAAACAGTAGAAAAAAATCGGTAGGTGTTTATCCAAAAGTTTTATCTATTATTGTCAGCATTAAAATTTATTCCTGCTTTTTTTTCCAAAGTTTTTAAAAATCTTGTTCTCCTAATTACATAACAATTTACAATTAAAGATAGAATCATTGTTTTTTCCATTTCTCCCATGTGGTCTAATTTTCATTTTTAATACAAAAAGATGGTATAGGGGCAAGAAGATTAATTTTCATTGCCTGGTTTATAACAGGTATAGTCTTAGATATTATCCAGTATGCTGATTGTTTTCTAACTGGTAGCTTTTTAGATATTGCGTATTCTTAATTACATATCTTTAATAGAAGCCTATTACATAAAAACTAACTTTATTATATGTAATATAAAACAGATAAAACCAGGCCCCAAATTCTTTTTGTTCTTACCAAAGTGACTCCTAATGGAATCATTACTGGACTGTAGGGTTTTTTTAATTAATCTTTTACTATATATCTTAGCAATAATTGATCAGTAAGTTTCCTGAATTTTTCATTGTTCTTAAGAGGGTATGTTACATATATGAGCATGTTACATATATGCTCTTAATTGGTAAAATGCTCCATGTTGTTCTTTATAAATAGATAAAATTACTTAATTGGCATTTATAGTTAGATTATATCATATTGGAAACACAATTATATACCAATAAGTAAATGGGAATGTTACCAAATATTTAAGAAAAAAAATCAGTTGTTTAAAAAAAAAAGCCATTTGTTTTCTTGTGAAACCACTTGCTTTGTGCTTAAAACCTATTGATATAAGTATGTATAAAATATGAGTGATTCATCAGGTTTATAGTAGCCATTTTACATGCTGTTAGGAATGATATATTAGAAGTATTTTACAGGAAAAAACTGAAGTATCAGAAAACTTCAGTCCTCTGTCTTAACACAAAGAGTGAAAGGACCTTAAACATTTCAGAAGTCTGTCATATGCTACACCTAAGAGGATTACTGTGATGTAAGAGGTGAAGGAATGTTCATAATAGTCATCAGCCAAATGTGGCGATGTATGCCTTTACGACCAGCATTCAGGTGAGGCAGTGCCAAAAGGATCTATGAGTTCAAAGCCAGCCAGATCAGCACTGCTTAGTGAGACCCCTTCTCAAAACAAAACAAAGACAGTCTGAACAGTCACCATTTAACAAGAAAAACCATAGGGTCAGTGGACCATCAGAAAGTGGGGGAAACATTTGAGAAATACTTCCATTTAAATACTTTGAGGCTTCATGTTTTCATATGTACTTTATGTCACTGAGAAGTCTTTTGATGTGGAAGGCTGTTTTACTAAAATTTTCTACAGTAATACGTTGTACACAAAAATTATGTAAGAATATTTCAGTGAAAAGGGTTCATTTCATCTTATTCAATATTTTATCTTCATAAAACGATGACATCTTTTTTAAAATCAGGCCATAATTTATAATTTTGCAGGTTTTCACATTTTATCATTGAGCAGATTTCTGTAAATTGCGAAAGCTTTATATACTGTATTTAAACATTACTTTTTCTATATGATACGAATTTTGTTTCTACTGCATAGATTTAAGCTAGTTGATTTAAGTACATACAGCACATATTACAGGAGGAAAATTTTTCGCAGGCACTCGAGATTTTCTCTAAAAGCATCCTCACTTCCTTAGTGAGGTGGAACTGCTGTGTAAGCATATTGCCTTCCTTGTAGGATCAAGTGGAAAGAAACTTAAAGGAAACAAACGAAAGGTCTCCGAGAGTAGGTCTGTCAGAAAGTGTCAGGTTATGTAGAAAGTGTGATGGATTGTAATTTGTCTTCAAACTTGTCCATGTCCTTTGTTATTTAAAAGTTGCTTTTAATATTTCTTGGAAAAAAATGGGATTCTTGGAACCGTACCTTACCAGGATAATTTTACTGAAGTACCAGTAGGATGTAAACTGTTTGTTCTCAGCTGAAACTGCCTAAAGGATGATTTACACAGTTGTCTTATCCAGTGAGAATGACCACGGAGCATAAAACAAATGGGCAATTTTCATTTTAGAATTTTGTCGCCCCACATACACACCTTTTTCTCTTACAAAATCTGGTGTTGAATGTGATCTATGTAAATTACAGAAATTGACCATATATTTGTTTGATATCATGTAAGAGTAAAACGCTCTCCTTAAACATGATCATTTAATGAAGAGCTTTTGTGCCTCCTACTACATGAGCACATTTTAAACCTCTGTAATTGATTCAGTGGTCACTGTTATGAATGTCAATTGTTTTATTATTGTAAAAATTTGTTGTTGTCACTTACTCTAATTAAAGATTTACCCACATATTTTGAAGGAGTATTTTGGTACATTTACTTTGGTCTGTCCTTTTTTTTTTTTTGGCCAGGCTGTCAGTTATCACCTCTTATTATGTTAATATATTTGTCCTAGTTGAAATACAGTGGATTTAAAAAGCAGGTAGTACCTAGTGGAATTAGATTTACAGTGACAACCATTGTGGGAGGCTTTTTTATTAATAAAATGTGTGGAGTAGATAATTCAGATAGCTGCTTTGACTCCTTATCTCATGGGCTTCTTTTGTTACTGTAAGATAAATGAAGGACTAATATTTATCCCAAGAGGATTATTGTCAGGACTAAAATAGTACTTAGGATCAAAACATTTCTTTCATTTAATATTGATTTTTCATAATTTTAATAACTAAAGATGTAAATGTTTAGTTACCCGTAAGTGTCACTACAAAGTTAGAAATTTCACGTGGGATATTAATGTAATACTGATTCATGTAGTAAGCACCTAGATGTTTCGGAGAGCAGCTTCTCTCTGGGGTCTTTCCAAATACCTTTTCCTACAAACAAGAAAAGCCGGGTATGTTTTACACCCCTCTGATCTTAGCAGTAGGGGGCATGGAAAGGAGGATCAGAAGTTCTGTGTTTTGAAGGCAGCCTGGAATATATGTTACCTTGTCCTGGGGATAGAAAAAAAATCCATTTTCTTATCCAGCCAACATTGCATTTAAAAGGTTGTTTTTCTTTTCTAATTTAACATACCTTATATTGTAGAGCACTTTATAGTTAAAAGGCCTTTAAAATAACTCAAGATTTGCCATTGAACTGTTTATTACAATGGAAGATTATAGTCTCTTAAAATTCTAGATGGTTTCCTTTGGCTTCTGTAATGCCGTACTTGATTATCTGCCTCAGTTCTGTCTGGTTAGGATGGGAACAAACATAGTCTGACAATGCCATCGTAATTTAGGCCACAGGAGGTTTTAGTGTTCCCAAAGAGGAATTGCTTCGTTTGCTACTTGTGTTCTTGTTACTTTTTAGTTGAAATAAAATTTTCATTCTGCTGAATTATTTGGGAAACATTCTTTCTAGTCTAGGAAATTTTTTAGCTTTCCTGTAAGTTAGAACATGAATGTTTTAATACATTTATTCAGTCTTGCCATATTTGAAGTTTGTTAGACATACTGCCTTCAAGGTAGTAAAAAAATAGAAAATATTTGCCACTCTTTTAAAAAAAATTCCATGTGAACCTGTGTTTTCATTTGCTCACTTTATCAGTTCATTCAAAGAGGTATCTGCCTTTAAGCAAAATTTTGTATATAGATTGAGCATAAGAAAATATTTTAAAATGTATATGGTTTTTCTTTTTTCTCTAGTGAAGAGTGAGCTGCCTCACTAGGAATATGATCTGCCACCCAGGTTTTCTCTTTGTACAAAGCAGTGATGTTATCAAAGTGGTAATTGTGTGCCTTTGTACTTGATTTAATGCTAATTTATAAGTATAATTAAAGTTCATATATATGGGGCTGGAAAGATGATGACTCATGGGTTAAGAGCACTGGCTGTTCTTCCAGAGGACCCGGGTTCAATTCCCAGCACCAGATGACCGCTAAAAACTGTTTATAACTCCAGTTCCAGGGGATCTGACACCCTCAGAAGACACATACAAGCAAAACACCAATGTAAATAAAATAAATAAATAAACAAATTGTATTAAAATTATTTTTTAAAAATCCATATATACAGTATACACAGTCAATGCGAGACTTAATCTTAAGTGAAAAGTGGTGACAGCATCAAGAGAAAAATTTACCCCAGCAATATTAAAATACTTTTTAAAACTTTTTCCATAGTGATGTGCACTCGTTGTACTATATTACCAAAACTAGCATTTTGTTTTTCAAAAGAGGCTATGTAACAGTGAGATTAAGGTGATACTTTATCTAAACTGAATATGCATGACTATTGAAATGTGGAAGGAGTTTCTTACTGAGTGTAGTATTAATTTTTCATTTAATATTACTTAGACTACAAAAATGTCAAACAATTTAATTTATTAAGTTAGGTTTTATTGTTTTTTGTTTGGTTTGGGTTTTCAAGTCACTGTTTCTTAGCATAGCCCCTCTGTAGACCAGGCTGGCGTTGAACTCAGAGATCCGCCTTCCTTGCCTCCAAGTGCTGGTATTAAAGTAGTCCACCAGAAAACCTAGCTAAAATAGTTAAATTTTATTTGTGCTGTTTTCATTCATAAGAGCTTACATTCTTTGCAAGCCACCTTTGGATTGGATTTGGTTTTAAATGAGCCATCATTGATCATCAGGGATCTACTGACACTTTGACAGTTATTCTGATTTCTCTTGAAAATTATAATACAACGATACTAATAAATTGGCAGTCCTTTTCTATCATAGGATGTCTGTCTCTGGTAAAAATCAGGCCTGTAATACAAGTACTTTGCCTTGTAATGTATGTTTCTTTCTATGTACTAACATTTGTAAGCAAAAGAATGTTGAAAAGTATCATTTGAACTTTAGCTATATATGTAAATTTTTTTTGCTTTGTAATTTTTCAACGGATAAAATGGTATGTGTTTATCACCTTCAACATAATAGAATTTTGTTTTTATAGTAATATTTTCTCAATTTAAAAAGAAATTCTTATGTATTTTTTATATGACTTGATAACTTGTTTTGATTATATACAGCATAACAAGAAAAATCTATATAAAATTGGATGGTTTGTGTGTGTTTACTATGCAAAACATCTGAATTTATTAATGTTTAAACATGTCCATGCTGATGAGATACTTAATAAATCTAGAATTTGTTTTCCTACTTTCCCCCCATAGGTTTCCAATGTCCCCAGCATTAGTAGATTGCCAACTCCCTCTGTGCAGACCCCTAGCCAGTGTTAAGCTGGTATTGTAAATCCATCCCAGGTTACTGCAACAGGATGGAGTTGTTCTTTAGTGATGAGGTTAAGTTCCCCATGCTCATTTCACACTCATTGAGATGCAGTTGTTCACTTTATAGTATTGTGTAGTTTTATAAGTTTCTTTCCTCATATGATCCCCTAGGTTATTGGTGCATTATACTCAGAAACTTGTACAACTGCATATAGAAAACAAAAAACAAAAAAAACCTACCTTGTGACCATAGATCAGCTTCTTTTAATAATATTCCCTAGAGGGTCATTTAAAAACTCCATGGTTTAGAGTTAATACAAAGGGAGCTGGCAGTCTGCTGATGCTGTGGACATTGAATGAGGAGCAATGAAAGGTAAGCTGCACATTTAGACTATTAGCTGTTGTTTTTCTGTTGCATGCTCAAAATTCATTGTTCACATTAAAGTTTATAATCCGTTAATTAAAAAAAAATCCACTACTCTTGGGCTAGAAAGATGGCTCAGTGGTTAAGAACAGTTATTCTTGCAGAGGACCAGATTCAGTTCCCAGCATCTATGTGGTACTTCACACCACCGTAACTCTTAAATACCCTCTTCTGACCTTCCTGGATATGAAGTACACATAGTGTACATATATACATGCAGGCAAAAACGCATAAAATAAAATGAACAAATCTTTAAAAACTATTCTTGTTGTTAAAAAAGTAACCTTTAATAAATGTTCATAATACTGTGTTTATACAACGCATTTGAATTTATCTTAAAAAAAAATTTAACCCCTGAAAATAGTCAGAATTCTGATGATAAAAAAGGTTAAAGTTTCCTTGTGTTCACTTACTTATTTTAAAGTTCTTGATCAGGTTATATGCATAACCTATATTAAATAATAATAAAATAAATAACATTTTAGTAATCTCCAGCACTACAGCACTTGAGTAATTGCCCCAGATAGCACCCAGTCTTGATCTGCCTAACAGCTTGATATTTAGTTCTGTACTCAGTACACATAAAGACTGTGTCTTTCTACAAATAATAACAAATAAGTGTATTTTACATTAGTGAAGATAGGGAGCCTCTGTATCTACCCCTGTTCCTTAGAGGCGCACTCTGAAGCCCAGGCTGGCCTCACCCGGGGGGCAGCCCTCCACTCCAGAGTGCTGGCAAGACCAGCCTGCGCCCCGTGCCGGCTACTGTCTTCCTTTCCTCTCTATTTGAAATTCCATTTCAAAGTATGTCCCTATTATAATCACTGCTATACTTTTAATTAACATTGCAAGGGTGCCTGTGCAATGGAATCTGTGAGTGCTATTGAGGACTAAGTGGTTGTACAATATGACCTGTTTATACTTACTTAGGAATTGGCTTTGCGGGGCCAGGAGAGGCAGCATGGTGTTTTGGAAAGACAGTGAATTTTACCATTTCTGAGTGCAGAATTGTATTTTGAAGTCGATTCCATTTTACAAGTATTTACTGAGGTGACTTTAGACAGCTTTCTTCTAGAAAAGTGTGCCTTTTTAAGTTTTAGTAACTCCATCTTGGAAGAAGTATCAAAATTATTTTTTTCTCATCTATATATAATCAATAAAGTTGATCGTTGAAAGCTATTTCTGGCTTGTAGTTACTTAGTTTAAATATCATTAAATATTTGTTTGATTTGAAGTAGATTTTTATATTGGGCCAAAGGCAAAGCAGATTGTTTCTAACTCTTAATTGCTTGTAAAAATGAATAATATTTATGCTTTTTGTAATATTTCTGCTGTACACTGTGGTAACATTCTTTTTTTTTCTTTTAATTTATTTACCTTTATTTTATGTGCATTGGTGTTTTACCTGCCTGTATGTCTTTGTAAGAGTGTCAGAGCTTGGAGTTAAGGACAGTTTTGAGCTGCCATGTGGGTGCTGGGATTTGAACCTAGGTCCTCTGAAAGAGCAGTCAGTGCCCTTAACCACTGAGCCATCTCTTTAGCACCCCACTGTGCATTGCAGAAAGTAAGGTAGAAAGCAACAATGTTGGGACTGTGGTGTTAGCTTGGCAGTAAAGTACAAAGCTCAGAATTCAGTCCCTAGTTCCAGTGGTACGGGGCGTAAAATGTCATTATTTAATTGCATTTGAATTGACACATGAAGCTGTGAGTTCCTTTCCATCTGAGTAGTGGAGAAAAAAACCTTGCCTTAAATGCCATTTCAGGCAGTGGTTCTGCTTTTTTGATCACCTCAAGACTGTACAGATTCACATTTCCATGGCCATATATAAGATTCCTTTCACTGGAGTCATTATATTTTTTAGTTTTATACATTTTATTAATCTTTTATGATAGAAGACCATAGATATTTCAAAACAGGTTAATGGGTGAGGCAGTTGTATGAAAGTTCAAAATCTGTTTTCTGATTAAACATTAAGTTCCCTTCCTTGTATGTAGTCTTTTGGTTAAGTAATATATTTTCTAGATGTTAATTAGAATTAATCAAAATTAAATGTAAAATCTTAATCATTTTTAAACTCTTACAATGCAAAAATTAATTTAGCAATTTAGCAGAGATACCACTACAGTATATCTTGATATAAAAATGTCCAGATACATAGTCTACCCTTCCTGTTCCTCATCTGCCTAACTGTTGTCTCCCTAACTGATGTCTCCATTCGCCATCTCATCACCACTGTACTAACCCAGGCGGCAGCTGCGTGTGCAAACCAGGTCAGCTCTGTGGCTGGCCCTTTTCTCCTTGTGATCCCCACTAGTTCTCTTAAGATTTTAATCCTTTTCTAATGAGAGAATGTTTTCTTTCTTCCTTAATATTATTCTCTCTCTTAGGTTTAAGGAAATTTTTATTCTATCCTCTTACCATTTTTCATTTTCCACCAAGTAGTTGCTGAGTGTATGACTAACACCTGTAATCCCAACACTTTGGAGGCTGAGAAAGGAAGTCAAAAGTTCTAGACTATATATATAGCCAGAACCTGGAGACAACCCAGTGTCCCTCAATGGAGGAATGGATACAGAAATTGTGGTATATTTACACAGTGGAATATTGCTTAGAAATTAAAAACAAGAAAATCATGACATTTTAAGGCAAATGGTGGGAAATAAAAAAGATCATCCTCAGTAAGGTATCCCAGAAGAAGAAAGACACACAGGGTATATGCTCACTTAAAAGTGAGTGTGTGTGTGTATGTGTATATGTGTGTGTGTGTGTGTGTTAAACATGTATTAGTATATATTAGACATATATTAGTATATATTAGACATATAGGATAAACATACTAAAATCTGTGTACCTAAAGAAACTAAGCAAGAAGGAGGACCTTGGTAAGGTGATCAATCCTCACTCAGAAAGGCAAACAAGAAGGACATCAGAAGAGGAAGAAAATAGGACACAGGACAGGAGCCTACTACAGAGGGCCTCTGAAAGACTCTACACAGCAGGGTATCAAAGCAGATGCTGAGGCTCATAACCAAACTTTGGGCAGAGTGGAGGGAATCTTATGAAAGAAGGGGGAGATAGAAAGACCTGGAGGGGACAGGAGCTCCACAAGGAGAGCAACAGAACCAAAATAATCTGGGCACAGGGTTCTTTTCTAAGACTGATACTCCAACCAAGGACCATGCATGGAGATAACTTAGAACTCCTGCACAGATGTAGCCCATGGCAGCTCAGTGTCCAAGTGGGTTCCCTAGTAAGGGGAACAAGGACATACTCTGACATGAACTCAGTGGCCTGCTCTTTGATCACCTCCCCCTAATAGGGAAGCAGCCTTACCAGGTCACAGAGGAAGAAAATGCAGCCAGTCCTGACAAGACCTGATAGGCTGGGGTCAGATGGAAGGGGAGGAGGATCTCCTCTATCAGTGGACTTGGGAGGGGCATGGGAGGAGATGAGGGAGGGAAGGTGAGATTGGAAGGGGACAAGGGAGGGGACTACAGCTGGGATACAAAGTGAATAAACTAATTTATTTTAAAAAATAAATTAATTTTTAAAAAGTTCTAGACTAGCCTGAGCTACATAATAAATCAAAGGGTTAACATAGTGAGAACCTGTCTCAAAACCAAAAGAAATGAGTTTGCCCTAAGTGAATACTATTACTCTATTTAGTAGGGTTTTTTTTAGTGGATTAGAATAAGCACTTCATAATATCTCACCAATTTATTTGAGAAAAGTTTGAATTTAAGTTTATAACTCACTGCTTACTTGGGTCTGACTTATGATTTTCTCAGAATACATTTGAAAAGAAATAAGACAAGTTTAGTATGTTTTGGAAGTGTTTCTCAATCTTTGGGTCATGACCCCTTTGAAGGTCAAATGACCTTTCCACTGGGTCACCTAAGACTATCTACATATGAGATATTTATGTTATGATTCATTACAGTAGCAAAATTACAGTTATGAGGTAGCAGCAAAAGAATTTTATGGTTGAGAGTTACCCCAACATGAAGAACTATATTAAGGGGTCACAGAATTAAGAAGGTTAGGAACCATTGTGTTTTAGGAAATCCCACAGTTAATAATATTTGCTGATCTTGCAGAAGACCTGGATTCCGTTAACAGTACCCACATGTAGGTGCAGCAAGCACCTATAACTCCAATTCCAGAGGGTCTAACTCCCTCTTCTGGCTTCACATGCATTATACACACATCATGCACTTTGAATAAAAAAAATTGGGGGACATGAATTAGCATAGGGCTCATATTTGGTGTGTCTACAGCATATAACCAATCCAGAGCTGATCTACTCTTCTAATAAACAGTTCCCTTTCTAATATTCAAAAACCTCAGCAGATACACAGCTGTTTATGTTTATGTAAATGCACATTCTATTGTTCTAAAGTACTTAAACTTTTTTATCAAGCAATACTATTAATGACTTTGGGTTATGAAGTTGTAGAATTGTCATTTTAAATAGTGTGTACATGTGTATGTGTGTATATAAAAAGTTGGCAACTTCAAGTACAATGTTAGAATATACCTTTGCTTATAGATAGTGGCCTTACTCTTCTATATATGGTCAGATTGACTCAACAGTTGTTTATAGATTGAAGTCTGATGTTACGCATGTTATATGTGATATATAATTGTGTGTATTTTGTTAGAAAGTGTACATATGGATTATATGATGCATTAATGTAATAGTTAAATGTAATAGTTAAATACTGTACTGTAAATGTTTTGTTACTGTAATGATCACATGATTTTTATATGTTGATGAGTTATATCTTTACTTGAGTCTTTGTAAACTATATCATATGCATTTATTTGGTGCTATTTGTTTCCTTGGTTTTTGTTGTTTTGTTTTGGGACTTTTTTGTTCTGTTCTTGAGCCAGGTCCTGGCTGGCCTTAAACTCACAGAGATCCAACTGTTTCTCCCTCTCCACTGGAATTAAACTCACGCACTGCCACATCTAGTCTTTATTGTAGTTGTTAATAGGTAGTGATGTAGATCTAAGAGCTTGGACATCAGAATCAAGCAGATGTAGGTGTTCATAGATACAGCGTACATAGATATAGGTGTAGACAGACAGACAGATAAGAGAAAAATACCTGTAATAGTAGTAAATTGGAGGGACATCAGTAATTAGTGTCGTGTTGTAGGCTTTAAAAGCCAGTTGTTTGGGCTTAGGAAGGTAGCTCAGTGGGTGTGAATGCTTGCTGTTGAAGTAGGAAGACTTGTGTCCTTATGTTGTCCTCTGGTTTCTCCCATTCTCACACACACACATACACACAATAAGCAACAATTAGCTGTTTTAGTTGCTTTTTCAATGCAAGAAACTACTAAAATAATTCCTAAGGAAGTTTAAGAAGTCTTTTTTTTTCTCTTTCTTAGAAGTTACAAAAACTGGGGTTGGGGATTTAGCTCAGTGGTAGAGTGCTTGCCTAGCAAGCGCAAGGCCCTGGGTTCGGTCCTCAGCTCTTGGGGGAGGGGGGAGAGAAGTTATAAAAACTTTACCCCATGAGCTCTATTTACTTAGTTAGTGACTTTATTTAACTGTTTGTACCTTTACATGGCTTTGTTCATTTGGTTGGTAGCTTTATCCCCCCGGCCACTTTGGCACTGGGGATCAAACCCAAGATACTACATATATTTGGTAAATGATTTACTAAGATATTTACAACTGACATAATTAGATTATTTTTAAATTTGTTTTTTCTATTTAGATAATATGCATTTGAATTTTCTCCTGTTGAACTGAAGGTCACTAAGCATATTCAGATTTCTTACAAAATATTTCCTCTTTTTGTAAACTTTTGTGGAAGAAATATTTTTGATGAATTATTGACATTTTGTTATGTTTTTATTAGAGAATAAAACTTGGTTGATACTGACTTTAGATTCAGTTTAAGGAATTTACTTTTTAAAATTATATTTCTAGGGTAAATGGTACCATCGGAGGCAAGCTGTAAAAGAATTACATAGTACACTGGTACGCCTTTTAAATGAATTGCTGCCATGGGAACCAAAGTTAATGAAGGCTTTTCAGAGAAACAGGTAACAAGCTTTGTGATGTGTTTAACTTATTCTGAGGCCCTTCATTTATGATTTGAGAAAATGTAAAAGTCATTTAGGGTTTTTCCCATTCATTTGTAATTCAACAAATACAAAAAAAAAGAAAAAAAAAAAAAAACCCAAACATCTTCCCTGCGATTTACTTCCTAATGGAAGAAACATACAGATTCAAATGTGATAAATGCTACTGGAGAAGAATGTGAGGAAGGGTTACGGAATACCTGTTCCAGACTATGAAGGCTGCTTGTAAAGGAGAGGAGGTACAGATTAGAGGGAGAAACAAGATAAAGGGTACAGTCTGTAAGTATAGAAGCATATTTGGCATTTAGAGGAAGCATAAAGTCAGTTACAACCAAAGAAAAATGATTGATAAAGGTTGTGCTAAGACATGAAAGTCAGAGGTAAAGGTAGCCAGGTCAGAAAGAGCTTAATCTTTTAAGAGTTTATGTGGACCAAGATGAAAAGCTTTTCAAAAGTTTGTAACAGACAGGAATATTATCTTCTCTGTTTTGCTTGTTCCCTTGCTTGCTTGCAGTGCTGAGACTTGAATTCAGAGCCTTGCACATAGCTAAGCAAACACCACTGAGCTATATCTCTAACCTTAAAGGGTTTGGTTTGGTTTGGTTTGTTTGCATTGATTGATTGATTTTGTATGTGTGGAGGTGGTGGGGGCTATGGCCTGGAAAAAAACGTTTGTCATAGTGCACATATAGAGCTTAGAGAATACTGCAAGAAATTGGTTCTTTCCTTTTACCATATGGATCTTGGTAGCAGGCACCTTTGCCCATTTAAACCTTCTCTGCAGCTACCTGACCTTAAGTTTAAAGTATTCACTCTAACTGCCATGTTGAAAAGTTGTAAAGATGAAAACAGTTGAACTAGTAATACTGTAGTAGCTTCCCTGGAAAAAATGGGAGTAGCTGGTAGTATGACACATGACAGGAAGTTGCTGGGTTTTGGGTATAGCTTCAATGTAGAATTGGTAAAATTTTCTTAAAGATGGCATTATAGGGTGTGTGCTGGTTAATCCTATTGTCAACTTGATGGGATTTAGAAATGCCATGGTAACAAACCTCAGGGACATATCTGTAAGGAATTTTCTACATTAGGTTAATTCAGATAGGAAAGCCCACTGTAGGTGTGGTGTGGGGTCCCCTGGACCGAACAAAAAGAGAAGGGGAACTCAGCCACAGCATTCGTGTTTCCTGACTTTGAGAGCACAAGGTAACCAGTTGCTTCAGGCTCCTGTTGCTGTAACTTCTCTGCCAGGTTGGATCCTGAGACTGAGACAAAGTATGGCCCCTCCTCCATTACGTTGCTTTTGTCAAGTATTTTGTCCAGCCATGAGTGAACTTACTAATAAATGTGGTGGAAATTCTGATCCCCACAATTTTTGGTCTAAACAGTTGTCATCATGGATTTGTTATTAACAAAGACAGGGCTGACTGAAGGCGAATCAGGGTTGAGGAGTAACAGGGATGTTTGGATTTAAACATGCTAAATTTGTTATTCTCTCTTTCCCTATGGTTTACGAATTTAATGGAGATAGCTAAACTTCCAATAACAGATACAAACTCTGAATCCAAACTCATGTCTTTAGCTTCCATGCTGTGACATGAAAATTCCATAGCTCATGATACTAATATAGGATAGAAGACCTCACTTCAACTTCTGGGAAGGGAGGGGAACCCATTTACCTGCTAGTCACCTTAAGGAAAGAAAAAGGAGGCAGGAGCTGAACATGAAGATACTTTCTAACCATCTAACTGGGAGGGTTGAGTAGGCATTATGTGAGTTATGTAAGTAATTCAAGCGCATCACTAGACTTGAGGTACAAATTTGGGAGTTATCAACATTGATTATATTTAAAGCTATGAGATTAGTAGAAATTATTTGGACAGTGGACATTCCAATATTTCAATGTGAGGTACATGAGCAGGACACTTTGAGAAGAGGCTTTGGGAAAACTCGTAGTAAGATAAAATGTAACCAAGGAAGAAAGGTGTCTTGGAAACTAGTTAGGTTGAGGAAGAAGGTCTATACAGGAGAATTAGAGAGGAACTTAAGAGTAATCTTTTGTGACCTTCAGCATAAAATAGAGAAGTAAGGTAGCAACAAGAAATACAGATTGGGGCATAGAGATAGTATTTGGAGTTTTATTGTTGTTTGTTTGTTTTATTAATAAGAGAAATAATTTATTTTGGATCAAGTGGAGGGACATTTAATAGAGTAGTAACTAGACAAGAGAGGATGTAATTAGGAGAGTTAACATATATAGAGAGGTGAAGATATGAATACAAATGAAGGTATTTAAAGATAAGATGTGAGCATATAAAATATTTTTTCTAATTTTTATTTTCAATGAAATACAGATAGTAATTAGCTGAGAGTAAGGATAGCATTCAACCACTGTATAGGTATTTTTCTCTTCTAATCTTATAGATGAAAAGAAAAATTTGTTCCACAGTTAATCTAGCTCATTTTAATATTGTATAACCCCATTATATTCTTAAGCATCAATTTAAAAGATAAATTGAAAAGAACTCTCAGATGACACTTGTATACATGTGTTGTACATATTGTGATGTACTATTGTTGTCCCCAACCTACAAATAAATAACTGATACTCCAGAGGAATTAAGGCATTTGCCCACTGTCTTATAATAGAAGTAGTGCTTAAATTTCAGTATACACAAATAAAAACTTGTAGTAAAAATACATGGAAGAATATATGTTCAGATTTACATTTTTTAAACAAAGGCCAGGTAGATGATTCATTGCATAAAGGTACTTGCCTGCTAGCCCCCATGGAACTCAGGTCATTTGAGGCTCAATAGATGGAGAGAACTGACTCTTGCAAGTTGTCCTCTGCCTTGACACTTACATCTATGTCACACACATGCTCAGACACACACAATAGGTAGGTAAGTAGATAGGTAGATACATAGAAACAAGTTTAAAACAAGGTAAAAAGGGTAAAGGTAAATAGAAAACTTAGTTCAAAGCATATAACATAATAATCCCCAGGAAAACATGTAATTGTTTGGAAATGTTCTGTCTCTCTAGTTTCTCAGAAACAGCCAGAATCCTATAAAAGTTAGGTATCATTTCAGCTTTGCTGCTGTAGGCTTTGTGAACACTAATTCTATTAAGACCAAAAGTTTATTACTCCTATGTGGGACACATGAACCATGCGCCTGGGGAAACTGGCCTGGAGCAAGAATGAAGCGGAGATATGTCCAAACCCTGAAAACCTCACCCTGAGACCAACAGCAATACGGATTGCTTCGTCCCTGCTCTGGGCCTGTATGTCTCAGTGCAAAGGTCTTGCAACCCTCACCTCCACCATCCTTGAGGTAGTCAGGTATCCTGGTGACCAGGTTTCAGGTTTTTCTCATAAAGACATGTCCAGCTAGCACCTGGAACTCCTCTGCATGCAAATGAAGTATTCCCAGGACCTCAGTCCCAGCCAGTGATGTATACTCACCCCCAAATCTTTATGCACTTCCCCGAGGTTTTTATAGCCTTTATTCTCCCCTATAAAGAAGAGCTGTGTCACTGAAAGGGCTTTATCCAAGAAGGCTTTCTCCCCTCCAGACATTCACTGCCAGACCAAGATCCTGCTAACCCACCTACCCAGCTAAGCTTCATTCCTTCGAGTCCAGCATCTGTACACATTGGTGTCTGGATGCTCTGAAGGGAAGAAATCAGGACCTGGGCTCTGGAAGGACTCTCATGGGCTAAATGATTGTTTGTGATAATCTTTTGAATAACAACAATAATCAATACTGTCACATAGGACTGGCAAGATGGCTCATTGAAAAGTGCTTGGTATGCAAGCCTGATGACCTCAGCTTGATTCCTTGAACCCACAGTGGAAATTGACCCTGATCACCCTACATGTGCACATGGCACATAAGTGTGCTTTTTTGCATACACATGGGCACACACACACTATAACAAATAAAAATAAACTTTAAAATTATTATCACTTAAATTTTCTAGACTGTCATGTAATCCCAGCAAGTGGAAATCTGAGGTAGGATTGTAAATTTGGGATAAGCTGATCCATAGTAAGACCTTGTTTTCAAAACTATGAAAAAAATGTAGACTGTACTATAATGAGTAATTTCAGGGCTGTATGAGGTAATAGTCCAACTGGTAAAGTACTTGTCTTGTAGTAAAGCGATTGCCTAGCAAGCACAAGGACCAGTGTTTGATATCCAGAATCTATGTTTAATGTCAAGTAGTGTGATGCATGCCTTTAATTCCAGCACTTAGGAGGTGGAGGTAGGCATCTCTGTAAAGTCAAGATCAGCCTGTTCCATAGAGCAAATTACAGACTGGTCAGGGCTACATAGTGCTATCCTAACCTTAAAATACAATCAAATAAAAGCCAAGCATGTACGTTACATGCAGATCCCTAGGGCTTACTGGCCCATCTACTTGGTGAGCCCCAGGCTAGTGACTCAACCCCACTTTTTAATTCAAATAAAAATATATTGACTTTAATAGTTTTATCCACAGCCTTCAAAAAGATAGGTAAATGGTATATTCAAACTTTATTCAGAAATGTAAAGATGTAACATTCACTCTAAGCATATATCATAAGTTTTGTTTTCTTGGACAATTAATAATTCGCAAGACTGAACTAGTAGACATTTTAGATACACTTTAAACAATTTAATGACAATTGAAAATATTTCAGTGTTTAGCTTAAAATGCTAAATTAATTTAGTTTCCAAAAGTTCCATGTTAGAATGGTTTATTTCAGGAGCCGCCTGAAGAAAGACTATGATGATTTCCGAAGACAACCTGATCATGGTCAGTTCACTAGGGAACCGTGGACTACTGAAGAGTGTGAAGGGAACCATGAGAGAGAGCTTTCTAAAGCAGAAATCAGTAAGTCTGCAGATGCAGCAGAACCTCTAGACAACTTGGAGAAAGAGCACGTGGATTTAGGTAGGCATTCAAACTTTTTAAATATAAGCATAATATCTGTTTGCTGTGAAGGCAAAAGGTAGTCTGGTTAGTAGATGTGATTGAGGAAATCTGATACTTTACAGAAATACTACTCATATCCTGTTAAGCAACTTCTTGGAAGTCATTATTACATTTCTAAGAGTTTTTGGAGCCAGTGCCTGATCCTAAATTATATATGCGTTGTCACCTGTTACAGATCATACACTGCTAATCTGTTGCCCTTTTAGAATTCATTGATTTTCTTTTTCTGTTACTACTCTTTAAGCCCTGTTGGTCAAGTTTGCTGTAAATGAGTATAACAAAGCCTTAAGATTTCAAAGATTTTTTTAAAGTGAGGTGTGGCCAAGGTTGAAGGCTGACTGAGACCAAAGTAAACACATCATTCCAAATAAGTATGGGTAGCTAGACCAAATTACATGTGATGCATTTCAAATCATCAACAGCCTTCTTTAGTTATATAAGAAGTTGATATGATAACTTGTGGTTAGTAATATGTTAACATATTTCATGTCTTTTGTGAACTGTAAAAGTGAACTTCATTTGACCAGATTTGGCCATAAATTATTTAAGGATAAAGAACAGGAAAGGTTGAACATTTGTTTCATTTAGAGTCTCTAAAGACAGTATCAATAGCAACCACTCCTCTGTAGTATAAAGGTTTCCCTATCTAGACAAAAAAAAAAAAAACTAGCTAAGTTAAACTGAGTGTCTTTTTAAAAGCTGCAAGTTTTTTCTTAACAGTTATACATCGGCAGCAGGATTAGACCAAACTAATTTCAGTAATAGATCACTCTTAAGCATATTTGGGATATGGAAGTCAGCATGTCAAAGGTCACCATTACCTTCTTAGGTAGTGCAGAAGCTTTAGAATGACTATACAGTAGACTTATTAAATTGTCTCCTCAAAAATTGACTTGTTAATTTGTTTATTCACTTTACATCCAGCTTGTAGCCCCCACCTTCTTCTCCTCCCAGTCCCACCCTTTCTTCCCTATTCCCCCTCCCCGACTTTAATTTTTATAATTGTTGATACTCAGTCACTGTTTTCTATAAACAAGATGCTTGTTTTTATAATTTTCAGATGATATGAAATTGTCAGAAATAGGCTTTCCTGTGGCCAGAAGCAAGCTGTTAAAAAAAGAATTGCCTTCTAAAGATGTAGTGAAATCACTGCCTAAAACACTTAAACGACAGTCTAAGCAAAGTAGTTATCTGGATGATAGCACAAAAGAGCTTTCCCCAAGGAAGAAAGCAAAGCTAAGCACAAATGAGACATCAGTTGAGAACTTAGAAGTCGACATGCAAATTGACTGTTTGAATGAATCCAAGCCTACAGAACTACCATTTTCAGAGTCATTTGCTTCAAAGGATTCAATACCAGGGTCTACTCTTCAGAAAGGGACCAAACCTATTCAGGCCTTGCTTGCAAAGAATATTGGGAACAAAGTGACCTTAACAAATCAACTGCCCCCTTCCACAGGTAGAAGTGTTCCTGCTGTGGAAAAGCCAGCTCTATCTCCTGTTGAAACAAGCCCTGTAAAGCCAGCATTGACCTGCCTCACCAGTACAAAAGGCCCTTTACAGATGGTATACAAAATGCCCTGTGGTCAGTGGTTGCCAGTAGACCTTCACAATAGTTCTGTCAAGATTCATATGCAGCCTGTGGTAGATTCTAAAACAGGAGAAAAGATCATGCAGCAAGTTCTTATTCTACCTAAGAATTTTGTGATTCAACACAAAGAGGGGAAAGCAGTTGCAAAAGAGACAGCACCACCTCAACAGAAAGGCACAGAACACTGTTCATCTTCCCCACAGACTACAAGTGTAAACTGTTCTTTAATATCTGTTCCTGTCACCTCTGTTTCCACCCAACTGCCTAATACTGTTTTCAGTAAGACAATTACACCTTCATCAAATGTGAATGCTAGACCCCAGCCTTTGTCACCTGTGACCTCTGTGAGTAATGTGTTAACATCACCAGGTAAGACTAGCCAAAGTGACGCGGGAAAAGTCAAGAGTGCAGTTTCATCAGCCACATTCCCCCAGCCTACTACTTCACCCACCATTTCCTCAACAGTTCAGCCTCTCTTACCAGCAACCACACTAAATGAATCTGCAGATCCTAGCAGTTCCCTCACCTGTTTTTCACAGCAAACTCTTGATTCTTCTGAGGCAAAGCAAGAACTTAAAACTGTGTGTATAAGAGATTCACAGTCGATTCTTGTTAGGACTCGAGGTGGGAACACTGGAGTTGTAAAAGTACAAACTAATCCAGAACAAAATTCACCCAACAGTTTATCTTCAAGTTCTGTTTTCACCTTTGCACCTCAACTTCAGGCATTTCTGGTGCCAAAATCAACATCATCCCCCGCTTTTTCACAAGTAGCTGGAATGACCACTACGTCTAGTCTCCCATCTTTCAGCCAAGCACCTACTTCTGTTTCTATTTCATGTGGCTTTCATCCACCCCTGGGGAAAAATCTTAAACCTATATTAGGCCAACCCTCCGGCAGTGGTTTTGTGGGCCCCATGATAGAAAAAGCTTCATACATGCCCTCTTCGCCCTTGAAGCCCTCCGTTTCTTCCAGCTCGCTGCTACCATCAACCACAAATAGTTCAGTTAGTGTAATTAGCATATCAACGGGAAATTTTGGACAAACCAATACAAATGTTATTCCTGCATCAACTAAACCGCAAGTAGATTATATCACAAAAAGTTACCCAGTTACAAGAGCAGACACAACAGCAGTAGTAAATGGAGACATGCTCAGCGAGACTCCAGTTCAGAAACTTATGCTTGTATCAACTCCATCTATTCTTCCTTCTGGCAGTGGGCCCTCAGTTAATATGGCGCCAGCACCAACATCTACAGGTGTTTCTACCCAGAAAGTAGTTTTTATCAATGCTCCAGTTCCTAGTGGCACTTCAGCCTCAGCTATTGTTGCAGAATCATTAAAACAGACGCTTCCTTCTCCCTTGAATAAAACGTATGTTAAGACTCCAGAGCAACCCCAAATAGTACTAATTCCGTCTACAGTGGGAGCACCAATAAAAATAAATTCTTCACCGACTGTGTCTCAGATTAAAGATGTGAAAATTGGACTAAACATAGGTCAAGCAATTATAAATCCTTCAGGAAATCTTCCAGCTATATCATCAATTAATATATTGCAAAGTGTAATGCCAAAAGGAGAAGACAAAAGTAGTAAGGGCTGTGTTTCGCCCTTGTCTACAAGTGGTAATTCAGTTCCGGCAAGCTCAAATATTTTGAGTCAAAATCTTCCCCCTGTTAATGAGTCAGTGGTTTCTACAGCAAGAGCTACAAACATGTTCTCAGGAACAGGAGTAAATGGACCTTTGAGTTCCCTTTCAGTGACTTCATCCCCTGCTTCAGTTGGGACACGACCTCCTGTTTTAGTCAGTGGAAATGATACCTCTTCAAGAATTATGCCTGTTTTGTCAAATAGACTTTGCCCATCAACTCTCGGAAACACTGTGGCTATATCAACTGTAAAAACGGGACACCTTGCATCATCTGTTCTCATTTCAACTACACAACCAACAGTGTCTCCTAAATGTTTGACATCAGCTTTGCAAATCCCTGTTACTGTTGCCTTGCCTACACCTGTGACTACATCTCCAAAAATAATCAACACAGTTCCACATTCAGCAACAATACCAGGAGCCACATGTCCTGTATCTCTCTCTAAAAGACAGTCTCGAACTTCTCTCCAGTTTCAGTCACCAGGGAATTCAACTACAGTGCCAATAAATGCAAACACAAATAAACCTCAAGCTGAATTATCATCCCTCTCACCAAGTCCAGGTAAAATAATTAATATTTCCAATGTTACTTCTATGCCAAACCAGCACATGTCCCCTTCATTAGTAAAAACAACTCCCAGTAACAATTCTTCTGCAGTTGGCTCTGCCATTCACAATTGTACACCACCATCAAATATAACTAGTCTGGCAGGTGCTTCTTTCAGTGAACCTTGTATTCAGCAAAAAATAGTTATCAACACCAGTACACCTTTGGCACCAGGTACTCAAATAATGATGAATGGAGCCCGGTTTATTGTTCCACCACAAGGTCTTGGAGCCGGAAGCCATGTCCTCCTTATCGCTACTAATCCAAAATATGGACCTCCCCCCTTAGTTATTAACAGTGGCCAAGGCATACCGCCTACACCAATAGATAGTTCTGTCCAGAAGATTATACAGACATCAAATAATTCTTTAAGTGGACAGCCTTTAAAACAATCTGTAAGAAACTCAACAAAGATTGTAAACTCTCTTGGAAGTCCAAGTTCCCTCTCTACAGTACATACCACACCAGACATTGTAAACACACCTGCTAAACTTTATGTTCCACCTGCACCACCGGCAGCATTGACTTCAGTAATTAAGTCTTCTCCGACTACTCTTTTGGCTAAGACATCATTGGTTTCTGCCATTTCCTCCAGTAATCCTCCACTGCCAAGTAGCACATCGGTATTTCATTTGGATACCTCTGTCAAAAAGTTACTGGTTAGCCCAGAAGGAGCCATTTTAAATACCATAAATACTCCAGCATCTAAGGTAACTTCATTGTCTTCATCTCTTCCTCAAGTTGTTGTATCAGCTAGTCAAAATCCTTCCTCTGTCTTCCCTGCTTTTCCGTCATCTTGTTTAGAGAAACCTGACACAGCTGCATCTTGAATTTAGACTAAATGAGCCAGTTTTTATATAATGAGGCATTGTTTTAACTCCCATAAAAATTTTAACTGTTTATTATACTGTTGAAAACATACTTGTTTTCATACTTGTGTGTACAAGTATGTGTGTGTGTCTTAATGTATCTTCACAAGCTTGCACAAGACTTTGTTTTATTGGGGAGGGGAAAGTATACCATTTCACTCGTTGGTGTGAGGATGTTTTCCAAGGTTCTTTGTTCAAAATATGTCATCAAGATTTACCTGTTTATATAACATAAATTGAACAAAGTCAAGCTTGACTAGTTTAAGTAAGCTAGCCTTTTCACACTTATATTGATATGTTTCTTCTTGAATTTGGACTGATGTGGTGTATCTACAGTAGAGTATTCTGTGTCATTAGTAACATCTTATTTTTGTTTCTGTAAAAAGAATATATATATATATTTATGCATTAAGAAAATGCAGTTTACGATGTAAAATTGTACATATTCCTTAAATCCCTAATAATCTGTACTAAATATATGTACAAAGAACAATACTGTCTTATTTATGTTTTGTTTACATAATGTATAGTTTTTTAAGTATTTTAGTAATTTTGGACCAGTGAACTGTTAGCAACAATGCAGAAGAATCTGCATGTAATAAACTGAGTTGCTGTATTTCTTTGTTTGAATACCATTTTTAAAATGTGTTCTTGTCCACTGAAAGAATACATGATATAAATGAAAATAGTCCTTTAAATTTTTGCATTAAAATTGGGAAATGTATAGAAATAATAGCACTGCAGAGGCTTCACATTTGACAGAGCTTCCTTTCACGTATCTTACTTGATTTTCGCAACAGTCTTGGGAGCTGAGTGGCGTGTCCAAGCGCACCTGGCTCATGGAGAGTAGAGCCAGGACATGAATCTGACGCTTCACACTCTTTCTCCATAGCTCTCCCTCACTTGTGTTTTGAAGTTTTCTTACATATTTCCATGCTTTCAGATATTTTTTTTAATTCATTGCTAGATTCTTTATCAACAAATGTGTGTTGTCTTTTTCAGATGAATGTGTTTGATTTATGTCTATACATGTAAAACATGTTTCCTAAAACCTTTTTAAGGGTTCTCTGTGTCCCTAGGCAGTCCTGGAACTTAGCAGATAGCACCGGCTAGCCTTGCCTTGGCCTCCTGAGTGTGCCAAGGTTATAGACATGTGCTTCCATACTTGGCAAAACTTGTTTTCTAATAAGCTGTGTTCATAAGAGTTTACAGAAGTAGTGCAGAGCGGTGGTGTTGCCCTTCACCTTCATTCTCCACATACATTTCTGTTTAAATTGAGGTATTGCTTCATTGTTACTGATCTTCCAAAATTATGTTTAAGAACATGGATTCATGTTCTTTGTCATTTGAAATTAAAAGTGAGAGAAAGTAGTAGTGCTCTTTCTTCTTTTACTCAGATTATAGAGCAGCTGCTTAAATTCTTTTATGAAGCAAATTTTGTAGCTCAGTTGGTTTGACTCAGGGCTTGACTTTGTAGTGCTTGAGAATGTGCCTCATTGTAAATAAAAGGTAGCTTTGTATTTACCGGAGCTCTATTACTTTATTTCCTTATTGAGAGGCTGATATAGACACATTCCACTTATAATATTAAGCCTCATCATAGCAGTCTATTCTCAAATTTAAAATATTAGAAGGAAAAGGCCTAGGCTGTGAGATAATTCATTGAATAAGGACACTTGCCACCAAACCAGAAGACCTGAGTTCAGTCTTCACAACCCACATGATGGAAGGAAAGAACAGGCTTAAGCAAGTCACACAAAATAAATATTATTAAGATATCTTCTCATTATTTAAAGAAAAACAGCTAGAGAGGTGGCTCAGTGGTTGAGAGCACTTGCTGGTCTTCCAGAAAAGCTGAGTTCAGTTCCCAGCACCCATTCCTGACACCTCACAACCCTATAATTCCAATGCCTCTGGTCTCCACAGGGACCCACACAGACAGCATGTACACCCACACACGTAAAGAGCGAAAGAGGAGGCCCAAAGATCCCCATTCATGATACATTAAAGTGGAAAGGATAACGAGTGTTACTAAAATGTTGCTCATGTTTCTCAATTGTTGTATACCAGTAACTCAAGGGTAGAGTGTTTGCCTAATTTGCACAAGTTCATGTGTTCTACCCCTAGCACCACACACACAAAAACTTATTAGGTGTGGAAGAGAGAATGAAGTTACTTATATTTGTCAGTGTAGGTTAGGCTAGCCTTGAACCCTTGATCTATACTACCTCAATGCATTGATTATAGACATATACCACCGTTCTTAGCATCTCAGAATGTATATTCATGTTTTAATACAGTACCTTTGCTTGTTCTGTCTCTGGTCTCCTAGATCACCTACTCCTGCTTTTCCCCCATGTCCCTATCAGTATTTTAAAAACAAAACTTGGTTCTCAAGGGCTGGAGGGATAGCTCAGTGATGAAGAGCCCTGGCTGCTCTTTGAGAGTTCCCAGGCTTCAATTCCCTGCGTGTATGTTTGTGTGAAGGTGTCAGATACCCTGGAGCTAGAGATACAGTTGTGAGCAGCCATGTGGGCGCTGGGAATTAAACCTGGATCCTCTGGAAAAGCAGCCACTGCTCTTCACCGCCGAGCCATCTCTGCAGCCCCAGCAGCCCCAATCTTGAAAGCTTGGTATGAGCTACTGAATCCCTGAAGTAGAAGAAGCATAAGAAGTGAAAGTATGAGTATGCCTGCCTACTGCTTATTCTTCACTGTACTGGGCTGTAGTTTCCAGAAAGTTTGAGGCTTATCATGTCCTTTTTCTGACTCTAAAGCTTGATTGTAGGTTCTCATTGCTCCATGTCTGGTTCTCATCTGAGGACAGCACTCCTTCACAACTATGTAAATGCCTGCTGTTTTTAAGAGGGCCCTCATCAGCCACTATCGCCCCAGCAGTTGGCACAGTGTTTGATGCATACTTGTTGACTAGAACTCTAGGTAGCTCTTTTATTTGAAGGCCTAGTTTACTTTGTTTTGAGACGGTAGAATGCTTGCCCAGCATGTATGCGTGAAGACTTGAATTTAGTCCCTAGCACAAGGGAGATGGAGGCAGGAAGATCAGAAGTTAAAGACCATTCTAGATACATAGAGCTCTGTCTCAAAAAAAACAAAAAACCCAGGCACCACTACACACCATATGCCTGGTTGGGATATGACCTTTAGCACAGGTCCCTTCTAGCACGACCCTCCCACCCCCCACCCCCAATTATCCAATAGCGTAAGTACTGTGTTCCCATTCATTCATATGATAGGACCATGCTGTCAAATGCAAATTAAAGCATCCCTGGAATCTCTCGCCTTAACCAATTATGTGCCCCTATCCTGGGAGCCACCCACCTACCCACTCCCCAAGGACTGTAGCCTTTGTTTACCCCAGATAAAATTGAGCTATCTTACTGAAGTGGTTCCCAGAGGTCATTCTGTGTACTTGAGGGCCATCTGAATCCCCAGTCCATTGCCTCTATTCCCTTGTTCTGAGGACCAACTGGTGGCCAAGGACCCCATGAATGAGAAAGAGCTGCAGTTTACAAGTACTGCCAAGCTCAACATTTGTTATATTCAGGTAGCATAATTTCATCAGTTATTAAAATCAGTCTTACTTTCTGACTGAATTCACCCTCATTGATAAAATTTTGGCTAGTTCTTTTTCCTTTCTTAAATAAGTATGCCTGCTCTTTACTATAGCAATAATCACAATGTCCATATCAGAATCTGTAAGGGAAATCTGTAATGTACTGAGCCTCGCGTTCAAGCAAACCACAATGTTAGGACTGGAGAAGAGATGAAAGGTGTTGCTATCAGAGTGAAGGTGGTGTTACTTGTCTGGTATATTTGGCTAATGGGAGAAATCTGCTTCTAGTCAGAGGAGACTAGTCATGAGTTCTGACTACTCTAGTCCCCACCTGGCTCTCAGGAAACAAGAGGTCAAAGCAGCACCATGCTCTGAACCCTTCTCTGCCCATAAGTGGGCACACTGTAGTGGAGGCTTGGAGCCCTGTGCTTACCAGAGGACTTGATCTCCTAGTTCACATTTTCTCCATCAGTAAGTAAGCCAATCATCCCTACAGTGTCTATAAGGGTCTCCCCTCCATGAGCCTTGTTCTTGTAGTGCAGGCCTTGAAGCACTGAATTCAGAGTCTCAACATAAGTGCTAATGGTACTAGTCTTTAGGGTTAGGATGCCTAAACAGTCATGGGTTTTCTGTCCCTGATCCAATGTGAGCATCTAGATGGGGTAGACTCCTTCGGTTGTCACTACACAGACGCCTAGCACCACATGGCACAGGGCTCCTGAGGTAACCTGCAGTTGAATGGGTATCCAAGGAGTGAATGCTAAAGTTGGTACCTCCTATTCCTTTCAGCAAGCGTTTTAATTTCTCTCTGGTGACTCAGCCCAAGCCTACTATTTCTCACTACGACACTGTTGGAGGGACACTGAGGAGAAGCTGTCCACATGGAAAAGGGATTTGTCACTGTCTGATAGTGTAGGAGGCTTGGAGAAGCCTAAGGATCAAGCCGTGGGTCCCTCATCTCGTTGAATGTTGTTTTTTGTTGTATTTATTCCTTTAATCTAGTCTGGTAGAGATGGTCCTGTTAATATTGTGCTTATGTTAAGTGATTTGTTGACTCCACAGTAAATAAATAATCGCATAATGAAAAAGATTTCGTAAACAGCCTTGTTATCTGTGGTTCTTAGTAATGTCTCTACCAGAAAGCAAGGCTCAGGCCCATGGCTCTTTACAATGACTTGTTTTTATTATATTCATTTTATAGCATTTTGTAGGAAAGTGGTACCAGTTTGCATTTAGGGTTTTAAGTGTTGAGAGCATCGGGTTCCTGAGAAGGAGCTGACACAGTTACTCTTCAGCTATCAGGAGAGGGAGCCCCGACTGGGGACGGCTGGCAGCGGGAGTGGGGGGTTGGGGGCAGGGGTCCTAGTGAGGATTCCACCGCTGAGAGGAGCACTGTGGCCAGCGCACAGTGGAGAAGAAAGGCTTACTGTACGCTTTGGCTTACACGCTTACATTGTAGTCCTGATGGACAGGAACTCAAACAGGGCAGGAGCTGATGCAGAGGCCATTGAGGGCTACTGCTTACCAGTTTGCTCAGTGTGCTTTCCTATTAAAAGCAGGACTACCAGCCCAGAGGTGGCCTCACCCACAATGAGCTGGTCTTTCCCATCCATCACTAATTAAGAAAATGCCCTATGGGCTTCCTACAGCCTGATTATTTTATTATTATTATTATTATTATTATTATTCTTTCAAGACAGTTTCTCTGTGTAAACTAGGCTGGCCTTGAACTCACAGAGGTCTGCCTGTGGAGGCATTTTCTTGGTTGATGTTCCCTCCTCTTACATGACTTTAGTATATGCCAAGGTGACATAAACTATCCAGCACAAGATGCAAGCAGGCTTTCAGATCCCAAGAGCTTCAGTGGGAAGGAGAGAGCTGCCATGTACAGCATGACAGGGACCTGACAGAAAGAGCCTTGAAATCCTCAAGACAAAAGGGATTTCTAAGTTTGGGGAGGTGGTAGGAGGATCTGCACCATGTGTCTTGGCCAGAGCCAAGGGACGGAGGCACGAGGTAGGGCCGTAAGTTTGCTTTGTGGTTACAAGGGGGAGGAGCTGAACATGCTTCTCTTGTGAGGCCTGAGCGCAGTCACCGGTCAGTTCTTTATCCTGAGGGACACATGGGGTGCAGTAGCCTGACTTATGGCAGAGGGAGGAGCAGACAGAGGGTCTCTGGTCTAAAAGGTGATCATGGTAAATGTATTCAGATTCTCTTTTCATAAGAGGATAGGAATGTAGATCAGGTGGTAGGGTGCTTGCCTAGTGTGCATGAAGCCCAAGGTTCAATCCCCAGTACTGCACAAACAGCCTGTAGTCCTAGCACATGGGAGGTGGAGTCGGGAGTAACAGCCTGGTCACAAGCTACATGACAGCTTGTCTCAATAATAATGAGGTGACCAAAAAATGTTAGATAATTGATACATGGATATGAAAGAAATTGCACACTGGGCTGTGGTGGTACATGCCTTTAATCCCAGCACTTAGGAAGCAGAGGCAAGCAGATGTCTGAGTTTGAGGCCAGCTGGATCTTCAGAGTGAGTTCCAGGACAACCAAGGCTACACAGAAATTGCATCTCTGAAAAGCCAAAAAGAAAAGAAAAAGAAAAAAAAATCGCACGATGTAAACAGTAATACCACTGGAGAATTTTTGGTCTGATCCTTTGTAATTTCTTCTGTTTGTTCTTCTGAAAGTTTGAAAATTAAAAACAAGCTAAATAAGGGATGAAGGAGATGGTTCAGTGGGCAGAGGTATTTGCTTTGCAAGCCTGAAGGCTCCCTGGAGACTTAAAAAGTCAGGTATGGTAGTGCGCGGATGTCTGGGGCCCAGCACTCCCAGCGACCTGGCTGGAAATGTGCAGAAATGATGGGCCCTGCTTTTCATTGTCATGCGGATACTTAATACACAGATATCAACCAAACTAAAATTGCTTTTACGTTTTAAAATTCTTACACCACTTTCAAGCCTAACAGAAAATTAACTTACCATCCGTTATGAGTGTTGAAGTAAAATATAATTAGGACTGCATAATAGGTGTGGTTCAAGATAGAGACTCTTAGCAATACTACATGGACTCAGTAGGTTTTATGTACATATATACATACGGAACTTGAGAAAGTGAGGTAGGGACATGGGAGGACTTGGATAGGAAAGGAAAAGGGATGGAACTGATGTAAACAGTATTCATGTATAAAAGTCTCAAAAACAAAACTTTATAGTTTAACACATATATACATGTTTGTTTGCTTCTGAGAAGATGACTTAGTCTGTAAAGTGCCTGCCACACAGGCTTGAGAGTTTGGAGCCCAGAACCACATAGAAGCAAGGCAGCACAACTCTCTTAGCTCCAGAGCTGAGCAGTGAAGTCACGTGGACACGTGAGGTCCCCGGCCATCAGCCAAATCAATGAGAGATCCTGTCTCAGACATAACAACACTGTCTTCTGCCTCACAAATACATACATACACCACACAGAGAGGGGTGGAGGAGAGAAGGAGAGACTCTTTACGATGTATTATTGGAGGATCATTTTAAAGCACGGAGCTCCTGCCTCACGGCTCGGAGAAGTGAGTTTTTGTTTTTAAACCTTTATTGGGATCCTTTCTGAACATTGCAGAGCATCTGCCGCAGCTCTGTACAGCCACACTGGCCAATGGCTTGCTTTAAAAAGCTAAGGAGTAGCATCTCACTCAAGGAACCAGCTGAAAGTCAGAAGAGGTGGCTAAGCTGTTAAACATTGCTCGCTGCTCCTGCAGCGGACGCAAGCTGAGTTCCCAGCACCCATGGCAGGCAGCTCAGAGCCACCTGTAACTCCTGCTCCAGGGAATCCAACAGCTCTGGCATTGGTATGAAAACACAATGTGCACACAAAGAAATCAGATGCTGCTAGACCATCCATGTGACTCTACCCCTCAATATAATAATTATTATTATTTATTATTATTAATGATTTAATAGCATTACTGCTGGGACAGATAGTATGCATTTAAATGTTTATTGAAGCTTTTTCCAGGTTAGTACTTTCCATTGTTCCTCACTGTGCCTCTGGTTGCCCTATCAAGAGTCTAACCCTAGCCTCTTGGTAGAGTTGAACATTAAGCGGCATTCGAAATAAAGCAACACAGTGCGTCTACTCAGCCTATAGCAAAAGCATGAGGGGAGTCGGCTCAGCATTCTTAGCAGTTTGCTGGCTCTCAGGGTGAGTATGGTGGTGGCGACTGGTTTGAAGAGGGCTTCTCGTAGGCAGGTGGGGCATTGGGGACCTGTGAGGATGAGGAAGGAAGAGAGTGAGCTTGGGGCCAGAGCTTCTAAATGTTCATACATATTTTCTTTGTCCTGTGGAGTAGTTGTTAAATTTCACAAATACATATGTTGAAACATTGAAGGTAAGAGAAAAAGAGAGATAAGGGGCTTACCCAAAATCTAAAAGGGTATTTATGGTCAGGCTATTCATGTTAGAATTGGTTTTTGTTTCTTTACACTTATTCCAGAAAGAATTGTTTTTTGTTTATTTTCATGTGTTTATTTACTTAGTTTGTTGTGGGGGCAGCACCTGTGTCCCCAACACCTATGTGGATGTCAGAGGACAATTTGGGGAATTGGTTCTCTCCTTTTACCAGGTTGGCCCAGGGACCAAACTCAAAAGTTTGACAGGTTTGACAGCAAGTGGCCCACTGAGGCAACTCACCTGCCCTGAATTCTTGAATTCCATGTGTCACTCAAAAAAACTTCATCTCCACCACATAGACCCTGTTAGTTGTGTCTACAGGCACATTAGGGCTGGGGGAGGGGCAGCTCAGGGAGAGACATCATTCAAAGACAACATCCGGGAGGTTGGGAAGACACATTCATCTGCCAGCCGAGCACAGATGCATCAGTTGTTCAGTTAATGCTCACAACAGTTCAAGGAGATGCTGTCTAGGGGGAACTAAACCATAGAAAAGTCATTTGCCCTAGGTCACAAATGGAAAGCCATAGAGCTAAGAATCAAAAAGGTCCGTCTGACTCCAGAATCATTGCTTTTGCTAGGCTTACTGTGCACTAGTACTGTACAGCAGAAATGCATGCAAGGCACATGCAGAACTTAAATGCCAGGTAGTTTCTTCCCCTTTAGAGAGCTGGCACATTAAATAAAATATTTAACTTGGGCCTCCATATATTCATGCAGTCGATTAAAAAAAGTTAGCAATGGCTCTATTTTCATATTCTGTCTCTGAAATATGTGTCACAAAACTTCTTTCAAGCTGCTATGTGCCAAGTGTTTAATACATGAGGCACTGGTTCAGCGCTATAGGAGGATATTTTCCTATGGCTCTTACGTGTGGAGCTCTCAATATTGACTGTAAAATCTAATTGTAAGAAGATAAAACTTAAGAAACCCTATTCTCCATGGTTGCTTGCTTGTTTGTTTTTATAAAACATACAAAGCAAAAATAGGAACAGATGTATGGATTGAGTCTAAGGCTCATGCAAACAAGGCAAGTACTCTCCCATTGATCCTAGCCCTAATGCTGGTCAGTTAACAGTTGAGTGACAGTAAGTATATTCACATTACTTTTTAAACAAAAATCAGTTTGTTCACTTGAGCTGAAAGCAGCTGACATAAAAATACCCAGATACACAATCTCTACCTACCACAGGCTGATGATGCTTTTCCTGGGAAGGTAGTGGGCTGTCCTGGTGACCAAGACCCTCACACGAGCATTGTTCACTCAGGCATCTTTCCGTCAAGGTACTTTTAGTTCCAGCATGAAGCTTTTTGTCCTGAAGTATAAAATCATAAGAATGAATGGTAAAAATAATAATAATAATAACTGATTGCATTAGAGGAAATAAAAAGGAAACAATGTTCTTAAAGCGGTCTTAAAGCTAGCTGCTGCCACGTATTTCCTGTGCATCCTCAGGCTACGCCCTTTAACTCTGCAAATTCCAATAGTTAAGTCTGTAGTAACAAGGTGATATAACCCACTTCTCAGAGTTGTCAGAACTAACTAAAGAAAAAAACACAGAGGCAGTGCCTGGCACCACACTGTCGCTAACTGGAGAGCTTGGAAGAGTAGACTGAATCTACAAAAATGAACAATTTGTGAAATTATCCTCCAAAAATAAGGAGATGGTCTAGAGAGACGGCTCAGTGGTTAAGAGCATTTGCTGCTCTTGCAAAGGACCCAGATTCTATTCCAGCACCCACCATCATGGCTCACTAATGTCTGTCACTCCAGCTCCAGGGATTGCAGGCATCTCCATGCATGTGCTGCACTCATACATGCAGGCAAACACTCATACACATCAAAATTGCAAATAAAAATTAAAAAAAAAAAAACCACAAAGGAGATGGGCTGGAGAGATGGCTCAGAGGTTAAGAGCACTGGTTGGCTGTTCTTCTAAAGGTCCTGAGTTCAATTCCCAGCAGCCACATGGTAGCTCAATGAGGCCTACTGTTCTCCTCTGGCCTGCAGGTGTGCATGCAGACAGAACGTTGTATACATAATAAATATATGTATTTTTAAAAGGACTATAGTAGGTTACTCACCTGTGTGTTCCATTGTTTTAGGGCTGGAGAGATGGCTCAGAGGTTAAGAGCACTCACTGGCTGCTCTTCCAAAGATTGTGAGTTAGATTCCCAACAAAAATAAGAAAGGAGAAACTAGGAGGGATGCTATGCTTCTCTAATTCCAACACTGGGAAGGCCAAAGCAAAAGTTTGAGGCTAGCCTGGGCTACAGGATAAAAATTCCTTCAAAAAATAACAAGAAGAAGGAAACCAATTTCTAAGCCAAGTAGACCCTTCTCAGGTAGGTTTTTTTTTTAAGATTTATTCATTTTTATTTTATATGTATTGGTGTTTTGCCTGCATGTATGTCTATGTGAGGGTGTTGGATTCTCTGTTACTGGAGAAGCAGATGGCCATGTGGGTGCTGGGAATTGAACCTGTGTCCTCTGGAAGAACAGCCAGGGCTTCTAACCACAGAGCCCCTCAATCTGGTTTTAGTACTTTATCATAGTAATAGAAAGCAAGCAAGAGAAAACCTGTCTCAACAAAGTGGAAGGCAAGAGCTGACTCCCAAAAACTGTTCCCTGACCTCCACATAGATGTCATGGCTTTGGTGTGCCTGCCATCACCCACACATCCATACACACGCAAAGTATGATGGAGCCTTTTCTTTTTATACTGGAGGTGCTAGGGGACAGAATATATTTCTTTCTTATGAAAAAAATAGAAACTCTGAATCACTGATTTATATTGGAAGAATAGATTAAGCTTGAATCTTATCAATCAATATATTCAGTGTCTGCACACACAGCCATGCTCTTTGCTTTTTGTTGTTCTTTTGTTTTAGTTTTTTCAAGACAGGGTTTCTCTTGTTTTGTAGCCCAGGCTGGCCTCAAACTCACAGAGATCTGCTTGCCTCTGCCGCCTTGATTGCTGGGATCGCAGGTGTGCCTGGCTGCTGTTTGTATTCTTAAACTTGAAGACTTTAAGGGAAGAGAAATCACTGTCATGGGGTTTTGTCACACCAACCCAGTAGTTGTGAATGGGTACCTTGGCTGCCCTGGACTCACTTTGTAGACCAGGGCTGTCTTGAACTCAGTGTTCCACCTGCCTCTGCCTCCCTGAATGCTGGGATTATAGGTGTGCTCCACTGCCTGAACATTTTTCTTTTTCTTTTTCTTTTTTTTTCTTCTTTTTTTTTTCAATAGAAAAACGGGGCTGAAGGAATGGCTCTGCAGTTGGGAGCGTTTACTACTCTTATGGAGGCTCTAAGCTCAAGTCCCTGTTCCTGCAGTTGGCAGCTCACAACTGCCACAACGCCAACCCCAGGTTCTGGCCCTGCTTCTGGCCTCTGTGGACACAGGCCCTCTTGTGCGCAGACACACATGCTTGCCTAGAATTTAACATTAAAAATAAAAGATGAAGACATGATAAGTAAGAACTCATAAACATTGGGTTTTATCATATTTTTGCCATGACTAGGTGTAGAATAGGGCCAGTGAGGTTTGGAAAACTTAACACAAAAACAAAAACAAAGCAATGCAGTGATGGACATTGAAGCCAAATCCTGATGCCCTACAACCGAGTGGCTTTTATTTTATTTTTGTGTAGCCCTGGCCATCCTGGAACTTGCTCTGTACACCAGGATGGCCTCGAACTCACAGAGATCCACCTCTGCCTCCCAAGTGCTGGGATTAAAGATGTGTGCCACCACCACTCAGCCAGGTGACTTTTACGTGCCTGTTTTTCTAAAGGGGAAGATGAGTGAGAAGACCAAATAATAAATAACCAGTTGAAAGGAGTATTAGCACTCTGTGCCAGGGGCACACGGATGGAGTCCGGTGGCAGAAAGTAAAACCCCCCTCCCCCAGCATGCACAGTGGTACGTGTCCTACGGGCAGGATCTCTAGGCTTAATGCAATCTCAGGCTTTCCTGAAGTTTGTGTAAACTCTAACTAGGAGCCTCTGCTTGGTTGCTTGGTGTGTGGGTCCATCGTGCCTTGCCTCTTTGGTTTATGTCCTGAACCTCCCCTCCTCAGCTAAAAAGTCAACTGGGGAAAGCGGAGACAGCCACCACCCTTTAAGGTTTGTTTTTTTTTTTTTTTAATGTTTATGGGTGTCTTCCCAAAATGTATGCCTGCACCATGTGTGTTCCTGGGGCCTGTGGAGGCCAGAAGAGGTTGACGGATCCCCTGGGACTGTGGTTACTGGGGACTGGGACTGTGAGTGCTGGGAACTGAACCTGTATCCTCCAGAAGAGCAGCCAGTGCAGTTAACTGCAGAGTCATCCCTCCCATCTACTGGCTTTTATTTTTGGAAGTCTGTTTTTATATTATGTAGTACTTGGTTTTCCTTTGAGATCACATTCAAGTTTTCCTACCTTGCTTACCTCAAAATGCCCACCCTTTGTTTTGGAACCTCCATAAATGTTCAGGTTTTGAAGGCTCCCTTCCTAACAATGTTTCTGACAAGCTTGCACATGATACTTAGAGGACCAATAGACAGAGAGATGGATGAGGGAAGAATATTCAGTGGTGTGCCATATGCTGTGGGGAGGACGGTTTTCTCATCCTGCATGATGGTCATCAATAAGACCTTCGACATCACGGGCTGCTGAGTATGACAGAATTAGAAGAATCTGGAACTTGGCAGGGACACAGCTCGGCAGGGAGGAGTGTTTGCCACCCAGACTGATAAGCTGAGTTTGATCCAAGTCCCTACAAGCTGGAAGGACAAAACCAATTCGAAAAGGTTGTCCTCTGGTCTCCATACCCAGACCATGGCACGTGCAGACAAATGCACATACACACGAGGGCACCCCCCAGAAGTTCAGAGGAAGAATCGGGCCCTGCAGGGGACCAGTACCCACCGTCAAAGTTCGGTATCCACTTCGTCTTCTACAGTACCAGCAGCCGAGAAGCAGAGAAATTCCCAGGACTACAATCAGGATGCCAATCCCTGCGGCCCTGGACCAAGAGAGAGGCACGCCCAACACAGCTTAGAAACATCGTTCCAGACTTCAGTGAGACAGCAACCAACTTCTCCTTTCCTGTGTTCCAGGAAAGCATCTTCCTGTCTCCAAATTGTTTGTCATTCTCCACACGGGGTGCCTGACCAGCTCCAACATCCAAGGACAGGGCCTAGTTTAGGAGTCTGTGAGTGTGGAGAACCCAAATCCCAAGCTTAAGGGCTGCCCTGGCCTCTGACCCTCCTGTGGACAGTGTATTTCCTGAAGTAGAATAATAACCTTTTCTTCTCAACAAGGCTCCTTGAAAGCCTTTCTCCAACTCAATGCAGAACAGGGAAGTAAAAACCAACACTGACCATGAGCCATTGGCTGTGCTAGACAGTATGCTAGTTCTCATAATAGCTTTGCAGCCTAGACACCACTTATTATCTCTGCTTCACAGAGGAAGGAATAAATTCAGAGGGCCAGCAGCTTGACACCCAGAGCTACCATGAAACAGCCATGGTTTTAGCCTGAGGCCATCCCGGCCCCCAAACTCCTGGTGAGGCGTGTGCTAGGGCAGAGTAATGCTGTCACTTAAGCGTGTATCTGGTCCTGAGCATCAGGACGCTGCTCTGAGGCTATAAGCCAGGTGCTTGTGTTCTGTGTCCAGAGGGACCTGGGAAGCATTACAGCTGCTGCAAAGGCCCCAAGGGGCAGAGCTTGGCTTGTGTTCCTGCATGGCAGTAACATCGAGCTGGCATCTCCGCCATGATCAGCCCTTTGGACCAGACTGTCAACTGGACTGTCTGTGACTGTCAACTTGCTAAGAAATGCTCCTCAGAGCTGGGTGACTTGTACCAGACTGAGTGGCTGCAGGGGAACCAGGGGAGGGAGTTTTGCCAGTACCACCGACCACCATCTCAAGGCTGTTGAGGCATCAAGCATGTCCTGTCCAACTCTGGATGGGATGGAGAGACCTGGAGCATGGCTGTGCCAGAGGGAAGCTCTGTTCTGATCCCGTAGGCCAATCCACACACAGAGCTACAAACTGGCACGGTCCAGACACTGGGACACTCCTCTGAACACCATTTTGTGCCAGGCACTGTGCCACCCCAACCCGATGCTGCTTTCATCTGTCACCACAGCTGTCCTTGGAGCGAGAGGCAGTTCATTTTACAGCTGATATTAGGCTTCAAAATGCCCCAGGCTGTGCAGCAGGAAGGTGGTAGAACCAGCAGGCTGAGTGGTACTACACAGCTGTCAAGGGGGCCCTAGGATTCAGGCCAGAACTACGGCCCCTGTCCAGTGCTTTCCTGGAAGAGCACTGTCACAGGATGAAGCTGTCACAAGGATGGAGTGTTCAATGGCTCTTACGACCGAAGGCCACTGACGCAATTCCCAGAATGCTCATGCTCTAACTTCACCCTCCACTCTCCCTCTGAGCATCTCGACACAGACAGAGCTCTGTTCTGGCTCTTCATGCACAAGTCACATTGTACTTAGAACACACACAAGTGGCTGAAAGCATAAAACATCAAAGAACGCCAGACACACCAGAGGAAACTGCTGCCCAGCCTAGCGGGCTCCTCCGTCACCCAGACACCTGGGACAGTCATCTGAGGTGCCATTAAAGAGCAGGTTTGGGGGGCCCACTCCTAGCCTAAACTGACTCATCTTGGAGGCAGCAGCTAGGAATCTAGCTTCCTGGATGACTCATTCCCTTGCAAGTGTGTAAGAACCCTGCATCCTGAGGCTTCTGAGGGAACTAACAGTGACAGGCAGGTAGTCCTTTTTGATCGGCTGTGGGAATTTGCTTCATATCATTCTCCTTCTCTACCATCTGCCCATAGCTTATCAAGTCTCATTAGGACTGCCTGGATCCTCTTCCTCTGTGGTCTGGCAAGGCTGCATCGCCAGGGGCAAGTGATCAAAGAGCAGGCAACTGAGTCCATGACAGAGGCAGCCCTGCTCCCCTCACTCATGTACCCACATGGAGACTGAGCTGTCTATAGGCTCCATCAGAGGAGGGGTCTAGGTCATCTTCATGCATGGTCCTCGGTTGGTGCATCAGTCTCTGCAGGACCCCCTGGGCTCAGATGTTTTAGCTCTGTTGGCTCCTGTCCCCTCCATGTCCTTCTATCCCCACCTTCTTCCATAAGACTCCCTGCACTCTGCCCAAAGTTTAGCTGCAAGTCTCAGCATCTGCTTCGATCCCCTGCTGGGCGGGGCCTTTCAGAGGCCCTCTACAGTAGCCTCCCATCCTGTTCCCTCTCTTCCACTGCTTCTGGTGTCTATCCCATTTCACCGCCAACTTTCAGCTAAGAACTTCAGAGATGTATTGTTTTAGTAGGATGCCTCTGCCCTCCCCTACGTCCAACCCTCCTGTCTAAACAAGGCAGCCCCAATGAGCAAGGACCTCTGAGGGCAAGTCCCGATATCGGTGGTCTTGTGCATCCATTGTTCTTGTGTTCTGCACTATCCTGCCCAAAATCACGTACTTGATGTTTCGGGTACTCCATGTCTGGGGCCTCAGATGATGTCGGCGCAGATGATGGCATGCACATATGCAGACCAAGTAGGTGTTTTTCTTCTGTGTTGGAACCCAGGTCATGGTGTAGATGATGGTACTGAGTCACAGGTGCCCCTTGTAAGCTGTCCCCCAAACTCCAAACCCACCCTCCTATGCTCTGCTCTGGGATGCTGGCGCTGGCCTTTGCTGCTTTGCCCGTGCGCCCCTGCGGAGCATCCAGGAGGAGACCCTGTGACAGTTTGCTTCCTGCTCTGTCAGCATCGCCCCACAGTGCTCTCCACAACCTGCCCAGCTGCCTGCTGTGGGAGCCACTACCAGTTTCACCAGCTGAGAATGCCTACAATCCACCACAAAGCGTGACGCGGCTGTCAGCCCTCTGAGCTGGCGACACCTCCAGGTTCCAGCAGTGACAGACACTACTCTCTCCCAAAGGGACTGTGTGAACAAACATTTGCCTTTGTTAAGCCCACCAGCGCAGAAGCAAAGACACTGTGCTCAAATCCCAACATGTGCACCCGCTGCACATCTCCCAGTTTCCCCAAGCCTTTTCCTACATACAGCCCAGCAGACAGATATCTGGGTCACGACATGGGGCACAGAGAGAAGGGGTGAAGGCCAGTGGAAAACAGCAGCTCCAAACTTCCCTTGGGCTCCCTCTCTGTTGGGGAAACACAAAGATGATAGCCTACCATCTTCACTCAGACAGAGGCAGTGCCCAGGGGTGACGAGAGAAAAGCACTGACAGGCCAGGACTCCTGGACTACGAAATGAGAGATATATAAAAGTCTAGTTTACGAAGAGTCTGTGGAGTCATCCTAAAGATGCCAAAACAATTCCATATGCAAAGTATCTCCCAACTAAATAGTATGTTGTTGAGACAGTTTGCTAGAATACGTCACTTTCCCCCCTCCCAAGTGTCTACAGATTTTCACATTGTGATGCATAACAGTAGCAAAATTACAGTTAGGAAGTAACCACGAAAATAAAATGAAAGCCTGTCGGGGTCCTTGCTCAGGTGTGCCTCCTACCCACCACCTCCCTAGCACCTGCAGGGTTTGTCCTGTTTCCCTAAGGACACCTCCATGTGCCCGAGTTATTCCCTGCCTTGTTCTTCCACCGGACTCTGGACCTTTTCAGAGATAGAAAGCAGTATCTTCGAACTATGAGCTTAGTTCTTGGAAGTAATAATCACATAAACACTTATTACTAATTAACCCGGAAGCCCAGACACCTTCTGTAGAATGGTACTGTGGGGCAAAAGTCATGGCCCCCGACTTCAGCCTGGAGTGTCCATGCAGGCTGAGACCCGCACGTTTGCCCCTCACCCACACTGGCTCTTTAACAACTTAACTCTCTTCTGTCTACAAAGTACCTTCAGGAGTCCTAAGAGAAGTTGATGGAACAGGCTAGAGGAAGGAGTTGTCTGGGTCCTGGACAGATAGTTCCCAACTTGGGAGCCAACAGCGAAGGCCCAAGAATGCAGACAAAAATAGCAATAGCTAACTTTTCTCACTTCTATCTTCCTGACTGTCTGGGTGAGACTGTTGCAGGACCTCCAGTGGTTTTATCCTCTGGGGAGAGGAAACACTAGAGAAATTTGCAGAGATGGGCATGTGCGGGTGGAAGTCAGCAGGCTGTGTCTTCAAATGGCAAACTGGGACCCCCAAAAAGTGTGCTTTGTAACTTACTCTTCAGCTGTGACATAGTTGTGGCTGTGCCCCTTCCTGGGGTAATCGAAGTGAGAGTCTTCTCGTGACATTGTGTGGACTCAGAACACAGGACACCTAAAAGAAGGGCACATGGGCACATCCTCACATGTCTCCCAGACACACAGAGACTGCCCCCAGGATGAGAGTCAGCTAGCACATCCCTGGGTCCTCCCTGCGTGGACTCAGACCTCCTTCGCTTTAGAGTTAGCTTAGGCTCGTCCTGAGAGGAAACTACAGATGAAACAAAGCCCTTTAAAACTGGGTCATCACAGGGGGAGGGCGTCTTCCCTGGTCTTTAGTCTGACTCTACAGTAAAAGAGGTTTCTATTCTTTCTTTTTGTAGCTTTGCTGGCCTAGGGTAGCAGGCAATAGATGGGTGGGCTGGAGGGATGATTCAGAGTGTAAAGATGTTTGCTGCACAAGTCCGGCTGGCTGCCTTCGACCCCCAGAGCCCTGGGTGAAGGGGGGAGGGGCACCGACTCCACAGCATTGTCTTTTTGAGCCCCACATGTGCACGGTGACGCATACACATGCACGGACATGTACACATATACCATACACACATTCACACGCACATCACACACATCATATACACACATACTACATACACATACATTCATACACCGTACTTACACATTCACACACCTACACACTCACACTCCATATATACACGCACACACATACCCGTGCACACACTGTGCACATACTGTGTAAATTTAAAAAGCAAAAGAAACTGGGCAGTGGTGGCACACACCTTTAGTCCCAGCACTCAGGAGGCAGAGGCAGGTGGATCTCTGTGAGTTCGAGCCAGCCTGGTCTACAGAGCTATATCCAGGACAGCCAGGCTGCACAGAGAACCCCTGTCTTAGAAAACAAAAACAAAACGACAATACAGAGAAGTGAAAGAAGATATCTTATTTTTCTCTAGAATCACCTCTGTCATCAACCTCTGGCCAAGCAGAAGGCTACAGTGTTCAATGAGGGGTGTTTCCCGGCGCACCCGAGGCTGGGCCTGGCCAGGTACACGTGGTGGTGACAGGGCACATCTTCCAAGCCCACCTTTCAACAAGGGAACTCCATCTTATTGGCCAAGTACACATTACCCAAGACGAACTGAGGATGCCATGACCATAGTTCATCTAGTAAATTCTCTTCCCTCCCACCCAATTCGATTTCTGTCTATCCAGGCCTCATGGCTAGGAATTTATAACTTTTTTTTTTTTAGACAGAGTTTCACTGCCCTGCCCAGGCTGTCTTAGAATGCAATAGGCAGGCTAGACTAGCCCTGGACTCATAGAGATCTCTGTGCCTCTGCTTTTCAAGTGCAGGAATTAATTAAAGGTGTGTGCCACCACACCCAACCCCCCAAAACACCACTTAAACTAAAATTTGCATAAATGAATAATAGCAGTAAATCTCATGGACTGCAGTGGTTAGAAATAGAGTGAGCTCACTGAAGAGCAATAATGGAAGCCTCGCTTCTTGCTATTGTGGAGGTGGTGGGTATTTTGTGTGTGTTAAGTTTTCTTTCTTTTTCTTTTTTTTTTTTTACTCTTTTTGTAAATTTTAAAGGTCTATTCCCATGGAATTACATTAATTAGCTCCAATTTGAAGAACAGGGAGGATGGGAGAGCAAGAAAATCAGAATTTTCTTTTTTACCACGTGACTGCTTCCCACAGGGGTGCTTCTGCATGTAGTTTGCCCTTCCCGGGTGTAAAAAGACAATTACAGTTGAACTCCGGGATCCTCCACGGTGGGGAGTGTAGGGTGAACCCTGTGTTGACAGATAAGAGGCTCAGTTGATTCTGCATTAGTTGCTTATGTGTGCATCTACCTCAAGCTCAGAGCCTCAGCAGACAGGACCCGTGCACCTCACCCCACTCCAGCCAACAGATGTCCCTTTGGGTGACAGACTAAATCTAGTGCAGAGAGGCCCCTGTCATCCCTATCTGTGGCAACCTTGGTGGAATGAGAGAGAATACAAGAGACGGCAAAGTCCAGAAGTGAGCCACTTACAAACACAGGAGGAAACTGCTGACACTCAGTAAGGCCCTGAGTGGGGACAGAAGAGCCCAGCAAGCCCTGTTCTGACAGAAAAGGACTGTGTTCGGTTGCTAAGAAGCCAGCGCTCTTACCTTCCTGAAGGAGACAGTCTTCTGCCTGCTGACTGCCTGGCTGTGTGTGTGTGTGGAGACCGCTTCTCTGGCTATTAATAAAAAAAAAATTTTTTTTTTTTGTTCTTGATCTTGAGTCTCATGATAGTCATGAGTTTGGGTTCATAACGGGTTGTCTGTGATTGCTTATTTGGCATGAAAGAAACCAACCCATCCTACCCTTTAGAAGAAACAAGAAACAAACAAAAAACCCCCACAGTTCTCAGTGGGCTATTCCGACACCCCCCTCCGCCCCATCCCAACACTGTGCCCCCAGGGAGGTCATTGTTTCTGAAGTTGCCAGGTAAACTACCAGGCACCCAGTTAAACTTGCATTTCAGATAAACAAGTATGTTTGTCGGATACCTATTTGTAAAATTTTTACTCTAAAAGTGCCCCAGCTGTGGAGTACTCGGCCCTGGATGGGGCTTGCATGTCACACTCCTTCCTGCAAGGCCCTGGGATCTTTCCGGAAAAGAAGACTGGAATCTTCAGAGGGAGTGGGTGACTTCAAGGAGAGAGCATTTCCCAGACACAACAGGGCAGTTGCACACATAGCCTCTCAGCAGTTGTGAGAGCACGCACAAGACCTATGGACTTAAAGTTGGGTGGGTAGGGAAGTAGGAATGGAGAGGAGGGTCTAGGGGGAGCTGGAGAAGGAACATGATCAACACACATTGTAGGAAAGCCTCAAAAATTTTAATAAAATGTTATTTTAAAAATGTGTCTCAAAAATTTTATTTTAAATGTCTCACATGTTGTTGGGATGAAGTTACACTGAAAAAAAAAAAAGCCGGGTGCAGTGGCTCACACCTGTAATCCCAGCACTCGGCGAGGCAGAGGCAGGTGGATCTCAGTCAGTTCGCAGCCAGCCTGGTCTACGGAATGGGTTCCAGGACAACCAAGGCTACACAGAGAAACCCTGTCTGGAAAAACAACGGCAAAAGTTACACTAAAGGATCATATTTTGCGAGCAGGGCATTGTGGCTCACTTGGGAAGCCGTGGCAAGAAGCTCTGAATTCATGGCCAGCTTCTGCTTCCAAATATGTATACAGTGTGTTTGAAGTCCAAGTTTAACCGGGTGCCCCACTTCTGCCTCAAAGATTCCAAGAGTCTGTAGACTGAGATGCAGAAAGTAAGTCCCACAGTCAGTGTCCTTGTTGTTTGTGGTTGCCCTGGGGCTGTCCACTGTGGACAGTGGCTTTCCATGCACTTGCAAGAGACAGACGAAATTTTCCTTCTGAAGGTGGGCCTACTTGGACTCTCCCTAAACCGGGGATAATTCTACCTAACATCAAAATCAAATGTGTCGCCATGGGACGTTAGTCTCCTTTGTTAACTGACCCCACAGACAGACAAATCTTCCCTGGTGTAAGGAGGGTCAGCTAGGAGCTGGGTGAACTGACCACAAAGACCCTTTCCTGGTTATGTCTGAGAGCACTTTCTCTCGGAGCCTGGGACTCTGGTTCCAGGCTGGGCTAGGAACAAGAGCTTGTTGTATGTGAGGGCAATGGTCTACTGGAGACTTAGTGACTGTCGTTAGAATGAGCAAGGGACACACAAAGCAGAAAGAAGGTCCTGGGTACATAGGGAGGGAAGCCTTTTCACTGAGGATGGACAGAAGTAAGTGATAGAATGGAGAAGGCTATGAAAATACAGTAAAGAGATGTTAGGGTGTGGCTCTGTGGCAGAGCACTTGTGAGTCCCTGTGTTCAATCCCTGGCCCACTCCACAAGACAAAACGTATACCCAGCACTGCTTGAATGAGCAAGAACCAGAGACTACATAAGCCAGACACCTAAGGTAAAACCAAACACTACCAGTCTGAAAAAAAAAATTTCACTAAAATTACTCCTAGTGATGTTCTGCTATATTCATAGATCAGTGCATGATTCTTTCGTCAGAGGAGCTTCCTCTGGCGGCAAATGGAAACAGACGCAGAGACCCACAGCCAGGCATGTGGAGAGAGAGTCTGAATGGGAGATCTCCATCAAATCCCTCCCCTCGAAGCTCAGGATGCCCCCAAGGAAAAGGAGGCAGAAAAGGCACAAGGGCCGAGGGACCAGAGGACACCAGAACAAGGCCCTCTGAACCAACTAAGCAAGGTACAAATGAGCTTGCAGAGATTGATACAGGAAGCACAAGGCCTACACAGGTCTGCTCCTGGTCCTCTGTGTATTATAGCTTCTAGCTTAGTGTCTTTATGGGACTGCTGAGTGTGAGAACAAGTGGCTCTCTATTCTTTGTTGTTGTTGTTGTTGTTTGAGACAGTGTTTCTCTGTGTAGCCCTGGCTGTCCTGGATTCACTTTGTAGAGCTGACTACCCTCGAACTCACAGCAATCCGCTGGCCTCTGCCTCCCTGAGTGCTGGGATTAAAGGCATGCACTTCCAGGCCCAGCTTGGGTCTCTGATTCTTGTGCCTGCTCTTAGAGCTCTTTTCCTTCTGTCCAGTGGTTTTGTCTAACTTCGATATGATAGTTTTTGCTTTATCTTTTTATATGTTATTTGGTCATGTTTGGTTGTTATATCTTAGAAGCCTTTCTTCTCTAATGAGAGGCAAGATCTGGAGGGAGAGGAGGAGGGGAGAAACTGGGAGGAGCAGATGGAGGGGAAACTATAATCAAGTTATATTGTATGAGAAAAGAATCCATTTTCAATTTTTGAAAATGGGGTAAAAGTTGGGAAAGAGGAGTGGAGGGATCTAGGAGGAGTAGGGGTATAGGAGGTGAAGAAGATAGAAATACATTGTGTTCATGACTGGAATTTTAGAAGAATTTAGACATACTGTTATACTGAAATAAAAACGTTACATTAAAATTGAAAACTAAAAAATAATTTATTTAAAAAATTCTTACAAGTCTTATTTTATGAGTGTCTTAGTTAGGGTTTCTATTGCTGCAATAAAACACCATGGCCAAAAAGCAACTTGGAGAGGAAAAGGGTTATTTGGCTTACATTTCCACATTGCTGTACATCACCAGAGGAACTCGAGCAGGGCACCAACCCGGAGCCAGCCACTGGTGCAGAGGCCATGGAGGAATGCTGTGTACTGGCTTGCTCTGCCTGCTTTTTCACAGAACCCACCTGCCCAGGGATGGCACCACCCCATGCAATGGGCTGCGCCCTCTCGCGTCAGTCACTAACCTAAGGAAATGCCTTACAACCTGTCCTTACAGAGGCGTTTTCTCAACTGAAGTTTCCTCCTTTCAGGTAAGTCCAGAGTGTGTCAAGTTGACAGAAGAACAGTCAACTCAGCGAGTTTGGATGTTTTGTCTGAGTGAATGTGGGTGAACCAGAGGTGTGACCGGTGCCCAAGAGGGGCCGGAAGAGGGTATTGCATCCCCAGGAACTGGAGTTACAGGTGTTTGTGAGCCATCATGTGGGTGCTGGGACTGGAATGCAGGTGCTCTGGTAAAGAGTACTCGGTGTTCGGAGCTGCTATCTCTCCAGCTCGGCAGTGTTGTGAAACCCAAAGGAAGCAGCCATCACCAGATCTTCCAAAGGTGAGTCTTCGGCTCTTTTAGTGCTTTGCAGCCTCTGAGGTAGCCAGTTCTTTAGGGTTACACTACCAGAATGAGCTGTGGCTGCTCTGAGAACCTCAGACTCGGGGTAAAAAAATCCTACCACATCCTATGTCTTGGCCTCACACACCCTCCAGGAAGTTCTCCCTGATTTGGTCTCAGTCACCGTCCTTGGATTGACCTCAAGCATCCTGGAGCCAGCCCAAGGCAAGGCCGACCACACCTAGCCTTGCCGCTTCCAAGGGACTGCCTTTTCTTCCCCAAGTGAACAGCAAGGGCTGCAATCCAAACTGCCTGCTCTTCATCTCCTGATCTGAACCACGTGAGGCTAAGGGCATCCGCTGCACAGGTTGCTCTTGAGGGTTTAGTGAGGTGGCGCCGGTGAATGCGCAAACGGAACGTCCTGAGCCGCGTCGGAGCTGTTCGCAGCTGCCTGCTTTTGTCCCAGGTTAGAACCTGCACCCCTGGACCTCCCGCGCCACTGACCGGTTCTCTGCCGCCACCTAGAGGACACTCCCTAGAGCTCCTAGGCCCGGTTCATGAAGGGACCGACCGCGGGTTTGATCTTAAAACCGCCTCTCCCTGGGCACTGGGGGCAGGTGTGGAAAGACTTTTTCCTAACACGAATGGCCCTGAATTTCAGCTCTCACCAGTCTCACTAAGTGACTTCCCCTTCTGAGCTTCAGCGTTCCCACTGGTAAAATGGGAAGAAAAAAAGGAAGACAGAGAAAGAGAGAAAGAAAGAAATGACACAGACTTGAGAATTAGCTCAGGGCCTGGCCGCTTTACTGAAGTTGGAGGAAGGCTGGCGCCTCTGTGAACTTCCTGTGAACCCGCACGTACTTGGAGCAAGAAGCCTGGGTGCTCAGGTTCACTGCTAAGTGTCGGTCTAATCAAAAGTCACGGCCTCGACAGGGAGGCTCTGATGGTATTGCTGGGCGAGGTGGACAGTGAGTGATGTACCCAGTGGGAAGCCCTTGAACACAGCCTGGGAAAGACAGAACCTTATTTTCCTCCCTGACACACCCAAGCGGCAGCGCATCTCAAGCAACAGGAAGGCTGCCGTTAACCTGGCCCCAGCCTTGCTCACACAGCCTGCTCACGGGTGAGATGCGGCTCTGCTCCCACGGCGAGCAGAGAGAAGACGGAAGCGCGAAATGGCGCGCTCACGACCAACAGTCACTGTCCGCAAAGGCTGCGCTGTTGATCAGCTTCCGCGTTTGCTGTCACCTAAGATGACAGACAGCTCCAGGCACTTCAGAGAGAGCAGTGGGGGTCCTGGTCTATGTGGGGCAGGAGGGACGAAACGGGCCAAGAGAAAACGGGCCTCCCTGGAGTCTGGAGAGGTAAAGTGGGGGTTTCCCAGGCATGGAAGGGGTCCTTCCAGGTGGAAGGTAAGCACCACTCATAAGGTGGGGTGACGGTCAGGGCAGGGAGGACTGATGGAGGGGAAACTCTGTGCCTAGAACGCCAGAGGTGAGGAAGAGACGGAAAGACCCGAGGCCAGGTTCCATCTTCCAGGCTTGCCATAGGGGTCCCTGGACTGACTTCTTGGGCTGTTTTGAAGCACAGAGTCTGCGGGCTGACTGAGCGTCCTGTCACTGTGTCCTGACTCTGTGTCACTGCGATGCCCACCCCTAGGGGGCGCGAGGGCTGCCTGTGTTAACAGTGTGGGGCAAATACTCAGTGAAGAGCAAATTATACCTGGACAGGCTGGGCACTGGATTAGTGATGTGAAGGGCAGATAGGAGGCTGCAGGGTCTTTAGATTCTGAGCCAAATGCTTGCTCCTGCCTCTCCCGGTGTGGAAGAGGTTTCCTCTGCAGAGTGGGAACACAGCCCCAGTGCCACCCAAGACTGGGGGAAGGTTAGGAAGGGTCAGTAAGTACTCTAACATTGAGCTACATCTCTAGCACCTATGATGTGTACGTTTTACTTTTAAGGTTTGGTATTTGTTTTGGCGTACTGTTTCCTATTAGATCGGGTCATTTTAGAGCAGTTTATTTTAAAAATTGAGTTATTTGTTTTTGTTTGTTTGAATAGCTGTTTCCCTCAGCCTTTACCAGATAGATGTGTGACTGGCAGATATCCTAAGACCTCATTTTCTACCATCTTGCTCCCTACCAGATCCTCAGGTAGCCCGCACGTCTGGAATGCCGGAATGCTGGCTCATAGGGACCGCTATGCCAACCCCCCAGGTTGGAGTATTTTTTCTTTAGATGGCAGCCTTCCATGCACATTATTTGAAGCCCCAACAGCACTGAGTAAAATGTTTATCCTGTTTCTTGCTCTATCCCGGCTTTTGCTCCGACCAACGTAAGGCACCTGAATCAGATTCCCGGATCCCACAGCTGTGGCGTAACAACAGGTGTTTTAATATCCAGAGCAGACCTTCGTCTGAATTCGCCCAGAGCGGCTACAGGAGAAACCAACGGTCAGGCAGCAGGCGTCTTCAGACTCCCTGCCGCCGCCTGGACTCTTAAGTTGGTGTAAAACGTCTTTGAAGCTCCTGGCCAACAGTAGAAAGGATGAAGAAACTGGGCATGGCGCCTCATGTCTGTAATCCCAGCACAGACGACAGGAGGCAGGACAATTCCTGTGAGTCTGAGGCTAGTCTGGGATGTGTAGTGAGTTTAGGGTCAGCCTTAGCTGCAGAGTAAGAACCTATCTTAAAAATACAAAAACAAAACAAACAAACAAACAAAGCAAGGGGCCGGCAGGTAAAAGTACTGGCCACACCAGTCTGAAGACGTGAGTTTGTTTTCCGCTGAACGTCTCCCGACTTCCACTTGTGGCCATGGTTGCCCCAACCCCACGGCAATAATAAACGGATATCTTCGGAAATTAACAATTAAATAAAATTGATGAGATTTAGAAAGAAGTCTTAAAAGAAAACAAAATAAACAAACGATGAAAACAAGACCCCGCCGCACTGCTCTCTCCTATATGGATCTTAATGTGACACAAGACATTGCTGTGTGTAATTTGGGTATCTACAGAAGCCAGGAAACCAGAAAGAGCCATGGAGCAGGCAGAGCTTGGGGGTAGGCAGGGGACAGTTGGACAGGTAGTATGAAGGGGGACAGAAGAATAATGGGGTGAGGTTTAGGTAGGGAGGGGATGGGAGAGTAAGAAAAATGTGGAGAAGGATAATTAACACTAAGAATATTTGAGAAATCCATCTGGGATCTACAATTTTAGTGTGTGTATCATATTCAAATGGAGTTACCCGACAAAGGGAATAACGCTCCTCCTGGAAGCCATAGGTTGCCAAATGAAAGGGCCAGTATCAGGTGTAGTAGACTTCACCTCAAGCTGTTGGTCAGAGGGAGGTGGGCAGAAACCTCCCAAACAACATTGCTATTGCCCTTGCTCTTTGTTGCCCACCAGAAGTTGATAGTAACACCCTCCTACTGATGACACTGTGTTCTTTGTCACAGAGCTAGGAGAAATCAAGCTGTAACAGATATGGAAGCATCCTCCCTACTGGCTAGCTTTCATAGAATCAGAAAGTGCTATGCCACTGCGGGGGAAAAGTCACTGACAGACTTACCTACAAGAGAACCCTACAAGCTGCACCACCAATAATTGGCCTGCCATGATATACCCATGGATGCCATAGTGGCATGATAATGGGGGTAAGCAACTGCTTTCTGATTGGGTTTAAGGAAGAAACACATAGCTGGTACCTGGGACTGGGATCTCATAAGCCCTGGGAGTAAACTTACTACTATTATTTTGCTAAATTGGCACAGTATCAAACTGCCTTAGCTATCTATGCGTTATCTCTGTACTATAGATTAGTGAAGCTCTCATTTTAAGAAAAAAAATTTAATATTTATTTATTTTTATGTCTGAGTGCTCTATCTGCATGTACACCTGCACGCCAGAAGAGGGCATCAGATCACATTATAGATGGCTGTGAGCCTCCATGTGGTTGCTGGGAATTGAACTCAGGACCTCTGGAAAAGCAGACAGTGCTCTTAACCATGGAGGCATCTCTCCAGCCCGAAGCTCTCATTCTTAATTGTAGAAAAGGGTCTTTGGGCAGTGGATGGTGGTCATTATAGACTCATGACTGGTCAAATGCAGAGAACAAGTGACTGGGTGATCAGCCGAAATTGGAGTATTTATATTACACTCTGTAACAGTTACTTTTTGTTGTGATAAAATAACATAACCAAAAGCAGAGTTTATAACATAACCAAAAGAAGAGTTTATTTTGGCTCATTGTTCCAAAGAGATAAGGGTCCATCATGGTGGGGAGGCGTGCAGCAAGGGGGAGCCATAGCAGCTGGAGCAGTATGCCCAGAGATCACATTTCAATTTCACAAAAGATTCAGAGAGTGTGAGCTCTACGGGTGGGGTTACACACTCTCAGAGCTCGACCCCAGCAGAGCATTTCTCCAGGAGGCTCCACCCACAGCACGGTCCATCCCTCTTCAACAGCACGACCAACTGGAGACCAAGTGTTCAAATATCTGAGCCTGTGGGGAACATTTCTTAATTGAACAGCTCAAGAAACAGTGTGGAAGAGGACTGGGTGGTTAATGTTCTCTCTTCGTTTACCGACTTAAGGTTCGGTCTGCTCTCTTCGTGGGATCATAAAGAGTATCATTATTTATCTGAGATCTCTCTGATTTCTGCTTTCTTTTTTTTTTTTTCCCTAAGACCATATTTCTCTGTGTAGCCTTGGCTGTCCTGGACTCGCTTTGTCAGAGCAGGCTGGCCTCGAATGCACAGCAGAATCCACCTGCTTCTTCCTCCCTGAGTGCTGGGATTACAGGCGTGCACCTCCTCACTTGGCCTCTCCTCTCTGATTTATTTTTTTCTTTTTAAGATTTATTTATTTATTACATATATACCAGAAGAGGGCACCAGATCTTATTATAGATGGTTGTGAGCCACCATGTGGTTGCTGGGAATTGAACTCAGGACCTCTGAAAGAGCAGCCAGTGCTCTTAACCGCTGAGCCATCTCTCCAGCCTCTCTCTGATTTCTTAAAGTAGGAGGAGGCACTTACAAGTGTAAACTTTCCTCATAGGACTGCCTCCTCGGTGTCTCAAAGGTTTGGGTGTATCGCTTTCATTTTCTAGGAATTCTTTTATTTTCTTTTTGATTTGTTCAAGGACCAATTTCCCACTCGGTGGTGTGTTGCATGGCCTAGGCTTTCTCTTGCTGCTGATTTGTAGTCTTATTCCATTGTGATCAGATTGAATACAAGAAGGTTTTTTCAGTTTTCCTATATTTATTAAGATTTGCTTTGTGTCCTAATATTTATTTGAGAGAATATTCAATAGAATGCTGATATGAACGAGTATTCTATGCTTGAGTAGTATGATCTATAGATATATGGTAAATTCATTTGATCCATGATGTTAATTTTTTTCTGATCTATGATGTCAGATATTTCTAGTTTTGTTTCTTTTCATGATGACCTGATAATTGGTGAGAATTGGGATACTGAAGTCACTCACTGCAGCTGTGCTAGGGTGAATCTATGACTTTACCTCTAGTACTACTTTGGGGTCTAAATACTGAAAACCAAAATGTCCTCCTGATGTATTATTCTCTTCATCAGCATGAAATGCCCTTCTCTGTCTTTTCTCACTAGATTTGGATTAGAGTCTATTTTTTTAGATATTAAAACAGACACCTGGTTTTTTTGCCCAATTCTGTTTGCTTAGGTTTATTTTCCCACCCTTGTGGCCTAAGGTCAGGGTTTTCTTGTGCTTAGGTGTGTTTCTTGGAGGCAACAAATACATGGTTTATGTTTGTCCGTGATTTCGGATCCAAACTACTAGTCTTTGACTTTTGACTGAGAAATTGAGGCCATTAACATTCAGTGTTACTGTTGAAAGATGTGTATTTATTCATGTCATTCCTGATTTTGTAGTGTCTCTTATGCCCTCTTGCCTTCCTTTCTTTCTTCACTATTGTTCTAGTGTGGTCTGTTCTTTCCTGTGGCTCATAGTTAGATTTGTGTTTTTCTTCAGTCTGAAAAGTTCTTTCAGTTATCTTCTACAGAGCTGACTTCACAGCTATAAATTCTTAGTCTTTGCTGTTGTTGTGGGAAACTTACTTTTCCCTTCAATTATGAGAAATTGCTTTGGTGAGCCTAGTAATATGAGTCAGCAGTTGTTTCTTTCAGAACGTGAAGTAGATGTTTACAAGCCCTCCCGGCTCTTAAACGTGCAGGTGACAAATCTACTGTCATTCTGATGGGCCTTTATGGGTAACTTGGTGCATCTCACTGTTGCTTTGAATATTCTGTCTTTGCTAGAATTAAAGTCTTCTATTAGGCCAAGAACCCATAAATCTAGTCTTTTCCATTTTTCAAAGATTGATGTATTTGTTTTAATTTTTAAGCATAGATGTTTTGTTTGAATGTATGTATGTATCATATTGTGCAGTGCCTAGGATGCCGGAAGTACACATTGATTCTCCTGTAACTAGAATTAAAGATGACTCTAAGTTGCTGTATGGGTGCTGGGATCAAACCCAGGTCCTCTGGAGGAGCAGCCAGTGCTTTAAACAGCTAAGCCATCTTGCTATGCCAAATCTAGCCATTTCAGGATATCACTTGTATCTTGGAATTCTCACGGATGTTTTAAAAGTATTTTATTGTTGTCTGTATTGAATTGTTGTTCTTTGTCTTTTAAATTCAGATGATTTGTCTTCTCTTTGATCTATTCTATTGGGAGACAGAGGAGACAGAGTGAGACCTGAAAAACAATTAAAAACAAAGCTTAGCAATTATGATCTTGAAAACTCAATCATGTTAAAAATAACAACAACAAAAACAAGTAAAAAGCAGCCATAGTGTTTAAGCAGTTCAGGGTAAAGGACCCCAAAAGTGAAAGATCCACCCCCACCTTGAATAAACACCAAAAATGTCCTTTTCCCCTTTGACAACTCCACCCTTGGGGGATAGAGATACTGAAAGTGTTTAAGCCAAAAAAGTCTTTGTCTCTGTTCTGCCCAGAGGCCAGTGATGCCAGAAATTGGGTGGGGGTCTGGTTCTTGCTCTTCTCCCTAAATGAACATCCCTTTTCTTGGAAACCAAATGTAAGGATGTAACTAAAACCAAGGGGTGCCCGAACACCTTTTAACTGGGAATCACACTGACTAGTTCCTACTCCCGCTGCGCCTCATCAAGTAAAGCTTTGCTAACTCTAAGTGTCCTCAGTCCCACCTCCCTCCCAGGGAGGTGCTTCTGTGGTTTCTCCTTCTCTCTTTCTCTTAAGATCCCACCTAGGAATCTGTAATCACTTTCTTTCTAAAACTCAGCCTCTGAGGTCCGTGACTTTCATTCTTCAAATTTCTGGGGCGAGACCATGAAAGCCATGGGCCCATTGTGCCTGAGTACCCATCATCCTAACTCCTAGGCTTAGTTCATCAGGAGCCATAAATGGGTCTGACACTCTCAAAGACACCCTAAAAGTTCCTGTATCACTGGAATAATCTTTGACTTACTGATTTTTTTTTCAGAGCCAGTATTTTTCTTTTCCAAGAGTCTGTCTCTGTCCTTGTCCTTGTCCGTCTGTCTTTCACTATCTCCGTCTCTCTGTCCTACACACACACACACACACACACACTCACACACTCACTCACCCACCCACACATACTCCCTAGGCTACTGTGTGTTCTTTGCTCCTCAGGAAAAGTGAACCATTCTGGCCCATTGCACAGCAGCTTACAAATCCTGCCTTGGTCACCTGAGGTACTAGAACAGAACACCACAGACAAGGGTTGACAATGAGCAGAATCTGTTGCCTCACAGTTCAGAAGGCTGAGAAGTCCAATGTGATGGTCCTGATAATGGCCTCTCAAGAAAGTTAAGAGTTTGAAAGAGAGAACAATGGGGAATATGGATGACACCAAACTCCCTCTGGTGACCAACTCGCACTTTCGATAATGGAACAAATTCCCTCCCAGACTAATTATCTCTTTAAAGTCCCATTCTTAACAATGCCATAGCATTTGCATTTCAACATGAGGTTTTGTTTGTTCATGTTTGGGTCTCCCTGTATTGCCCTGTCTGGCTTTCAACTCTTGTTTTCAGCCATCTTTCTATTTTAGGCTCCTGAGTAGCTTTGAGTACAGGCATGAATCATCATATTGGGGCTTCTGTATAAGTGAGAAGCTCATTCAAACCATAGCAACCCACCCTCCCCCACAATACGGAAGATTCCCTAACCTAAAAATAGGGCCAGGACATAAAGGAAATAATGAGGCAAGGGTCACAGAAGGGAGCATTGTAGGTGTAGTTCAGGCAGCCAGACTTCCCTTAGGCAAGAGAAAGAAGGTTATGGGTCAAACAGCTTATCATGCCCAGAGCTGATGGACACCTATGAGGGGTCCTGGCCAGAGGCAGAACAGAAGAGCCTCGGCTAAGCTTGTTTAGTGAGATTTGTTCCCTTCACTCCAAGGAAATGAGCTTGAGGTAGGAATTGAACTGTGAGCCTTCTCAAAAGTGTATTCCACAAGTCCCTGAACTTTACTGCCTGTCTGCCCACCAGAATTCATGTGAAGGTCCCAGGCAGCTGAGGGAAGCTGTGTGCATGCCTGCTCGTGTGTATGTGTGTGTGTGTGTGTGTGTATCTATGCGCACGCGCGCACACGCACGCATGTGATCTGAAGAAGTAATTCAGAGTCCTTCAGACTTGCCCTATTTTGATCTGAGATTTTCTTTCTATTATTGCTCATACCAAGAAACACCCTTTGCAGGCACAAAGGTTCTCTGACCATCTCACTGGACAGCTTAGCCCACCTTGAAGCCAGTACCCTCACCTCCTCCCTGGGCAGAAGTGGCATCCCATGTATGACCATGGATGATTAAAACATGAAGAACACCTTGTCTTTGGTGGCTGTTTGCTCAAATGTATTAGTGCCTACCTTTTCATGAACATACATACAAAAGTAGTTGCCATGTGTCATCTTAGAAGGCAAAAGTATGTATATTAAGAGGTTTTTGTTTGTTTTGTTTTTACTGGAAGGTGGTGTTGCACACCTTTGATCCTAGCACTTGAGAAGCAGAGACAGGTGGATCTCTGAGTTTGAGGACAGCATGGTACACAGAGCGAGTTCCAGGACAGCCAGGGCTACACAAAGAAATCCTGTCTCAAAAAACACAAACAAACAAGACAGCTTTTTTCTTTTTTTAAATTGTGGACCAGCCAGATGAGCTGGCATAAACCTTTAATCTCAGCACTTGGGAGCAGAGGCAGGGGCATCTTTGTGAGTTTGAGGCCAGCCAGGTCTACACATTGAGTTCTAGGCCAGCCTGGGAGGACTACATACAGAGACCTTCTCTCACACACACACACACAAAATTGTGAACCAAAGGTGTAAAAGCTGTTCATGTTTAAGATATTATATGGTGTTGTTATTATCTGATCAGTTAATAAACAGTGACTGCTGATTAAACAAAAGAAATAGTTTCTTTTTTCTCTTCTGGGACAGGGCTTGGAGGCACTCTGTGTAGTCCAGCATTTGACATACCATCGTAGGCTTTCATACAGTACATCCTCTAACAAAACAGGGTTTGTCTCCAGCGTTTGGTAACAGGACTATTCACCTTTATACCAAGAAGTTTGGGAAAGCACCCCAGTCCGAATGCGATGTGCACCTAGGCAGACTTCCAGGGTTCATGGTGTAAGACCTAAAGTCCTTAGGAGATTATCTAAAACAAAGAGGCAGTTATCAGGGCCTGCTATACCTGTTACAGGCTAGAGCGTGCTTTCGTACTGAGGTGCAGAAAACTGTGCAAGTGTTGAAGGCACAAACACAGAATCAGAAAGCTAAGTAAATATGAAGGTTTTTTTTTATTAAAAAAAAAAAGTGGGGTGGGGATGGGGGTTGTAACTTTTATGGCCCCTAAAAGGATGGTCTGTAGCATGCTACTGATTACCTTATCAGCAAATGGGGCTCAGCTTTCCTTAGCCCTTCAGCCACTCACTTTGAATCAGGGTATAGCCAGCCAAGTGTTGGAGATAAAAGTAAATAGAACAGGGCTGGCCAAATGACTTCGTGCTTAAAGCCATGGCCACCAAATCCCATGGCCTGAGTTTGATCCTCAGCCCCCACATCATAGGAGGAGAGAACCTATTTCCTCAAGTTGTTCTCTGCACAGTTGTACATGTACCCTCCAACACACACACACAAATGAGATAAACAGAATTTTAAAAACGAATGGGCAGAGCTCATGTCGGTACTGTGTTCACCGTCAGCAAAATTTATGCCCCAAATACTGACAATGGATTTACCCCGTCTAAAAGTTCCTCTTTATAAGCGTCTCTGAGCTTATTTGGCGTCTAAAAAAAAAATCTTTGCTAGGATCTTTCAAATTCTGGCATTGAGACTTGTGTACAAAGGAGGTATATTTTCCCAGCAGATACTGACGGCCATGCTTAAGTTTACTTGAGTCTGAATGCTTGTTGAGATTCAACCTGAAAAGCAGCAAATGTAGCTATATAGCCTGGTCCAGTACCTGGTAAATAGATAGCTACTACTCAATAAATTCTAGTACCTTTCTAAATGAAGCATCAACCCTGAACCAGGCCATGCTCACAAGAAAATCAGTGTAGTTCTTAAGGTAAGAAATAATGTAGGAGGCAGTGGTTGCTCAGCCTTCAATCCCAGCACTTGGGAGGCAAAGGCAGGCAGATCTCTCTGAGTCGGAGGTCAGTCTGGTCTACAGAATGAGTTAGTTCAAGGACAGCTAGAGTAAACCCTGTCTCAAAAAACAAAAAAAGAAAGGAAGAAAGGAGGAAAGAAAGAAAATAGGAAAAAAAAAAGTGTAAGGCTTTGCGAAAGTTATGGTAAACTGACACAGCAAAGACCAAGTGCATGGTCCTCTATTTTATTTGCCCTGATTCATGGTAGTCATTGCTAGCTGATCACTGGCCTTTGCCACAGAACCTGACCTTAGCTCTAGAATCCTCTCAGTAAGAGATGTAATCATTTGCTACCTCCAAGCCAGGAGAAAGAGGCGGAGGATGGAGAGATTTTTTATCTTGATTAACCCATCTATGAAACAGAGGCTCGCATTTCACACAACCATCCCATGAAGTTATTATGGGGCAAAGAGGAATGACGAAGTGTTTGGAAGATTGAAAAGGACAAGGTAGTCCTGGGAGAGCCCTGTCACTCACCTCTCCCACCAGGAGAGTTTCGTTAAGGTCTATTTAAGACAGAGGGGATCTGGGATGGATTCTGGGCTTTTGTTGGGTTGGTTGGTTTGGTTTTTTGGAATGGAGTCTCACTTGTGGAGCATGCTGGCCTCACACTCACTATTGTCCTCTTGCCTCTGACAGGCTCCTATCCCAAAAGGACTCTTCTTGAGCCAGGGAGGTGGCTGAACAAGTAAAGGCGCTTTCTGGGCAAGCCTAAGGACCCAAGTTCGAGCCCCAGAGCTCAGTGGTAGAATGCCAGCCAGGGACATGAAGTGCCCTGTGCCCCGGCCCCTCCCCCCTCAAAAAAGGTGAATGCAATAATATTTTTAAAGGGGGCTTTCTTTCTACAAATAAGGAAGAAAACAGATGATAAAAAGCATAGCCAGAGAGAAGGCGACATACGCTGGAGGCAGAGGCAGGCGGTAAGGTCACAGTCCAGTTAGGCCTCTTCCCCAACAGAGTTTGTAATAGGTTACGAGGAAGTATTGGGTTTGGGTTTGTCCCTCATCATCCCTGCTTGCCTCCAACCTGGACTCCAGGCCCTGGCTCAGAGCCCCTCACTCTACAGTCTTCTGCCTCCAGGACATTCTTACTGACATTAGCTCACTCGGTCTTCATGCTGTGGCCCAGGATTGGGTAATTCAGTGCTCACAATGACTTCTGTAACTTCTCTGAGTAGCGAGAACTGATTGCATTTAACCCCCAGTCAGGCTTCTGGTGGGTGTTTACATCCCAGGCTATCTATGAAGGTAACCGAACACAAACAAAAACTTAATCAAAATATTGTGAGGTGTTTTTTTGTTTGTTTTGTTTTGTTTTTGTTTTTTGCTTTTCAAGTTTTAAAAAACATTTCTTTAGAGCAGGGTGGCATGGGTGTGCTATGGAGATGGAGGACAGCTTGTAGGGTCACTTCTCTCCTAACGTGTGTGCGGGCGGGCGGGGCGGGGTCTGTGGATCCGAACCAAGGCTGTGAGACTTGGTATTTCTTTATCCACTTGGCCATCTAGCCAGCTCCTATATGACTCTTTAAAAATAACTCGGTTGCATGGTTCATTAGTATGAGCTTGAGAAATGATGGTATCGTGTCGCAATGCCAGAAGGTTGGGCACACCTGAGTTGACATACGCTTGTTCAGCCAATCTCCCCTAAAAGATACTCTTACTGGTACAGCTTCTTGGAAGCATAGCTATTGTTGTCTGCCTGCCCGCCTGACCTATCATCTTTCTATCATGTGTGTCATGACACAATCCCCGCATGCCTTCCTCAGGCTAGGCCATGCTTTTGTCTTTGGCCACGCTCTGTCCTTGGCTCTGTGGCAGAGGATGGAGATAGACTCCTGCGGCGGTCGGCCCACACCTTTGTAAATACTGCCCCTCTTAAGGGCACCATCTGTTTCCAGCCAGAATCCCGGAGAATGCTGACAGCGTATGGAAAAGATGAGCCATGTTCCCTCTAGCGTAAACTTAACAGACGTAAGCATGGGCCGTCTCTTCCCACCCCTCTCCAGCGATGCGTTACCCCACAGAAGCTGTTCGCTCCCCCTACGCAGCTAACTGCTAGAAGGACAGCCCTAGCCTCGGGACAGAAAAAACATGAGGGTGAATCAGGACTTACCACTCCAAGACATGCTACTTGGGCATGCTGATGACTCAGAAGGAAGCATGGGAGAAAGGAACAAACCCCGGGAGCATTTCCTGCCTTCCAGTCTCCCAACGCAGGACATCAGTGTTCCTCCTCTTGTGCAGTGATAATCGCCCCAGCCCCAGAGCTGAAGAGCTGGCCTTAAGATAAGTTTGCATAAACAATCGAAAACAACCCTTCTTTTCCTTCCCACATCTATTTCTTGTCCCTGTCCTACAATGCGCTGCCTCTAGAGGCCCAAACACCCCTTTCTGTGCGTGGTTTCGTCCCCACAACCAATTACCTTGTGTAGAAAGTGCTTGTATCAACTTTCACTTGTCTGCGAAGCCTCATCTGAAGAAAGGCATTAACAGGGGTAAAATGGATGCCTTTCCGCCTGTCACAGAACTTTCGTCAGTTTCACTTTGAGCCTTTGGGCACTAAGTCAACAGGACAGGGGAAAAGATTTTCCCTTCTCCTGTACTCTGAAAGAAGGAAGGCCTTCCTTCTGTCCAAGTCACAGAACTCCGCCTCACAGTAGGGAACACAATCCATCCGTGGCTTTAACAAAGTCTTTCCTGGCTTTCTGATTTCCAAATGCAGATCTGAGATAGTGTAATAAAGCACACTTAACACAAGGTTAGAAAAACACAAAACAGGCTGGTGAGATTGCCAACCCGGTAATTGCTTGCCCCAGCAAGCCTGAGTTCTGTCTCTGGAACCCACAAGAAGTTGGAGAGAATTGACTTTTTAGACCTGTTGTGTGACTTCCACACACGTGGTGGCTGCACCCATCTCTCTCTCTCTCTCTCTCTCTCTCTCTCTCTCTCTCTCTCTCTCTCTCTCTCACACACACACACACACACACACACACACACTTAAATACATACACTTATACATAAACAAGTACATATACTCACACACAAATACATACTTACACACATGTACACATCTACCTTTTCATTCCCTAGAACCATACCAAAATTTGCTTAAAACAAAAGTAAGATAAAGACACAACATTTGATCTAGTATTTTCCACAAAGCAATATTTAACAAGTTGTCTAAAGTAGCTTATTAACAAATTAGGGAAAGGGTTTTGAAGATTTATTTATTTTATGTAGATGAGTGCTCTATCTGCATGTATGCCTGCACGTATGTGAGCCACCATGTGGTTGCTGGGAATTGAACTCAGGACCTCTGGAAGAGCAGACAGAGCTCTTAACCTCTGAGCCATCTCTCAGCCCTCGGGAAGTTTTTTATTTCATAGTTAGTCAGAAACTCTGCTCAGTTAAAGACACTATGACTCTTTTGAAAAAGCTTTGTCTTATTGAGATAGGACTGGCCTCAAACTTACTATGTAGCCAGAATTGAGTTGAATTTGTGATTTTTTTTTTTTCTCTGTGTAGCCTAGGCTGTCCTGGACTCACTCTGTAGACCAGGCTGGCTACAAACTCACAGAGATCCACCTTCCTCTGACTCTCTGACACAGGCATGTGCTACTACACCTGACTGAATTTGTGATCTTTCTGCTTCTACTATGCCAAGTTTTATGGGACAGCAGGGCTTGAACTCAGAGCCCCTTGCTAGTAACTGTGTGACTCCGTCAACTGCTTAGGCCTTGGCTATGGGAGGGGGTTTCTTTAAAATTCTCGTGAAATGACTAGTTGAGATAGAGACCCTCCTCCTGTAATGGAAGTTTTGGGTTCTTTGTAAACTCAGTTGTGTTATGTAAATATGCTTTTGTTTTAATCTCAAGTGTAGGATTTTAGTTGGGCTATAGTTTGTCCACAGCTGATAATTGTCACGTGCAGAATGTGGCTTTTGCCAGCTGGTCATGACCTTCCAAGTGTGGCATGGAGAGGGGCGTGGTCTGGAACTCTGAGAGTATAAATATAAGAGCGGAGAAAGAGAAGGAATTGGGCTCTCCCTAGTCCTGGGATTACTGCTATGATTACCTGTTCTTTCCTTTCTCATTCTATGACTTGGGAGAAAAAATATATATTGATAAGTCTAAAAAAAAAAGTAAATTGTCAGTTTATAACAAAGAGTAGCTTAAAAGAAACAAAGAAGAATAATGGAAGGAGCAAGAGGAGTCTTTAGTGGAAAAATCATCAAAATACAGTTCAGTAGGTGGTAATCACTAGTACCAAGTGTTGAATTTAACAATTAGTAGGGGCCTTTTCCAGCACCCACCCTAGCTCCCAAATAATTGACATAGAGCCTAGTAGAGTTATTCGACAAGATGTTGCTTTGTTTTTCAAGGAATAGCTTCTCTGTGTAGCCTTGGATGTCCTGAACTCATTTTGTAGACCAGGCTGGCCTCGAACTCACAGAGATCTGCCTTCCTCTGCCTCCCCAAGTGGTGGGATTACAGGCATGCACCACTGCGTCCCGCTCCCTCTAGTCTTACGTATAGTGGGAATAGGAGAGTACTGACAGCTGGGTCCCTTGGAGGATTATACGTGACCTTTTATCAGTCACCTGGGGTGACTGTCAGTCTCCGCTCTCCCTCCCAAATATCTGGGCCCAGAGATTGTGTATTGCAAACTACAGCTCCAGGGCCCTTTCATGGGGCGGAGTCATAGACATAGTGATCCACTGAGTTCACAGAGTGAAGATATGAGCTGCACTCTGCCCTGACCTCAGCAACATGTGGGACCTTTCCAGGATCTTCCTTGAGCACTCTGGTTTGCTTTCTTCGTTGGTGAAATGGTTAGAAAGATGGTCAGCTGTGTGAATGTGTCATACGATCAAAACGTCCATGTGGATCTTCAACTGAGTCCCAAACAGAAAGAACTCTGAAGGTCAGGGGCTGGAGCCCATTCCTTTTTGTGATCTTGGAGGAGAGTAGAAAAGTGTTCCTTGGCTTGGTTTCGGTATTGTGTGTCAGAATGTGGGTAGGTTTATACATGATTCAACTAGAAACTCGGGTATCTCTGTGTAGCCCTGACCATCCTGGAACTCGCTCTGTTGTAAAAATATACTTTTTTTCTATTATGTTGTGGATGTAAACATGTTTTTGTGTTAATTCCAGGTGTAGGATACGAGAGTGCTTCAGATTGTCCACAACAGCAAATTATTTGCCACATGCGGGCTCTGAGAGGGGATCTTTCCCAGCTGCAGATAGTTTAAATCTGAAGACACTGGAGAGAGAATAAATGCCAGAGCCCAGAGAGAGAGCGAGAGAGAGCGAGCGAGAGAGAGAGAGCGAGAGAGAGAACGAGCTCCAAGAAAGAAGAAGCCTCCTGGTGCTTCCCCTTGTTGCTCCTGGTTGCTGTTGACGCAGCTGAATGAGAAGTTGAAGATACCCTGAAATGAAGATTGGACTTTCCACAAGGAACCCAACGACCCTAAACAGCAGGAAGTAGCTAAAGAAAAGTTGGTCTCCTCTCTGCACTAAGCTGTCTCTCCTACCTGGTGTTGGGATGTTGGAAGGGATTGGGGTAGAGAAGGGAGAAAGAGGAAAAAGAAATGTAAATAAAATAGTATAAGAGGCACCTACATTTAATGACATGGAGACCCATTACATTTATTAATAAGCTTTAAAGCACTAAGACGGCCAGATGCTCATTGATTCTAACCTCTCTACACTATATTAGCCTGGTTCTTTCCCAGCCACGTGCCCTTTCACCTGCCTTCTAGGCTCACCCCTGACCACTCCTTCTCCATCCTTGTCCTCAGGGCAGCTCCCTCATGGAGATCTCCTTGACCTTCCTCTTCCTCTCTAGTGTCTGAGACCCCTCACTCTCCTGCCAAGCTATTGGCTGATCAGCTTCTTTATTAACCAAACAGAGATGGACAGAGAACAATTTTTACACAATATTGAGACAGGAAATTCTTCATAGAAGTGATAGTGCCCCTGCCGGACTGCAATCAGATCTGGACACAAAAATCAGCATCTGAATACACAGTGCACAAGACCATCCCCCAACTCTGTAGACCAGGCTGGCCTCGAACTCACAGAGATCTGCCTGCCTCTGCCTCCCCCACGCTGCCTGGATGTTTTAATTTATTCCTTGAGAATTTCATATATACATACAATGTTTTTTTAATTCAATTTACATCTTGGTCATAGGCCCTCCTTCCCACATCCCTTTCCCCTATTCCTCAGATAGGGGAACTTCCCCTATGCAGACACCCCAGCTCATATATTCACATGAGGACTGAGCTCATCTCCCTCTTCTATGGCCTGAAAGGGAAGTCCCATCAGGGGGAAGTGATCAGAAAGCAGGCATCATAGTCCATGTCATAGAGATCCCCCACTCCCTTAACTAGTGGGCCCACGTGAAGCCTAAGAGGCCCATTGGACTTATCTTCTTGAGGTCTGTGCATTGTAGTATGTCTATCTTGTACTATATGACTAAAACCTGCTGATGAGTGAGTATATACCATGTACGTCTTTCTGGGTCTGTTACCTCACTCAGGATGATCATTTCTAGGTCCATCCTGAAAATTTCATGGTTTCCTTGTTTTTAACGGCTGAATAGTATTGCATTGTGCATACAGTGTATTTTAACCATACTTAAACCCATTCTTCCTTTCATCCCAGACCCCCTTTACATGTTCCCTCCCTACTCCTGTCTTATTGGTTTTTAAAAATGTTTATAGCCCACAGAGTCTAACTAGTAATGCCCTGTGTGTGTGGACAGTACTGGGGTGTCACCCACTTACGGATGGTCAGCCTCCCAGAGACACACCTCTACAGAAAACCAGTTCTTCCTTATCTAGCAGCCATCAGTTGCCAAAAGTTCCTCATCGAGGGGTGGGAGCTAGTATGCCCCTCCTCCATTCAAAAGTGTGGGTTTTATTAATGGAGACAGTTTATTGAAACCTGACAATCACTTGGTTAGAGATTTCTGTTGTTGTTTACTCAAAGACAAGGTCTGATATAGCCCAAGCTGGCCTCACATTCATGACTTGGGATGACCTTGAACTTTTGATACTCCTGCTTCTACCTCCCAAGTGCTGGAATTACAGGCATGCACCACCACTAGCTGGAAATATCACCTTTCAAGCTGCAACCGAACCATGACCTTGTTTATATAAAATGTCTGTGTTTAGTGCACACAAAACCATGCTGAGGTAAAGGAAGTTGACAGAGTGAGGACTGGGTTGAGGGATGGGCAGGGCTTTGTTGCTGGCCTGGAATTCAGTGTGTTCCCGGGCCAAATCGGTTCCTCTTCCCAGGCCCTGCTTCTAGTCTATAAAACGGGGCCAGATGGTTATCTGTAATGTCTGTTCTCTCTCGTACAGGCTTGTAGTGTCTGATATCAAGCCAGAATTCAGCTATCAATAACTTCCAAATACTAACAGGCGTATTTGGAGTGAGGAGGCAGAAAGAGTTCATTTAGCTCAAAGTGGCTGAGAGTTCAGGTTCTGAACATAAAACCAAAACAACTTAACCATTTCCCATATCCACCTGGAAATCGGAAACAGAGACAGCAACAAATGAACAAAACACTGACAAGAAACTAGAGGAGCCTTTCTACTGTTCCTTCTATCAGTGTGTGTGGTTCCTGTGATGACTCTAAAATGACCACAACAAATTCGATGGGTTAAGGTGATACAAATATGTCTGCATTGCTGTTCAGTGGCTGCCAGGGATCAGTTCACGCTGTGGTTCCAGAGGAAAGGAGATTCCATTTCCTTCTCTCCAGCTCCAGGAGGCTGGGAATCAGGAGGCCTCTGCTTCCATCCCTCACTTTCCTGCCTCCTGCTTCCCTTATAAAAACTCTCCAGTCCTCTACCTTGGGGGATCCAGTACAATCTCTACATCAAAGTCCTAGGAAGCTGGAGAGAAGTCAGCAGGAAAGGCTTTTGGCAATGCACCCCTCCCCTATAATTAGCAAGTGTAAAGCTAAAGGCTGGCACTGTAGGACTAATTACTGGTCTCAGGACTTGAGTCATATCTTTTGCCACAAGAGGACACATGCAATCTTGAACTCATACCCAGAAATAATTCCCTAAACCAGACAGCTATCTGATACGAGCACAGGAAGCCTAAGTCTTTTATTTATAAGATTATGGGGGTTTTCTGAAAAATAACAGAGATGTCCCATCGCCCTCTTGTATAAGAGTCAGCTGGATCAGGCCTGTCAATGGCTTGTACAGGACAAAGACCTGCAGAAAAAAGCCAAAAGTTCCAAAGCCCTCAGAAATACTGTCAGGGGCTGGAGAGATGGCTCAGAGGTGGAGAGCACTGGCTGTTCTTCCAAAGGTCATGCGTTCAATTCCCAGCAACCACATGGTGGCTCACAACCAACTCTAGTGAGCTCTGGTGCCCAGCACACGTGCGGGCACAATGCTGTATAAATTTTTCTTTTTTTTACAAAAAGAAAAAAAATCTGTCAGGCTGCCTAGACTGTGCCACCCAGTGCCCCCTTTAGCAGTGTTCCACTCACCGTAGAGAAAATTCTTTATTCCATCATCATTCCACCTCTCTTCTACAGTGCACTATGTGTCTCATTTGACTTAATTTGACAGAGATAGCAAGGGAACTAAAGTCACTTCAGAGAGACCTGGGAGAAGGGGGTGGGATAAATTCTGGTGACATCTGCTTTTTCTTCCTGGTTCCAACTGGATTTGCTTTGTCTTCATTGAGACCATGCAATCCCCTGCTCCTTTGTGCTTACCGTTCCCTTATCAAGTGCACTTCTGTATTGGGCTGTTGTGTCCCCTTGCTTTCTTATTGTAGAGACTATATGCCTCAGGTCCCTTGCTTTTGTTTCCTTCAATATCCATGCTAACCTGCCTAACTCGTGTCTTTTTCTTTTTACTCCTCTCCTTTTTTTCTGAGACAAGGTTTCTCTGTGTAGCCGTGGCTATCCTGGAACTCACTCTGTAGACCAGGCTGGCTTCATTGTATATCTAAGACAAGCAATTGTACCTTTACTGTGTACCAACAAAACAAAACAAGATCAGTTCCAGGGTGAAACTTGGTTTCTGTCAGCCAAGGAAATTCCGGAGTCAGACAAGTCATATTTCACTTGATTTCCAGACTCCAGACTAAAGGGTGAGGGCTGATCTCATCATTCACTAGTGTTGGTGAAGAAGTGGAAGGGCGTGTTCTCTGTGCGCGCCTTGTATCCTTTCTCTACAATATGGGCAACTCCCCTTCACTCCCTATTTACTCATCCATCATAACTGCAACCTTAGAAACTGGAAGCTAACCTGACCTAAGAGTTTGAGTTTTGTTTACCTTTTTCTGGAAATGGTTAGGCAAATGTTCTAGGGTAAAAGAACCAGATTCATGCAATGGATGAATCTTAGCAGTTTAAGTTAGATGTTAGAGAAGTAGGATAATGGGCCATTTACGCTTTCATTGCATCTTAGTGCTACACCTGTCTGGCAAAACACAAAAAGTGGTCAAAAGTGCCTGTGTTTAGGGTTTTTGTTTTGTTTGTTTTTGACTTCATGAGAAAAGCCCAAACGGCACAGGGATTTTTTTTCTTTTTTCCCCATGAAGGAAAGTGAGTGAGGAGGGGAAACAGCAAATGTGAGAAAGACAGCTAGATGTGCCCAAGCATATTTCTGGTTAAAAAAAAAAATGCTTTTGGTATTTAAAAAAAGTATGGTAAAATATGGTTTTGTCCTATAAGAAAAATATTGCTCCAAAATGTACATAGAGCAATGAGGACAACCCTGGAAGGCTATTTGTAAGAAGGCTGTAGAAATTAAGATAATGTGATGACGCTGGCTATAATTTAAACAAACAAGCAAAAAGTCCAGAGGTCATGGGGTGGGAAGACGGCTCCTGGAGAAAGTGTTTGCTATGCAAGTGGCAAGCTTGAGGAGTTCAAATCCCCAGAACTCATTTAAAAACCGGGCACTATCGTACACACCTGTAATCCCAGCCCACCTACAGCAAGATGGGAATCCCTGAAGTCCTCAATTGTCCAGTGCGGTGAGCTTTAGTTAAAATAAGGTCAACCTCGGGCTTGCGCACAGTTGCCGGCATTCTAGCCTCACGGCACTCAGTGCTCGGACCTAGGATGACTCAGCTTTTACAGAGTCCTGATTTTCAGGCAGTATCAGACAGTGCTGTTGAACCGGGTCTTCAAGAGGCAGTAACCGCTCATAGGATAGTTTTAATGGTTAGAGAGAGCAGGCTTTTGCGGAGAGATCTAGTTTTAAGAACAGGAAAAACAGGTTGGCAACTGCAAAGCCCTGGGCTGGATCCCAGCGCACAAATCTAAGACAAACAAAGGAAAAATACTGCTTCTTAGACGGAAGGACAGAGTCTGTCTTCTAGTATCCGATCTGTCCATCCCCTGGGCTTCGGGGCTTCTTGGTGGCTGAGAGCTGCTAGAAGGGTGCCTACTCTGTGCCGGGTGGAGGCAGAGAGAAGGAAAATGCACCTTCGAAGTGCATCTCTGCCCGTCTGTCTGAAGGTCCCTGCAAAATCAGTCTCCAGCACCATGCCAAACAGGAATAACAACTGTTCTAACCAAGAGCATAGGTGAAATGTGAGACCTCCCAAAGTAGAAAATGGGAGTTTCCATCAACACAAGTCCTTCCTCCTTCCAGAGAGGGACAACCGTCTCAACAAACAAGCCAGGTGATTGATGCTGAAGTAAAGGGATGGTGGAGTCCCAGGGACAGTGGCTGATTACTTTGAAGGATAACAAAATAAACAAAGCTCCTCCCTTCACTCACCCAGAACCTGGGAAATGCGATTCCATGCGGTCACTTCTCCCCGTGGGTAGAGTTTTGCAGTGTTATACGGGAGAATTGATACGCTATGACTACAGTTGCCTTCAAAGGCACCTAGAAAACTTCAGACGGCTGCTAGATACACACTTCAGTCCATTCTCAAGCTAATCCTGTGCGGTTGACAAGGTTTAAGCCCTCCTCAAATTGCTGATGAACCCTGCTTTGCTTTTAACTGCCTTTCTGCGAGACTGTGTACCTGTCCTTAATGGTGACAGTAATAAAGTCTGCTTCTATCTGCTTTCTGATCCCTTGTCTCTCTTATCTTTCAACTGTCCCACTCTGCTACCTTGCAAGTGTGGCAAAGCAGAAGTATAAATATTCCCAGGGAGGCAAAAACAGCAGGATTGAGAGGCTGAGGCTAGACTGGGCTATTTTGTGAATTCTAAGCTAGCCTGGAACTATGCCTCATTTATGGAACATATATGGAGCACATATATGGAACACATATATGGAACATATCTCAGGCTATGCCATGAGACTGCATCTTTTAAAAAGGTATCTTCCTGCATCTTCTTACATGCCTTCAGCCTCATAGGAGTTCTGTATATTTCAGGACCAAAGGCATGGCTTTTGGGCACATTTGCCTCTTCAGGCCAGCTTCACAGTACATCATGGCTCCTTCTGCTTTTCTTACACAAATGCTGTGAGGGCCCGAGCACCAGAATTCTACCCATTCCCTCCTTCCTTCTGGAACTTCCGCTATGTACCAGTGGTCTAATGGCTTCAGGGGAACTCCTCAGGCCCCGATTGATAAGATGGTTTGTGGGTAAAGGCTGCCAAGCCTGACAATCTGAGTTTGATTCCCAGGACCAGAAAGAGAGAATCAGCTCCCACAAGCTGGTCCCCTGACCTCCGCACCTTTGTTGTGGCCCACATACAAACCATACATATCATGTGTACACAGTAAATAAGTAAATCTTTTAAAATAAATGTCTTTTTAAAAGAGGCCAGAACAGACCCCATTTCTTACTCTAAGGGAAGCTGATAAGGCCACAGTCCTGAAGAGATCAATTGATCAAGGGTTACTTTTGTTTGTTTTTTGTTGTTGTTTGTGTGTATATGTGTGTGTGTGAGAGAGAGAGAAGACAAAAATGGCTGAAAGAAGTTATTCTCTCATTTTCTTGCTCCTTACCCCACAGGCTTAAAAAAGAAAATTTCTTTTTGAAGAGCACAAATAATGGTTGAGTTTTCTCAGGATTGGTTATAGGTCATAGATCGGGGACATGAAAACTATAGAAATAAACAATTATTTTGTAAGATATTTTTAAGATCGCAAAAACCTTGAAAAAATTTAAAGAACCTTGAAAATTGCTTGATGAGAACAGAAATGCCTAGTTACAGGTTATAGGTCAAATCTAAATGTCAAAGACCTTGCACTGGGCCAAGGGAGGGACAAGGACAGGGAGTGGCATCCCTTGTCCCTGTTGGCAGAAAGTCATCTAGGCCACTAGCAGGGTCAGGACTTCTTGGGCTCAGGAGAAAACCAGAAGGCTTGCCCAAACAAGCCCTAATTTATGGTATGCCACCAGGAAGAATGTGGTATTACGGATGGTTATCTCTGCAGCAGATGGTATTTCTGGAAGACCTGGGTTGACACTTGAAATATATTTATGTATACATTATGGCTTCCTGAAAAGCAGACAAAATTGAAAAAAAAAATTCACCTGTAAATGAACAAAAGGAGGGAAAGGGCTACAAGTCGTTAATGTCCAAGCCTCTTCCAGCGGAGTCCTTCCAGGCTGATTCCAAGACTTCTTAACAAGTCTCTCCAGGTGGACAGAGCAGATTTCTCGGAAAAAGTGTATTTGGTCTCCCAGGCTAGGAAGCCCGACCTTCTTGCCTGCTCGAATCTACTAAATCTAAGCGGAAGACAAAAGGCGGCAGCTTTAGGATTACCCTATCAGTGTTCCCTCTAAATGGGGTATCTGACTTTGTAGCGATTTTCCTTACCTCGGGAGCGGGGCCGCAGCTTTGGCTGCAGTTCACCTCTTGGTGACAGTTTACCCATCAGATTAAGTGGATGGTGGCAGGGTCAGGCTGCGGCGGAGAAACACCTCCCGACCGAAGCTACCGCCGTTGGATCTCACACAGTGCGCATGTCCAGAAATGATCCTCTTGCGCTAACTCAAACCGGACTGCAGAAAGATTTCTGGCAGGTAGATAAATGCCAGAATTCCTCAGGAGCTCGGGAAATGGGTCCTCATCCGCCGAAAGGAGTCATTTCCCTTGTCTCTGGCAAAAGGGACATACAGTTCCCCACTGACATCCACCTGTGGTCGTTTATCAACCACGCTGGCCTCCATGCTCCCCCAAATCCTATTCACATGCACTCGTTATATAGCTCTTTTCTTGTTTGGTTTTGCGTTGTTTTTTGTTTTTCAAGGCAGAGTTTCTCTGTGTAACCTTGGCTGTCCTGGATCCACCTGCCTCTGCCTCCCGGGTGCCGGGATTGAATCTTTAAAAGCAAATTTCTTCTTTAAAGGGACCAGAACAGACCCCATTGCTTACTCTAAGGGGAAATCCGAGGAAGTCAGGCTGAGTTTTTCCCTCCCTCTGTGAAGAGGATCTGTGGCAGAGACAAAAAGACACTGTCAGCCAAGAGAGAAGAGAGCTGAGGGAAGCTGAGGAGCCCACAGTCCTGAAGAGATCAGTCAATGAACTGACCCATCAAGGGTTAGTTTCTTCTCTGGGTGTGTGTTTCATGTGTGTGTGTGTGAGAGAGAGAATGCCACCACAGCCAGGCTAGTATGTGTTTCACAGCCCCTCACTCTAGCATCCACTCCTCTTCCACGATGCTAGCCCCCAGGCTGGCCCAGACCCCCGCTTCCCTTTTATAACAGCAAGGTTTCCCCCTGCCTTCCCCTAGTGTCTCTCCCGACACTCTCTACTGTTACTTCTTCTTCCTATTCTTATTCTTCTTGCTGTTCTCCTGATTCTCTCTGCTCCCAAAGGATAGCCCTGGCCTTATCCATTCTGCTTCTTTTTCTCTCAGCTCTGGACTCTTCCAGATGACTCTCGATGCTTTCTTTCTCATCCACAATAAAAATCTTGGTCCTACCCATGGAACAGCCATCTTGGTGGTTTCTTTACTGTCCCCTCACTTATACCCACTTTGTACTTTACTATCTTCCCTTCCTTCCTCCCCGGAGGCACAGGAGAAGAATAAATACAACTAGTTATCCCAGGCCTAAAGTGTAGGCACGTGTGTGTGTGTGTGTGTGTGTGTATTAGGGCTATAACTTACAAAGTACCACAGCATGTTCCCTGTATATGTAACCAGAGGGGTGAGGGAAGAAACTATTTCAGAGCACTTGCTTCTGTTAGGAACCAAGCTCTGAACTGACACAAATGCCGTGCTCACCCCCCTCACTTACTCTCAGTGCGCAACTCACAGAGTAGGCCTAGAGACAAGAGGGAGGGACTATTGTGACAAGTCCACACCTGCACCTGCACAGGAAGGTGAGGGAGAATGGCTATCTGATCAGTTCTAGAACTGTTTTCTTTTCCCCAAGTCTAAAAGATAAGAGTCCTGTTTGGAACCTGATTGTCACACAGAGCGATCTTTTATCTTAGTGAGTATATCCTTCAGGGCTTAAAGGTAAGAGCGCTGGGGTTGTAAACCGGCAGCCTGGGAGCAGGGTCCCAATTGTAAGTCTGTTGTGTTTGGCACACAGTGATCTCCTTTTTAAGTGAGTAGTCAACATCAACAGAGCAAAAGATTTACATACACACCTCAAGTGCAGCCATCTGTTGGGAAAGCAAAAGGTTCAGCTCCTATAAGTCCACATTCCAAAGGGACAGAATTGCTGATTTAGGTGGGTCTCAGGGTTGCAATTTACCCCAATCCTTGTCCCCACAGGCCCCACCCCACTCCTATCCAGCAAATTGAAAGCTGCCTTGTTTAGTTCTCCTACCTTAAAGAGCCATATCAGCAAATGGTTGTATGTGCTTATGACAGAGGGCACTGTTAAAACACACACACACACCCCAAATGGGCACTCCATAATGGGGGGGGGGTGTTATTGTGGGAGAGCGGTGGGGGGAGATCATCCTGAGACATCTGGAAGAGTCCAGAGCAGACAGACAAAGTAGACTGGACATGACCAGGGCTAAGGAAGTTGGGACATGGAAGAATCACACAGGTTATGAGTAGCTGTGAGAGGGAAGCCCATGACAGGAGCATCCTGGGAGTTTAAGGTAGAGAAGGATGTGAGAAGGACCAGAAGGCTATCACGGCTTTCAGATGTATAACAACGATGGTTAACTGGGACTGAAGAAGCCTGGAGGCTAGCATAGGCTTTGATAGCTGCCATGGGTATATACCAACAGAGAGATATCTGTCCCTGCTGCCACAAGTCCCTGAGGAATGATGGCTTTTATCTAACCAACATAAATCCTTCTATAATCCAGCTTAAGCTGAGTCTAGACTCAATTTTGGATCTAGTTGGTAGAGCAATCCTTTTGGGGGAAATGGGGTCTCCTTTGGGCCTGGCGATGTTTTGTTCTGCTTTCTAAATAAACCACAGTTCCTTGGCTGACAGAATTGCACTGAGAGGGTGGCGTAATTTGTCTCCATTTCAGGACCAGGCCTGACGTTAGAAGAAAAGTCATCAGTCCCCAGAACTAGGCCATAGGTCACTAATTCCAGGAACAAGACCATAAAATCCCTACCCAAGGAATAGCCTGGAGCTAACCACAAGAATGGGAAAATATCTTATCTCAGGATGGGCATCTGTGCTGGGCAGCTTTACCTCTCCTGTAGTCAAATGTTCATGGCACAGGAATGCAGCCCACTGACCACCTGGACGCAAGCCAATTAGGAATCGACCCTTGTAATTTCCCCAGCACCCACCAACAAGGCTTTAGATTACCTAACCCTTGCTAGAATCCCCCTAGTTTCCTATGAAAAGGCCTGGGCGCCTTTGTCTAGGGTCACCATTTTGTAAAATGGTTTGAGCCCTGCATGCCAGTTTTCTCGAAATGAAACACTCTTGCCTATTGCATATATGAGTGGTGGCCTCCACGTGGTGATTTCAGACTTAACATACACACGGCACAGACATACATGTAGTCAGAACACCCACACACACAAAGTGAAATGACATCCAGAGAATCAGCATCTCTGCTGAAGATCTGTCGGTGAGACATGCTTGCTTAGTACTCAGTACATAGACTGTATCTATGATTAAAAGTTTTATTTTTTTAAGGCTCAAACCTAACAGGAACAAGCTTCATTTAACACCCTTCTCCCCATCCCCCGTATATATTTTCAAGATTAAGCCTAGGATGGGTAACTAGAAACAAGCAAAACTTGTCTATTCAAATATACTTTAGATAGACAGATGGTCTTCAAGCACTTCAGATATCTGCTGAATATGGCATTTAAATGTCTAATTTAAAAAAACCTTACTAATACTGAGACCCCAGCTTCTAGTGGTGACCCCAATCTCTCCAAAGACGTGGGGCACCGACGATTCCACAGGCATTGCGGTAATGCTAACCGTTTGGCTAGACCGCCCCAGTGCCTTGCCTGCTACTAGGGCCCAGCCTGAACTGTGGTCAAACAGGACACAAGAGATGCCTCACGCTGCTTAAGAAAAGTCAAGTCAGTCTCCCAAGTTCCTCCTCCACAGGAAGGCCTCTCAGATTTGCCAGGTCTGGCAGCCAAAAAGACTGGTGCTACCAAGGTTCTATGCCACCAGCGAAAACATTGACACCACAGGAGCCTAGCGGGCTGGCTGTCTAGGTAATGAGTAAGTCTCCATCATTTTAATTGATACATATGCCATTTGCATCATACTTCCTGCTATAATGCATCCTTCTCGGATCTCTGCTGGCGCTGACAGCTAGGCTAATTGCAGGTGTGTTGGCTTGGCAGCAGCAGACAACCACCTCTTACCCCAAGGCTACAACCACCTCATTAGTCCATTTCATATTTAAAACGGTACGTCTTGATTTTTATAGATCTACTAGGTCTCTTGTTAAGAAAAGGCAGACAGGTTTTCTTTGCTGACAGAGTTCATATTAAAATATAAGCAGATTTCCAGTATAACTATTTATTATTCCTTTATTGTTCTCAGTAGTTATTACTGTGCTCACTAATAGCTACCTGTGTCCCTGATAAATGATTAGATGGAAAGAAGAAGGTTTAAGGTCTCTGCAAATTATGATGGTCTAAGAGGGTGTTTTAGGTTGATAAGTGCAAGTTATGAGGGTTGGAGGGTGTGAAGGCTTAAATGGTGATAAGGATGGGATTTGAGGCATAGAAGAGGAATGAGAAAAAGACCAGATTTCTTCCCCTCACTATGCTACTGTTGCAGCAAGACTTCAGAGTTTAGACTTAAAAGTGCTTCTCATTGTGCTAAATTTGTATACATGCAGTCTTCTGAGTAGAGGAGAGAACCAGGTCTGCAGGTTGATCCTGAGAGCGGGCTTCTGGGCTTGAGATGCTGCCATGTTGGCTGTCACTTTTACTGTGTCCTCATGAGCCATGATGAGAGGTGGCTGTCACACTGGTGGAACACAGAGCGCTTGGCTTATTGGCATTAAGAGACTCATTGGGTTGGAAAACATGGGCCATGCCCTGTGCTATTTCTG
>CM053762.1:42601631-42827262 GCA_028658305.1 Pachyuromys duprasi | reverse complement strand
GGGGGAGGCGCTCCTTGCTCCTTCCCTCATTTTCTTCACCGTACAGATGGCTTCGTGACTTCTGGCCTAGAGTGTCCACCATCCTGCAGAGCTGTGGCAATTGTCTGCTCCTGACTGCCTCTCAGCCAGTGTGTCTGATACCTATCCATTTATGGTAGCACCGGGCCCCCAGAGGAAGGGGTTCAGGAGCTCTATCCCAAATGGCACCCCACCTTTTGGCTTCTGACAGGCTCAGATCTGCTCTTGAGATGGCAGAAGTAGGGGGATTCAGCCACCGGCAGAAGCCAGCAGAGGAGAGCTGAAACAAGTAGAAAGTGTCTCTGGGATGTGTGCTGGGAGGAAACCAGATTAGTTTAGAGTGTTAAGAATAGAGTAATAACTGCTCAGTTATTGTGTTGTGAAGCTTATTACTAAATATAAAAGTCTCAGCTATTTATGTGATAGCCAGGTTAAGAGAAACCGAGAAACAAACACAGTTTTGTAAAAATAACTTTAACATTTTGGTTCCTCTTGTTGAGCACCACCTGTAGGCTTAGATTTTCCAAACACCTACTTGATTCAACGCTCTTAAATAGTTCTACCCTCTTCAAAGCCCCTGACCTTCTTGCTGACTAGGGTCGTCGGGTTCTCTAGGGATACCTCCATTCTCAGTCAGGAGACCCGCAGTCCAGTCAAACAATAAAGCAGCAAAACGCAGCAGCAGCAGCAAACAGCAGCAAACAGCAGCAAGCGGTGGCCCCACTCAACAGATGTGGCAGGACTCCACCCAAATGGCATGAGTCTGCCAAAGAGGCAAAACCTCACCACGACAGCTCGAGGAGTTCTCTGGAGCGTTTCTCTCTGCAGAAAGCAGCAAGTCGATGCAAACCGTGGCGAAGCATAGCAATGCAAAAAGCGTTGTCGCGCTGTCTGTGGGCTTCTATTTATCCGAGTTTCCAGCTGACTAACATCACGAGCCTTTTCATAAGGGGTGTTTTCCATGGGGGAGAAACACTCCCACATCCCACACTTGGGACCCAAACAAAAAACATATCCGTGTGATACAACTGACTTTCCGAAGAAACCAGAAACTTCCCCTTCACCTAGACGTCCACAGTTTTTTAAGGTGAAATCTACATCACATACAATTAACCATATTAAGTGACCCAGTTAGAACATTTCCATATTCTTCAAGCCTGGCACATACATATTTGATTCTAAAACATTTCGTCATCGAAATAATCCCTCGTAAATGTTAAACAGTCAATTCTCCACCTGCCTGTACCCAACTGTGTTCTGCCTTTAGGAGTTTCCTCACTGTGGATATCATATGAATGAAGACAATGGGGCTTTTTCTTTTTTCTTTTTTTTTTTTGACTGCTTTACAAGCCTCATATTTTCAAGGCTTGTCACCACAATCGCAGGTACTAACCCTTCAGTTATTCTAATAGATGAACTATATTGTGAATAAAGTTTTGTTTTGTTTGTTTAAGGCAGGATTTCCTTGTGTAGCTCTGGTTGTCCTGGAACCCACTCTATAGACCAGGCTGGCCTTGAACTCAGAGATCCACCTGCTCTGCCTTCTGTGTGCTGGGGTTAAAGGTGAGCACCACCACTTGGGAGCACCAAGTGCTTTTAACCCCTGGTCCCTCTCTCCAGACTCCTAACCTTTCCTCCACCTAGCCGACTACAGAGGGATAACTGGAGGATCCTTTTCCCATTTCCATAATGCCATGCAGATGAAGGTCTAACTCCTTTGTGAGCCACCATGTGGTTGCTGGGAATTGAACTCAGGACCTTTGGAAGAACAGCCAGTGCTCTCAACCTCTGAGCCATCTCTCCAGCTGGTCTAAACCCTGCCCACTCCCTCTGTAAAATCCAAAGTTAAGCTGTAAACCCAAGGACCAGGTAGCTTCCTGGAATGCTGGGAGTTGTACTCCTTGGAAAATAACAAAGCCTCCTGGGAAAATAGGTTGCCTAAGTCCCTGCAGAACAGGTCTGGAGGTCACTGAGCTGGGAATTGCAGGGAGTGGTCCTGACCAAAGCCCATCCTGGTCAGTATTGAATTAAATGCTTGCTTCAAAATGGGCTCAAATGGTGGGATTGGTTTTTTCTCCTCGAATCTTGGAATTAGTCCCCCAGAAGACTAGCAATAGACGTAATGAACTTTCACCATGAATGTGGTCAAGGGTTTTAGGAAAAACAAACAAACAAAAAACCTATTAGCCTCAAATCTCAGGTGGGAAAATGGCAGCACAGTTTGGGGAGGTAATTCTCGGAAGTCCTACAGCTTAGAGGGATAGAAACAACCGAACGCAGTTTAGGTGACTCTGTTTTGCATGTGTGTGGCAAGGTTCTCCAAGTTCTCTGGCGTGGAGGATGGACAGGAAAGGAAGAAGTCAGCACGGTAGGCCTGAGGTTCACAGAGCTCAAGGAAGACCATCTGGCCTGGGTTCCGGCACAGTCGGCCTCCAAGCACTCTTGGACTTGTGGCCCAGTGCTGGAAGGCCCTTGAGGACAAATTTTAGTTCAAGTGGTTTGGCACAGCCTGCAGCGCACCCCTCTTGGGGTTGGATGCAGTAGGTGGGTAAGACACAGGAAGCTACCAGGTGGACGTCCCGTTACTGCTTCTGGCATCCCACCCTGAAAGAGATTGGCCATACTTCCTGTAAGATCTGCGGTTGCCTCCTTCCTCTTGGGAGCATCTTGGAAAAATGCAGCAGCTGCAGAGGCTATTTTAGGTCCAGCAAGGACCCAAAGAAGGTCGTCGCTCGCAGGCCAAGTGAGATTTGCCCAGGACAGATTTTGTGAGATTAAGAGGAGGCTGGTATTTTGTGCTGAGCTCTGGCAAGTGCGCACTTCATGAATATTTAAGTAGACTCAAACAGCCCGTTTTCAACATGGAGCAAATTCAGTTAAGTCACTGCCGACAGCCTCCAAACTGCTGAGTCACACACACTTTTGGTACCGAGTCACCTGCTTGGCCTAACTAAAGGCCGTGGAAAAATACAAATAGGCGCTGGATGTGTGACCCTCAAATAAGTGCCCAGAGACATTCATTCTACTGGGTTCTTTTATTTAATATACTACAAAGGATGGAAGAGAAAACCTTGAATCCAGAGGCAATTAAAATCATTAATTCTCCCAAGTCAAGGGCAGAATTTAAAGAAGCTGAAAATTCTCTGAAATTATTTTATTGGTTCAGCAATTGATTATTGAGGTTTTAAACTTTGTAGTTTAAAAATGTGCTTGGGCCTCAAGATGTATCTTTGTGGTGGAGCAGTTGCTTAACATGTGGGATCCAAAGAAAAGGACAGAAAAAGAGAAAGAAGCCTGGGTGAGGTGTTGGCCATCTGTAATCCCAGCGTCAGGAGCCAGAGGCAGGGGGACTGATGTGAAGGCAGAGGCAGCTGTGCTGCCCGGCAAGACCCTATCTTAAACATCAGGAAAAGAAGTCGAAAGAAAGAAGAGAGGAAGGAAGAAGAAAAGGAAGGAAGGACAGAAGTGCTTGAAGACTGCCAGCCACAGTTACCGTTTTTGACAATTTTATTTCCTTGTTGGATCACAGCCATGCTGGAATTAATTATTAACCATCTTCGTGAGAATTGAGATGACAGTGCTCCACACGCAAGCTTCTGAACACTGAACTTGAAGAACAAAAGGTGGAAAATAGTGTTGACACACTTTTTAAAAACTCTTTTATTTACATTTCTTTTACTTTTCCCCCCCTATTTCACCCCAGTCCCTTCCAACACCCCAACACCAGATCAGAGAGAGAAAGGGTTAGTGGAAGAGAGGACATAGTTGTCATAGCTGCTTCCTGCTGGTTTGGGTCGTTGGGTTCCTTGGAGCCAGTCCACTCCTTGTTTCAGGACATTGCCAACTTCCTGTCTCACTGCATCAAAAGAAACAGGAGCCACAAGGGGCAAGCAGCAGCCCAGCCTCGTTCTTTCTCGGAGCTCCTCCCCACTCTCTGGGCTCTGGCACTTACTCTCTTTCCAGAGTCCTCAGATTTAAACTATCTGCAGCTGGCAAAGGACTCCTCTCAGAGCCTACACAAGGTGAGTGGTTTGTTGCTGTGGACTCTCGGAATCAGTTCCACATCCCACACCTGGGATTGAAACAAAAAGCATGTTTATATCCACAACAAAATAGAGAGGGAAAAATCACACACACACACAAGCTCACCTTTTATTGCAACTGTGTGAGTGCACTCATCACTCTTCTGATGTCTGTGCTTTCTGTCTTAGTGTCTATAATGTGAGCATTTCTGTCCAATGTGAGACTGACTTGGCAATGTTGTTTTAAATCTACTTGTTCCAAACTGAATACTTTGACTTTTTTGACCTTCCTTCACTCTAATATGCTAAGTCACTTTTCTATTTTAAATGTTTTGCAGTGCTGGCTTCTCCTCTTCAACCCCCTCTTTCTCTCCTCCTCTCCCTCTCTCCCTCTCCCTCTTTTCTCATTCTTCTTGAAGACAAGGTTTCACTCTGTAGCCCAGGCTGGCCTGAAACTCGCTGTGTAGGATCATGGTAATCTTCCCACACTGGGATTATAGTCATAAACCAGCCATGCACACAGCTCATTTCCCTGTTTAAAAGTCATGTTTTGACATATCTCCATGTAAGAAATTACTACATAAAACTGTGAGTTTTTTTTTAAAGGCTCCTGGTGTACCTTAAGTAATTGCTTTCCAGGAGAGTTATTCGAAAATCTATATCCTGCCAATACCATGTAAATTCTATTAATGAACCTTGTTAGAAGTTTACGAAATAACCTCAATGTAAGTTGTTTTTCTACATCTTTCGTTTGATACTAAGGACAAACAGTAGATACATATTTACTTTAAGGTCTTTCTTACTGATCTGCACGCACACCACAAACAGATCAGACATATGATCCTTTGGGTTTTTCTGTTTGCAAATTCTGTCCCAGCGTTGGGTCAATTGCCTTTATTTTCTCTTTTCTTCCTCGTTCATTGTGGGTTCCCGTGAGTGAGTACCCTTTTTTTTCTTTTTAGGCAGGGTCTCACCATGCACTAAGAGCTCACTGAAAGCTCAGCTAGTGCCAGCAAGCCCCAGTGAGTCCCCTTTCTCTGTCCCCCACCACAGAGATAGGCCACTCTGTGCCTGCCTTTTGATGGCTTCTGCAGGGTTCCGGCAGGTCCTGTGCCATTTCCCAAAAATCTCTTTTCTTTTTTTTTTTTTTTGTGACTGTTTTTCATGTATATAAGTTGTTGATTTTGTGAAATAAATATGCAATATTTCTGTTGTCTTACATTTCTTTTTGGATTAGAATCTCTGTCCGTTGTAAGCTCTAATCATTATAATTATATTCCTTTATTTTTGTGTCACTTGATCTTCTTTCTTATCTATGCTGAAGTTGTTTCCACATAGCTTTGTCTGATTTTAAAAGTTGCTGGGCTGGGTTGTGACTCAATTGGTAGAGTGCTTACATAAAAGAGAAAGCCTCAGGTTTGATCCCCAGTGTTGCCTAAAACAGGCATGATGGCACATGTGATCCTTTTGGGTGGCATAGACAGAAGGCTCAGCATTCATTGCTGAGGTTCAAGGTCATTGCTGGGATTCCTGTCTTGGCTTTTGCATCCTTTTCACTCACTCTGTGTTGCTTCTGAAGACTGTTCAGTTCCCTCAGCAGGGAACATTCTCTCCCTGCGTGCCTTATTTATGATTTCTATTGTGATCAAACACCGTGACCAATAGCAACTTGGGGAAGAAAGGGTTTTTTCAACTTACAGTTCAATAGGGTTTGGTTCAATTTACAGATGAAATATTAGCATACTCCATCACAGAGAGAAATCAGAGTAGGAACTCAGGGCAGCATCCTGGAGGGAGGAGCCAATGCTGAGGTCATTGGGGAGTGCTGCTTACTGGCTTTGTCCTGTATGGCTAGTTCAGCGCCTACTTTCTTCAACACCTCCAGGACCACCTACCCAGGGGTGGTACCAGATAGAATGGGCTGGGCCCTCCTACCGCATCACTCAAGAAAAGGAACCACACAGACTTTCCCAGAGGCTAAGCTGGTTGGGGGGAATATTCCTCTTCTAAGTGGACAATAGTTGACATAAAACTAACGCACACCAGGTTTCTTTGGCCTCTGATTACAAGACAGCAGAACCTACTATATTTTGAAATACTGTAGCAGATGCAGCCATTGACTTTGAGAACTCTTCTTCCAAAGACGATAGAGGGCCTAGGCTTTGGGGAAAATAAATAGCAAAAATATCTGATTCTTATAGAAGGCGATATATATTTTCATTCTCCCATTTAATACATATATAGTGATGATGACAAGAGACTGCAGAAGCTGAGCACTATGGGTAAGGTAATAAATAAATAAAACGGACATTGTTTTTGTCTCATAGAGCTTATAGACTAGAAAGGATCTTAGATAACTAAAGTTCTGTGCTTCAAGAAACGTCTGTGTTTTCACCTACTCAGAACATAGTGAGCATATAGTACATGTTATGTTGCATCTTAGGAGAGGTGAGTAATGTGCTGAATGAAACTAGACAAGGCTCTTGCCTTCATGGGGCCTGCAGTCTGGTGAGGGAAACTTGAAATAAAAGCAGACACTAGGGCAAGTGGGCTTAGCTGGATTAAGAGAGTCTTTCTTGGGCTGGAGAGATGGCTCAGCGGTCAAGAGTACTGTCTGCTCTTCCAGAGGTCCTGACTTCAATTCCCAGCAACCACTTGGTGGCTCACAACCATCTGCAGTGAAATCTGGTGCCCTCTTCTGCTTTGTAGGCACACATGCAGGCAGAACACTATGTAAATAATAATAAATGTTAAAAAAAAAAAGTCTTTATTGAGGAAGCATTAATTTCTTTGAGAAGTCTGAGGCGAGGCCAGTGTGGCTGTAGGAGCATCCTGTATCTGATGTTATGGTGAGGCCTTGTATGGAGTGGTGGGTGGGCAGTGTATAGCTGACATAGAAGCTCAGTCAAAACCTTGCAGTGTGTTTTCTCAGTGGGCCTCTGGGTTAATGCCTTAGGGCACTTCAGCCATTACATGCCTGGGCCCCAGAACCTTGAATCAAAGAGGCTCACGGCACCAGCAAGCAGCGATGAGACTCACCAGCTAGCACGGCCACTAAAACCAATGACCAGCTTCTTGCCACTTACTGCAATACTGAAGGAAGTGGGTTTGTTTGTATTTTTCTCTGTATCCTTGGCTATCCTGAAACTCACTCTGGCCTCGAACTCAGAGATCTGCCTGCCTCTGCCTCTGAAGTGATGGGATTAAAAGAGTGTGCCACCACTGCCTGACCAACTTTGCATTTGTTATTTATTTTTAGGGCACCTAAATATTTTTATTTTATTATTGTGTGTCTTAGGGTTACTATTGTTATGAGGAAACACCATGACCAAAGCAACTTGGGGAAAGAAAGGGCTTATTTGGCATATGCTTCTATATCACAGTTCTTCATCAAAGGAAATCAGGACAGGAACTCAAACAGAGCAGGAACCTGGAGGCAGGAGCTGATGAAGGGGTGCTGCTCATTAGCTTGCTCCTCATGGCTTGCACAGCCAGCTTTCTTATAGAACCCAGGACCACCAGCCCAGGGATGTCCCTACTCACAAAGGTCAGTAGACACCTTGTGGGAGTCGGTTCCCTCCTTTTACCACGGCACCCATCATGGCATCCAGGTTGTCAGGCTTTGGGGGAAGGTGGGGACAAGTACATTTACTTTCTGATCCATCTTGTTGGCCCAAGAACATTTTTTCTGTACCTTTGTTTTCCAGAGTGAGTGCCCTGTGTATCAGTGGAACAGAATCCTGTCTTGGGAGCCCAGTCACATTTCATTTGCTGCTTTTACGTTCTTCAGCTATTAAATAGGAATGAAAATATTTTCTTTTCAAAGTCTGTACCGAGCACGCGGCTTGACTCAGCAGCTATTCATTAAATTATGGTGATTATTTTTTTCTGTTAAATGGAGACAGCACCAGCCCCGGTTATCCGCTTCAGTGTGTCCCCTTTTCCTTCCCTTTCTCCTCCTCCCTCTCTCTTTCTGTAGCTCTGGTTGTCCTGGAACTCGAAATGTAGACCAGGCAGGCCTCTAATTTGTCCTCCTGTTTATGTCTCCTGATTGCTGGGATTAGACAGGAAACTTTTTCTTTCTTTCTTTCTTTTTTTTTTTTGTAAGACAGGTTCTTTAGTATCCCACTCTCGACTCAAAATAGGATCTTCCTGTGGTCATCCTTCCTAGTGCCGGGATTACAGGCCTGTTTGTCTACTCTGATTGTTAAGTCTTATTTCCTGTTTTGGTAGCCAGAATCCTACTTTTCAGAGGCAAACCGAGTCATTGTATTTATCTGCCCAGCGCGGGGTAAATTGCTCGTGCAGGTTGTTAAAAAGCGGCTTTGCATTTTTCTCTTGTCTGGTGCTGCTCATTTTTAGGATTATGGGTTTTTTTCCATTTGACAGTGTGCTGGCACCAGGGTAGGGAGCGAGCACACCCACCACGTCCCGCCCGGGCCACCAAACAGCGCTCAGAGTCCCAGCAGCCGCGTGCCACCCAGGGGGACCAGCCAATCAGAAGAAATTTGGCCCTCTGCAGTTTCCGTCCGCTCACTAGGAGGCGCTGCGGCGGCCGCGGTGGCCGGGGCTGTCGCGGGCTGGGGCGGTTGGGGCTGGCGGCTGCGGCGATGGAGTGGAGCTCCGAGTCTGCGGCCGTGAGGCGGCACCGCGGCGCGGCGGAGCCTCGGGAGGGGCAGGCGGCCGCGCCACGGCGGGAGAGGGGGGCCTCGGCGCCCGAGGACTCGAAGGGTGACGGGAGGACGCGGAAGCGGAGGGAGAGCGAGGGCGCGAGCCGGGGCGCGGGGACCGCGCTGTCCGAGGCGCGCACGGTGCTGGCGCTCGCGCTCTACCTGCTCGCGCTGCGGGCGCTCGTGCAGCTCTCGCTGCAGCGGCTGTTGCTCAGCCGGACGGCGGGGCTCCAGGGCGAGTTCGACGCGCGCCAGGCCAGGTACGGCCGAGCGGCCGGGCCGCGAGTCCTCTGCGGCCCCAGGCCGGGGAGCCCCGGGTGGGGGAGCGCCGGGTCCCTGAGTCCCGGGTCCCTGTGCCCCAGGCAGTGCTGAGTCCCGGGGGTCTCGGGGCGCACGGTGGCGGGGCGGGGGGCTGGTGATGGAGGGAAGTGGGACGGTCCTTCCGAGGTCTGAGGTGTGGGTTCCCGGGGCTTGCCAGGCTCCCTCTTCCGCTTTCTAGGGGTGGTCAGGTCCACTGAGTTTGCTTTATCATCCACTCTGCCCCACCTGCAGAGGATTTGTTGTTAGCACGCTCCTGTCACCCGTTCTCCGTTCTTGAGTAGCTTATACTTTTTAGTTGGGTTAGTTGTCTGAATTTAAAATGACATGGAGAGTGAGGTTTATGTGCCAAGGCTGCGTTAGAAAGGTCTTTCTGGGATGGTGTTGGAAGCACCACAGCCCCCAAATCCAAAAGCCATGGAGATTTTCAGAGCACATCCATTCAGAATTTTGCCTACTTTCTCAAGTTCGCAGATGTTCTGTGGGTCTTCTGTACTACGGATTGCATAAGGTTTAGCCTTTTTAATTTTTAAAAACTTTCTTATTTTTTAATTTTTATTTGTTTTTTCGAGACAGGGTTTCTCTGTGTAGCCCTGGCTGTCCTAGAACTCACCCAGGCCTCAAACTCGCAGAAATCCTCTTGCCTCTGCCTCCTAGGTGCTGGGCCAAGGGTTTAACCTTTTAAAATGACCTTAGGTGTACTTAGAAATGTGAACTCTGGGATACTGAAACTGGTGACTTAGACTAGAGAAAAACTAAGCTAGCAGGAAGTTTTCATCTACTGTTGTGTTTTAAAAGCTGCTTTTTTGGATGCAGTGCTTTGGAAACACTATTTTCTTAAGGGTTTTAAAAATTTATTTATTTATTTGCACAGCACCCTCAATCTCCCCCTCAGTCCCCTACCCCACCCCCTTTGGAGTGCGGTAAAAAGGGGATCCCCCTGCATTGGAGTAGGGTCAGTTTTGGCCTGAAGCTATTAGGTTTGGTGTGTACAGCAAGAGGCTGTGTTTATTCCTTTCAGGTTTGTCTTGTCTACTTGATTTCATCCTGTGGTTTTACTCATTGGTTTCGGCCAGTTAGATCCAGTAAAGAACAACCCATAACTGGCCTTAGGAGCCAGGCCTTTGAAGTTGTGTTGGCCTGCCTGGCCTTCAGCAAACACACATATTAAATATAAGCTCTAGTCTTGGTACTGATTTGATGTGGTGTCAGTGGAGAAAAGTTTGACAGCATTATTAGTTCCTGGAATGCAATATAAAATGATGAAGCTTTGGGATGTCTTTTTTTTTTTTTTTTTTTTTGAGTACCTTTAGTCTCAGCACTCAAAAGGCAGAGGCAGGATGATCTCTCTGAGTTTCAGGCCAGCTTGGCCTATAGTGAGTGAGTGCCAGGGCAAGATGTGTGTGTTGGGGGGAGGGGAAGGGTCACAGTTTGTTTGTTTTAATGTGAGAAGTCAGAAGAACTAAACTTTCTGAGGTAGGAGAAGCATAGTGGAAAGTTGCTCCAAGATGTGTTGATTTTAAGTTTGCAGGAGTTTGTCATCATCATCCTTTTGATTGTTTCCAGGGATTATCTGGAACACATAACGGCCATTGGCCCCAGGACTACAGGAAGTACAGAAAATGAAATTCTGACGGTACAGTACCTTTTGGAGCAGATCAAACTGATAGAAGGTCAAAGCAACAGCCTTCACAGCATTTCAGTAGATATACAACATCCTACAGGTTCCTTTAGCATTGACTTCTTGGGGGGGTTCACAAGCTACTATGACAACATTACTAATGTTGTGGTAAAGCTGGAACCCCGAGGTGGAGCCAAGCATGCTGTACTGTCTAACTGTCACTTTGACTCAGTGGCAAATTCACCAGGTATGTACTTGTATTTAGTCATTTAAAGTCACTACAGCCCAGAAAGCTTATTAACTTAGCCCTGACATGTTTGAGCAGTTATAGGGACCATTTTTCTTAGACCAGCATTTTTGCATTGTGATCAAAGGCAAGTTAAGTAGTACTGCCTTAGAGTCTAACAATTTAATATTCTCTTAAGTTCATTATTATTATTACTATTGTTATTGTAATTGATTTAATGTGGCCAACAAGCCACATAACAGCACATGAGATGTTTTTGGTAGACCCAAGTAGCCTTATTAGATCACCAGTGTGTCTGTCCACTTGTAAGACACAGCCAAGGGTTGCAATAGGCTGTGGGGGTACAGGGTGAGGGATCCTTGTGTTTAAGGGATACATGGATTGAAGGACATTACTTCTAGCAGTTTCTGGTCACTTGAAAAGGTAAAGTTAATGGTCCACTGAAGGTCTTACATACTGGTAGAATACTTAATATTGTGCTTTCAGTAGACATTGGCAAGATGGAAAACTTGATTTTTAACAGTGTTTGACATAATACAAATCTGTCAAATCAGTGTCAATCTTCTAAATTGAATTTGTTTTTTTAAAAAATAAGATTTCTCAGAAACATGATTTCAATAATTCAAATAGGTTTCGTTTGTTTTTGTTTTTCAGTGTTTTGAGACAGGGTTTCTCTGTGTAGCCTTGGCTGTTTGGGACTCGCTTTGTACACCAGGCTGGCCTGGTACTCACGATCCACCTGCCTCTGCCTCCCCGAGTGCTGGGATTACAGTGTGCACCACGGTGCCTGGCTTTTGAATAGTTTTTTTGATGTGACCTGAGGCAAGACTCTGGTTCTCTTTTTCCTTGTGGCACCAAAGAGTGCCAGCTGCATTGGCAAGACTACTGGTAAGAAAAGCATTTAAAACTTTCTTCAGCTGTTTGATAGGATATTGGTTGAAGTGAATATATAAAAAAATTAAACCAAAAGAGGTATTAAGCTTCCACATAAATCTCAAAAAACAAAACAAAACAAAACAAAACAAAAAATCAGCATTACAGTCAATGGTAGTAGCTTGGAGATGGAGAGATTCATTAAGTCTGAAAGTTGGAGATCAAGTTCTTCCAGAGTGTGGAGGTACCGATGAGGTCATGAACCACAAGGGTTATTTCTCTTTTGAAAAAAATATGTATTTTATTTATATGTGTATATTTATATACCCGTGTGTGTGTATGTGAATGTATGTATGTATGTATGTATGTATATATGTATATATGTATGTGCATGTGTGTCCAGAAGAAGGTGTGTCAGATTCCTTGGAGCTGGAGTCCAGTTATCTGTGAACAGTTGTGGCTGATGTGGGTTCCGGCATCTGAACTGCCGTCCTCATGATTGAACAGCAAGCAGTCTTAACTGCTGAGTCATCTCTCCAGCTGCAAGGATTTTTAAAAATTTTTTTTTTATTTAGAGATGGTGATGTTTTTGGAAAGTATTAGAGAGTAAAACAAAAATCACTACTGAAATGATATAATGTGAAGCCTGCTCATTGCACTTAAGTTCTGAAATCTTTTATCACGTTCGTAAATTTCCATGACTGTCTCTTATATGGACTCATGTCTAAACTAGTGACATGCATTATCTTTAAATTTTCTTCTCTGTGTACTCACATAAACATTCACAAATAGACTATAAAAAAACCCCCACAGCTAACGTAGGCAGATTTGAATAGAAAGTAGCACTTTACAATGTCATCCTGAGATTGGAACCTAAGAAGACCCCTTCTCTGACTGGTCCCCACTGGGGAGACACAGAGTTGGGGTGGGTGCCAGACTTCCTGACCAGGAGAATACCTGAGTATTGGGCCTTTCAGCATATTGCTTAACTTATTCTTTCTTTAATTCTTAACTGCTGAATGGGGACATAATAATAAATTTCCTCATAGTGTTGCTCAAAGGATTAAGTATGATGAAAACATTAGGATAGCATCTTTCAGGGAGAGCCTTTCCTTGGTGGTGGTTCTGTTGGCAACAATACTTCTGGATTGCTTGAGTGGATGGCAGGCCCAGTATAACCATCTAGAGTTACATAAGATACAAACTAGCCTTAACTTGATGAAGTGATACTGTGATGGAGACCTTTCTATGGGTTTAGAATATATTTTGCTTGTTAAGAAATCAGTATCCACACCTTCATTAAAAACAAGGCAGAAATGCCTTAACATATGCCAGGGACACTAGAAAAAGTCACCCTGTGCTCACTATTAGGGTGCTTAAATTCCGGAAAGGGATGCATGCATGCTGTGGTTATTTAAGAGCTTTATATTAAAAAGACTGGATATAAAGGCATCAGTCAAATGTAGAACCTTCCTGATTTTTCCTTTCCCTTTCATACTTCTTATATGGGATGGATCCTTATAAGAAAAGATACTCAAGAGAAAAGGAAACAGTCAATGCCATGCGTACTTCTACTTTGAAGAAAAAAGTGTTAATGTTTGCTTGGTATCTGAGTGATACCAAGGGAAAAGGAGCCATTTTAAAGAAGTGGTTCAGCTCTCTGGCTTATATATTATCTTCATCAAAGAATGATCCTTTTTTTGAAAAGTGACAAGGAGAAAGAACTGGGTTTGGGTGTAACTTAGCGGTAGAGAGAGTGCCTAGTATGTGCCAGGCCCAAGTTCTGTCCTTTGCGCTGCAGCTCAAACAAAACCAGATGAGATCCCAGACCAAAGCAAGAAAACCCATTAAAAATAAAAATAAAAAAGGAGGAGAGACCTATTATCTATGTGGGCAGCAAATTATGGGAAGTGACATAGATGGGAAGTCAGTGTAGTTGGTAAAGTTGCTGCCTGCAGGCTCTTCAGCAGCTAAGGTTGTCTTTGGAGGTTAACCTTTGTCCTTCCGGGTAGATGAGGAGGTGGAACACCTGTGTTTAGCAAACGGGAGGAGGGCAGGGAGCTTTTCTGTATCTGGGTTTCTTTCAGCACCAAAGAGCCTTCCAAAGAGCCTATGTTACTATTAAAGTAATATATTTCGAATGGCCTTTTCTGCCGCTCCTCACATAGTGCCAGGTGCACAGGTTACATGTGGAGTCCACCAATGAAAAGATTCTCTGGAGAGCCCTTAGAATGTTTTTTTACACCCCTGCTCTTTTTCTTAAGACAGGGTCTCATGCTTGCTACACCGAGGGTGACCTTGAACCTTCTGATCTGAGTGTGCCACCATACATGGTTTAAATGACTAAATATATATATATATAATATATATAATATATATATTTTTCATATTGAATCTATGGCTTCCTGCATGCTAAAAAAATGCTCTATCTAGTTTAGAAATAATTTTTACCTAAAATTTTATAACACCCATGCTGATGGTGTGAAGGAAGCCCCTGTCAATAATAAGCTAGGAGTAGCTTTTCACTCGTGCACCAATATTTGTCACCTGAATCCTAGTGTGGGTTAGCTCAGTGAAGCACGAGTATTTGTGCGTGGGTGCACACTCTGCTGCAGCTGTAGCCCAGCTTCAGGAGTGTCATGGAGACATCCTCAACAGTGCAGTCGAGGCTGGCCTGAGTCTTAGGAGCAGCTCCCCTGCTTTCGCCTAGGGGCAGGGGTCCCAGGCCGGCACGCTGGGCTTGTTTTCCTGCATGTATTATTTTAAAGTTTTCACAGTGTTTCTGGACCCGGGAGTTGATACCCGGGAGAAGTGATGCTGCAGATGGACCTTGTGTCTTCTCAGGTTGGCTGTGTGCTGCCAGGCCACGGGTAAAAGAGACATTTGAGTTATTTTGGGGTGGCTTCAGTTTCAGGATTGATTCTAAATGGAAAGGGATGCCAGTTAGTCATTTGGCCTTTTTACTGTCCTCTTTTTAAAAGGTATTTTGACCCTTTTCTGTTCTCTAAGACATTAGAATTCCTTAAAGTAGGGAGGAGGAGTGTGAAGTTTAATTTGTTAATCAGCTGTATAAAGGTGAATGTTTTTAAATTTTACTTCTACTTTGAATAAAAAAGTGTTGTTTGCTTTTTATCTTAAACAGAAAATGTTTAGTTCATATGTTTTCTGAAAAATGGCACACAGTACGTATGTCAGCTCATTCTCTGCTCTAATAGTAATTAGGTAACTGATATTTTGACTAATGACTAAAATATAATCCGAATAATCACCAAGAGTCTTTTTAAGCAGAAGTGGGATTTGGAATATGGAGTCGTGGAACAAGCATTTTTCTTTACCTGGTTACAGAGCCTTCCCTAAGTTCTCAAAGCTAACCTGGGATGTTTCCCAGGCACCAGGCATTTGGAGATGTGCAAAAGCCTGTGGAGTGGAGTGATCAGTCTGTGTTCTAGACCTGAAACAGTGAAGAAGTGACAGAGATAGAATTCACTCCACACTTCCCTGCTCTTGAGTTCCTCAGCACTCGCCACGGCCTCACCACGTGCACGCCCAGAAGTGCTACTGCCTGAGTTGTGGGAGTGTCCGCGTGCTCTAAACTCCTGTGAGGAAAAGAACCAAATGCACGGAGACAGACTTGTCTGCTGGGCTCCAGTGAGCCTCCCACTCCCATGTAGCCCAGTCTTCCTTTCTGCCTCAGCCCCGACGCCTGTGATATCCGCTCCTCTGTATTTCAGTCTATGGTAAAGGATGAGGACACCTTTGAACATCGAACAGTATTAGGAACTACTTCAAAAATTAGCAATAACTTTTTAGTGTTAGTAAATAGCCAGTCAGTTCGTTTGACTACCTCTCACAGTGCTTTTAAAACCAGCAGTTGGAGCCCAGTGCTTGAAGGTGCCTGCCACCAAGCTACCTGCCTGCGTTTCGACCCACATGATTGAAGGAGACAATGAACTCCACAGATTGTCCTCTGACCTCCATATGTGCCATATTGTGGCAAGTGTTCTGCCCCACTCCTTGCACACAAAAAATACATACAAATGATAAAGTAGTGAATTTCATTAAAAACTAGAGTTCTTTTTATAATCTTGAATTAATATGATTTTCTGGTGTAGAGGCTGGAGTATCTGACTGAGTGCTATACTCTGTCTGTCTCTCTCTCTTTATTTTATTTTATTTTTTTGAGAAAGGGTTTCTTTGTGTGATAGCCCTGGCTGTCCTGGACTCGATTTGTAGACTAGGCTGTCCTCGGGCTCACAAAGATCTGCCTGCCTCTGCCTCCTGAGTCCTGGGATTAAAGTGTATGCCACCGAGCCCGGCTTCTTCTTTTTGTATTATTTTATTTTATTTTGAGACAGGGTTTCTCGTGTAGTCCTGGCTGTTCTGGTCTCGGTTTGTAGACCAGGCTGGCCTTGGTGCTGTACCTTTGCAATGCTGGGACAGGGCACAGTTCCCTCTTCCGTGTTTTATCATTCAGGTGCCTTCTTTGTACTTTTCCATGACTTGATCCCTTTGGAAAAACTTTAAAAAAGTATAGCTTGTTACTCCCTCTGTACTTGTGAGTGCTGCAGCTCTCATGATTTGGAAGGGGAGTCGAGGAAGTGGGAGAATGGAGGAAGCCATGAGTGCCAGAAGTGAGCCTCCTCCAGAGGGTGGGGAGGAGGGTACGTTCCAGTTGGCCTCGGGCTCCGTCTGGGTGATTCACTCCACAGCTCTTGAGTGTACGCTGTTAGTCGGTTTTTCTGACAAGGATCTTATGGGGCTTGTCTTTGTTGCACTCCGTTGTCACCCTGTGATGACAGAGTTACGCTTCTGGCCATGCAGTTATAACGAAGCTGCTCTGAGGGGAAAACTCCGTCCCGCAGCAGTAGTGAAAAACACTGTAACCCTGAGAAGTGCATCTGTTTTCCTGATTCCAAGGTGCCAGTGATGATGCAGTTAGCTGTGCAGTGATGCTCGAGGTTCTCCGAGTCATGGCAGCGACTTCAGAGCCCCTGCAGCACGCTGTGGTGTTCCTCTTCAATGGTGCAGAGGAAAATGTCTTGCAGGTAAGGCTTTACTGTTTTCGAGTATTTGGGCTGAATAATAATGATTAGTAACAATGCGTTTTAGTAGTGCTATGACTAATATCATAAAAATAATATGCAAAATAAATACTGTACCCTGTCAGTACTTTAAAAACACTGATAGATGCAGATGGGCGCAGTGTGTTAGAGACTCAGCTGAGAACAGCTCATCTTGCTCTAGTGTGTGATTTTTTTGCTTGTTTGTTTTCACTTTCAGTTTTTGAAATAGGGTCTTGCTTGGTCTCCCATGCTGGCTTGGCACTTGTGATCCTCTTGCCTCAGCTTTCTGAGTGCTAGGATCACACACATGTGCCACTGTGACCAGAAGAGTGTCTGATTTAAGGGCTTTTTTAATGGCATAATTACTCTTTTCTGATCTTTTTTAACCCTCGAGTTTCAGAGAGATGATTTGAGGAAGGTACACAGTATGAATGCCTAATCATACCAATTGTTTGTATTTTCTTTTCTTTGATTTTTCTTTTAATTTTTTCATTGCATATCCTCACAGTTTCTTTTCACTTGGCAAACTGAACACCATCATTTTATTTAGGAAGATGCCTTTAGAGTCTGCTTTTGAGAAGTGGTTATTTTGTTCTCGTAGTTCCTACCTTTTTGAGATAGCCATTCTGTCGTACAAATAAGAAAAATAAAAACTTAGTTTAACAGATGGAAGGGGAGGAGGACCCTCCCCCATCAGGGGAGGGGCATGGGAGAAGATGAGGGAGAGAAGGTTGGATTGGGAGGGGATGAGGGAGGGGCTATAGCTGGGATACAAAGTGAATAAACTGTAATTTATAAAAAGAAATGAATTTAAAAAAACGTAGTTTAACCTACACTTGTTTTCTTTCCTTATTAAGGCCAGCCATGGTTTTATTACTCAGCATCCCTGGGCCAGTTCTATTCGAGCATTTATTAACCTAGAGGCAGCAGGTGTAGGAGGGAAAGAACTCGTGTTCCAAACGGGTATGTGAAGTGTGTACTTAACATTTCAGTGCAATTCTAATTTTATGTTAATGGAAAGTTTTTTAGTAGAAGTAATCTCTTTAATGAGCAATCTCTTGATTGAGGTTTATTTTTAAGGTGTGAGATAATCTTAACTTGTCTTTATGAATTTTTTGTGTATGTATGTGTTCAGTAAATGGACACGTTGGTCTGGTGTATGTCTGTGTGTGTGTGTGTGTGTGTGTTGTTTGTGTTGTGTGTGTGTGTATGTGCTTGTAGTAGCTGGAGGTGTTAACATCAGGTGTCTTCTTCAGTTGCTTCCTACCTTATTGAGACCGAGCTTTTTGCTGAACCTGGAACTCATCCGTTCAGCTAGGCTCACTGGCTGTTGAGCTACAGGAGTCTGCCTCCCGTGTTAATTTTTTAAATCAAATAGTGTGAACAGCAGCCCCTCCTGTATAGGACTGACTACATGCAAATGTTATTTGGAACGTCGTATACACATTGTTATTTAGTTCGAGTACATGCTGCTACATTTCTAATTTATACATGAAGAACAGAGGTGGGAGAGTTTAAAACTTGCAAGGTTTCACAGTTGGTATATGACAGCATGATTGGGACCTGAGTGATTTAGGTTCAGCGTCAGTTTAGAGCAAGTAAGGATTGTAGTATATGGTGGTTGGTTTATTTTTTGGCAACATGACACAAATTAGAGTTATCTGAGAAGAGAGAACATCAGTTAAGGACTTGCCTCCATCAGATTGACCTGTGCGCCTGCCTATGGGCATGTCCTTGATTAATGACGGATGTGGAAGGGCCCAGCTCACTATAGATGGTACCACCCCTCGCAGGTAATCTTGAGTTGTATAGGAAGCAAGCTGAGCAAACCGTGGAAAGCAGGCTAAAAAGCAGTCATCCCTTCAGGGCCTGTGCTTTAGATTTTGGCTTCAGGTTCCTGACTGGAGTTTCTCTCTGGCTTCTGTTTCGATAGACTCTATAATCTGTAAACCAAATGAGCCCATTTCTCCCCAAGTTCCCTTTGGCCAGTGTCTTACCACCACAGCGGAGAAGCAGATGAGGACATAATACAATGTGGATATTGTTTTTATGAATTGTTGATAACTCTGATATAAAGTATTTAAAAATCATAGTTATTAATTAATGAGAAAATTTACCCACAGTTTAAGGGATTTAATTCCATCACTGAGTTAATTTGGGTGTCAAGAAACCCAGTAAATATAATAGCCAAAGAGAGTTTAAATTTTAGGATGAAGCTTTCCTTAAGATATCAGGGTATAATTGCTAAATAACATGGACTTGTCATTTTTTTTTTCTTTTTCTTCCCAAACATGCTTTCTCTTGTAGCCCTTGCTGTCCTGGGCTCATTTTGTAGACCAGGCTGGCCTTGAACTCACAGGGATCTGCCTGCCTCTGCCTCCTGAGTACTGAGAATAACACCTAGCTAGGACTTGTCATCTCTTATTTTTTTTTTATTAAATCTATACTAATTTTTTTAATTAAAAATTTTTTTCTTCACAATTTATTTATTATACATCCTAATTGAAGCCCCCTCCCTCTTCCCCTCACCCCCTTCCCCTAGTCCATGGAAAGGGGGAGTTCTCCACTATTCCATCTGCCCAGAGCTTGTTAAGTCTCATCAGGACTGCCTGGATCCTCTTCCTCCATGGCCTGGCAAGGCCGCATCATCAAGTAGGACTTGTCATCTTAGCAGAGTCTAGAGCAAAAGAACTTGCTCAGCAGGGCCTGCTAAGACCTGATGCTGGAAGGCCCACCTTCTGTCCTGCCACTGCTAGAAATATGGGCAAAGGCATCAGTCCATTTCAGCCACACATAGACCCTCTGTGAAAAGCTGCTTTTTATTGTTGTTTGAGTCAAGACAGTCTGACTTTGTTGGCCTGGCTGCCCGGAACCCCTCATCCCTCTACCTCCAGCTTCAGAGTGTCAGTATTATAGGTGTGTGCTATCCTGCCTGACTTGTCAGGAGTCTTAATAGTAAGAAGTGTTTTGTGTGAGAGGGTCTAGAGGAGGAAGGCAGTAGAAACTTACTTTGTAGATCTTTAAAAGACATTGTATTGTTTAAGTTTTGAAATTACACTAAGTACTAAATGCTTTTTGTAAACTAAAAAGCATCATATTTCAATACTCTCTCAAATTTACTTTAAATTCTTTGAAACTGGACTTGTATTGTATTTCAGTTACATCTTTAGGAAGTTCAGGGCTGCCAGGTTGGTGGTGTAGGTCTTTAACCCCAGCATGTGTTGGGCAGAGGCAGGCAGATCTCCAGGTCTACATAGGGAGTTCCAGGTCAGCCAAGGCTACCTAGGGACACCTTGACTCAGAACACACACACAGACAGACAGACACACACACAGACACACACACAGACACACACACACACAGACAGACAGACACACACACACACACACAGACACACACACACACAGACAGACAGACACACACACACACAGACAGACACACACACAGACACACACACACACACACAGACACACACACACACAGACAGACACACACACACACAGACACACACAGACAGACAGACACACACAGACAGACAGACACACACACACGAAAATCAGGGTCACAAGGTGAGATACAGCAAGACTTTTTTAGTTCTCAAATTTTTCTACTTTCTCTTTAATCAGTGAGAAGCAGCGGAACGCTATTATCTATAGGGATAGGTGCTGTTATCCCCCTCCCCCCAGTTTCTTGGATTTCATTCAGGACAGGAGGAACATATTCAACAGCTGCCAAGTCAAAAAGGACAGCAGAGAAGAGTGAGCACGGAGAGCAGTGAGTCTCACCTAGAGCAACAGCATGTCTTGTATACTGCCCCTTTTATGTAGCATCCTTTTCCTGTGCTCTGCTGCCCAGTCTCATAGTTTAATCCAAATGCTTCCTGGTGTTTTTCTCTGTAGATTAGTGCAGTCTACACACATAGTTTGAACAGTTGACAACACATTTACCTAAAATGAAGTCCAAGCTCAAGGCAATTCTTTTCTAACATCTATTGAGTGCCTACTTTTCCTGGGTCTGGTTAGGCCTAAGGCCTTTCTTTTTTAATTTATTTTTTATTAATTATAGTTTATTCACTTTGTATCCTGACTGCAATAAGCAGCCATCCCTCCAAGGCCTGTGCTTTAGATTTTGGCTCCAGGTTCCTGACTGGAGTTTTTCTCTCGTCCCCTTCCAATCTCTTTCTCCCTCCCTCTTTCATTTCCTCCTTTGTCCCTTCCCCAGTCCACTGATAGGGGAGGTCCTCCCCCCCCTTCCCTCTGACCCTAGCCTATCAGCTCTCATCAGGACTGGCTGCATTGTCCTCCTCTGTGGCCTGGCAAGGCTGCTCCCCCATCACGGGGAGGTAATCAAAGAGCCAGCCACTGAGTTCATGTCAGAGACAGATGTCCCTGTTCCCATTACTAGGGAACTCACTTAGACACTGAGCTGCCATGGGCTACATCTGTGCATGTGTTCTAGGTTATCCCCATGGACCTTGGTTGGAGGTCTCAGTCTCAGAAAAGACCACTATGCCCAGATTTTTTGGATCTTTGCTCTCCTTGTGGAGTTCCTGTCCCCTCCAGGTCTTTCTATGTCCCCTTCTTTCATAAGATTCCCTACACTCTGCTCAAGTATACAAGGACATTTGCTCAACCATATTTGTAGCAGCTTTATTTGTAATAGCCAGAATCTAGAAACAACCCAGATGTCCCTCAACTGAGGAATGGATACAGAAATTGTGGTACATTTACACAGTGGAATACTACTCAGCCATTGAAAACAAGGAAATCATGAAATTTGCAGGCAAATGGTGGGAACTAGAGAAGATCATCCTGAGTGAGGTATCCCAGAAGCAGAAAGACACACATGGTATATACTCACTCATAAGTGGATATTAGACTTATAATATAGGATAAACATACTAAAATCTGTACACCTAAAGAAGCTAAGCAAGAAGGAGGATCCTTTGTCAGATGTTCAATCCTCATTCAGAAAGGCAAATAGGATAGACATCGGAGGAGGGACTAGGACAAGAGTGTACCACAGAGGGCCTCTGAAAGACTACCCAGCAAGGTATCGAAGGAGATGCTGAGACTTAGCCAAACTTTAGGCCTAAGACCTTAATCTTCATCTAAATGTATGTAGCTTTAAATAAGAAATCTCCAACTACATGGAATTTCAAAGTGATTGTATTAATCTGGAAGCAAATGAGCAAAGTTAACACCAGCTTCAAGTAGAAAGTGGGTGTCTGTTGGGGGAGCTAGGGGCAGTGTGCCCATGGAGTGGTGGTGCGGGGGGAAATGTCTGGCGTTAGTCTGAGCTTTCCATTGCATTGAAAAGCTGCGGACTGTGTTGGCATCACTGCCCTGCTTGCTCTCGGGAGCTTTCTGTATTGTTAGTTTTCTGTGTATTTGTTACTTTAAGTAATAAATCCCCAGTGCTTCAGTATATAACCCATTAAACATTTTGCTCATTCTAAAGTCCTTATATTTTAAGATTTACCTCCCTGGAAGGAACCCATAATGTTTGCTGATACCCATAACATATTCCCCCTTATCTGAATTTTATACTGTTCTTTCCTTCTAGTTTTGAGCTTATTTTTGTGGTTAAAGTATGTACTTGAGAATTTTTTGGGGTACCTTCTGACATCCAGTGTATTTCTCAGGATGTCTCACATCTGATGCCACTGCCTAGAGAAGACTAGCTGTCTTGTGGCTCCGTCTTCTAGAAAGCTCCTTAGTGTTAATTCTATGTCTGACTAAGAGGACAAGCACCAAGTCCAGCAGCAGATTTAGATTTGTGTTTGAGAATGTGCGCCAGATGGCTTTGTCCTTGGCTTTTTTTTTTTTTTCCTTGTGTGGTGAGATTTGTCCTGTCCTGGCTTTTTAGATAAAACAGTTTGTGCTCTCCAGAGCGACATTGTCAGCTGAGGGAAATGCTCGTTTGGGGAACTTTTGGTGGCTGGAATAATCATTCTTAGTATCAGAAAGAGTGGCTCATCAGATTGTACTGTAGTGAGTCGGGAAGGCCTGCCTGCATCGTTTTTGAAGGTGTTAATAAAATATAATCTTGTAAGATTTAAACAGATTAAACCGTTAATATATGTCCCATTTTGAAAAATTCAGGCTGTATAAACTGATCCAAGAAACCCAGTAAGCCAGAAGCTCATGGCTTTCCACCACTCTGACCAAACCACTGTAATTTGCTCTACAACCTTCTGGGATTAAAAAAAAAAAGTGTATTTATGTACATGAACACATACACACATTTTTACCTTAAAATGGGATAATATTTTGTAATTGTAGCCTTCTTTAGAATATATACTTTTAAAAACTCATGGATTTATTAAAACATAATTTAAGTGTCCTATAATTCACCAACTTAAATGGTCAAATTCAGCATTTTTAGACATTTCCACATGCTTGTGTACCATTGTCATAATGCTAGAGCATTTTAATATAGTGGGGTTTTTTTTTGTGTGTGTATGCTCATATGTGTGTGAATGTGTGTGCAGGTGCCCAAAATGTCTAAAGAAGTCATAGGATCCCTTGGAGCTAAAGTTACAGGCGCTTGTGAGCCTCCTGACATGGGTGGTGGGAACTGAGCACCAGACCTCATAGTTGAGCAGCAAAGCTAACCACTAGCCACCTCTCTAGCTCCTAGACCATTTTTCATCACTCAAAAGAATCCCTGTACTTAGCAGTTAGGTCTCACTCACATTTCCTCAGTGCAGCCAACCACATGTGGCTGTGTTAAACAAAGCTATCCGAGTAACCTTGTATTGTGTTGTCTTTTTCCATTTCAGGCCCTGAAAATCCTTGGTTGGTCCAGGCTTATGTTTCGGCAGCTAAACACCCTTTTGCTTCTGTGGTGGCTCAGGAGGTTTTTCAGAGTGGAATCATTCCTTCCGATACCGACTTCCGAATCTACAGGGATTTTGGGAACATTCCAGGTATTTTGTCTGTGCCCCCGGCTGCTGTGTCAAAGCAAACCTTATTTCTTGAAAGTTATAATAGCCTCTGAGCGGACCCTGTATGTGAGAGCTTTGTCTTGTGACTCAGCAGGTAGAGTTCTTGATGCTCTCTTTTAAACAGCCCCACAGTAATTTAGTGCTTGCCTCGTCTAGGGTACTGTCTACTACAGTGTGGGGATGGAGAGAGCCGTTTAGCACCTCATTTCCCCAAAACTCCAAGGAAGCTTAGGGCTGTTGTCTTGCTTTTCCAACTCCTTTGATGACTTCTACAGTTTTATTTGAAATTTAAATTTGGCTGTTATCTGCCCAAATTCTATTCCCCAAAGTTTCTTCCCCTAATGTGTGACTTAAAATACTTCCTTAATTATTATGTTTTCAATTATGGACCAAAGTTATGGATTTTGTAAGAACAAAAAAGGGTTTCTGTCATTCATGAATATGACAGACATTAGTCAACCTCATGCTTTGACATTTTGTCTTTTAGAATTTAAACTGTTAAACAGGACTAACACAAGTCAGGTCTGTAAAGTAAGACGACTTTTCTATTGTCTATCTTAGGAATAGACTTAGCTTTTATTGAAAATGGATACATATATCACACCAAGTATGACACAGCGGACAGGATTCTCCTAGATTCCATTCAGAGAGCAGGTTGGTATTTAGAGGTTTGACTTTTGATATACAATGATGAAATGTTAGGGATGATGTATAAAGAGCGTTCTGTGTGGGAGAGACAGTATGTAGTCAAATGAGTTATAGATTTGGAGATAGAAAGATGAGGGTTTGAATTTTAGTCTTTGCTGTCTGACTTAGCAATTAAAAACTTAGAAACAGTCATCGTGAATACTTGGAAAGCAGTGGCCCAGGGCTGTGGTAGGGTTGCCGGTTCACTGTGACAGTTTGGAAGGGTTGGCCCCAGACTGTAGTGGGATTGTTGAAGAGTAAAGAATGCAGTCAAAGTGAGAGCTATGAATTGTACTAGCAGCAGGACATGGGCTTGTGGCACCAAATGAGAGCAGAGAGCGGACCGTGGGCCGGTGATAGGTGGTAAGGACAGATGAGGCACGTACATAGCCCAGAGCGTTAAGAGTGCGTCCCAGAGATCTAGGGCAGTAGGAGATAAGTTGATAGGGAGGCGGGCTGTGGAGAAGGTGACTTTTTAGTAAGAGCACCGCATGGAGAAGGAGGGAGCAGGGTGTTTGTGGGGGGATGGTATACTCTCTCAGACTAGAATGGAGGCAGTATTTTCAGAACCAGAAGGAGGTAAGGTTGAAGTATATGGGGGAAGGAAATTGTAGATGGCTTCAAAAATTATCAAGGATTTGGTGGTAGAGTGCTACCTTAATATGTGCAAGGCCCTGGATTCCATCCCTAGTGTTAAAAAATGTGGCTGATGCGATGGCTCAGCGGATAAAGGCACCTGCTGCCCAACCTGACAACCCAAGTTTGATCCCTGCGACCCACATGGTGGAAGGGGAGAAACAACTCTGGAAAATTGTCCTCTGACCTCAGTGGCGTGTAGCACCCCCAATAAGTAAAAATGTGATAGGAAAAATTTTAAACTCAGAAAGAACCCAAAGGAATAAGGAATCCTAGAACATCTGAGTCTACGAATGAGCTCATTAAGGCGGTTTTTAAATTACTATTCTGGCAATGCAGTTTGGAGTAGAGAGAGGAGCTAGCATTCTGACAGTCATTTGTATGGACTGCTGGAAAGTAGGTACATACTGAGTATTTGGATTGTCTCTCATCCAGGACGTACATGAGTGTGACGTGTGTGTGTGTGTGTGTGTGTGTGTGTGTGTGTGTGTGTGTGTGTGTGAGAGAGAGAGAGAGAGAGAGAGAGAGAGAGAGAGAGAGAGAGAGAGAGAGAGAGAGAGAGAGAGAGAGAGAGAGAGGTGTGTGTGTTTGGAACCTTCCCCTCTTCATGGACCTAGTTCTGTCAATCTGGACAGTCTCTTATTTTAGCTAGATCCTACCCATTACTTATTGTGTAGGTACAGCTGCCTAGTACTTGTCAGCTTTCTGCCACTGCTTCTAGATGCTAGGATTATAGCCATATATTACCTTGCCTGGACCACCTTAAAAAATGTTTTTTGTCCTTTTTCTGAGGTAGGATTTCACCATGTTGCCCAGACTGGCCTTGGAATTGCAGCCTTTCTGCTTCCTTACTAAGTATGTTTTTTAATTGTGATTTGTTCTGGTTTGTTAGCCTGCAGTCCTGGGGGATTAAACCTAGGTCTTGTGCCTGTATTCTAGGAAAGCACTGCATCACTGGTCCCAGAGCCAGCTCTTCACTCATTTTTAAGATAAATTGTTTTATTTTTGTTTAAGAGAGGGTCTTGTTACATAGCTCAGTGTAGCTTTGACTTTGCTGTGTAACCTAGGCTGGCCTTGAATGATGGTCCCCTGCTTTTACCTCCGCTTCTTAATAGTTCTTTTTTTCTTTTTTAAAGATTCCTTTTTATGTGCAATGATGCTTTTCCTAAATGTAAATATATGTGAGGGTGCCAGATCCTCTGGAACTGGAGTTACAGTTGTGAGCTGCCATATGGGTGCTAGGAATTAGACCTGGGTTCTCTAGAAGAGCAGCCAGTGCTCTTAATCACTGAGCCATCTCTCCAGCCCCCACCTCATAAGTCTTAAGAAGCTTTAATAACTTGTTCTGTGCTGACTAACTTCATGAGAGGCTTTTTTCTTGTTTTCCCACTGAATTTCTGGTCTTTAGAAGTGTGTCAGCATGGTTACACTGTATCCATGAGGAAGGCTTGAGATGGAGCTTGGGAGTTGTGCTGTTAGTCTTAGGGAATAGTAGTATTAGATGTTCTGGGTTGAGCTAAGTGGGGAGGAAGAAGAATTAGAACAGGGGCCTCATCTGGAAATTTGGCGTGAGAGGGGGGAGCAGCAGAGGGTGGAGAGCAGTGTGTGCTCTCATTCTTTCCAGGCGTTAATTTTCAGATAGTGCCCGATCTACTTCTGCTGCACGTGCTGTATGTGGAAGTCACACTGGAAGAGCTTACTAGACCTCACTATCTTTCTCAATAAAAGGTGACAACATTCTAGCAGTTCTTAAGTACCTAGCTACATCTGACATGCTGGCTTCTTCGTCTGAGTATCGACATGGAAACATGGTCTTCTTTGACGTGCTTGGCCTGCTTGTCATTGCGTACCCTTCTCGTGTTGGCTCAATAATAAACTACATGGTGGTCATGGCTGTTGTTCTGTACTTGGGAAAAAAACTGCTCTGGCCCAAACACAGGAGTAAGTATTTTGTTCTACTGTGGAATGGGAGTGGGATTTGCTGAAGAGATTTTAGCCATTGTTTTTGTTTCTTCCCAGAAAGTACAGCATCTTAGGAAAATATACTTGATTTATATTTTTAGAAACTCCTAGGTAAGTATTGAATTAGCATGCTCATCTCACTTTCAGGGTTGGTGAGTTGGTGAAGACGACAGTTTTATACATTTGCCCTGAAACTGGCAGTTAGCGGAGTTGTCTGCCTTAGCCAAATACAGCCAAGAGCTGGGGTGCAGTGAGGCACCCGCGCCCTGTGGGCTGATGCTCCCCGCTCTCCTGCAGCTGTCGGGTGCCCATTCGACAGCTGTGCTTCTTTAGTCTCTTGTTATGGAATGAAATTATTAATAATACTGAAATGGAACTTCAGTATTGTAAGATGTGTGCTTTTCAAAAAAGAAGGAAACACTTTTAGAATGATTTTTCTCCTTATTAATAACAAATTTTAATAGTTCTTGAAACTCAGTATGATCAGCCCTATAATCTGTGTTAAAACTAAAATTTATATACAACCAAAAAGAAAAAAGGTTTGTAGAGGTTGGCTTATTTTTAAAAAATATTTATTATTTTATGTGTGTGTGCATGTGCATGTGTGTGTTTGTGCGCATGCACAAGTGTGGAAGTCGGAGGGCAGCTTGTGTAGCTCCTTCCACCATGTGGGTCCTGGGTATCAGACTGAGGTCAATGGATTGGCCTGCTGAGCCATCCTGCTGGCACCACAGATTGACTTAGTAGAGTCTTCTACGCACAGTCCTGGAATGGATGCAATGCTTCTGGTTACTGGTCCACGAACCATTTCTGCTTAAAATGTTTCAGAGTCTAAATTATTGAATGTTATTATAATGTAAGTATTTAGCAGCAATTTAAATAATTCTTTATCACCAGTTATTTTTCCTGTCATTGTTTTCCAATGTTAGTATCTTTAAAAACATTTTTACATTTGTGCATGTGTGAAGTCAGTAGACCACTTGTGGCTTCAGTTCTGTGTGGTCTGGGGATTGAACTCAGGCTGCCAATTCTTTATGACAAGTGCACTTGCCTGCTGAACCATTTTGCCAACCTTGTGCTACTGTCTTTAGCCAAAGGTTTTATGGAACTTTGCCTTTTAAAATCCTTGCTAATATTTTGATAAACAAAGAATCCTAAAAATGATGAGAATTACCACCTCTTTCCCTGGGAAGGAGGATATATGAATCAATGCTATGAGACATCTCTCAGAATCTTTACTACCCTGTTGAGTAGCATCCTTCATTGTTACCTGATTATTGTGTTTGACTGTTCTCTACACTAGGACACTTAAGTCCCTTCAGCTATAGTAGGGAATTGTTTTAACATTTGCTTCTTCAGCATTACCAGCTGGTTTTGTTACTAATTTGATGAAGATGGTGACATTAACTTTCTGTTTTCTCTTCATTAGGTGCTAACTACATGAGAGACTTCTTGTGTGGACTTGGTATCACTTTTATTAGCTGGTTCACTAGCCTTGTTACAGTTCTCATTATAGCAGTGTTCATCTCTCTCATTGGACAGTCTCTGTCATGGTATAACTACTTTTATGTTGCCGTTTGCCTGTATGGAACTGCAACAGTGGCCAAAATAATCCTCATACATACTCTTGCCAAAAGATTTTATTATGTGGTAAGTGGCTGATACATTTATTGTATTCTTTTTGCTGCTTTCAAGAACTGAAGACAAATGAGTGAAATTTATTGTGTATGGTCTTTCAGATTAGAAATTGTTCAGCATAGCTTTGGAAAATGCTGCCATAGTTGTGTTAATTTCCTGGAGTTTTCTTATTCTGAGAATTGGGAGTGAATTGCAGAATTCAAGAGAAATTACAGAGCTGTGTTCTCAGCAGTGTTTAAAATGGAGGTGATGGTGAGGCTTGCTTGTGTGGCTTGCCTCTGCTGCTGTTTGTAGAACTGTTTTTCCATTCAGCAATCCATACTGGTTCATTCAGGTATTTAACTGTGAATATCACTGTTCTTTTCCGGACTATAAGGCTGACGATTGTTGAATTCTCTGCTGCATCGCCTGTACTTAGGGAGTGTCTGACACAACTTGACATAGTAAGCATGTTTTCCTAAAAGAATAGTGTATTTAAAAATTTCTCATTGGTTTTCCTTCACTTTTTCTTTTCTTTTTGACATTATATCATTTCTCTCTTTCCTTTCCACATTCTAATCCCTTCCGTATACTCCTCTTTGCTCTCTTTCAGATTCATAGCCTGTTTTCATTAGTTGTTGTTAAATACATGTATGTATATATGCACATGTTCATAAATATAACCTTTTAAAGTCTATGTAATGTTACTCATCTGTATGTTTTAGAGCTGACCACTTGGTTTTGGATAACCAATTGTGTTCTTCCGTGGGGGAAGACTATTTTTCTCCCACTCTAGCATTCCTTAGTTGACTGTAGCTCTTTGTGTAGGGTTGAGGCCTTGTTGTCTTTCCCTATCTACTTTACCATGTCTATTGTGCAGCTAATACTTAGACGTGTTGGTGAGTCTTTATGGATGAAGCTTCTGACATTGCTAGGAGACATCCTAGCAGACTCCAGATCCCTGGCTCTTACAGTCTTTGTGTCTCCTTTCTGAAATGCTCCCTGAGCCTTAGGGTCTAGAGTTGTTTGTAGAGGTACCATTGGGACTGTCATCTACAGCTTCACATTTTGATTGGTTGTGGTTTTTCTGTAATGGTCTCCATCTGTTGCAAATTTTCCCTGGTGCAGGGTGAGGACTATACTTATCTGTGGGTATAAGGACACATATTTAGAATGTAGTTAGGATTATGCTGGTTTTGCAAAGTGGTGATTGTAGATTCTCCTCCAAGATCCATGTCCTAAGAAGTCTTGGGCAGTTGGCTGGGTTTCCAGTACCAGACATTATTTTCCTCTTGTTGAGCAGGTTTTAAGCCCAATTAGAGAGCTTGGTTCCACTGAGATGTGTACCACTACTGCACCGTTAGGGTTTTCTTCCCCTGCTGGTTGTTGTGGTTCATAGGCATCATAGCTGGGTAGGTAGGACTACTGGCTGCTTCCCTCATTTGGAAGCGTAAATGCTGCCTGTTAGGACCATGAGGGCTAGTGCCCTCGAAGGATGCATTCAGGTCAGTTCCAGCTTACGGGCCAGTGGGTCCTGTGCCTGTGCATGTTATCTTCAGCAATAGGGTCTCACCTGCCACCTGTGAGGGGCGACCGAGGGCAATTAACAGTAGCCTGTAATGTTTTGGGAGTCTCTTGAACAATCCTAACCAAAATTTCAAAAAAGGGCTTCTTATGCCAAAATGTCATCTGGTGTGGTTTTTGTACATTTTGGCATAAGAAGCCCTTTTTTGAAATTTTTGTACATTTTGTCTAGCTCTCCTAGAATTTCTGTCTTTGGTACTCTTGCCTGCCAGGATGAAGGACATTAGTGGCCATCTGTTTCCTCTGAAGCAGATGTTTAGTCATGAACTTTCTTGACTGGGTCGTTCTGTGTCATTCGTGACGGCTGCAGGCCTGAACAGTCTGGAAGGAGAAGAACACCTTGCTTTCTGACCCTGCGCCTCTCACTGGCCTAGGACTTGCTTATTAGAGCTAGGTCAGTTGGCTGATTCTCAGGGCCTACCTACCTTTCTCTGTCTACCCAAGTTGGGATCACCAGTGAGTGCCACTGTACCCAGCTCATTTATGTGGGCTCTGGGGATGGAACACATGTGTTCATATTGAACACTTTACTATCTCCCAAGCCTCATATATATGAGGATATATATGAGATTTATTTAATTTATTTATATTGAATTAATTTTACTTATTTACATCTTTATTTACATTTTTGCTTTTGAGCAGGGTCTCACTAGTTTCCTGAACTCAACCTGTATCCCAAGTGGGTCTTGAATGTGTGCTTCTCCTGCTTTAGCTTCCTGAGTGGCTGGGAGTGCAGGCCTGAACTAGCAGCGTGCCTCATTGTGTTAGAGGCTCTTTTAGCACTCAGTTGGCCGAGGGCTCCGTGAGAGTGTGATCTGTTTCTTTGATTTCAGCTTCATTTGATGTAAAAACTACAGTGATTCTTGTACATTGTGCGGTGGCATGAAATGGAGTGGTATGAACAGTTCTGCAAGAGGCATGGGCTTGACATTGAGTAAGCCTCTGTTCATGAACACAGGGATATTTGAATGGGGCTTTAGAAACATGAGTGTCTGACGGAGAACAAACAATCAGTCAGAAGTGGGAATATGCAAGGCATATTTGAGCTGTAGATAAAAATAGTCCAGTGTGGTGAGACAAGGTGACTAAACCTTAACAAGCCAAGAGTGGGTCAGGGTCAAATTTGAGATTGGAGGCTGGCCCTCAAAATCAGGCCACCATTAACCTTTTCTTAGAGGACAGAGTTAAATAGTTTTTTGATTTAGTAAGAAAATTCTGGCAGCTATACTGGAAAAGGACAGGAGTGAGGGAAGGATCAATAGAGGTGTAGATGAAACTATATTTGGGGATTATTGTTTCATTTGTTCAACTGTTGGCACTTACTGTAAAACATGTTCTGTAAATTCAGTGTTCCTAAGCTCTTTGGGTGCATTCAGTTTCAGATTGAATTATTGCTACTGTTACTGTTCTGAATTTTCAGAGTCACCACGTTCCCAGGTTAAGAATCTTGCTCTGTAACTTACTTATTTTTATTTCATGTGCATTGGTGAATGACAATGAACAAGACTATTTCTCTTTCTTTCAGAATGCCAGCAACCTATATCTGGGAGAAGTGTTTTTTGACACCTCATTGTTTGTGCATTGTGGTTTTCTTGTTACTTTGACTTACCAAGGATTTTGCTCTGCATTCATGAGTGCTGTCTGGGTGGCATTTCCACTGCTCACAAAGTTTTGTGTGTACAAGGACTTCAAGAAGCACGGTAGGGTGATTTGTTCTTTGATAAGGATGGGAAGAGGTTAAAAATGCGAGGCTCCCAGAGATTATTTATTTAACCAAACTACCTTTCCAAAATATTTGTTTTAATTTTTTTATGCCATGGAAGTATTTATCTTACACTCTCTACCCCATCCCATTCTCATGTTTTTGAACATATGATATCAATATTATTTGTATTTTATCCTCCCTGATGAAAATTTCTGATGTACTAGACTATATGTACCAAAGGGATTAGCGCCACATCTGACTCAGTTTCTATCAGGTGCCATAGCAGGTGAGCACTGTGAAAATGAGCCCTGCATCTTACAATGTAATTTCAGTTTTCTTTCCCCCTAGGTACCCAAGGGAGATTTATTACTCTTTACTTTTTGGGGATGTGTATCCCGTATCTTTATGGACTGTACCTCATCTGGGCTGTATTTGAGATGTTTACTCCTATCCTTGGAAGAAGCGGTTCAGAAATCCCTCCTGATGTTGTGTTGGCCTCCATTCTCGCTGTCTGTGTGATGATTCTCTCCTCCTATTTTGTAAGGAAAATGGATTTTGTTTCTTTTTATTTTTTTTATATATGTGATTACTTTAGCTTTAGTATATTCTGTGAAATAATGTTGCTCATACTTTATTAAGAAAAGTTTACATAAAAGCTGGGGTGTTTGTGCATTGTCTGTTCAGTATGACAGGGAGATGTAGAGTGATATGGTGATGCACACTTTCAATCCCAGCTCTCAGGAGGTAGAGACAGGAGGGTCTCTCTGAGTTCCTGACCAGCCAGGGTTATATGGTGAAACTGTGTTTTGTTGTTACTGTTTTAATGTTAAAAAATATATGTATAGATATGTGTATGTATATATAAGGGATATATATATCCTTTTTAGCTTTCCATATCCCCCTATTTCACTTTTTCTACCCACCCGGAGACAGGTTCTCACTCTGGCTTAGAACTATATAACCCAAGATGGCCTTGGCTTGTGGTATTCCTCCTATCCCAACCTCCCAAGTGTGTCTAAATCCTCTTTTCAAATAGTTTTCTGTCCTAGCAGGTATGAATTATGGAATATACACTGTGTGGATTATAAGATGTTCTGTTCCTGAACTTCCAGAATAGTCCCTATGAGCGTGCTATAAATGATGGTAATTAAGAGGCCAATATACAGTTTTGTGTGTGCATCTGTGTGTGTGTTTGTCATTGAGGTGTTTTCATTATCTACTTCATTGCTTGGCATGTCAGGGTTTATGAGTCTTGCCTTTTTGGTGATACCCAAACATGCTTTTGTCTTGCAGTCTCTGAGTACACTGCCCAGGTATTGAGTCTTACGTTGCTTGTCTGTTCTTCTTTTCCCTTGGGACTTCTCGGAGGAAAGAAAAGATGGTTGATCAGTATGGACGAGACACCCTAGTCGACGTTCTTTTGGCATGGTGTCTGAGGCAGATGCTGAGCCTCTCTAGAAGAAGCATCTCTCTGTTTAGTGTTTTGTTGTTGCAGTTCCTCAGGAGTATTTACTGAGCACCTCTAGGCTGGGGTTCTGGAGCTTGGGAGCCACATAGGGTTAGGGATTGGAGTTCTTTACAGAATTGTTTTTCATGGCCAGCATAGTGAGCTTTTTCATATCACTGCAGTGAAGAGCATTCCTGGTAGACTAGGTTCTGAAGACACAGCGAGGGAAGAGGGATGCCTCAGTTAGAGTCCACGACACCCAGGAAAAGCCCTGCATACATGACTTTGCATGTGTAGCCATATAAAGTAATTCTTATGCACACTGCTTGCTGATGGCTATACCTGACACTCAGCTGTTGCCTTTAAGATACAGATTACAGACTGGGCTGGGACTCACTGAAAAGCATGCTTGCTGGTCATGTGTGAGGCCCTAGGCTCAGCTCCCCAGGACATGTGTGAGGCCCCAGGCTCAGCTCCCCAGGAGTGAGAGAACCTCTCTCCCAGACAACAAAACCTACAAGGTCATGACTAGCGTTTACTGCATTTTCAGAGGTAGATGGAATCCTAATGTTCATTGCATACTTCTTTTAGTTTTATTCCTAACACTTCAGTCCTGTATTTCTGTATTTGTTAAATGTAGTTGCTTTTCTTTTCACTGTAGCAAAATACCTGATAAAGATAACTTCAGAAAGGAAAATTTTGTTTTGGCTCATGGGTCCTGAGGGTCCTGACTGTCATGGCGGGGAAGGCACAGTGGCCGTTCTGGTGGCAGGAGTCTGTGGCAGGCCTGGATGTGACCATGGCAAGAAGCCAGGGAGAACAGAGCCTCAAGGACTTATTGCCAGAGACGTACTCTCTGTAATTTCTACAGTTTTCCCAAAGAGCACCTACCATCTAGGGGATAAGTGTTCAAACACAAAAACTTGAAGGGAACATCTCACTCTCAAATCATAATAATAGGTTTGCTGTTGTGAGGGTTAAAAGAGGTGGAGCCTGGCCACGGTGACAGCTAACTGTACCCCGAGCTCTTGGGAGGCCGAAGCAGGCAGATCATGAGTTAGGAGCCAAGCTTGACTACATATTAAGGCACTGTCCCCACAGGAAAACCATACAACCATAGAGGAGTGGAGTTCCGTTCCCTGCAGATGGGAGTCTGGTTCAAAGTGGCTGTTATGGGCTCTCATTGCACTTACTCCACCAGGCCAACTCTCGGCTACCCCAGTGCTGCGGCCCTGATCAGCTCTTCACATGGCGGCCCCGAGTCACAACATTATTCTCATTGCTACTTCCTAACTATAATTTGCTTCTGTTACTAATTATACTGTAAATATCTGATATGCGACCCCTGTGAAAGAGTATTTTGAGCCCCAAAGGAATTACAATCCACACTTTGAGAACCATAGCACTTCTGGTGCCTGAAAAAGGTGATTCAGATGCAGGGTATTTGAATTCTATTCCATTGACCATGTTGGAGAGTAATGAACCTGTGAAACTGGAAAGTCTTGGAAGCCAAAAGAGATCAAACTGTATTATCATAAGTATATTTTACTAGGAAAGTTTTTGGAAAGACTGCCTCTCGGAATAGTAATAAAATTGCAGCTGAGCATGTTGATATGTACCTGTGACTCTAGTACTTTTGCATTCTAGGCCACACAGGTCTACATAGTAAGTTAGGTTGGTACAAGGCTATATAGTGAGAACCTGTCTCAAAATGACCCTTCTCCCCTTAAAACTAAAAATACTTCTTTTTTTCTTACATACTATGTGGAATGATGCTGTTATTCTGAGATATTGTAAGTTATCATTCTCTTGTTTATGTGTCACGGTGTTAAAGACAGTGGCTTCTTGATATAGTGAGGTTGCTCCCTGGGTAATAGAACACTGAACCATAATCTTTACCCGGGAAAATGTTTCTTGTTGTCATTGAGGCTGTGTTAAATGTTTTAGAAAACAATTACATTCTTGTTACGTGGTAAGTTATCATGATCATGATTTCCAGAGTTATTCTTTGTTGAACATCATGGTTATACTGATTGGCTGAGAGCTAAAATAGGCCCAATAGTAGGCACGGGGGTCAGGAGACTCAGCAAGAAAGGTGTGTGTGTGTTACATGTGTGGGGGTGCATGTGCATTCTCAAGGCCCAGGATGGCATCCTGTATCTTCCCTACTGTGCCCTGCCTTCCTTCCTTTAAATACCTCACTGAGCCAGAAGCTTTGCAGTTAGGATGGCCAACCTGTGAGCTCCTAGGGGCTACCTGTCTTCACACCCCAATGCTGGCAGCATGTTCAGTCATTCCTGGCTTTTTACATGTGTCATAGTGAGTGCTCTAACTACTGAGCATCTTCTCAGTTCCACTCCTCATTAGTTTTTGTGCTTTGAAACAAGGTCTCACATGGCCCAGGCTAGCCTTAAACTTTCTAAAGATAACCTTGAATTCATGATCCTCCTGAATCTACTTACCAACTGCTGCAATTACAGGACTATGCTACCAAGCTTAGCTTCTTCATTTGATTCTTAACGAAATATTTAAAACAGAAGGCAACTGTAAAGATGCTTAACTATAGAATCCGAGCACAGTCACTTTATGGCCACTCCTTAATCTTCATTCTGAGAGTCCACTCATTTATAAGTACCCAGAAGATGAGCCTTACAATACGGAATGGTAGCTTAGGACAGCTTTGGTAGTAGCTAGCTTGGTACTGCATTATAGCAAGGACCTTATTATTAAATTATGAATAATTATATTATATATAATTTCATAATATGAAACATATATGAATATATGTGTTCATAATTTAATAATATTTCTAAAATATATTAATTTTTGGCTGCTGATTCTGCTCCTTTTCCCTCTAATGTTTGAACACAGGGTCATTGTGCTTCCATTCTCCCTGTTGCTTTCTGGCTCACTGTCACAAAGTACCACCATCCTGGCCACTTGAAGGCATCTGCCATTTCTAGGCTCGTATTTAGGTTGGAAATGTCTGAGGAATTGCTGTTTTGTCTACTGGGTGTCATAGTACATTTCCCAGGGTCCTAGCTTTTCTTTATTGTATTTTAGGAAGTACTAAAAGATATCATTTAAAACACCTCTCTACCAATGGTATGAACTCACAATTTCTGTTTCTGTGCTTGTGTTCAGATTAACTTCATCTACCTTGTGAACAGCACAAAGAAAACCATCCTGACTCTAACACTGGTGTGTGCAGTCACACTCCTCCTGGTCTGCAGTGGAGCCTTTTTCCCATACAGCTCCAATCCCCAGAGTCCAAAACCAAAGAGAGTGTTCCTTCAGGTAAGGGCACTTCTTCCTAAGATTCAGGAGATGAAGTTTGCCGTGTGTGTTTTCAGCTTCACAAGTGAACAGGAAAATTCATTTTGGTTCTGCTGTTGAAAAAATTTAGTTGATTTAGATTTCTTTGTGTATAAAGCAGGAAGGAACGCTGACCATCAGTGGGCATCCTTATTACCTAGACACACTTTCCATAATGTGTGTGTATATAAAATATGCATATATAATATAAATTCTGGAAACCACGAGCATTTAAAATAACAATTGCATAAATATCTGTAGGCTGACTGAAGATCTTAAAGTATATACTGGCAAAATAAAAATTAAAAATTGTTAGTAAAATTGAGCCTTAGTAACATTCAAAGTAATATGTGATGAAAATAACCTAACAAGGGGTTATTAAAATGAGGTTTAGAACTTTCTTTAGATTTCACTTTTTTTTCCCAAAACCTCTTAGAAGTGTTTTTATATAGCCAGAACTTTATCTCCATTTTTGTTAGATAGAGGTTGTGGAATGTTCAATGCCAAATGAGTTATAACTTAGATAATTACTTAAGGATTGAAAAATTGAAAATATGGAAATTTGAAAGACTTTGAAAAGAAGCTAAATAGTTCTTTGGTTATAGTCTTCAAGGACAATGATCTGTTTTATGTAAAAATGTTGGTGAACAGTTTATAAAGTAGCCCAAACTTGGCTTTCAGTGGCGTGCCAATTGCTCCAGTAGCAGTGTTTAGGAAAGTCTACATTTTTGTTTTTAAAAGGGCTGTGACTTGTTTTGGTGTCTTTTCCTATGGGGAGGGGAGAGCTATTTTATGCTTTGCCAGTTGTACAAGTTTCTATCACCAATAACCTGCTTTTATGGAGTGAAAGTAGCTGTTTTCTCCCCAAAGCTGACTGACGTCCCCAAGTTGCAACAAGACATGCTTCATGCCAGCCTGTGTCATACAAGCCCTTTTCTTTGCTGTCCGCTGGTTTAGGTGGTTCTTTTCTGCTGCTGACGTTTGGTTTTTAGGATTCTTTATTTTTAATTACAAATATACATGTGTCTGTGGGCATGTGTACCAGAGTGCCGGTGCTCTAGGAGGTCAGAGGCAGCGATTCCCTGGAGTGGGAGTTACAGATTCTATGAACCCCCCGAGGTGGGTGATGGGAATTGAATCAGGGTCCTCTGAAAGAGCAACAAGCAATATATGCTCTTAACCACTGAGCCATCTCTCCAGCCCGTTTTGTTTTTGAGATAAACTCTTACATTATTACCTAGATTTGCCTTCGACTCCTGGGCTTGATGCTCTACTTAAGCCTCTGAGTAATTGAGATTACATGCATATACACTGTCGTTGATCAAGTTTTATATATATTTTAAATATGCATTCAATTATTTGTGATTTAAAATAAAAATCATTTATATATCATCTAGTTTAAAAGGAAAAAAACCCCACTAACAGTAACTTAGTAATTATTGTTAATTACTGTAATTATTGTAATCCTTTTTGTTTTCCTGTTTCTAATAAATTCTTGGAATGGTCTTTTTATTTTGATTAACCTGGACTAGGAATGTGGGTGAACTAGCTGAAACAGTTTTCTTATTATTAGTTTTTTTCTTTTCAGCACATGAGTAGAACTTTTCATAACTTGGAAGGAAACGTAGTAAAAAGAGACTCTGGAATATGGATCAATGGGTTTGATTATACTGGAATGTCTCATGTCACACCTCACATTCCTGAGATCAATGATACCATCCGAGCTCACTGTGAGGAGAATGCCCCACTTTGTGGCTTCCCTTGGTATCTTCCAGTGCACTTTCTGATCAGGTTGGTTCACTACTTTTTAAGTTGGGGTTAGTTCCCAAATTCTATCATTCTGTCACGATTCTTATTAATTGAAACTTTTCCTTAATCAAGTACAGTTTGTAATATTACTACAAAATTTCCATTTCTTTAGTCAGATGATGATCTCAGAGTAGTTCTCGTTTTTAAGAAGTCTCTCTTCAAAACAGAGTAGTGGTTAGAAAGGGCGACACGCCATAGTATAATACAAATAACAGTTACCATTTCATCCCAGCTTGAGATGCTCTTACAGTTGGCATTTCAGGATTCATCAGAGGAAATGGGATGGGTAGTGGAATTGCCTAGGTAGTTCCTGTCCTTTTAAAAAGATGTATTTAATTTTATGTTTATGTATGCTTCCCCTGTACTTGTGTGCACAGCGTGTGTGCCTTTTGCCTGTGGAGGCTGTAAGAGAGTGCTGAATCTCTGGCTCTGGAGTTTCAGGTGGCTGTGAGCTGCCGTGAGATGCTGGGAACTGAACCTGAGTCCTCTGTAAGCATAGCCTGGGCTTTTAACTGTTGAGCTCTCTCTCTAACCATTGGCTTCTTTGAGCTTAAATTGAGAAGGATTTGTTACACAACCTGGACATCAGAGGAGCTGGCACCATGTATCATATTCAGAAGGTGTTTTCACACTCCTTTGTGTGTTCTGAACTGCTCTGTGAGTTATGGATTGCTGTTCACAAAGCATTCTAAACATTAACACTACCTTTCCAATAGGAAAAATTGGTATCTCCCAGCTCCAGAAATTTCTCCAAGAAATCCTGCTCATTTCAGACTTATATCCAAAGAGAAGACACCATGGGAGTCTATAAAGTTGACCTTTGAAGCAACAGGTGAGCCAGTTTTCTTCTTAGTTCACTTTCTAAGCTTTTCAGTAAGTTGCCATATATGTCTTCCCATCCAGCATATCAGAGCAACATTTGTTTATCTGTTGGTTGACTGACTGAGAAGTCTCACTGTAGAGTTCAGGCTGGCCTATGATTCATGGTCTTCCTGCCTTAGCCTCCTGAGTGCTGGCACTGTGTACGGAAACACTCTGAACTTACAGTATTTCAAATAGCAACTGAAAGTTACTTCTTGAAGAAAAATAATATTTTATTGGTTAGAACAGTTTTAGGATGATAACAAATCTTAAGCAGAAAGTACAGTTTAAAGTTTACCAAGTTTGTTCATTCTCCTCCTCCCATCAGCTTTTGGTTTAGTTGCTATTGAGTTCTGCTCTAAATTACTTTTTTTGTTCTACTCGGGTTTTTTTTTTTCCCATTTACTTTTTTCTTCTCTACTAAAGTGGAAGCTTAAATTACCCCATTTAGATTACTCCTCCTAATATATGGTTTTATTGCTATAAATTTCCTTTTGAATATTGTTTATGCTTTTAGTCAAGGTTTCTTAAATTTTTTTACATTTGCAAGTTTTTACACCTGAGAAATTTTTATTTGGCTCCTGGGCTATAAAATAGGTACACGAATATGTCAGAGAAATTTATTTTAATACAGTTCTTTGGTATACACATAATTTTACCAGTTGTTAAAGACAAATGCATATTTAGACACCGGTGAGATGGTTGTGCTTGTTTATGTTCCACATAGGGCTATAGATCATTGATGCTGAGATGCTACTCTGAATAGATATGTAGTACAAAATGGCAGAAGTATGTTTAGGGCCATTTCAGAAATTGTAAAATTTTGTCCTAATCCCAAGACAAAATTCATTTAACTCTAAATGAAACTTATCTGGAACTCAAACATCAAGTCTGAAAATTAAAGCCTAATACATGGTATTTACATGTTGATAAAAGTAAAAAATACTAAAAGTGTAGGACTAACGTATTTTTTAGGAGAAGAAAATTCTGTATGGACAGTATAAATGCTAATCTATAACCCAATGAATATAAAATGTGAGCTAGTATTTCAGACAGCATTTCATGGCATTGCATAGGTGGTACAAATATTCGCGTTGTGTGTACAGATCCAAGTCACGGCATGCACCATGGGCAAAGGCTTCTAGAAATAGCTCAGATTCGTTACGTTTGTTTTACTTTTCTGTTGCTGTGCTAAGACAGCATATCAAATACGGCCTTTGTTGGTGCTCGCAGTTCAAGGGCCAGAGTCCATGACCATCATGAGGTGGAAGAGGGTGGCAGGCATGACTTACAGGCAGTAATTCAGGGCTTATATTTTGATCCACAAGCACAAAACAGGGCGTGCTAAGTGGGAATGGTGTGGGCTCTTGACCCTCAGCGCCTGCTCTCTTCCAACAAGGCCACGCCACCAAACGGTTCTACAACTGGGGACCAAACACTCAGGTATAAATATAAGCTGATGGGAGCCATTCACATTCAGACTATCACAATGTTTGATTTTGAATTTTTGATTGTTGCATATTCAGAAACCTTTTACTGTTGCTAAGTTTTCCTTGAGCCCCATGCTTGGCACCACTTACACATCACATAAGGTGCTATGGCCTACTTTATGAAGCTGCCTGTAGGTCCCACAAATTTTAAGTTGTGTTTTAGTGTTTATTTCAAAATGCTAAAGCAAAACAAAATCCTTTTTTTTTTTGTTACCTTATCCATGCAAGGCAGGTACTGCACCACTGACCTACATCCCAGCCCTTGAGACTTATAAACTGACCCATTTGTTATCAGAAATGTGTTCTTTAGTTTTCAAATGCTGCAGGATTTCCCAGCCTCTTTTCTGACATCAGTTTTTTGTTTATGTAAGCTCATTTTGAGGTAAGAAATCATAGTTTTCATGATTTCTACTCTAATATGAGAATGTGGACCCTTGGATAATGCTTCTTGTGAGCTGCTACTGTTACCTGGACATTCTGTGACTCATGCGGGTCTCGCTTTAGTTCAGGCATGAGCTTTTGTCTCACCTATATTCAGGCTTTGCTGTTAGGTAAAGATATTTTAGGTGTATCTTATTGTAGACACTGCTTTTTTGACCTATGTAATACCTTTTTACTGGTGAAGATTTTCCTTGCTCTAGTCAACTGTAGCTCTTCAAAGCTTTCTTTTGATTACTGCTAATTTTAATTACTACTAAACTCTGATCCTCAGGAAAGGTAGCAGGTATTTTTAACTGCCAAGCCATCTCTCTAGCCCTGCTGTAGTTTTATTTTTAGTGACTGCTCTGAGTTTGAAATGTGTATCTGCAACTATTATAATTTCACTTTCAAACTGTTGTTTGCAAACTATGCTGCTTGGTGGGTAGACCTTTGTTTTGCTTGAGTCAGGGTCTTGCTCTACAGCTCTGTCTTGCCTCAGCTTGTGGTTCTCCTGCCTCTGCCTCAGCAGAAATGGGACTATGTATGTGTCACCACACTTGGTCAACCATTTCATAATAAAATGATTTTAATTCTTCCTTTCTTTCCCAGTGTCATTGTTTTTTTTTCATCCAGATATAAACTAAAGTATAGTCAAATATACTTTTCAGATTTGAATAAAAGGAAATCCATTTTTATAGGCCAATTAAAATCAGGCTGGGTGTGGTTGTACACACCTTTAATATAGTACTTTGGAGGTGGAGGCAATCAAATCTGTGTGTTCAAGGACAGCCTGCTCTACATATGGAACTCTAGGCTAGCCAGGTGATAGAGTGAGCAGTAGGTGCTCTTATAGCTGAAATCTCTCTAGCCCCAGATTAAACTTATAAGTTCACTCCCCTTGAGTACACACAGTTGGCCTCAGAAGTCACAGACAAGTCCTGTGATATTTCTTTGCTTCCTAAGCCTTTTAATAAGCTGTATGTGGTTCCCCTCAAATTTAAGATGATAGACCTTATTTCCTTTAGGCTTTTTGGGGGGTGGCAGGGAGGGGACAAGCTAGCTTCAAACTTGTTGTGTTTTAGTCTTCTGAGGGCTTGATTACTGGAGTGTGCCACTTGGTCTGGCTCTGGTTATGACATTTTCTTTTGAGACAGGGTTTCTCTGTGTAGCCCTGGCTCTCCTGGAACTCCCTCTGTAGACCAGGCTGGCCTTGAACTCAGAGATCCACCTGCCTCTGCCTCCTGAGTGCTCGGAATAATGGTTGTGTGCTACCTCCGCCTCTTAGACCAGTTCATTGTCAAACAGATCTGCATTCACTTGTTTATCTTTCCATGTTTAAAACTAGTAGTTTTTCCAAATCCCAACTAGTGTTTTGCCTTTAAGTCTTGTCCTAGGATTCCCCTCATAGTGCTGCCAGCTGATCTTCTAACTGCATTTGATTGTCACTTAAGAAAATGTAGTGAAGTTCTGCTGCTTGCAGAATGACTCCAGACTTCTTAGCAGAGCATTTTGGATCTTTGGCATAAATCTAATAGGCAATGTGATAGTTAACTGTATCAATTTGTCTAGACTGGAGTACCTTGACATTTGGCTAAATACTATCGTAGACTTTTCTGATAACATGTAAATAGTGGGTTTGAATCAGGTTGATCAGTTACCCTAGTCCAAACACTGAGAGCCTTAAGGAACTCACTGCACTCAGATTACCTTTCACCTCTTCCTTCAGCCTTTTCTGGAGGTGGAGAGGGACTGGAGAGTAGGTAAATTCTGCCAGCAGTTGCCAAGTTACTTTTCTCGTTTAGATTCTGCCTTCTGTCCTCTCATTAACCTTTTTGCTGATGATACTGACGATCCAAGCTGTTAAACCTCCTTGAGCTTTGTGGAGAGTCCATCTACAGTCATTCCACAGATGAAGCTCAGCATTATGGTTTGGGTGTTAAATGTGATTATCACTGCTAACTGAATTAAATGATCCTCTTACAGGGCCAAGCCATATGTCTTTCTATGTTCGAACCCACAAAGGCTCAACGCTTTCTCAGTGGTCTCTTGGCAATGGCACTCCAGTCACAAGCAGAGGAGGGGACTACTTTGTGTTTTACTCCCATGGACTCCAGGCCTCTGCATGGCAGTTCTGGATAGAAGTGCAGGTGGGAATTTCCCAGGCTCCCAGATGATACTTAACCATCTTAGAGTTCAGTGTTCTGGTTTGAGAGAGCTAACTGATTTTTCTCTAGCAGGTCTCAGAAGAACAGCCAGAAGGAATGGTCACTGTGGCCATTGCTGCTCACTACCTATCAGGGGAAGACAGGAAATCTTCTCAGCTAGATGCCCTGAAGGAGAAGTTCCCGGATTGGTCATTTCCCTCTGCGTGGGTTTGCACCTATAGTCTCTTTGTGTTTTAATCTTGTGGAGAGCTTTGAGGACATGCCTCTTGGACAGTCCACAGGACAGTTTCTCTCCCATGGTCCATGGATGTTTGTAATAAGTCAATGAATTTTAATGAGCATACGTTCAAAGAGTTTTTGGGATAATACTCTTCAGGGCCAAGTGTACTGTATGGGTAAACTTTGGGATGGCTGGCCTTCAGAAAATTCATTTTCTGGCACTTGAGCACATGTGGATACTGCCATTCATATATGTCATTAATATGACTGTAAGGACTCAGAAACATACCACTTCAGTAGCTTTTCTTTGAGGATCAAGAAAGACGTAGACTCTTAGACACACTGTTAATGAAATAGGTAAGTCCACCTGATGTCAGTGGGTGGTGGGCAAAATACCATTCAGTGGAGTAGTGCCTCTCTGCGCGCTGTAACTGCAGGCCACTGTAAACGAAATGCCTTGAAGATGGAAGCAGGCAGCACCTTAGGTGCCCCAATAGCAGTGGTAAGGGTGTTGGGTCTGTTCTGACGCCTAAATGCTGGCGCAGGGCCCTGGGCCTGACTCCTTGTCATGGAAGCTGCTGCCGCTCTCCTGAGGTAGTACTCAGTGTCTGTTTTCCCCTCGAACGTGTTTCTGTCATTTACCTGGGGAAGAGAACATTTCTTCAGCTACATTTCCTTCTTATGTTGCATGGACTGTGCAAGCACAGGACCTAAATTTCCTTCCCAGAGCACTGAGCTGACAGCATTCTGAGGTAGAGGAGGAAGAGAGGAGTATTGGGCACTTATACTCTCTACCCTCTTTGTTTTAGAGGGATCCTGTTATACAAAGTTAGCCCTTTAGAACATAATTTTATTGCTGCACTGGGTTTTCTTTTTTTTTTTTTTTAAGCAGGTGAGTAAGTTCTTAGAGTGAGACAGGCTATTCTGACATGAGCTTGTGGCTTACGCAGGACTGAGACAACTCTACTGTATCTGTTACTGTTCAGACCTGCATACAGGCAGCAGTAAGACTTACGGTGCTTTTCATATGAAGACAGGGATGAAGCTTGTGACATGTGTCATGGCAGTGCCTCTTGTGGCTTCTCCAGGTTCCAGAAGAGACAAACATAATGAGAAAAGCAGCAAATTATGCTAATTTCCTTTTTACAGTAACAAATGTAAAGAGACAAAATTTGAGCTAGCCAACAAGCATGACCCAAAATATAGTTGAGAGAAAAGCCATGGTAAAGCAAAACCAGAACAAAATAACACTTGTCAGGTGGGAACAGGAAGGTGTCTCAGAACCATGTGAACTTCAGCAAGAGCACAGTCAAGTGTGCACTGCAGGAGAAAACCTTAAAACTGCTTGTGTGATACTTATCAATTTCTTAATCATGTTCCTTGCACTGCCTGCCTAATCTTTAACTTGGCCCATGCAGACGTGAGGGCTGCAGCAAGCTGTGTTAACAAGCTGACTGTCATGTGCACTGACACTGAAGAGTGGAGTCACTTTTTTGCTGGACTTGGAGAAATCTTATCAGTGCTTCAGGTGTCTGGCTTCTGCTGTGTGCACATTATCTGTCAGGGATTACTTAAAGGTTTGAGGGCTATATACAGCTTGTACAGAACCACAGCTGAGGAAATTAACAGTACTAATAGCTCGATGAATTCCAAAATACAGGATTATGTTTTGTACCTGGGTTAATCTGAATTTGATTACTAGAAATTATGGGGGAAGGTAGCAAAATGTCATTCTGAGGTAGCACATAAAAAAACAAGATGTTCTCTGAGATCTTCTCTTTGGCAGGATGCCATTTTAGTGTAATTAATCATGGTTTTCTGTTTGTCTTTGGGTTATTTCTCTATGCAAATTTTGATTTTCTTTAACATTATTATGCATCAGTAACAAGATGCTCAGTTAGTTTCAGGGCACGCTTAAAGGCCAGAAATGGTCAAGTAATTACATACAGTATTCATGGCTTTTAATAAGCACACATCTGTAGTTATTACTAACCCTGTCCCCTTTTAAAAATTATCGGATGACTTGTATAATTCACTTCTAAAAAGATATTTTCAAGGTCTAATTGATGCATTTCCCCCCTAATGAGTGTAAATATAAGCAGCACATTAGGGAGAAGTGTAAAGAATCGTGATTCCACAGTTCCCAGTTTTTAAGAAAGATTGTTCTATGAAGTGTTTCTACAGTTTTGTAGCTATACTTAAATGTCTAAGATTCTGCCCCAAGGTTTAACTATGAAGGAGGTTGGACCACAAGCCAGCCTACATGACTCAGGAAGCCGCTGAAGAACATGTTTGTCCATCTTTTTCTCACTGTTTTGCTGACTTGTTGAGGGTTAATTGTTGCCTTACAATGTTACTGAAATAAACTTTTTAACATATTGGTTGGAAAAAGTGGATCTTTTACAACTGCTTTTATTCTGTCTCCATACTTCAAGACTATTTTATATCCCTAGTCTTCTTATTAAAAAAAAAAAAAAAACAACTTTACAACGAGCTACATGGCTTGAGTAGAACTGCTGTTTTAGTAAGTGGTATGAACCAAATATTCAAGAAGGAAATGCTCACTTCTCCTAGAATCTTTGAAACGGAATGAAATGGTACATCCAAATTTCATAGAAATAAAAAACATGTTTACTAAGTAGTAAAATCCTGAGTGTATTTAGGCTTACTTTCTCTCCAATGGGAGAGGAAACCACAAAAAAGACAAGCATTTTATTATCCTTACTAAACTGGGGCTAGGGATAAGAACAGAAAAAGAAACTACACTGCAGCCCATGACCTACAGGGAATTCTCATCACCCAAGGAAAGTTCTCATCAGGACACAGCCCAGACATTTCTCCAAGCTCTTTTAGTTTTCTGAGGAGATTCCTTCCCAACAGTTCAAAACAAAACATTTGTCGTTTTCCTTTTAGGGCCAATAAAGTCAAAATGCACATGTGCCTTATTATATTGAACTTTAAAAAATATATTTGATTGCATAAATTATTGTTTAATCCAGTAGCCTAACCAAGTGGGATCAATGAAATGGACCACACAAACAGAATAAACAATCCAATGACCATCTCAGAAGGAGAGTTCTATCTGGTAAAGGTCATCAGCCGGAACCCAGAGCATCATACTTAACAATAAAAGATTGAAAGCTTTCACTTAAGACAGGGAGACAAAAACATCTGTTAACTGCCACTCCTAATGATGATCATTCTGGTGGCTCCAGCTAGGGCAATCTGGCAAGAAATGACAGTTAAATGAGAATTAAAATTATATCTCGTTGTAAATGACATGAAAAAAAAATCCAAAGGTAAAATCAAGCATTCCATTTATAAGAATACCAAGAAGAATGAAACAGAATAAAAAGCAAAAACTACAAGATATTGCTGAAGGAAATGAAAGACCTAAAATGAAAGACACATTCATGGATGGGAATCATGATACTGAAAAGGACTGCAGTCTTTAAACAGCTTTGTTTACACATTGCAAACAATCCCTGCACAAGTCCAGTTTGAGGGTACACACACTGCACAGTTGATCCTAAATTCATATGGAACCACAGGTGTCCTAGAATAGCTGAAACAACCCTGAGATGAACGACGTGCTCGGACTTCCAGAGCTTCCTACAAAGCAAGAAGAACTGCCCAGAAACAAGACCACACGTTTATAGTCTGTTTTTGACAGTTCAGTGGGAAAAATATCTTTTCATAAATTGTACTTAGACAATTGAGTATCCATATATGCAAAGAGTAAAGTTAGAGTCCTTTAAATATACAAAAAATTAAAATGGGTCTAAATGTTTTGAGCTACAACGATAAAGCACAGGCGTAAATTCATAACCTTGGGTTAAATACTGGTTTCCTAGCTATGACAAGCACAAGCAACAAGGAAAGAATAAGTTGGACTTCCATCAACACAAAAAGCTGTGTTCCAAAAGAAAGTATATCAAGGAAGGGAAACCAGAAAGAATAAGAAAACACCAATCATAAACTTGGGTAGGCCTAGTATCCAAAATATATAAAATACATTTTATATATTCATGTATTACATATAGTTCATATATAAAATCTCTGGCAAACCAAAGATAAAACTGATCTTTCAGTCTAAAAACCATTTAAGAAGATACACATAAGCCATTTTTTTTTCTTGTTTTTTTTAAGACAGGATTTCTCTGTGTAGCCTTGGCGGTCCTGTATTCAATTTGTAGACCATGCTGGCCTCGAACTCACACAGATCCGTCTGCCTCTTCCTCTCCAAGTGCTGGGATTATAGGTGTTCGCCACTGCACCTGTCTCACATAAGCCATTTTCATGCAGATCTGGAAAGACTGATTGAGTAAGTATAGGTAGCAGAAGCGTGGAGCCTTTGTTCGCAGCTAATGGGACCTGTAGTGTGGTTACTCTTGCACATTGAATTTGGTATTTCCTTAGGGACACAGTCACTATATCATAATCCAGCAATTCCACTTCTAGATTGAGAAGTAAAACCATCTCCATACAGAAAAGCCTGGTTCCCCAGTCCTTTCCTTCTTCATGGAGATACGGTCCAATACCTTCAGTGGGGTTCCTGAAACCACTGATAGGTGTTACATCATACTTTTCCTCAATATAGACACCCATAATAAAAGTTAGGAACTAGGCACAGTAACCAACAGGTGTAACTGTGCTGTAATAAAAACTATTTAAAACTTAGAAACTGTTAATGTCTGTATGTTACACTTGCCACCTTTTGGAACTTGGTTGACTGGGTAACTGAACTGTTGGAAGGCAAGGCAGGGTAAGGGAGAATTCCTATGGGAATGTTTATAGTGTCACAACCTAAAGTTGAAAACCCAAACTGTAACCTTTAAATGGACAGTAAACATCCACAAAACAGCACCTTCAGCTTTAAAAAAAGGAGATACATGAAAAATGTTGAAAGCATGATGTCAAGGTAAAAAACACCCACATTCTAGATGATCCACAAAGCAAATCTAAGGGACATGTGGCATAGTGCAAATCATTTTTAATTCTATTGGAGATGGTGCCTGGTTTCCTGCACACTTCTGTTTGCTTGGTGCGCACTTGGTGTGCATACTTTTCTATCTTGAAGATGTAAAATGGCTCCAATATTCTGTCATCAGGCACTAGGTTATGTTCCCACTCTATCTACATACAAATATTTTTAATACATTTGTCTGAACTTCTAGGTATTTCATTCAGGAGAATAAGAGGTGGGACAGCAAAGTGAAATGTTTTTTTTTTGTGTGTGTGGCATTTAATACATACCGCTTTTTTTGCAGTTAATGTAAGATAAACACAAGTTTGTGTAATAGTTTTATTACCCTTTACCAGGATGGGGGGTGGGGTAGGGAAACACACATTACAGAAGCAGCAGCAACTTTAATTACAAGCAAGGTTGTTTTATACCCAAATGATTTGTTTTGGTATCAGCAAGAAATTTAACCGTATATATTAATTTCAAATAGTTATGCTGAACATTTAGGTTCATTAAAGACATGGCTTATACAGTTGATATGTTTTGAACCAAACAATACAGCAAAAACAATTTTTTTTAAAAGTGTACAACTAACCAAGGAATAATTTTCTTAAGCTCGCCAAATTTCTTGCCTTCAGGGTTTCCTAGTTCTACTAGTTAGACACTATCTGTTTTACCAAAGAGTCATTCCCAGCCCAAGCCACAGGAGTGACACCAACACGGACCCTGCTTTTAAGATCCTGAGTGGCGCTGAGGTGACTGGGCGTGGCGGCGCGCGGCCATAAAACCCCAGCGACCGGAGCAGCTGAGGAGGAGCTACAGATTGGTGTCCGTCTTCAGCAAGGCTCTGGCTCAGAAGAAAGAAGGAGAAAGAAGAAGAGGGGGCAGTTGGGATGTAACTTACTGGCGGTGGAGCACTCGGTCCGTGTGTGAAAGGCCCTACGCTCAGTCCTTAACCCTGCCCCGTCACAACAAATGTGAAACTAACTCCACAGCAGCCATTTAAGACATCTGAAAAGACCACTGCTGCTCATGATGGTAAACGTTTTATTAACTAAATAGTCACACTAGAAATTGGCTAAATACAAAAGAAACGCTGGCTCTTTTCCCCAATGGAATGGGACAGAAAAAAATTTCAGTTTAGTTCTTTGTTTTTTGGCTGCACTGCATCTACTTATATAAGAAACTTTATTCTCTATTTTGAAATTCAGAACAAGGTGGTGGTTTGATACAACGACTTAAATAAAAGTAGCACCAGAAGGACCAGGTACCAATAGTAACATATTTCATCCATTCAGGAATTTTATTATGTAAAATTATTGCACTTCTAATGTAGAAAGTAAATAACAGTAATTACCAAATTCAATAATTTTAAATAGTTGGTGAAAGTTGAAGTAATTTCAAAATATTTCTGAGGTTCCCTCTAAAGAACACTGCCTAAGAGGACCCATTCTATCTCTTTAAAAGACAGGAGGAGAGGCTGAAAGCCATTCCTAAGGTATATATGCACTATAAGAGACACTGTTTTACATGGTGGTACGAATTTGGTCCACATCAAATACATTGTTGTTATAAAAATAAACAAGATTTTATAAAAAATAACATTGCATTCCTTGTTCAAATTGCACAGTACAAATAAGCTATCTAAATTAATACTGTTATTAATAATTGAATTACATATGATGGGTATGTGTTTAGTCTGAAGCAACTGAATATGTAGTTCTGCTTTCATAATGTATGAAAACTAAAATTTAAGTCATGTGTAGAAATACATAAAATATTTTTACTGTACAATAAAGAATTTACAAACCAATTTTTAGTAGCTGATAATACAGGATCCCACAGTCTATTTACATAAAAGCCCATTTTTATTCAATTTACAAAAGCAATAAATAAGAAACTACATTAATTTGCACAAAACCTGTTCCACCTCATGATCAGTGGGATGACTTCTACTACTTTACAGCTGAGCCAATAAACCTGTCTTCCTCTATGAAGACTGCTCATTTTGGAAAGAAGAACAAGTCTTGTCTTTGTTCCAAGAGTGAGTACAGTCATGCAGAATCCAGCGTAAACCTTACAGATTATATAATACACACCTTAAAAATATGGACAATGCCTTTGAGTATATTTACATGAGTATTCACAAAAAGATACAGTTCTTTGATACAAAAATTTAGTGGTGTCAGCATAATTGATAAGAACCCCCTCACCCTCTGCCCACACTGATCTAGTAGGATTAAGCTTGCTAAAACAGGCACATTAACTCACAGGTAAAAAGCTTCCCATCCATTCAGGACTGCTAGTGAACAGAGTACTAAAGCCGAAGGGTTTTTCCCCACTGACCCATACTGTGCTAGGGTCAGTATCTATTCAAATGACCAGTTAAGAGTCCAGCTGACTCTATACAGGGAAGCAGAGAAGTAGTTCAGGTACCTGATAAGCTACAGCAAGCACCTTAACATTTATTTAAAAGAAAAGTTAAAAAACTCACCCCACAAAAACAAAACCAGTCTAGACACACACTGAACCAGAAAATATATAAGTTAAAAGTAGTGAAAAAGTAAGCTCACTAAGGGCAAAATAATCCCTACACATTAACAACTACCAATCTGTTGTGAATTAAATAAAAATATTCTATGTGTACATCTATATACTGCTCATTACTCTACTGCAGCTTAAATTTTTCTTAATGAGAGATGTTTTGATACCAAATTTTTTAAAATGGAGTCAAAGAGATTTAGAGGGAGAGTTGATTAAAATATAATACTTTAAGAAAATGTTTCTGACCCAACTTTTACCTGTAAAATGATTCAGCCAGGTCACAGGTACTCAGTTGCACACTGCTGGGATTAATACTGCCTGCTGTCATGCCTCTCACTGCTGTCAGGACACGGAACAGTCATACGCTCCATCCTGAAATGGTTCCTCCTCATCTGCTTGCGTTGTGTCCTCTTCTTTCCGGCCAACTGTGCTGTTACTTCCTGTCTCACTCTGAGAGATGCTCCCATGGCTGGAAGAGCCCCTGCTCTCCTCTGCCCGGGGACTGGTCTGTTCAGGAGTCTTACCCACTGTTATTGGCTGGAAGGTGTCAGGCTGGACCTGCTCTTCTGTTATCTCTGTGAGCTTCTGCAGTTGTGGCTTAATGATGTTTAAAAATGGCTTATATCCAGGGCTAAGCAAAGGGGAAAAATTAGCTGTCATCTTTCATAATTCAAAAGACTTGATAGTGGGGCTAGGGTGATAGCTTAGGCAATAAAATCCTTGCTGTGCAGGCATGAGGCCTTGAGTTCAATCCCTAGGACCCATAAAAAAAGGAGGCACAGATAGGATTTCTGGAGGCCTACTGAGCAGCCAGATAGCCAAATCAGTGAGCCTCAGGTCCCTGCAAGAGACCCTGTCTTAAAAGGTGAATAGCCCCTGTAGAATGGCACCAGAGGCAGACCTCTGTCTTCTGCATGTGTACACAAGTAAGGCAAAGCAGACACACACACAACCTGGTTCAGTGTTTGGGTAAACTCCTACCAGATGTCAACAGTAAAACAAATGAGGTAGAGAAGACTCCTGAGCACCCTTCTCAGAACAGACATATGGCTCAAGGCTGAGTCTTAAACCTCTTAGTAAGAGCACAGACTGCTATTTCAAAATCAGTATTACAAGATAGACTTTAGACCCAAAGGGATCATTTGAAAAGTTTCTAACTTAGATACATTTGGCAATCAAGGAAAACTAGATCTAAGGGGAGCAGACAACTCCCACCCACTACTTCTAATTTGGAAATCTGGTAACTGTCATGGAATGTTGAAAATTACATAGACTGTGTAACCTGTCTTTCATGGAGAGTTTCCACGATTTTAACCACAAAACTACCAATCTAAGTTCCAGTCTCATTCTGAGATCACTTGTATGGCATCAATTTTAACCCAGCATATGCTTTTGCATATAAACTAACCAACACTGAATATAAACTATTCAATGAATAGTACCCATTCAAGTGGCTAAGTACAAACTGATTAAAGAAAAATGACTTTCTTTTCTTTTTTTGGGACAGGGTATGGTGTAGCTCTAGCTAACATGGACCAGGCTTACCTCAACCTCACAGAGATCTGCTTGCTTTTGCCTCCCAAGTGCTAGGATTAAAGGCATGTGCTGCCACACCAAGCAGTTCTAACAGTCCTAATGTGAAAGTCATTCACCAAAGGAGACCCAAACTGACGGAAACCAGCACTTACCAGTCTGTAGAGGCCCAGCGGTCCACAGCATGTAGGCCTGTTTTTATGTTCTGTAACATCTCTCCATCCATCTCTGAAGATTGGGCAATCCCCAGAATCTGACTGACTATTGAGGATTCTCTGAGAATCAGGCCGATGACAACACACCAGTCCAGACATCCTGCCTCCATGAAAATGTGCAGCAAATAACTATATATAAAGCAGCAACAAAATGATTTGCATGAAAGAGATCTGCTGATATGCAAAGGGCAGCAAGTACAAAGAACATAACTCCAATTCCCACTTGCACAAAGAAACCTGACCAGGCTTTTCTGTGTTCTCAAGAATCTGAGACACTTACCGAAGCTGGACTTGAGATTTATGGGGCCCTTTACTCGCCAACTCCATGGAGATGTGCTCCAGCTCAGACTGAGTCAAACTTAGTGTGGAGAAATTTTCATCCACCATTGTCCAGTCCCCATCCACCATGGAGCTACTTTCAGTCAGGTCTGTGGCTGAACCAATGCTGCACTCATCACCTGACGAAGAGATTTCAGAACTTACACTGAGCTCTTCATTTCGTAAGTGAGTATTTTCCTTTCATTATAAATATTAGTTATTTTTAAAATTCTGGTTTCTCAAGATTTCAAAATGAAAACATTCAATCTACTGCTAAAATAGCCACTATATGAACAACATATATATTTTAAGAGCTAGCAGACCATTAAGAAGAAATTATTTGCCTGAGAATAGGAAAACATTCTAATTTTATAATTAAAAGTAATAGCAGTTAGACACCTTCACAGGTGACAGAAACTTTACCAACAGGGATGACGAAATGATAGCCCAATATCAGATAAATGCCTGTCCATTTAGAGAGCTGGAATTAAAAAAAATTAATCTGGGCTTGAATGCACGTTTGTAGCCTCAACTATGTGGGTGGCCGGCACAGGAGGAGGATCTCAAGTTCAAAGGAAGCCTGGGAACTTAGTAAGAGTCTGTCTCAAGATTAAAAAAAAAAAAATGGAGGGGAAGGCTTGTAGTTCAGTGATACATGTTTGCTTAGCATGCAGGAGGTCCTAGGTTCAATCCCCAGTATTGGTTTCCCCATCTTCCACCAAAACAACAACCCCCAACACAAACAGAAACCCAAAACTCAGCCTAATTACTACTGATGGTTTAATATTTATAACCCTACAGCAACATAAATTGCTTCAAAACCTTTTCTATATGTAGTTTAACCATTAAAATATAGCAGAAATTGGCATACTGCTTTTGTAAACGGTCATATTGTAAATATTTCAGGCTTTGAAAGACAAGATAAAATGAAGGATGTTATATATAAAAATATTTTTATAAACTTTATTAATGAAATAAAACTAGCGGTAAAAGTATGTTTTTAATAAAACCCTACTTATTCTAAAAAATAGAATTTCTTATATGATGTAACATTTTATTATCTGGATTTCAAAGATAGTATACTTTCTTATCAAAATTAATTACAAGGGTAGCAAGGCAGTTCAGAGGGTAAGGCACTTTCCACCAGAAGATACAAGCCTGACAGACAACCAGAGTCTGATCTCAGAAACCCACAAAAAGATGGAGAGAATTACAGAGTTGTCCTTGGACTACAATATATTCTTCCACATACATCAGACACACATACACAATAAATACTTAAAAACTTGATTGCAAAGATTTATGTAGCACTGACCTATATTTTCTATATCCAAATAAATATGGTAAAGCATAGTCAAAGCCAATTTAGCCTTATTTACCTCTATAGGCAGATATTTAATGTCTAATTCTTTAGAATACTGATGCTGTATCTTAGAAATGCTATGGTACGTGATCATTTCCCAAACAAAACTCAAGAAGAGCTATAACTCGTTCCTTTATTAGATGTATACCTTTAGTAGATAATGGTGACAGAAAAGCATCTTGCATTTGGGGTCCAGGAGATGAGGCTATGTCTGTGTCACGATGGGTGGGACCAATGTTGCTGAGCCAGCTCTGACTTGGTTGGATGTTAGAGATGCCAGCATCCATCTCAGAGGTAAGAAGAGGGTCAGCTGACCGAGACTTTAACAGCTGCTCCCCCGCTGCACGGTTCAGAAGCAAAACAAAGTGTGTTCAAGGCACTCCACCGCCCTCCCAATGCCATCAGGTCAGACCAATCGCCACTGTATGCTGCATCATTTATCCAAAACTACGGACTCTCAGAGCCACCTCAGTCTCTTCCTGTAATTACACCACACTTTATTCTCTTGATCTAAGTGACGTGCCTTGGTTTTAAAGATGACCCAAAGTCTCCAAACACCACAATAAAAAGGTTTTGTTTAAACAACTGGAAGTCTTTATAAAAATGTCTGAATTTGGAACCCTTTTTCTTTTACTGAGTTTCACTTTGTCCTACAAGTTTAGAAAACGGCACAAGTGTCAAAGATGATTTTTATTATCACCCTGCGAAGAGTTCTGTCAGATAAATCATAGCTCAGCTTATTTGAAGTGCCTGACTAATGTATTCTAAAGTCTTTGACACAATAAGGTAATTATAGGAGCTTCTACACTCACAGTATTCAACTTATTTGTAATTTAATAACGGTTGATTTGTGAGTTAAACTTCAAGCCAAAAAAAACTTGAGAATACTTTCTACTTCATTTATAGCTTTGGCCAAATGGTGGCTATTCTAACTGATGTATAAGTTGGCTTTTATTTGCTTAAATTTGGAATGGAAAGAGTTCCTTGAATGTCAACCAATGGTAACATGTCTAAATATCTAAAATAAAATATTATTTAAAAAAATGTCAGAAGTCCACATTACCTGTTCGGCATTTTCCATTTTTGAAAGGGGAACTGATAGAAGAGGCTGGGATAATGGGAAGTGGCCACAGGAAGTCCTTGTGAAGTCTCTTCAGGGCTACCACAAAGTTGTCTACTCGGGCCGCTCGGGTCCGTTCTTTGCAGAGCCAGCTGATTAGTTCAAAGCCTAGCTGGGCTGCAAAGCACCCAAGGTCCTTTAAGCGCACATCTTCTAAGAGTCGCCGAGCATGCCTCCACAGCATCATGTCAATATACATATTCTCAGCACAGTCACTGTCTTTGCTCCATCTGTAAGAAGCAGAGGAAAGCTAAGGAACAACCTCACTGAAGAACTCTGCTTTTAGGTAGCACTGATAAAGTTGAAAAGGAAGCAAGAGATTCATTATCTAAGTGTGTCTGAACAGGAAGAAAAAGGTTCAGGGCTTCTCCATCACACCACAACCTAACATGCACAGTTACCTCCCCTGCCTTTGAATTTTGAGACAGGGTCTCTCTCTACAGTCCTGCAATTTGCTATCTAGAGCAGCCTGGCCTTGAACTCATATCCTCCTGCCTCTTCCTCCCAAGTGCTGGGATTAAAGGTGTGCACTACCATGCCAGGCACAAAGTTACCTCTTATGACCAATCTGTAGAATTGAATACATGGAATAAGAATAGGAGACAAAAGAAGCCAGACCAGGAAGAGGTGGTGTGAAACTGAAGCGGGAAAAAGAACATACAATGCAATTGTAAACACCAATAAAAGGGAAAAACATAAATGAAATCCTCTCTACCAGAGCTATATAGATATACCAAAAGAAAGCATAAAAATTAATGAGGTGTAAATATGGTCTATCATCTCTAGTGGACATGAGCAAATACGCAGCCAGTTTGGTGACTGAGTGGTGGCTCTGAGGGAGAAGCAGACCATGCAACAGCAGAGCCTGGCAGCAGGAGGAGGACTTCTCAGACTTCTTACTCCGCCTTCTATTAGTTGTGTGAACATACTCCAGTGTTTTTCTGATCCTGTTTTCTCACCTGCACAATGAATAACAACCCCTACAGAGTTGTAAGGATTGAGACATGAACATAAACATGTAAATGCCTAGAATAGTGTCTCGGCACACAGTGAGCTCTTTAAATTCAGAGTGTGGCTGGCAACTGTTGATACTCCTCCATGGCTATATTTTACTGGTGACTTTTGTCTCTGTGTATCTGAGTGTTTGTATTGGGAGAGGACTGTTAATGACCAGTAACAAGAGAAAAAAAAATATAATAAAACATTTGAATTTGATATGTGACAAGTATTTCTGTAAAAGTATAAGCAACAACAAAACGCGCCCAGGGAAGGGAAAACGCAGGAGCAGGTAGCCAGGAAGCAACACAAGGACCTCACAAACAGGGCAAGTCCAATGATCGGTCAGGGTCACTGTGTCACAGCCACCACCAGACAATTCCCACTTAAGACAGATGTAGTCTTTGGCCTTCAAAATGCACCAGCCTCCAGCTCTCCACCACCTAAGGTTTTGTTGTAGTCCTCTCTTTAGAAAAAACTGACATTAATTACATTTAGAATGAGAGCATCCAGATCTACTTTAGTATAAAGATACAAAAATTACAGAGAACAGAAGTGAACTTAACAGGAAAGAAAACGTAGAGAAAAGGAAAAGCTTTCTCTAAGCCTCTGGCAAATGAAAAAAAGGATTTGCAACTAAATTAAATATTAAGACTGAATTTTATAAATGCCTTGAAACGGAACGTGGCAAATGCTCTGAAAACAGTAACTGCTCTTTATTCTTTTACCTTTTCCCAGAAGGACCAGATGGCATACTTAGTGTTTTCTGTAAGCTGAATTTACCAGGAGGAACATTTTCAGCTGACTGGGATAAACTGATGCTCCGATTCCTGAAGAACTCAAATCCACCACTTGAACTGGGTTCCTGTGGTTACACACATCATGCAGTAGTTTTAGTCAAAGGTGCCCTCTGGGTGTGTGTCCCACAGAAGCTGTATGATTTTGCGACTAACCTGAGATGTAGGTGTGGATGGAGGTGTCTCAGATTCTCCAGAACCAATGGCTTTAAGAAATCGAATCATGTGTCGACACAAGTCCCATTTGCCTTGTTCCAGTGCCGTGTTGAACAGAAGGGTGGCATGCTGCCTGCTTACTGCTGGGACCTCCATATTCTATAAAAACAACCAAGGAAGATAACATTCCATTTATATGATACAAAATTGGAAGACAGAGCAATTCTTTTCTTGATCCTTCTCTGAGACCAAGGAATATTAAATTGGCTGGGGGCAATTTAATAATAAGGTTAAAAGGAGAGCTTAAAAGTACCATGCAGGGAAAAGTGAAGCAGATGCTCTGCTCATAGGTTATACTCTGATCACTGCATTCCTGTTACCATTCACTTTCTCTTCGAGTATAAAAAGTTACATCATTACCATTTCACATGATAAGAAAACAGAATAATCTAAATTGTTGATGATCAATAGCAAGGCCAAGATAAATCCAGGTTTGCCTGACTCCAAAAAACTTAGGTCTGTCTCCGACAGCATTTTCTGAAGATCTGATTGAAATTTTTGCTTCAGGAAGGCCAGGCAGTGTGGCTACACTGGGCATCCCCAGCTCTTCCTTCACAACCAGCGCCCTGACTGCTTTTATGGAGCACTGCCCGATAGGCTGAGCCTATCTACAGCCTCTTTTGTACCAGCCCCAGCAATGAGGCGGTTTGCTGGAGGAAAGTGCCCAAGTGCACAGCTAGGGAGAACACTGAGGGTCTGAGGGGCAGCAGAACGAAAACACTGCTGCACTGACTTTGGTTCTTTTCATGATGGTGACATTTTCTTCCATTAAGGCTAGCCAAATGAATCCTAGAATCTTAGGGCTGCCAGCCTCTGCTTGAAAATCTACTCTGGTTTCAGTTACTTGCCATGAAGCAAGTAAGCTGATAAGAAATCTGCTTTAGTCTGAGATTTTAACTAGGCTTATGGCTAGCTTTCTACATAAATGAAACCACTTTGCAGTGATATGAAAGAACCTTAGTGTAGCCTTTCAAATCCATATCTGATTTACAGTAGTATCAAACTTTCAAGCCCTTTGTCAAATAATGAGACGAGTTTTCCAGGGTTTCATTATTTTGAGAAAAACGTGTTATGAGCATTCTCAGCTGTAAATAGCAAGGCTAAGATTGGAAACTGTTAAACTCTGGTTTATTCTGAATCCTTTCAGCAATTTCACACTGTGAGGAAATAGATCACTCAGATCAATGCACTAAGTACCATTTTCTCACTGTTATTTTTTTTTTACATATTTATTAGTCTAATGTAGTATTTCTAATGGAACATGTACATCATATACATTATAAATAACAAGAAAATTTCAGCTGCAGGAAATGGCTCAGTAGTTAAGTTCTTGCTATGCAAGCCTAATGACCTGAATTTAGAATCCATGTAAAACAACGCCTGACACAACACTACATACTTCTGTAGTCTCATGGACACCAAGATATGGGAGGTGGAGACAGAAGAATCCACAGAAGCATAAACCTCAGCTCTCCTGGTTAATGCGGTAGTGAAAAGCTGGAGAGATACTGTCTCGAACAAGTTTGAAGGCAAGGGTCAACACTTGAGGTTCCACTGACTTCCACACACATTCTAAGGCATGTATTTACCTGAATGTACACGTACACACACATATACCTTCAATTTTGTATTTAAAATCATATTCTGAAATCATTAACTGTTTAGGCACATTTAGGGATAACCAGCAATGTCACTTAGTAACATTCACGGAAATCTCTGGTCACGTGGCAAACTTGAATTCTTCAAAATGAAAGACATACACTGTAGAGAAAATATGACCATTCATAAACACTATCCTAAGGACATACCTTTCCCCCCTAAAAATAAGATCAGTAACTCTTATCCCTTTATAAGGATAACCATTACCTGTAAGATAATAAGGTAAGAGGCAGCTGTGTCCAAATCCTGAGCCATCAAACATTCCTCAAATAAGTCCTTGGGGTTTCCAACAGCTGCAAAAAGGTAATTCCACAGAGCGTACTCAGTCTTCCTGGCACAATGCACGACTGTCTGAAGGAAAAGGGGGAACTCGGTGATGAACTTCGCCACGGTGGGAAGCAGCGGGTCAGGAATGGGCTCCCGTGAGGTAGCTTCTTCTTCCAGCACTTCATGGAGCATGAGCTCCAGCACGTGAGGGAAGTAAGGTAACGCAGCGCAGGACTGCGCCAGAAGTAGGGCTTGCTCTCCCAGGTTCCTGACCAGAAGCTGGCGGAGGATATGGTGGAGGTAGATCTGAGAGGTTCTCTCCACAACACAGAAAGGGAAGAGCACCTCCAGCTGCTCCCTAGCACTGTTCCGTGTATACAAAGAATCATAGAGTAAAGTGTCATTGACAGCACCAAGGACCAATGCATCTTCGAACAGAACGGCCAGGGGGTAAATGTTGATGTGGAACGGCAGCATGATCCGCTGGGATAAGAAGGAGTGCGGCTTGCGGTGATCCCTGGGGAAGAGAGGCAGCCAGACTTTCATCCCTGCGCCGCCACAGCTCAGCCAGAGGGCCTCCAGGAGGTGCCGCTTCTGTTTATTTGCTCGACAGGTGGTCCAGACATTTTCCACCGACTGGGCTAGCACAACCGGAGGACAAAACGGCAGCTGAAGGCAGACACAAGAATTGCTAGGCTTTAGTTTTCCTATTAAACATGTAGGTTCTTAAGTTTATAAGTACTAGCTTTGTAGACTTTCAAAATGAGTTGTTTTCTTTTTTTTTTCTTAAAAGCAGGAACATTTATTTGGAATTAAAGACAATAGTATATGTACTATTGTACTTTCAAAGTATATGCATTGAAATCTAAAAACAAAACACAAAAAATGAAAATAAAGAAATCCTCTATGAATACCAAACTCTATCGTTATTTTCCCAATAAATAAATGAAACTTACAAATATGTACCTAAGCAGTAACATCTGGAAAATGAGACATTTTCTTATTTCAGGACTTAACCTTCTCTCTTCTTAAACCCAGCTGTAACATGAATTTTATGTATGTTCTTAGCTTCTAAATCACAACACACTGCTTTACCCTTAAATTCCGCTATTCATAAACCCTAACCTCATAACAACATTCATAACCTCATAACAACTTCTCAGGGCTCGAATGCCTTCCAGCTTTACTCACGAGTTTCCTTTGGTTAGGGTTGCTGTCCTTCTCCCGGATCTGAGGGCCTGACCTGTCCCTCTGAATCATGATGAGCTGTCCTGCAAGGTTCAGCATTATGCTCTCTGCATCACGAGCCTGAAACAGCAGAAAGAAATTCATCAATTGATAGGCACATTTCTAGCATTCTTCAGCACCTAGTGAGGTTTGTAGGTCAACAACCAACAGACTTTGCTGGAGCTGTACCACGTATGGCCCAGTTTGCTAAGCTCTGTGGGAACACACGTTTCCTGACTGTGATAGACACACACTATGCAGTTAGTGGACAATGAGTACAGAACTGAATTACGCTGGAAAACTAATAGAACTTAAGATATTCACAAAAAATTGGAGATCACCGCAGTAATCATTACTACAGAAAGTTTAATAGGATGAGAAACCGGTAAGGTCAGGAAGTCAGAGGTAGAAGGGAAAGGCTGGTGTTCTAACTTAAGCATGAAATGTAAATGAAAACATGGAGCCAGGATAGAACAGCTCAACTAGGAAAAGTGACAATGATCTCAGCTGGATGGCAACAGACCTTCAGGGACACAGATCTTGGACAATCAGCCAAAAAGGCAAAAAGATTTACCATTTTGCATGCCTCTCAAATGAAAAAAGCATTACAAAATATCCTGTTTAGTCAGGATGAATTACTGTACTGACTTTCAGAATGAGGAACCAGTCTGTCATTTTATTCTGGAAATTTTAATCAAACGCCAGAATAAAGAACCTACAGTTATTACTGTTAAACCCCACCACCAAGGACCATGCATTGAGAGGACCTAAAACCCTGGCTCGGATGTAGCCCACAGACTCAGTCTCCAAGTGGGGTCCCTAGTAAGGGGAGCAGGGGCTTTCTCTGGCATGAACTCAATGGCTGGCTCTCTGATCACCTCCCCCTGGGTGGTGCAGCCTTGCCAGGCCCGAGGAAGACAATGTAGCCAGTCCTGATGAGACCTGATAGGTTAGGGTCAGAGGGAAGGGGAGGATGAGTAGGGGAGAGCCATATTGGGGAAGGGGGAGGGAGGAGGGGATTGGGAGGAGATGAGGAAGGAGGCCACAGATGGGATACAAATTGAATAAATTTTAATGAATGATAATAATTAAAAAATGAAAAAATTCCACCACCTTGCTTAAACAAGCATACAGAGTTTGAGAAACACTGCTTTAAACCAATTTCCAGATAAATCATGTATTTTCATCTATAAATGGGAAGATCATTTTGACTTAAAAAGCAAACAGAATTCACTGCCAACCTAGGCATGAAAAAAAAATATAGAATAAGCTTGTCTGAACCAAAGATGGCCTCAAGGTACGAAATCTAAGTAAGGTATTGGAAAAATTGAGGCTGGTGCTGGAATGATGCCTCAGTGGTTAAGGGCATTTTCTGTTCTTGCTGGGGACCCGAGTTCCATTCACAGCACCCGTGCTGACTGTTCAGAAGAGCTAACTAACTACAAGAGGTTCAATTGCCTCTTCTGAATTCCTCCAACACCTGCACTCACATGCATATACCCATATGTAGACACATTCATAAGACCCATAGTTAAAAATAATAAATATTTTTTGAAATTTTGAGGACATCCATCAGCAAGGAGGAAAATATCATAGAAGGGTGAATGAGTCTGTTTTGAACACTCATCACATTAAGCTGGAAAGAACTGTAAGATTTTTAAATAGAAATGTGTGACAACTGAGCAGAGATGAATATGCTAACATAAACATAAGGATGGGAGGCTGAAATAGAAGCATTTCCACAGGGCATCACCTGAGCTTTTCCAGATGGGAAACATTCCAAGGCTGTGCAAGTTAAAGAAGACTCAGAGACTCTGTTGTACTGAGTCCCAAGTTTTGACACCTGCTGGATTGCTCAGTTTACGCTTTCAGTATCATTTAGGGCTCAAAAAAAAAAAAAAATCAGCTACCCTACGTACTCTAGTTGTATAATACTTAATGTTCTTGCTGATGGCGTTCAGATTTCAGTACTGGCTGGGGGTGAGGAAGAAATGGCAACAGTAAAATGTTAGATGCCTGTCATAAAAATTGCGAATCTTCTCATAACGCGTAGGAATGAGGCGGAACATTAGATTTTAAAGTCGATCTGGGAATCCTAAGAGTCAGGCGCTCAGATAATAGATAACTGCAGCTAAGTAACAGGAAAGGGAAACAAACGTGCACACAAGCAATGAAGACACTTTGGACTTTCACATGTCAACAGGCTCTACAAACTTTCCCAAAGACCCTGAGGGGACTCACTAGAATTTTTATACTGGGCCTGTGCATGCTACGTAATGCTCTATAAATACCGTATATGTAGCCCCTCACTTCATTTCAAGATAATAAATTTCACTACTATATTTCACATAGTTCCTTAAAAAATCTTTTATTTTTCCAAAAAGTGGCTATTATTACTAAAATTCTCAATATTTTCTATTGAAATTATTATAAGTAATTATAATAATAATCTCAGGGAACTTCACAAGTTTTCAGAAAAATATGAGCTACCTATATGCTCAAAATTCTAAGTTTGGGTTGAGCAGTGGTGCTTCATGCCTTTAATAATGTATTTGGGAGGCAGATTTCTGTGAGTTCAAGGATGGCCTGGTCTACAGGGTGAGTTCCAGGACAGCCAAGGCTACACAGAGAAACCCTGTCTCAAAAAAAAAAAAAAAACAAAAAACAAAAAACAAAAAAAAACAAACCAAACAAACAAAAAACACAGAAAGAAAAATTCCAAATAATAATTTGGAAGATTCAAAATACTCTAGTAAATGATCCTCTGTATTCTTTTATGAGAGGTCATCTAACAGTTAATCAGTCTCATCATTATTTGTTTGTAAGGATAATCATTATTAAGGTAAGACTTGCTTTGAAGTGCGTGGGCTCAGGCCAACTCTCTATTATACTTCAACTTTTTAACCTGCTCTCATTAAGTTACACGTCTCTGTGTGAAGCCCCCTCTAAACAGTTGCACCCCTAATGATGCTGCTGATTGCCACTATCTCTAGCTTTCACAAAGATTTTTCCTCTCTAAATGTTACCAAGTATTTTAAAAGCAAGACACCATACCATCTGTTCTCTGGTATCTAATATTCAATCCTAAAATATGTAGGCATTTTCCTTAAAGCTACAATGTTAATGAAACAATTTTTGGTTTTGTTTCTGAATTCATATTTACCCTTAATTATTACAACAGTGCTTTCCAATGGCTTATTTTAAAGAGGATATTAATAAGCTTAATGGCTTGTTTCTGTAGCACAGCAGTATGTGGTTTACAGAACAATGGCTCAGAGAGGCTCCTGTGTCTGTTGGTGCTGTGTGTGTCCCTGTCTCTTGTGCATCAAGATGTGAGCTGCTCCAGTGGCTTTTGCCTTTAGCCCTCCATTACAGACTCAAATCCTCTAGAACTGTGAGCCCAATTAAACTCTTTCTTCTGGAAGGCACCTTGGTGATGGTGTCTTATCACAGCGACAGAGAAGAGAGTAAGACGAGCAGTATCACACTTTCTTCATAAGTGCAGCTTGTTGACACTGCACTGGGTGGTTCACTTATAGCTAATCTATGGACTGACCATCTTCCTCCTTGTGGTTTAACTAGGCTGATTCTCTATAATTTCTGAGAATGGAAGATGACTCTAGACATTTAATTCAATTTAGGTTTAATGTTTCTGGTAAAACGTCTTCATATGAACTTCCTATTACACACCTTAGGAAGCATACAAGAGCTGTTCCTTCCCTACTTTTAGTGATCCTCTGATGACTAAGGTTTCAGTGTGATGTAAAGTTTCATGTAGTAACAATCCCATTGCTGATTTAGTTATTTTGGGGGGACATAAAATGGTGACTGTAATTCTCATATTTCTTTAAAATCTAGTAGGAATTGTGTACAACAAAACTTTATTTTATCAACTAGGACTAGCTGATTACCATGACAATGGGTACAGATAAAACGGGAGCTGCATTGTAAGGAAGAAAGCAATTTATTAAGTTCAAAAGGGAGACTAGAACAGCCAATGCATACAGAACAGCATGACACAGTTGGTGATTTGGGACTTTCTGGCATGAAGATGAACTGCTACAAAGAAAAGTATGAGGAGGGAAGAGAACGACAATGATTTACAAATATTTTAGAAATTATCAAGAAAAAAGTTGCTCTTATTATTTATTATTCCAAATAATAGAGAAATGAGTAGGCTGCTCCCAATCAGAACCCTATAAATAATAGCTGATAACAATCTTAACTGCAGTGGAAAGAGGCTCTCTACTAAATTCTCCATAACCCTTTGAGAACACTGCAGCTTGGTGAAAGTGTCTGAATGAGAAAAAAAAGATGGCTGGGGCAGACAAGGGACGACAAACCTGCACACTACAGAGCTCCCCTCTCACGACAGGTTATGTGACGTTTGGAAGCTGCTGGGTGCAGAAGCAGCCCCGGGGCAGGGGACAGCTGTAGCCCAGCTGTAGCCCACTGTCTGGATACTCTCCCCGCAGACTATGGGCGTGTAGCTTCTCCTTCCTCCTAACTGCCACAAGTCCTCTAGTCTCTACATTCATTCCTTTGTTTTTTAGTTTACAAGTGCTCTGTCTGCATGTACACCTGCACGCCAGAAGAGGGCATCATAGCCCTTAGAGATGGTCGTGAACCATGTGTTTGCTGGGAATTGAACTCAGGATCTCTGGAAATGCAGCTAGTGTTCTTAACTGCTGATCCATCTCACCAGCCCTCCCTAAATTCATTTTACTTCTTTCCATCTCCCGGTTCCTCCTTATGCTAGGCCACTGACACCATTCAATACAGTCTGTACAGCATCTTTCCAATATCTTTGCCTCATGAAGCTTTGCTCCATATTAATTTTCCTCTGTACAGAAGAAACACTAAGATTTGAAATGAAAGTCTAAAGCTATCAACATTATCCATTAGAACTTATCTTCTCTCATACCTGTGGCTCTAGACACTAAAATTCTCCAGCCCTCTGACTGTATCCTGTTGTCTCTTATCTGTAAACCTTTGTATAACTGCCTAAATATCTTCTTCTTTGCTTAGAACCTTCCTACTTCTGCTTCAGGCTTCAACTCAAATGGTATATAATTCTCACTGATTATACAGACTAGACAAGGCTTCAAGTATAAGCCCTCAGAATAGTTTACATATGTGTAATTACTTGTTTAATGCTGAGCAGAATCTTGTATTTTGGCTTGCCATTAAACTCAGCATCTTTATGCAAGATACATTAGAAACACCATGAATTTGCTGAACATTAAACAGACACTAATATTGACCTAAGACACTAAAGGAGATGTAAACTGCTAGGAACTCTGAAAATGCATTGTACCTGTTGTGGCATTTTCAAGGTGATTCCATTCTCTGTACTCACTGACGTCAGTGTGACAGATACTACCAGGAAAGGGTGAGGAATGTACCGTGACATGGAGACTTCCTGAAGAACCTGAACACTAGCTGTAGTATTCGAACTGCAAAAACAAACAAACAAAAGTTCATTGCTCAACCATAGTCACATATTTTTCCCTTTGCAGCTGCTATATTACAGTACATTTTATGTCTGATGTCTATAGCAGACAGATCCAAGAGTTTTTCCGTAGGTCTTCTCTGAATTGTCCTCTCCTCCTATCAAGATTATTAATGCTAAGAGACCCAAAGAAAATATACAGTAATATGCCAATGAAAGGCATCAAAATGCTGGAAAGAAGGAAAGACAAAACCACAACACAAAACACCCCTAAAAGCAGCAATAGGGAAGAAGCTATACAAATGAAAATACGCTGGGGACTGGAGATAGCAACAAAAAGCTGGGTGGGAAATGATGAAAGTTCAGCTACTGAAGTGGTGATATGTTAATTTTTTAATCTTTGCATATTATTCCATCACAGGACTTCAGCAAATACATAGTCCATTCCTTACTGAACCTCTAAGAACAAGAGAAACCCACGTGTGGCCTATATGCTGCAAGCTGACCAGATGTCAAATGTCAACATCTACTGTAGCAGGGAATACATGAGCTTTCTCAGGATATTTCCTTAACCTCCTCTAAGCGTCTGGAAAGTAGATAGTTATTAGCCACTTACTTGTAAGTTATGAAAAATGTACTTAAGATTTATCTCAGCTAAAATTATAGCTCCCCGCCCCTCCCCTAATAACACAGGAAGACAAATTCAAGCAGTTAGTGCAGGTTCTTGCTCTTTCCTTCACAGCTATTACATAAATATCACCCCCACTCCCTGGAATGAAACAAAACATGAAGATGGAAAAAGGTCTTCAGAGAGCGTAATACAGGAGCCAGAGTGACTCATCCCATGTTATAACTTACCCATCAGATTTTCTCTCGATACTGTAAAGGCATATTGAACAGTCTGCTCTAAACACTACCACCATGTCCCGGAAGACACTAAGCAGCAATGTTTCCATTGGTGCTTTGGTGACATGAGCAAAGGCATTGTCCAAATTTGATGTTCGTAGGTAGATTCTGAGCTGAAAAAAAATTAAAGAAGAAATGTAAATATACAAAAATAAGATGGTTACCAAGAATACTTAAATTCTCAGTCAGGATATTTTCATCTATAGACCTTCCTCCCCGCTTACTGTAAATTAACAGAGGTTAAAAGAATTAATACTTTAGCAAAAAATGAATGTTTGGCAAGCTAATTATTTATAAATAACCAAAGATAAAGTGAACAAGAGGAATGTAATATTATGAGACCACGTTTCAGATTTGTTTTCTCAAATTTGATTAATGAGACTAACGTTTCCACAAAACCACCATGTAAATCAATAAATTAATAAAACTATCCTTAAGAATAATCATTCTTATATATTTTTTGCTTTTACTGTTTTATTATCAATCTTTATAGAGTATCTTCTAGCTAAGAGGTTATCCTTTTTAGGTTTACTTACTTCTGAGACAGGGTTAATATGACTGTAAACTCAGTCTCTTGTCTGAGTCCTATCTCAGTCTCTTAGGTGCGTGATATAAAGGGTTATATTACAAATGCAAATTGTCACTTTAAAAAATGGACAGGAGAAACCTAAACAGTAATTTCACTCTTGAAATATGCTAAATTACCGGAGCAAAATGCTTTGTCCAGTTTTCAATGGATTATTATTCTACCCTAAAGTAAATTGTGCTTAGCTCCAACATTAAAAATCTATTATTTCTGAGAAAATAAAAATTACCTCTTCTTGACGGTCACTTAAATTGTAACATGCAAGGACCATAAAGTCATTCCACCAGGCTAAGCCACCAGTCACAATCATATTTTGCTCCTTAAAAGAAAATTTTAAGATGTATTTACCTTAATTATGTTACTCAAACTTTTAACAAAGTAATATAATACTCTCAGAAAGCTCAGATTATTTCTGCTGTATCTTCTCTTGCCTAAATCATTTCTCCAGGGTCTTTATTAATAATGTACCATACCCCGTGTTTTAAAAAAGTAAACATTTCTATAAAGAAACAGCTGTGTCATTCAAAATACCTTAATAATATATAGCATCATTAATCCTACATCTAAAAACAACTTGATTTAAATTCTCACTTTATTCTCCCTCAGATGAGTGCCTGAATCCAATCTCTTAGCAAATGGTAGTAGTAGTGTCCTACCTAGTATGACAGTAACATAAAGCAAAAGTGCGTGGTGCACAAAAGACACCTACTTTAATTTTCCTCATTTCTTCCCGCCTGACTCTCACGAAATCTAATTCATTCTCCCTGACTCTCCAACCCCGTCTCTGCTGTCCAAATGCACACACCACAAACAGAATGAGCTCAAATTTTGTGGACATTTAGTCTCTCCACATTGGATAACTCAATCTTAAAGATAATATTAAACCCTAAGCTAAACAATTATTGCTACTAACCTCTTTTTTTCTTCTTTTCATGTGCCTATCAAGTGCTATGTGTGTGTGTAGACCAGAGTTTGATGTCTGGAATCTTTGATGGCTCCTGCACCTTATTCTTTGAAGAGACATCTCCCAGTCAAAGCCACTGGCTGTATGGCTAGTTTCTCCAGGTTGCTTGACCCAGGCATCCCTCTTCTCTACCTTCCAGGGATGGCACTACAGATGACTTGCCATCTCCACGCAGCACCTAAACAGCCTCTGGGGCTTTGGACCTAGGTCCCCTTGCTTTTATAAAAAAAAGAGCTGAACGGCTGAGCCATCTCCCAATACTTGTCAATGATTTTAACAAGAATGAAAAGCCAACTACCTCATGTAAGCTCCTTCACCAAATTATCAAGTATTTTATAAAAAATGATTTATTAGATATTATCAAATGTCACTTTCTTTCACTACTTCTCTTTTCCTCCCAGAATCTGTGAATACAGCAAGTGCTTTACAACTGAGCTATATCTCAAGCCTAATTATTAGTTTCTCTCTTTTTCTTTTTTATACTTTGTATCTTAAAATTTATTTTTAGTTATAAAAACAAAAACAAAAACACTAACCTGAGTAATGTTTCCAAAAAGTTTCCATTTTTTGGTGAGTAAAGAGTAATGTGCAAACCCAAACTTGCCAGCCACAGCGATATTCTGTCCAAGTTTATCAATAGCTGAAAACTGTTAAAAAATAAAAATAAAACCTCTTTCCTGAAAATATATATACTTTATTAGGTATAAAGTACTTAATAAGATATAAGGTGAAGAGACCACTCATACATGTTTGCTAAATGATTTAAATATAAAATGCTTAATTAAAAACCCAGGTAGTGACAGCTATAGTTCACAAAAATGTAGAGGTGAATCCCCGAGTAATACACAGCAGATCAAGCATTAGAATTTCACCCTTAAGGAGGCTGGAGAGATGGCTCAGTGGTTAAAATCACTGCTCTTCTGGAGGACCAGGGTTCAAATCTTAGCTCCCACATGGAAGCTCACAACAGCGTAACTCTAAGATCTAACATCCTCACACAGACATGCATGCAGGCAAAAACACCAATGCACATAAAAATAAATAAATTAAAGAATTTGCCCTTATGAATCCACAAGGTCAACTCCCGGAATGACTACTATAACACCAATTAAATAACAACTCACCCGTATAGGCCAATTGCTTTCTAGATAGGTGCTGGAAATCTATAGAAAATAATATATCAGTTTGGTAAGACTTATGAAACATATTCCAGATTAAAGCATTAACTTAGCACAACAAAGGATTCAGCTTGTTGCATAAGGTGCCAAGTAGTAGTGGCTTCAGTGAGAAGCCCTTGGAATTGAACATCTGTTTATGAACCAGCATTTCACATGTCCTATCTCAATTATTTCAAGGTTTTAGACACCATATTTTCTCCCCCACCACAGTATTGCTTGTTTCTAATATTAAACTCAATACAAACTGACAAAGAAGCACATGTGACGAAACAGCCATAAACCGTTTCTGTCCACTGATGTAGACCACCCCCAAATAAACAGCAGCTTCAGCAAGAATTTTTGTTTTTATTGGAAATCTTTTTGCTTTAATACTGTTGTGATTTTAAAAAGCAATGCATACAGAACAATCAATGTAATAAAAAACAAATTCTGTTGCATGAGAATAGCAACTGGCTTATATTTTAAAAATTCTATTTCTTAAGATGCACCCACAAACCTTTATGGATATGCTTAAACTATTATTTTTCTATTAGGCTGTTCAACTTTATTGATCCACAAGAACCCTTACTATTATATAGATACTAAGTCTCCATCCAAAGCATCAATGTAAACAGTTTCCCTTGATCTCTACCTAACATCTTTGTTCATGGTGTCATTTTATCAGGGCTATGAGACCTTCAAACTTAGAGAGAACGCTGCGGGTTATTAACGTGGAGAAAGCTAGCTCTACAGACTCTTATGTGTCTCCTAGTCTACTAATAAGCTTTTATGAGCAGTTGGAGGAAGCGGAGTGTGAATTAACAGAAATACAGAACAACAGAAGCGTCTTCTGTTCCTGAAATAAGAGCTTCAATTTATTCAAATTTATTTTGACTTTAAAAAACATATAGAAAGAAACCCAAATCAGAAAGCCATGTGAAGTACAATCAAATCCAGTCAAATTGTGTAAAGACAAAAGGAGAATCAAGTAAAAGCAATATACAAAGCACTTGCATTACTCTCATAAAGTTAACTCCCGAAGGGTTCGACTGCAGTTATCCAGTAGGTGAACTTAAAAGTACAACTAAATTAATAGCTTCAGTTACTCAAAAAACAATGTAACAGGTGTACCAGAGTAAGCAAATCACTGCCAATAACACTGGATAAAAGAACAAACATCAAAGAATCCTACACTACCACACTTTGATGTTTCACTAATTTCTATGAAATGTGATGTGTGAGCTAGCATGTCAGTATAAAACTGAGTCAAACATAAAGGCTAAATAAAAGCTTATCAAATTACCACACTCTAATGTATATCTCTACAAAAGAAGAAAAAAACAAAAAGTCAACACAAAACAACCTATTCTTTTAACCTTCAAAAGTCTATGAAATACTACAAACTACAAATGATTTCTCTTTAAAGCCCAAACATAAGTTAAAAATTATGGGCTTTTTAACTGTTTGAATATTTTATGACTACAATAAAGTGTGTATTTTCCCCTTAGAGTCACCTCTTTTGATCTGTGTGTCATTTGACCTTTGTATCATATACTTAATGCTGTGTAAAGAAATGACGGGAAGAAAAGCGGCAACTAATAACTAATGGGGAAGCACGGGTCACAAGCCCCAGGCAGGGCGCAGGAGCCACGCCACGTCACCGGGAGACTCTGACCCTTCTTAGAAAGGGTTTCCAGTCTCTCTTAAACAGAAGCTAAGTGCTTTACTTCTACTCCAGCCTAGACGAGTTTTGTAGAACTAGTGAGACTAAAGGACTTGTTCCAGCAGATCTGATCTTTGCCAAATACCACATCTTCCATACCTGATAAAATTAGGGGGATGTATGAAAGTCACATAGAAGCAAAATAGCCTTTAAAATTCACCACTGACTTCCCTAATGAAGTGCCTGATATTTACAGATATTCTTTCTAAATAGTTAGAGCCGGGATAAGTATAAAATCAATATCCTTAGGCTACTAGATAATAGAGACCTTGTAGAAACCAACATTTACATGAAACAAAACACTGAAGATATGAAGGAACACAGCCAGAAACTAACAGGGTTTTGTGTTTTAAGTTCACACTGTGTTTCAGTACTTTCTAAATTTGTTACTGAGAAAACTACACTAAAAATATAAACTGAAAAAGATACCATCTATCTTGCCGTCTAGTAACTTTGCTTCTAACAAGTGTAGATGCATTCAGTTTGGCTAGAGACATATAACAACAAAATCTTCTGATCTGGAAGTTAAGTTGTATAGAACAGGACTGAACAAACAAACAGTGCAGTATTCCAGATGAGCAGAAAGCACAGCGGAATCAGCTGGAGCTCATTACTCTAAGTTATACAGTAAGCACACAGAACAGAAACCACAGAAATGAATCAGCCTTAATGGAGGATGTGATCCTACCCTACAGGAGATGAGCGAGAAGGGGAGGAACCTATGCCCCTATGCTTCTTTATCACTATGAAGTTTAGAAGGCAAAGTGTTTGCACTCTATAGACATTACCCAAAAAGACCACTCTCACTCTGCAGTCAGTTGCTAGGCTCCAGGGTTAGCAAAGAGCAGGGTAACTCTAAGTTAAAAAATGGCTACCAGAGCAAATTCTAAGTTTTAGTTCAAAGTCAACAGCAAACTACATGATTCAAAGTTCAGTAATTAGATTGTAAGTATGCTGGATTTTTACTTTAACACAGGTTGTTTTAAGGCTGTGTCGGCCAGCACTCCTTGGTGTGATGGTGGACAACTCACAGGAACTTGCTGAGCATCAGTTTCCTCATCCAGTTGGGCTCTATTACCTCTAAGGTCCTTCCAGCTCTAAAAATTCTATTAAATTTGGAATTAAAATTCTATTACAATTTAAACGTCTTGGGAGCACAACTGTGACATTTTTCATTTATATTTGTATTAGTTTTAAGTGTTCATTTCTTATTAGGGTTTATGAGGGCTCCAAAGTATAATAAAGTTTTGGCATTTCAACCTTATCTTTTGTAAGTAAATTAATCATTTAACAAATATTTTACCAAAACTATTTTATCTTTATTTAAAACTGAAAGAACAGAAAGGGACAAAGAAATGAAAAGACCTAGGTAAATCCACTTAGAAGCTCATCTTTGAAGGTGAGCAGTCAGCTGTCGGGTGACAGAGACCCCTGCTGCTGCCTACAGCCCTACAATCGTGCTATGTGTTGCGTAGTGGAATGCTTCATAGACAAGAACCACTGAATGTTCGAGCTGGAAGGGAATTCAATTTTGTTATTGCCTGATGGATTTTTCAGTTCCAGACCTACCTTCTTTGATCCTCTGCTCTACTTGGCTCTCTGGTAACACGGACCTGGCTAGGCAGAACTGGCATTGATTCTAGGTCAGTGTAGAATGAATAGTTCAAAGTATGGGGAAATGAAAATAGCAGAGAAATGGCTATCGGAGAGAAGGGAGCAGTGGAAAATTTTAGTCAAGAAAGTAGCTGATGCAGTTTTATATTATAAAATGTATGTACAATGCTTTGATTTCATGAGTTTAAAAATGTATTTTAAATACATTTTGTTTTAGTGCACACAAGTCAATGTAGGAGCCATTCCTCCTTTAACCCTTCATAGAATGACCATTTTTCTGTCTTTCACTAACTTCACTCAAAATCAACTAAAAATATGAGATGAAGTAAACTAGTAAGATATAAGCAGAGAGAAGGTAATTAATTATGGGACTAGAAACTGATTAAAAGAAGCTGGTGTGGTAGTGTACATGTGGCCCAGTATTCCCGAGGCCGAGACAAAAGAATCATGAATCAAGTACATAGTAAGACACTATCTCAAAAAGAAAGAAAGAAAAAAAAAAGAAACCAACAAAAAGAAACTAATCCAATAGTAGGCTCTGATACACTTTGGTGCTAAAAGAAGAATATTTAGAACTTTAAAACTATGCATACAAATTTCTTTCATGAAATTTTAACTTACTGCACTAAATTAATCTTAATTGGCATCATAATTCAGGATTAATCTATTTTAAATGTCAATCTGTCAAAGCTGCTAAAAGAACCTGTTAATTTAAATGTGGTATCAGGATGAATCCATAATTTGGAAACACTTTAAATTGAAAAATTTAATTAAACTTATTAAATAAAATTATGAGCAATAAATTTCTCAAAAGTTCAGAAGTTTGCGATTTGGGTACACTGTTAAGGGGTTAACCACTGAAACTATAAAATCAGCTGCACTAGGTACTAGTAAAATCACTTTCCATCCAACGGATAGACTTTAGGCTATGCAAATACACTGAGCTAGACTAAGCAAAACAGAGGCTCAAAGTAAAATAAAATATCTTCACTGAGGGAAAAATAAACTTTAGGTTTTGACACTATTAATGGTGAGGATATGCTCTGTATCAAATGGAAAGAAAAAAGGCAAGGAAAAAAAATTAAAAAGTACTGAGATAGATACGACAATAAAAGTAATTAAAAATTGGTTCCAAGTGCTACATTAGCAATGAACAAGTCACTAGGAGGCAGCAGACGGACGTTTACCTGTACAACATGCCAATGCCGGTGGCCAAGTAATGTGCTTAACCCGGGAGACTCCAGACCCCCATCTGCAAATGGGCTTCCCTCGCGCCTGGGCATATGGTCAGCGCGTGCTGAAGAACACTTCGGATTCTGGGTTTGTGAGGCTTCTCCACAGTTCAAGTATAAGCGGTCTTCTCCCTGAAGCAATACCTGTTCTTGGTTGCTCTAGATGGAAGAAGGGTAAACAGAAAACAAGTAAGTCCTCATCATTAGGTAGGGACAACTAAATAACAAGCTCTTTTAGTTTTATTACTGAATGTGTACATTTATCAATGTTGTTTTTTTTTTCACATGACAGAATCTACATAATGTTCAAATACATTTAGAGTAGAGTCTTTATTTTAGTGATTCTTAGTGTAAGTAAGGTTTTGTACACTGTTTTGTCAATGCCAAGGTTTACAAACATTTGTACAGTACCTTTCACTAGCACCCCTAAATGGTGATACTATGAGAACTATACCTAAAAAAGTACATGTAAGTAAGTTATACATTGCTTTACAGTTAACTGTGCAAGTTTCGTGGATATCCAGACAGATTCAACAGTGACTGCTTTTTAGCTGGTTATGCCCTAATTTTTAGAGGACCAGTGTTCTCATGGTGAGAAGATTCTGATATTCAGATCAGACACAGTGGTATCCTATCCCTTCCCATTTAGCCAAAATACAATCAAGGGTGCTTCACAGGTTTTTTTGTTTACTTTGTATACTTGTGTGTTGTATGCATGTAAACATATGTTTGCATGTGTGTATGTGGTGATCGAAGGATGATGTCAGGTCTTTTCTTCAATAGCTTTTCTCCACCTTACATACTGAAGCAAGGTCTCTTGCTGAACCTGGTGACTGCTACTCTGTCTAGGTAGATTAGCTATCTTGCTCTGGAACCCTCACCTTACCTCTTTCCTGCTGGAATTACAGATGGCTGCCATGCCCACCTGGCTTCTAGGGACTCAAACTCCAGTCCTCACTTATCCACTCACTGAACCACTCCCCAGCTTTAAAACACAAAAGGGTGCTTTAAAGTTATCTGGAATGGGGAAGAGCAGGAAGTATACTATCTTCTTATTTTTCTGGGGATCCTGAATCCTCAACTGTAGTAGAGTCCTGAGATCTGGGTTATTTTCACATTAATTCTCAATGTATTATACATTTTAAATAACTTGTTATACCACACAGTGTTTAAAAGCTATTGATAATAGGTGTCAAGAATGTACTCATAGCATATAACTGAAGCATATTAAAATACATAATCATTGTGATCCTCTTGTTTCAGCTTCCCAAGTACTGGGATTATAAGTGTGTGCCACCATACCTGGCCTCAAAATTTTGTTCTCTCTCTCTCTCTGTCTCTCTCTCTCTCTGTCTCTCTCTCTCTCTGTCTCTCTCTCTCTCTGTGTGTGTATATATTTAAGGCAGGATAAATCACTGAACCTGGAGCTTGGTGACTCCGGTTCCCACCTTCCCAGAGCCAATATTACAGGCACAAACTATCATGATGCTCAGACCTCTGCCAGGGTGCTGGGGATTAAAGTCAGGTCCTCATGCTTGGGAAACAAATAATCTACTGACTAAGCCATCCCTCCAACCACCTAGAACATTTTAAAAAATCCTGTGTAGCCTCTAGTAATATTTCTAATTAGTGTCTAAATGAACACCCTTTGGAAACTCTTACCCAGATAAAGACTAACATATCCAAGTTATTTTACATGTAATTATGGCTTCTTTCAAACTGCTTATAGAACTATTTTTTGTAAAAGAATAAAACACCAAAAAAGTCCAAAACATGTTCAGAAATATGACTTTAATATAAATTTTATAGAAACATATGAATCACAGAAAATACACAAAGAAAGTACAGTGTATAATTTTAGAAGTATGTTCAAATCTGAAGATCACAGAAAAGGGTCTAAAATTCTGCTATAAGAGGCACTAAAACAAACAAAAACTTCCATCGTTTTACTTACTTACCATACAAGGGTTTACAGTGAGTACACTCTTGATGAACTGAAATAGCAAAATGCTGGGCTGCTTAACTATACTCCTGATGTTAGCCTCAATCTCAGTGTGCTGAGAACCAAAGCCGCTGATTACCCATAAGTGATAGCCTTCTGCACCCCAGCTCTTGAAGAAAGAGGAAAAAAAAGTCAGAGCAACAAAAAGTTATTTTTATTCCTTTTATAATCTAAGTTAAATATTGAAAACAATGAATATGTGAAATAACCAATGGCATAATTGTCTTCTGAATGTTGGAGCAACCATGACAAATAACAGACACAAGAATCACATCCAGAGTTAGAAAGATGGCTCAGCAGGTCAAGGCACTTGGTGTGAAGGTATGAGAACCTGAGTTTGATCCCCGAACGCCACGTAATGGTGAAGAGAACCAACTCCATAAAGTAGTCCCCTGACATCCATTTGGTAGCATGCTCACACATACATACATCATGCACACAGACACACAAAATAGTAAAAAAACAAATAAACAAACCAACCCCAATGATTCCTTCCATCCAGTACAACCTAACTATCTCCAGAGGAAACTGCCATCGCTGCCCTCTACTTAGAATGTTAAGACAGCTTCAATTTCAGGTTTCCATCCCTAAAGACCCTTCTGTAACATCTCAATGTACTTTACTGTTCTCAAGCACAAACACATTTCTTACAGAGGACAACTCTGAACATGACTAGAAGCTGGGTGAAAAAGCATCTATAGCAGATGCAGCTTTGTGCACAGCAAAGAGCAAAGAGCTGGCGCTTGTGACACTATGTTTTCATTCCAGCTTGACCGTTTGTTACACTGTCTTGGCCAAGGTGTCTAGTTTCTCTAGAGAGAGGTTTCTTCAGCTGTGGAATATACAATGAAGAAGACTTAAATATATTTCTCCAAGCCCAATTATCATTAACATTTTGTAACTAGACACCATCATAGTATTTCCGAAACTAGTAAATTCTAATATGTAAGCCAAGAAAATGGTGAGTGAGGTTCAGAGACTGCTGCAAATTGTTAAAAAGCTAAATAACTGCTTATTTCATGTGTGTGTTTCTGTGTGTGCACGAGTACACGTGGAATCAAGAGCAAGATATCCTGTTCTATTGCTCTCTCTCTATTCCTTTGAGACAGGTTCTCTCTGATCCTGGAGCTAACTGCTTGGATCCTTAGTTTGTGACTGAAACACAAACTTGGTGAACCTGATAATAAAGGCGGATACACGCCATTCAAAGACACTGGCTAGTAGTTACAGAAATGCTATTATACCAAAAACTTATATTTTTGTGTGCATATTCAAGGTATGTGAAGGTATGTATGTGTGTAAACAAATGTGCAAGCTTATGTGTGTGTGTGTGTGTGTGTGTGTGTGTGTGCACACGTGCGCCAGAAGTCATCGTTCCGCAGAAGCTGTCTACCTCACATTTTGGGAGGTAGTCACTGCAAAGTGCAAGAGGACTGTTAGGTCAGCTCTAGCCTGGTCTACATAGTTTGAGGCCAGCCTTCACTGCACAGCAAGAAACCCCATCTTAAACACGCAGATAAACACACTTCACCAAAAATGAACGATATAGGAAAAAAATCTGCTGACACAAAACTGCTTTCTGACTTTATGAGATCCACATGAGAAGAAAGGAAAGGTCTTGAGCTGTATAGGCTACACCTGTTCTAAATAGAAATTACTCACCATAGAGTTTATCTTAAGGGGATCTTTTTTGGTACCATCTGACCTGTAACTGAAACAGAACAGAAACTTGATCGTTTTCCAATTACTTACAATACACATACTAATTACCTTCAGCTTAAAAAAAAATAATCAAACTGACTTTGTTTTTTTAAAACAGAAATACACAATAGTGCATAAAACTGAAATGCCTATGCATTATTACATATTTCTATTTTAAAGGAGCAGTTACTTTCACTTTTGGTTTTGTTTTTCATAGTTCTATTTTTGAGACAGGGTCTTATTTTGAGGCCCAGGCTGGCCTCAAACTCATGGAGAGCCCTGATTCTGCATACAGAATGCTGGGACTGAAGGTGCATGCTACCAAGTCCAGCAGTCCATCTTAAATCTTAACTTGAGGCTCAAAGAAAGAAGTGTTTGCGATCGGTAATATTGAATTCCACTGTCAGTATTAGGAGTGTCAATGTTTAAACAATCAATAAATTCTCAATAAGTTAAATCTGAGCTGTACAAACTGTTTCGGTACAAGAGTTAAATTAGAACAGATGGAACTAGAGACCATGTAAAGTGAAATATACCAAACTCAGACAGGTTGTCCCACTTTCTCTGGTATGCAGAACCTATACATAGGACATGTCAGTGAGAGGGAGCTTTGAGGGAGAATTATGGTCCTGAGAGAGAAGAGATGAGGAAATGGGGGGGGGGGGGAGCTAAAATACTGCATGTTTTCTATCATGTGTGCAGCCTAGATTTAAATACAAACATATGACATGAAGGCAGAGGGGGGACTGCCTGGTGAAAAGGGACAATATGGGCAGAGTGCATTGATGCGCATGTAGTGCACGTAGGCGCAATGTGTGCTGTTTTGTATACTATTAAAAATTTAAGAGCGAAACAATTGTTTTAATTTTTAAAAAGGTAGTTCTATCAACCACATTTCTGAATATATGAGCTGTCAGGGAAACAATGGGTTCTTTATCTAAAATTTCCCTCTCTTTTTTTTCACTCACGCAAAGTCTCCTCCAAGTGTACAAATCAGCTGGGCTCCAAAGACACTCCACAGAGACAGACCTCCACAGTCCCAGGTCACTATTGCCGCACTGTTGTCAGGAGACCATCTAATCAGTCGAACAGCTCCGGTTTTGTTCCAAATGTCTGTGAAAATACAAAAAGAAGGGTTAAAGAGACTGTGCAAAAACACTTAGTACTGTTTTTTTTTTTAACAAGCTATGTGTTCAAATCCAAACAAAGAGAACAACACGAACTGCTTGATTTTAACGAAGATGAAGCCTGTCGATGGAGGGTACTGAAAATGAGGCCATCACTAGTCCTGGCCTGATCTAACCTGAACACCTCAGGACATAGGTGAATCATGGGAAGTGAAGGCTGGCTTTGCTGTGATTAGCTTGACTACTTACCACTGGTAATCCTCAATGTTTTTTTGTTTTGTTTTGTTTTGTATGAACCAGCTTCTGTAAAATGGGCATAAGGTTGTAGCAAACATTTTACATAGTGAGCATGGTAAAAATGAATGCTGGGAGCAAACACCTGTTTCTGTGGTTCAAATGACACCTCACATGATTCTTCCTACTGAGACAACGATGATGCTGAATGTCCTAAAATACTGGGACAAGTACTTTCCCTCTGAATTCATCTATTAAACTCTGAGAATCTTTATCATAGTGACTCACACAGCATGTGAGGGTCAAGAGATGAAGTTCAGAGCTTGCACACACCAGGAAGTCTAGTAAGGATACCGGGTAGTGCCGAGATTCTAAAGGCTGCATCCACAGTGCAAAGACGAGTGAGAGAGAAGCTACCGTGTAGACAAGGGGACATTTTCCATGTTTCCATCCATTATACAGAACAGAGACAACAGTCCAGTAACCTCAGGACTCAGTCACACATAAACTCAGTCCTTACCCTGATTTGTAACTTGTGTAATTAATGTAGTTAAAAAAATAAACAGAGAATACAGTGTAAAGGGTTCCAGAACAGTGTAGTAACCCAAATGATCTCTGAAAAAAATACAAGGCAATCCAAGTCCTGAAACGTCCAAAAACTGAACTGTCAGGAAACAACAGCTCTCAGTCAAAAATGCTAAAATACATACATACACAAACAAATCCTAAAAAGTCAAAGCGGGGGCAGATTCAAAGTCTTTGAATACTAAGATTAATGGAGACAGAATATAAAACAAGCATTCTTTTTATAGCTAAAGAAATAAAGGGGTTGGTGAGACACTTTGGCGGGAAAAAAAGCTTGTCATGTCAGGTCCAAGGAACTGGGCATGATTCTTAAAACCCAGGGTGAGGGAAAGAACCATCTCTCTTAGGCTGTCCTCTGCCCTTGACAAGCATGCTGTGACAGGTGTCTTCCCTCCTCCTCAATAATAAATGAAGTAAGAGGAGGAAGCCAGGAGAGGGCTCAGGTTAGAAAATGCTCACTGTGTAAGCAATAAGACCTAAATTTGCCCCACAGAACCAACATATATGCCAGGCATGCTGCCATGCGTCCGCCATTCCAGGAGCAGGGAGGCAGAGACAGGAAGATTGCTGGCGTTTCCAGGCCTTAGTGATTCTAGAGACAGACAGCAAAAATAAAACAGACAAACAAATATTAGACATCAGTCTAGAGAAATATAAAAAATTGAAGCCAGAATAAAATAAATTAAGTAAAAAAAGACTATAAGAAAGACAATTCTCAGAGATAATGACCGTGAATTTTCCAGAACAGGCAAAAGAGCTGAATCTTCACACACTGCAAGTGTTGCTTCCAAGCGGTGCTGACCGACAACAGAAGCCTAGGCTAGCACCCTACCAACTGAGCAACACCCTCAACCAGAAAAAAGCAATTTAAAACCAGAAATGTGGGTGGTTACTTCCAATCCAGTAAGTGTACCCATTTCAATAGCATAAAAATGCTTGAAAATAAGATTTTAAAAATATTCTACATATGGGCGCATTTTACAAAATGCTACTAAATTGCTAGGACAGAGATAGCCACTAAGTAGGTTAGGCACAATAACCTAACAAACAAAATTTTTGGCACAGCCTGTATAAAAACCACAGAGATACTAAACACACAGTAAACCAAGTAAGCATGACAGGGATGACGGGGATTTGGTAGGTCTTAATAAGCCTCGTATGTTGAGATACTTCCAATGCCAAATCCAATACCCAATGCCATCCTTTTCCCTTGCCCATTTCTGCCAAAAAACCAAAAAACCAATTAGACAGAACTGGAAGGTTGGAGTAGATAAAGAAAATTCTGGAAGACCTTCAGCTTTCCTGCTTTAAAGACAGCAATCAGGATGTGCCTTCTTTGCTTTCTTCTTGATGCAAATGAAAAAAAGTAAAGGTTGGAACTCGGAGGCTATTTTATAATCATGAAGTAAAAGTAAAAAAAAAAGGTTAATAAAAGATATCAGAAAATAGATCCTATAGTCACAATACACTTTTTTCTTTTAGTTTAAGGCAAAAGCATTTCCACTGACACTGAGTGTCGATTTAATCTTGTAACTAGCAGACAGTCACTAGGGTTCATCAAGAATGTCCATTGTCTATTACTATGCATTCAGCATTCAGAACATTTTCTATCATGCAGTTGGTACTCAAGTATTTGAGAGAATAAACTAAAATCAAGTAAAGATTATAGAAAGGTTTAGACAAGAAAAATAGAGGCTAAAACTAAACTGAGGATCCAAAAGAGATGAAGTGATAAATGGATAGTCCAGGTGCCTCTTTAATTATAGAGAAATGCTTGGGTCAGATTTTGATCATCTATGTCTTAATAGTGTTTACTCAGAGCATGCATTATTTAATTTACAGTTAGCTTTGTAAGTACAGTGGTCTTCCTTATCTGTACTTTCATTTTTCACATTTAACAACTGCCCAAGATTAACTGTAGCCTCAAAGTATTAAATGAAAAAATTCAAGAAGTAAAAAATTTAATTAGACAAATTGTTTCAGTATAGCAGAGCTTGTGATCAAGTAACCCTTATTTTTCTTAATGGCCATAAAGCACAAGGGTGATGCTAGCAGTTCAAATATATAAAAGAGAATATGGAAAAGCTGTTATAACTGAAAAGGTGAAGGGTCTTTAAAAAAAAATCCTGTATATTGACTTGCTAAGAACAAACTTCCCTTGGGAGGCTCAGGTAGGATGACTACAATAATCTCAAGGCCAACCTGGGCTCTCCAGTGAGTTTCAGACAGCCTGGGCTAATGTGTGAAAAAAACTTTCAAAAAAAAATCTTCCCATGAGAAACTGATGAAAAAGAAACTTGTCCTGGTTTTGCTGTAATACCTCAAATATTTTTACTCTAGTATGTAATACATGCACTATTAAAACAGAAAGGGCAAAAGTCTGTGGGTTTATGATATGAGCAGAAAATACAGATTGACATGCCACACCAGGAAACAGCAAGCCTACCAGAAGACCTTAGCAGGCTCCACCCTCCAAAACATGAGTCATTCTTAGGTATGTCACCATCCGTCCCATACTGACACAGAACTGAAAATAGGTTTGCAGTGAAAAACTAATATATATATGTGTGTGTGTGTACATGAGAGAAAAAGACAGCGACAGAAAGAGGAAGAGAGTTGCTGCATCTGCCGATAGAGAAGAGGCTGCCACGATTCCTTTTTTATTTTTAATTTTTTATTAATTTCACTTTATTCACTTTGTATCCCCCTGTAGCGCTCTCCCTCCTCCCCTCCCAAACCCTCCCTTCCTTTCCTTTCTCCACGCATGCCCCTCCCAAAGTCCACTCATAGGGGAGGTCTTCTTTTCCTTCCTTCTGATCCTAATCTATCAGGTCTCATGAGGAGTGGTGACATTGTCTTCCTCTGTGGCCTGGTAAGGCTGCTCCCCCCTCAGGGTGAGGTGATCAAAGAGCAGGCCAATCAATTTATGTCAGAGGCAGTCCCTGTTCCCATTACTATCGAACCCACTTGGATACTGAACTGCCATGGGCTACATCTGTGCAGGGGTTCTAGGTTATCTCCTAAAGAAACTAAGCAAGAGGGAGGACTCTGGCTAAAATGCTCAATCCTCATCCAGAAAGGCAAAAAGGATAGATATCAGAAGAAGGAGAAAACAGGGAACAAGGTAGGAACCTGCCACAGAGGGCCTCGGAAAGGCTCTGCCCTGCAGACTATCAAAGCAGATGCTGAGACTTATGGCCAACCTTTGGGCAGAATGCAGGGAATCTTATGAAAGATGTGGGAAATAGTAAGATCTGGAGAGGACAGAAGCTCCACAAGGAGAGCAACAGAACCAAAAAATTGAGCACAGGGGTCTTTCCTGAGACTGACACTCCAACCAAGTACCATGCATGGCTGCCAAGATTCTTACAGAACTGAAGAACTTGAGGTACGAGAATGGGACAACACCTATAAAAAGTCTTCCAGAAGAAGCCATGACATATAATCGTACATTACCTCTGGTTCTGTGTCACCTGAAGGCTTAATACTGGGTGTAGTAGACATAGCCAACAACCTACATACTCCTCCCAATATGTGAGAGAAAGGGCCCAATTTAGTTACAATTGTTTGATTCTATTATCACTTACTTTAAAAGGTTATTTTAATTGTTTATAGAACACACAGTGATAGTTCAATATATGCATGTATGATTACGAAATAAAAGGAAGATTCATCTTCATTGTCAGCCTGACGGGATTTACAATCACCACAGGAACACACCTCTAGGTGCATGAGAGTGTTTCCAAAAAGGCCTCCTTGAGGATAGTGGGCAGCAGCGTTCCAGCAGCTGGAGCTCCGGACTGAATAAAAGTGAGAAAGTAAGCTGAGTACCACAATGCATCTCGCTCTGCTTCCTGACAACAGACACGGTATAACCAGCTGTCTCATGTGCCTGTTACCGCACTTTCCTTATCATGACAGGCTATACCTCCTTAAACTGTAAGCCAAAGCAAACACTTCCTTTTTTTTTTTTTTCCAAAAATATTTTCTATGTATGGGTGTTTTGCCTGCATGCATGCCTGTGGACCACTTTGATGCCTGGTGCCTGCAGAAACCAAAACAGAGCATCTTTCTCTTGGAACTGGAGTTACAGATGGTGGTAAGCTGCCATGTGTGTGCTGGGAATCAAACTTAGATCCTCTGGAAGAACAGCAATGCTCCTAACTGATCTTTCCCGGCCCCCAAAACCTTCCTTTCTTTAGTTGTTTATGTAGGGTATTTTTCACAGCAGTGGAAAAAGTAACTAATATATAGGGTTTCTCCTCTTATGCCCAATTTATAAGTAAAACTTTACTACAGACCTTTATGTGTAAGGGACAAACAGGACACAGAGCTCAGTGTTACCTCTGGCTTCAGCCGTCCACTGCGGGGTGGCAGGGCTGGAAATTTAACTTCAGACCAAGACAGACACTACAGATACTCACCAGGATACTGCTTTGCTGTGAGTTCTAACTTATGCGACAGCAGCATGGCTCCGGTGGTATTATCTATCGTATAAACTTGCACAGAACCACTGTGAAAACAAACAGCACTTAGTGAAAAATGACAAAAGTAAATAGAAGAGGCACTATCACGGGAGCCTATGTTCTAGTGAAAGGTGTACAAGGTAGAAAGACATTTTGTAAGTGATTAGTCACCTCATCAGGGCAAACAAACACTCAGCTAAGTCTGTCTACTTCCTTTCTAAATATTCTAGAAATTCAACTTGCTTTAGGAGACAAATAAAAAGGGGAACACAGGAAAAATATACTCATGACACACATTTTAAAATTCTAAATAAAATATGAACAAATCAAATGGATGAACATCAAAAATTTCCCTTCTTTTTTGCACTCTGGACTGGCCTAAAGTTCACTATGTAGCCAAAGCTATAACCAAGAGCCTCAATATCATGATCCTCTTGCCTGAGCCTCATGACTTCTACAATTATAAATATGTGTCGCAATGTTCAAGTTTCAATTTTACTTTAAAACTCTCCATTATATGAACAATAACAAAAAACTGATTTTATAGTAAGCTTTAAGGATATTCACTAATAAAATTTATACACTCATGTAAAGTCCTTGCCACACAAGCATGAGAGCCGAGTTCAATCCCAGAACCCATGTGAAAAGGTAGGTCCAATGGTGTATACTTGTAATCAGTGCTGGGGAGGTTGAGACAGGCGGATCCCTAGGTCTGGCTGGCCAGTCTAGCCTGATTAGTGAGCTCCAGGCAAGTGAGAAACACTGTTTCAAAAGGAAGTTGGTGTTTCTGAGGGTGGTGTCCTCCTCAGAAGCCTGTCTTAAAGGACTAACAATAATGACCCTAAATTTTAACTGATTTATTCTTTTTTTATTTGTATCTCAACTTTCTATAGTTAAAACATCTTGCTTTTGAAAATTAAAATGTTCAGCTTCTAAACTCTGTTTTTTACCTTTGTTTCAAAATAATAAAACATCTTTATATTTTATATTAAGATGACTTATAACTATGAAAGGAATAATCAAGTCCCTAAATATGTTAAGGTATCTTTTGTTTGTTTTCAAGACAGGGTTTCTCTGTGTAGTCCTGGCTATCCTAGAACTCAGTCTATAGACCAGGCTGGCCTCACTAACAAAGATTCACCTGCCTCTACCTACTGAGTGCTGAGGTCAGTTTGTCACCACCAAACAGCATGTTAAGATATCTTAAGTTTAACTTAGAGTCACAGTCTCTACCAATTACCTTGCACAACCAAATGCCATCAGCCGGTATTTGTTATTTACAGCTACGCAAGTCCCATCAATAACATCTTGTGGCCAAACTCCATGAAGCTGCTACAATAAGAAAAAGTTAAAGCTTAAAAAGTGTTTCTCCAAACTTATTGCAGCTCAAATGATTCTCATTCAATAAAGATTCAGTTTAACAAGGTATCATTTGGTTTCACCTACATAAGGAATCTCTCACAAAGACTATCATCTAAGTATTTTCCCCCAAGAAGCATAAAGTAGTAAAGACAAAGACAAAATGGCAAGCATTAACAATTTTTAGAAGTTGAGAAGCACACAAATGGTAAAGAATGCTTAGAAGTAGCCCACTTCGCACTGTTAGGCACACAAAAGGCCTAGGAATTTGGGTGTCTCTAAAAGAATGGTAGAGTTGGTTCAAAGTCTACTCAAAAAGACTTGGTTCCTCACTGAGCATATTCCCAATGTGGGCAGCCAACAAAGACCTGACTTGCTCTCCAACAGAAAGCTGATTATGTTTCCTTTGAGAAAAACAGTGAGTATCACAGAAAAGTCCAAGTTTACACCTTGAACCTTACAGTTTTTAACTCTTCCAAAACTCAAAAAGCAAACTATTGGGGTAGTCAGGGACACATATCCTCTGTAAGGACTACAGGATTCTTTTATAAGGAACACTGGAGACAGAAAGGGAAGAGGGAGAAAAACAAGTAGAATAAGGGAAGAGAGGAAAGGAAGGAACTGAGGGGTGGGGAGGTCCCCCATAAAGAAATAACCTAGTCAGCAAACCCTGTAGTCAAGATCATATTACCAAATCTACCAAAAACAGGGAATAATATTATTATTTTTGGTCCCTGCAAAGCAGTAAAATCTACGTTTACTGTCTAAAAATTAAAAAATATAGCTATAAGAATATAGAATTAAAAGAAGAAGAGAAGACTCGTTGGGATGATGATGACAATGATGAAGAAGAAAAACCAGAAAATACTAAATTAAAGGTATATAAGCTACCAGTCTGGAGAAGTCTGGTCTGGAGCAGGCCAGAAAGTTCTCACAGAAAATTCTTAAAGAAAACTAAACAAACATCTAATGATGTAAAGAATGGAGAAGATATTAATGCACCTGGCAGCTGGTTTGTGGTTAAGTGGTAAGTACATGATGCATAAGCTAATGTAGGACTAGGTGACAACTCATTTGGTAAAGTGCTTGCTGTGCAAGCATCAGGACCTGACTTTGACCCCAGGAACCGGTAAAAAGCCAGTTTGGTTGTATGTACTTGTACGCCCAGTGCTGGAGGCAAGGATGGGTGGTTCTCTACTACTCCCAGTCCAGCTAGTTTAGCCGACTTTATAGGCTCTATGTCAACACGAGACCCTGTTTCAAAACGCAAGATTGACAGTGACTGAAGAATGGTAGCCTATGTTGACCTCTGGCCTATACAACACACACACACATACAACCTGTACATACACAAACATACATGTGACCATAAGCAAAGGCTTACACACATACACACATAGAATAAACATAAAAAACAAAATAATTACTAACTTGTAGTGGAAATAAAAATCTGCACAAAAGGAAAAACTAATCATTGACAGTTTGGTATTAAAAGAATTTACATGCTGACTAATATACAAAAATGGTTAATAATCTCTTTAAAACAATAACTTTATTGGAACTATTGAAAGATTATGAATGTGTTGGGGTTAGAGAAGATTGAGGCAAATGGTCATTTTTCCACAGGATAAAGTCAATAATCCCACAACTGTCTATACATTTTGAATAAAAATTATATTGACTAAGAGAACATAGGATTTAATAACAAAGCAAAATTAATATATGCAAAATAATTCAAAGTACATAATCCATACCTCGGCAGTAAATCTGCTCGACACTGGTGTAATAAATCCAACTTTACCATCATTAAACACAACAGCAAATCCATCAAGTGTGGCACAGTACTCCATATCTTTAATGTGCACATCTGCAAAGCCAAGGAATGAACCTACTGATGAAAAACATGTAAATAATGTAGGGTTATAATAAGCTATTATTTTATATATATGAATAGTATTACCATATTACAGTATTAAACAACTGGTTCTACCTCATATAGAAAGTGTAACTACCTCTAGATGATTGAAGGTCTACTGAAAATGGTACTGTAGAAAGATTGATAGCTTTTCTTCCATTTGTCATTCCTTCCCAATGAATAAGATGAAGAAGTCCATCAGAAGTCGCAACAAGGAGATCCTCTAGCACAGACTGCAAACTGGAGGGAAGCAAGCAACTCAAGTCAATTAACTTGCAAGACAGCATACTTGGAAAGCAGTGAATATAAATATAACTGCTTTCAAAAAATGCTTCCACAAGCCAGGTGTTAAGGTACACATCTTTAATCCCAGCATGCAGGAGGCAGAGGCAGGTGGACGTCTGTGAGTTCAAGGCCAGCCTGGTCCACAGAGAGACCAGCCAGGGTTATATAGTAAGACCCTGTTTCGGGGAGGTGGGGACAGACCACTCCTGCAAGCAAGGTCAAACATCTGTAAGATAGGAGGACTTAAGACTTTAAGTTTGAAGGTAGCCTAGTTTACACAGTGTAAATTCTAGGCTGGTCAGAAATTGGACATGGTCCCCTAAAACAAAATAGCAAAAACAAAACAAAATGACAAAAGAAAAATGTTTTATATAGCAAAGCATATCACTAAATCTTTACAGAACATTGCCTGTCTACAATGTTATTATGATTTAATCTAGGTTAAAAATACAAATATTGAGACAACAAATTAAAAAATAAGGAATCAGTATGGTATGACTGATAACATAAAAGAGGAAAAAGAACAGCTGTAACTAACAGAGGATGACAAACTGAACCCACAGAACGTGCACGTAACATCCTCTACCACTGTCTAATAAGGTTTTCAAAAACATTCGTCACCGGTTCAATCTGATTAACAGTGGCCACATCAGTGGCTATAACACCTGACAGTTAATAGAGCTCCTAATCTCTACATTATACCAAATCAAGCTGCAACAACAACTGATCAGACATACAGATAGGAAAATGTGAACTAGGAGAAAAAGAAAAACCCATCAATATAAATGGACTATTATACAATCCCAATGTTGGACTGGCAGACAATCATTTAAAATAATGGTGATATAAATGAGAAAAAAAAACCTGTATGAAGGCTGAGAAGATAGTTTAGTTGGTGATTCCTGCCTCTTCCCACTTTTGGAAAAACCACCTGGGTAAAGCCAGGGTCACGCCGTTGTCAGTCTGTCCCTCTCTGCAACGCTCTTTGCCCCAAGACCAGATTCTGTTCTGCGAGTCTAGATTCCTAGTTCCCACATAAAAAGCCAGTGTGGTGGCATGTATCTGTATCCTTAGGGCAGGGAGTGTGCAGGAGCACACATAGGCAGCTCTCCCAAGTCTGCTGACTAGTCATTCTAAGCAAAGCACTGAACTCCAGGTTGTGATTAACCCCATTTCAAAAAAGTATGATAGAGCCAGGTGGGAAGAGTGTAAACCTTTGATTCCAGCACTCAGGAGGCAGAGGCAGGTAAACTCTTGTGAGTTTGAGGCCAGCTTGGTCTACAGAGTGAGTTCCTGAACAGCCAAGGCTACGCAGAGAAACACTATCATGCATGCATGAGTGGGCACATGCAAATCTACATAAGACAGGATACACCATTTACCTCATTCAAATAAAAATAAACAAACTTGTTAAACAACAGCTAATGAGAGTTGTTAAAATAACAAATACATTTCTCCAAACGGTGAAAAATGAGCCTTGTCCCAAGCCACCCAACTGCTACTCTTTTAATTTTCAATACAAATGTCAGGCCCAACAAATTAGGACTTTTCATGCTGTACTTAAAATATGTTGATTATCATCCTTGGTAATAAGTACATATAAAAAAACACATGATCACACTATAGGTATGTTTTGAAATAGACTATTCACATTGGCTCCACATAAAAAGTTTCACATTTCTCAAACAAGTATTTTTCAATTTAGAATACTGAGTTCTAAAGAATTCTATTAATATGGTTAGTAAGGAATATCATGCATATGCATTACAAATCACTTGAACTAGAAGAGTGTTTTTGATTAACCAATTATTCAAACTCATAATTATAAACTTTTGTCTTTTAAATATTCTCAGTATTTAAGCAATAATAAAAGATGAATATTTAATAATAACCTTCACATTTTTTTTTGAGACAGGGTTTCTCTGTGTAGCCTTGGCTGTTCTAGAACTCTCTCTATAGACCAGGCTGACCTCGAACTCACAGAGATCTGCCTGCCTCTGCCTTCCAAGTGCTGGAATTAAAGGCGTGTGCGCCCACAGCCCAGCTAACCTTTATTTTTTTATTTGATAATAAAAGATAACTGTACCTTTGCTCCTATTAGCATAACCATTATTTCCTAATTTTAATTGTGATAGAAAATAGCTGATTATATAGCCTTTCAGTGTCTTCTCTCTCATTTTATAAGTGTATAGGGAATTTCCAAGAAGTATGTATAGACCATCTAATAATATTGTTTAAAATGTTAAAATGTTTAAACATTCTTTCTTTGGAAGTTTGAGAGAAATCCGAGACTGCCAACAACCTAAATTTTCAGAACCTGCTCTTACATAGGTGAAAGTTACTGTCTTAGTTAGAGTTTCTATTCTGTGATGAAACACGATGACCACAAAAAGGGTAAAAGGATAAAAGGGTTAAAAGGGTTTGTTTAGTTTAAACTTTCACTTAACAGTTCATCACTGAAGGGAGTTAGGACAGGAACTCAACAGGGCAGGAGCCTGGAGGTAGGAGCTGATGCAGAGGCCCTGGAGGGTGCTGCTCACTGCCTTGCTCCTCATGGTTTGCCCAGCCTGCTTTCTTACAGAACACATAACTACCAGCCTAGGGATGATGCCACCCACAGTGGGCTGGGCCCTCCTACAGGGTCCCCCATCAAGCACTAATTAAGAAAATATGTTATAGACTTGTTTATAACCCAATCCTATGGAAGCATTTTTTTTGTAAATTATGGTTTCCTCCTCTTAGATGATGTTAGCTTGTGTCAAGCTGAGGTAAACTATCCAGCACAGTCACACAAGTTGGAAGCGATTCCTCCCTTCCTTTTGTAGATTTGAACACTAGGACTTGAACACAGTGAAAATAGGTTCTACTACTGAGCTACAACTTCCAGTCCCAGAAATTCTTTTTGTAAAGGCTCCTTTTCTATCTTATTTCTATATGTTATGTGGCTTTACCACCAGGCAAAGACATAAAGGCAAGCTGTATTGTTCTACCTTGTTTGGTGGCCACAAACATTCAAAAATTCCGTCTGCACCCAGTAAGTCTTTTAAGTCGTACTTTACCTGTGTGTGCTGGGGGGCATGTGCATCTATGTATACACACACGGAGGCCAAGGAGTGCTGCTCTACCATATGCAACCTTATTCCCTTGAGAAAGGGTCTTTCCTGAACTGGAGCCAGGCCAGCAACCAGTCATCCCTGGCAATTCTGCCTCCGCCCACCACAGCACTCGAGTTACAGGTTTTTCTGTGACCACACACATATTTTTATGTGGGTGCTGAGTACTTGAACTTAGGTCTCATGTTTATGCAGTAAACGCTCTTACCCACTAAGCCATCTCAAGTCACATTCTTGAAAAGGCTTCCATCTGAGCAAATAAACTCTGAAGTGATCAGTAACTTTTTATCACAGTAACTATGCTAAACTTAAAAATTTCAGATTAAGCACATTTAAGCAAATAACAAAGACATTCTTTTACATTAGGGGATTAAAGATCAAGAAAATAGTCTAAATACGGCAACGAGGACAGCTCACCACATGCACGACAATTTTGCAGTTTGTTTCAGTGTTATATCAACAAAAGAAACAGTGAAAGAAGCCCTTTGTTAGAACTACAAACTGGAAAGTTCTTTTTAAAAATAGGGAATTATGTTTATATAGCCCAATAGATTCCTATTACAGTCATATGTTCAGTATTTTTACTTTTCAAATTGCCCATATTTATTATTTATTTATCTGGGAGAGTGTGCTAGGGCACACCATGGTGCATGACTGAAGTCAAAGGACAACCATGGGAATCAATTCTCTCTTCCACCACAGCGGTACCCGGGAGGCAGCTCAGGGGAGGTTTGGAAGTAAGCACTTTTACCTACAGAGCCATCTGACTGGCCCCATGGCTCAATACCTAATACATAAAAAAGCTTTTTCTAAAACCTGCCCACTAGCTTTTCTAGAACAAACTCCCATCAACCTTTAAAAACCAATCATTCTTATCACAATATACACCCTGCTTTTTACTCAACAGTTTATCAGGAAGTCTCTTCAGGAATGAGCTCACTGTTTTCAAAGCTGTATACTGTTTATAAAAATCATATATATGCAGAGGAGACAATACACAGTGTCTTCAGTAACAATTAAAAGTCAATCCTGAAGTAATTAGGATAATAAAGTTACATTGAAAAATAACCACTGAGTACAGACTTTCTGTATTTTTGTATTTCTTGTCATAAAACCTTTATTCACACTGGAATCAACTTAATGTTCTTTCAAGAGTAATGTTCTTCAAGAGTTTCTTCCAAGAAACACATGGAGGCTCTAGAAAGAAACAGTTGCTCTTTTCCTCAAAATATGATTTTATTAGATCTTTTTAGTATGTTATATACCATAGAAATAATATATAAAATTTGACATAAAACAATTTTCTTGCTGGTCATATGATTAACCAACTACATGGCCTTCTGTGGTCAAACACTGTCAAAGTTAACCAACATACTGTACCTCATGATGGGTGCTTGCAAATCCAGGATTTTCTTCATTTCTAAATTTAATGCTGGGGCACAATGTTCTTCTTTAAAATGAGGTATCCCCTTCATTTGTGGACTTCCTCTAAGAGAAATAGCACAAGGTTAAGACAAAGACATTGAATTTGACTCTACTCTGTACCTAATATATACTCAATTAAACAAACATAACCAAACTTACAGACTAGACGCTTATCCTATAGATTCAAAAATGAAAATAACACTTGAATTCTATCACAGTGGATACCAAGTAGAAGTAAGTAAGCTTAACTAATGTGACTTATGTTAGGGACTGAAGGTAAAAAGCACAAGGAGGGAGAGAGGAAGAGGGGAGGGGAAAAATCAAGGTGAACACTGAGGAGAACCAATTTTGTCTAAAGTTAGTAAGTGCTTCCCTAGCTAGGAAACTACAAAAGTAATGTATCATTCCATATGCAATAGTGTATGGTCCAAACTGCTCATTCATTTCACCTTATTCCATACCCTGTCTTTGATTCCTGTTCTGTGGGTATTTATCAGAATTAATGTCAAATCCACGGATATAACTAGATATTTCATAAATATTGACAACAATTAACAAAAGGGCATAGGTGTATGCTATCACCAGGCTACCTATTCTGCTCAATGTCTGTGCTGGGATTTAATGGTTATCTATCTGTCTTAGGGCTTCTATTGTTGTAATAAACAAACACCAATGCCAAAAACGCTTGGGGAAGAAAAGGTTTATTTTGCTTATTCTTCCATATCACGGTCCATCACTGAAGAAGGTCAGGGAAGGAACCCAGGGCAGGAACCTGGAAGCAGGAACCAAAGCAGAGACCATGAAGGATGCTGCTTGTTGGCTTGCTCAGCCTACCTTCTCATACACCACCTGCAATGGGCTGGACTCTTCCACTCAACCATTAAGCAAGAAAATGTTCTATATAGACTTGCCTATACGTCAGTCTTATGTCAGCATTTTCTCAGCTGAGAGTCCCTCTTCCAAAACGACTCCAGCTGTGTCAAGCTGACATAAAACCAACCCACTATCTTTCGTGGCAGCCATCAATCTTGTCAACAATTGTCCTGCTAACACCATTTCTCTTTTTAATCATCCGCGATCTTGCAACTTAATTTAATACTCCCACAGTTAAATGCAAAGAGTTAAAGGAGACCAATAGCTTTTGAGGTTTCTTGTTTTTGTGAAAATTACTTTGCTGTACAGAAACCTGTTTTGCTTACTTTTTGGTTGTAGATTTCTTTTCTCCTCCCTTCCCCCATATTTAAGCTTGATGGTAGCTTATCATCATCTTGCTATTGCAATGACCAGGAATATTTGATTCTTTCTATGTCTGACAGACTAAGCTAGTTGATAGTTGATCATTAAGGTTTGTGTGCAGCTAGTAGTTTGGTTAACAGAACAGTCTTTAAAAGGATGAGTGCTTAATTTACCAGAGTCACATCTGAAGTGGTAATCACGCACTCTGTGGTTACTTTCCTAGGACATTCTCGAAGTCTAAGTGGTTTTAAAGCTAATTTTATTTTTCAAAGTAATATTTAAAATTCAAATAGTGTTGGCAGATTTGTGAAACAGGAAAAAAGAAAGTAGTCTCTGAAGATTCCACCAACAAGCCAACCTTAGAGAAAGGCCTGAGTTAAAACTTTTAAAACTATGTGTTGTGAAAAGGGTGATGCTGATAAGCTGAGGGGGATGAATGTTATTTTTCTCTTGCACGTGAGAAAAATTATGTTACACATGCTCAAAGCAATATATTTCCCTTTTTATCTTAAAAGCCCCCGCCCCCAGAGTATGTGTATGTGTGAGGGTGTGAGAGAGAGAGCGAGGGAGACGGAGACAGAGACAGAGAGATGATTTGTGTGTGTGTGTGCGCGCTGAGATAATATCACAACTTCAAATCTGTGATTCTCCTGCCTTCACCTCTCAAAATGCTGGTATTACAATTTTATGTTACTATGTCTATTACTGTCTTTGACAATTTCATGTGTGTATAAATTAAAATTTGGTTATTTCCAACTAGCACCCTTTTTGACGTCCCTTCTTGTGGTGATGTAATATTCTGAAAATATCTCTTACACTCTAAAAGACTGGAACCTCTGTTGGACCTCACAGCCTAAGTTAGCAATATATCTTGAAGTTTCTAAGACTTAAGACTGCTAGCCTACTGTGTACTCAGCCTGTGTATTTAATCTGCTTTTAAGAGAAACTGAACAATCTTACTTGCCTTGGATTTCCCATGTAGTCAACTTTTATAACCTGAGCTATTGCATAGTTACAATCTCAAGTTATGTACTGTTCAATGTCCTTGACCGAGCTAATGCAGGTATATCTTTGCTGAAAGCAGCAGATAATTGAAAGCAACTTCCTAAAACTTACCATAAAGGTTGAAAGCAACCATTTATGGTTACTGGGTGTTTGCTATCTGGTCAGTAGGGATCAGTTGGAGCCAGCGACTTAATGTCTTGTAAAACTCTGTTAAAGATTTCTGTCACGTATCCCATTCCTTCTCCATGTGATGTTTTCTATGCTGTTTAATATAGAGCAAAGCCCTTTATTAGGAACAGACAGTCACACCACTCAGACAGACAGACACCACGCACACATACACATAGCTCATATATCAGACAGGCACACATTGGGACAGATACACACAGACCTAAGGACAAACGGGTTCAAAAGACAGCCCTTCACGCAGGCACAGATTCAGATTTATAAAACAAACAGAAGAAATATAAGTCTGGACCTGCTCTTGGTTAAAAGACTCCAAGAAGTACTTTTTATTTCTTTCCCTAATGCAACACTGGTTCATTACTGGTAACTGGGATTTAATAACCAATGCATTATGGTTTGCATACCTTCCCTTCCACTGAAAAGGTTCATCCTCCCAAGTCTCTTACTACTCTGATCTATGACATCACTCCCTACCCCCACCCCTTGTTTGGCTATGGTTGGTCGCATGTACATTAGGTGGAGGTTATTTATTAGAACACATAAATTATCGATGGCTACACCACTGAAGAAAATGATACCTCCTCTTCTAGGGTACAATGTTTTTAAAACATGCTTGTGTGTGTGTGTCTGTGTGTTTGTGCGCGTGCATGCGCGCGTGTGCTGGGAGAGTGTGGGGCCTTGTGCATGTAGGTAAGTGTTCTAACCCCAATGCATCTCTTATTCTCAGTGACATTTTTATTCACAGGTTTTTACAGGTCTCTCCCATATCAATATAAAAACCCTCCTTTTTCTTCTCCTTTTTTTCTTTTTCATTAGGCTCTAAACTTTCAAAATAATAGGCTTTCCATAAGCACATGAACCTATATCACTGTGCTGAGCACTTGTTTGATCTTTGTGTAGGTCTGGGATAGTCACATTTTGTTTCCTTAATAAGTTAATGGGTTTATTGTTGGTATAATGTTCTTGTGGAATGTATACAATTTACCCTTGTTCGTTCACATGCTGATTTCTTTCCCCCTCTATCTGGTTTCAATCAAACACTGCACTGTGATTTTTCTTCCAGGCATCACCTGTCTCAAGTTTGTGTAAACATGACATCATTTGTTCTCTTGTTGTCAATAAAACAACCAGCCAGTGCTGTGCAAGGGGGAGATTAGGGTGGGACATCCTGGTCCTGAAGGGGAGAAGGAAGCAAGAGAAGAGGAGCAGAGTTCGGCAGGAGAGAACTTGGAACCATGAGGAGAGATAAGGCAGACCTAAGATATGACTAAAAGCAGGTATGGGTGAAATCTGAATGCTAGGAGACTATGGAGGCTAGGAGGGTTAAGATGGAGTAACTGTTGCCCAGCATTGTGCTCAAGGTTAGTTAAATAAATCCTAGTCTCTGTGTGGTGATCTGGATATACAGCTGGTTTAGGCATAACTGCTGCTTAACTAAAAGATATATCAATAGTAAATATTAATATAATACAACAGTTTGTGACAGCCTGTAATCTTTTTCTTAAACTCTTGTTAAGTTAGATAATGAATTTCACACTAACCTATTTTCTGTTTTTCTCTGTTATTTGTGCCTTTTTCTATAACTATATACATGGTTCCTCAACTATTTCAATTTCAAAGCTTTTGTGGGATTTATTTCTTCTGTATTTTCCTCCCCCAAAGTTTTTTTAGGCAATTATCTCTTTAAAGTGCTAAACTATCACTTCTTTCAAATGTTTTTGTTTTCTGCGTGCCTTCTTTCTTTAAGTCACCCCACAAACCTTTTTCTTTTGTCAAGTCTCCTATACTGGAAACTTTTTGCTAAAATAGGTAATAATCTTTGTTCTTTATACTTAAAATGTCAACACTAAAAAGTTACAAGAAACCTGTGTGTATATTTGGGCTCACCAGCTGACAGGTTTCAGCATTACAGCCAGCTGCCTCTTTTGCTGTGGTCCCCAAATACTACTATCTCTTCAATAGCTTTTCTACCATGGTTTGGTTTCTCTAGTAAGGAGCCCTCAATTCTAAATAGGAAAGACAGAAGCCAAAGAACCAGCGGTGCTTGCTGAACTATGACTGTCTCTGCTTTAGCATTTCATACCACCCCACCCTCCTGCTTCTATGCCTAAATCTCTCAGGTTCAACCACATAATAGAGCTCCTCTATTTTGCAAAATGGAAAGGGATCCTTACTCCTTATTTAAATTTTTTTCAAAGAACCCAGAGCCCTTATTTTACTATATGAAGATAGTATTCTTGGGTTAGTAGTCTAATTTCTTAGCCTTTTGGGATTTTTAGGTAAACAGGTTGATTTCTGCCAGTAATTTCAGACAGTCAGGTTAATCTTCCCAAGTCATTTACTTTTCTAATTTTCAGCTCAAAGATTAGTTGGTGATGTCTCTAACTTTTATTAAAGTCAAAAATATTTCAAATTGTTGTTGGACTGTCAAGTGCCTTTCAATATTACCTACCTTAAAGTGAAATATCTGTTTTTCTTTATATAAATTCTTTTTTTACTTATTAGAGATGAGGTATAACATTTTAAATCAAATTTACATAAATCTTAGTTTCTCAATGACTTCTAAATTACAAAAACTTCATAGAAACATTTCTACTTTACGTTCAGGCACATGAACATATATTTTTTAAATCACAGTGACAAAAATTAGCTTTCTGGTGAAAACTTTTTATGGCTATAATAATTTAATAGACCATAATAACAGATGGTTGGAAGAGAGCCATGGAAGTTGAAGCTGGAAGAATAAAATGAAGCCAGTTTGTAATGGGTACCTTGATGGTATGGAAATAATACTAATCATTTACATGTATAAAAATGTCCAGAAATGTTCTATATATAGTATCTCAACCATCTGTAATCTTTAAGACAAACTTTATTATCTCCGCTTTTCCAGAGAAAATATGTAACTGAAATATTTAGAAGCTGGGCGTGGTGGTATACACTTTTAATCCCAACACTCAGGAAGGCAGAGGCAGGCAGATCACTGTGAGTTTGAAGCCAGCTTGGTCTACAAGGCAAGTCCAGGGCAGCCAGGGCTAAACAGAGAAACCCTGTCTGGAAAAAAAAAACAAAAAGCAAACAAACAAACCAAAAACTAAACAAAACACAACCTGAGAACATTCTTAAACTAATAAGAGCTGACATTTGAACTTGTGGTTTCAATCCCAAGTTCTAAGCAATGAAACAGAAATTAATTTTAACGATGAATGCCGAACAGTTGATGAAGACAGACGGGGTAGGGACTAGAGGTTAATTAGAAGACTGTTTTTCACATCTGAGCATTTTGAAAGGGCGGCTTCTTGCCTACTTACAGAAAGCTTGTATGTCTTATTTAGTACAAAATACAAAGGTAAAGGATTTGTGCTACTTTTGGGAAAGAAAATTGAGAGCCAGTATTCATTACACCATGCACTTTTTAAACTGTGCCATGTAGACTTAGTTTAAGCTGAATGGCATACTTAAACAGGTAATGGACAATCTTTAAATTTTTATACAACAAAAAGCAATATTTTTGTAATTATTCTACATGAGTGATTTTATTAACTATTCAGTCTAAGAGGCAGAAAAAATTTTTAAAAATGAATATACTTAAGAGAACTGTGACTGTGTTCTTATTTGTTTATCAGAACTATCCTGTAACAACTTATTACTGAAGACACTTCAAATTTCAGTTCCAAGACACACGGAAACCAAGCGGGAATTAAGCGGGAAGCTTCCTTCCCTCTAATATTCTTAGTGCCAAATGATGCTATGTAGGCTGCTGGGGGAGAAAAAGCACCAACAGTTATAATGGGCCGTGGCTTCTCACTACAATTGGAAGGTTACATGACCCTGGGGAAAGATACTTGGGTTGTATAAGTATTACCTTCTAAGTATTTATATTTATTCCCAAAGAATAGTGCCATTCTAGCCTTAAAGAAGCCTTGCTTTGCTGTGGATGACTGTTACTGCAGAAACTTGTAAATTGCTCAAGTGTAAATCACTCAAATGACTGTTGAATGCTCAGCCCTAAACAGGACATCTGTATCCTCTGACTTGAGGAACATCACAGAAGAAGGGGTAGAAAGAATGTAAGAGCTGAAGGATGGGAAAAGTGCTATGGAAGGCTGACTTTCAGACATGACATGCTATGGCACTCATGAACTGCTGTGGTTACCTACACAAGATTGGGCCCATCAACATTCTATCATGGGTAGGAGCAGGGTTCATGATTAACTATTATACCTGGGAAGTTATTAGTAGTTAATGATTGCTGGAAAATGGGGATATTTTTCACTGGGAAGTTGCCCATGCTTCTGTTCATAACCCCAAATCTGTGCTCACGAAAACAACTCTAATAAAACGGTCATAAAAGGCAGGGAGCAGAGAAGTAAAATAAAAGGGGTCCAATTGGAAAGAGAAGCAGAACAAGAGAGGGTAAAGAAGCTGTAAATATGATTAAAATATATTACATATGTATATGAGGCTTCAAAAAACAAAATAATTTAAAGATTTGTGGAACAACATCATGCATTGCCACACACATATGAGAGGCGTTCAAAGGCCAGGAGAAAAAATTTCTACAGAAAGAATATTTAAGAAAACAATGGAAAATCTTCTAAATTTATTAGCATATAAATCTAAATAGCCAAGGAACTTAAACTTCAAGTAGGACAGATTTGAAAAGACTGAAACAGATATATCATACTCCAATTGTCAAAGAGAATTCTGAAAGCATCAAGGCAAGTGTGTCTTTCACATATAAAGAATCCTCAATATAACTGACTTTTCCTTATCTGAGCCTATTGAGGCCATAAAGTACTAGAATAACTTATTTCACAGCTGAAAGGAAAAAGTCAACAAGGAATAAAACATCTGAACAAAGCACTCTCAAAACTAAAGAAGAATTAAGAGGTTTAGGGGTCTAAAAAAACAATCAAGGGAACTGTTATAAGCAAGGAATACTAAACACTAAATGAAGCATTTTGTGATAAATGGGGAAAAGAAACAGTAACTCAAAGCCATGTGAAAACAATTTTTTTAAAAAAGTATCACTATAAAGGGAAATATTAAAACTGGTAAAATGCTTTTGCTTCAGAAAAAAGTGTTTATTCCTATGGTTTGAAAGACAGGTGTATAAAACAATAGTTATGAATCTGTGTCAATAATCATACAATATGTAAAAATAAAATCTGTGATGACAGCACCATAAAAAAAGAGTCCAGACCAATAAAAACGCCTAGTCTGTGCATATCACTGAAGGTCAATCATTACTAACTCACACCAGGCAGGTATATGTATAAAATGTTAATTATTCAACATAACCACCAAGAAAACAACTACAAAGTACAAAGAGAACAAACCAGAAGTTAATCAAAATGTATAATGAAAGAAAAAGAAAATGATAGCAGTAGTTAAAAAGAAAACACAAAAAGGGCTAGGGTAATAACTCAGCAGAAAAGACACTTTTCACAAAGCTTGAGGTCCTAAGTTCCAATCGCCCAGGATACACATACAATATCAATTCTTACAAACTGTTCTGTGACCTCTATATACAAACACAAACAGATGCAATCTAAAGAGCAACAGCAAAGATAACACAGTGATGCACATCTGTGATCCTCGCACTCAGCACTCATAAGTAAAGGCAGGACAATCACTGACAAGCTCAAGGACAGTCTGTCCCATTAGAATGCTAAGCCAGCCAAGGCTGCATAATGAAGCATTATCACTAATAATTAATAACATTACTACTACTAATAATAAATAAAATGATTATTTTAAACTTGTGTAGAGGAGACTCGAAAACAAAGACATAAACTGGCTGAAGGTCAAAGGATGGAAAATGATAGTGCAAGCAGTAATCCAAGCTGGATGGGTTTGATATGAAAATATACTTTTAGTCAAAAACTGTCACAGAAACAATGACATTTTCATAATTAAAGGCATGTACTACCACCCCTAGCCTTTATCTTTAAAAAGATTTTATCGTCATTTACGTGTGTGTGTCCACACAAATATGTGCACATGTGTGTTGGTACCCACAAAGGTCAGAAGAAGGAGTCAGATCTCCTGGAGGTGTGATTACAGTTATGAACTGCCCAACAGAGGTGATGGGAAGTGAACTCCAGTCCTCTGGAAGAGCGCTTAACCTCTAAGGCATTTCTCCACTGACATTTTAAACAATGGTAGACAAACTAGACCAAAAAAATAAATAAATAAAAATAAAAAGAAAGATAATTTAAACAATAGTATATCCCCCTTATGGACCACATTCTTAACACAGTGTAATATATTCTTTAATGTTCACTGAACATTCTCCAGGATAAAAGGCAGTTAAGCCATTAAAAACATGAATAAAATATAAATGATTTAGAACCAGGTGGCTCATCCCTTTAACTTCAGCATTTGGCAGCTGAGGCAGGAGGACGACTTGAAGTTTCAAGCCACCTAGCTAACTGCAGGGAATTCCAGGACAACTTTTCTACACAAAAGGGAATAAACTAGAAGTGACAGATGAAAAAGGAAATTTGCAAAAATGTAAAACTAAACAATATACTATAACCAATCAATAGGTTAAAGAAGAAATTGAAAGAAAAATTGCCCCCACATCTGGAGTACTCACTTCTTATTGCTAAAATGCCTATGTTAAAAAAAATAAATCAACACTCTAAATTTACATCTTATAGAATTACGAAAGAGAGCTGGGCATAGCAGCTTGTATCTGTAATCTCAATATTCAGGAAGCTGAGGGAGCAGACTTGTCATGCGTTTAAGACCAGCCTAGGTACACAATGAATTCCAGATCAGCCTGAGCTACAGTAAAGCCCTGCCTCAAAAGTTATAAAAACAAAAACAAGTACATGATAACAACGAAAACAACTAGAAAAAGATCAAATTAAACCTAAAGCAGAATATAATTCACATTATATATGATAGGCTAGAGAGAAGATTCAGAGCATAAGCTGGCTGCTATGCTTAGGACCTGAGTTCATGCCCCAACAGCCATGGAGAAAAGCTAGGCACAATGGCATATGCCTGAAACTTCAGCACTGGCCCAGTCCACCCAGCCCAATTAACTAGCTTTGGGTTCAGTGACAGCATCAACCCTCCCCTCCCTTCAGGGATCAGGTTGCTAGCCAGAAGAGGAAGCAAAAAGACTGTAGGAGCCAGAAAAGACAAATGACATTGTCTTCTAGACACGACAGAACTGATGCTCACAAAGACTGCGGCAACCTGCACAGGTTCAAGCTAGACAGGGTACCAACACTGACAGGATGAAGCGGACACAGGTTTCCATCACTAATCAAGAAGCTATCTGCAACTGCCATCCAATGGCAAATAAAAAATTCGTTATCTCCAATGGCATCTCACTGGGTACACTAAAGACACTTGAGAGTAGCCCTATGCCTAGCAGTAGCATTAAATGGTTAACACAAAACAAACTCCAAGGTATTTTCATAGGGTTTTTGTTTCAAATTGCTTTGGTCGGGCATTCTTGTCTTACTGACCTTCTGCTTATATAACATGATTTCCAATTTGTGTTTTCATGTTTTGTGTTTTCTTTGGTTGTATATGTGTTTCTTGTATTTCTTCGTTTTAATTTTATTAATGGTTGATTTTTACTTGTTTTCTAAAGATAAAAAGAAAGAAAGGGTATGGAGTTTGGAGGGTGAGGACATAGGATCTCAGAGAAGTAGGGGAGGAGAAACCTTGGTCAGAATATATTATACAGAAAAAAATATTATAGTTAAAAAAAAGGTGTATTGTGTTTGTCCTTCTGAATGAAGACTGAGCATCTTCTCTAGGGTCTTCCTCGTTGTTTAGCTTCTTTGGGAGTATAGATATTAGTATGTGGCTAATATGAGTGAATATATACCATGTCTGTCTCTCTGCTTCTGGGATACCTCACTCAGGATGATCTTCTCTAGTTCCCACCATTTGCCTGCAAATTTCATGATTCCCTTGTTTTTAATAGCTGAGTAGTATTCCATTGTGTAAATGTACCACAATTTCTGTATCCATTCCTCCATTAAGGGACATCTAGGTTGTTTCCAGCTTCTGGCTGTTAGGAATAGAGCTGCTATGAACATGGCTGAACAAATGGTCTTGTTGTGTACTTGAGCATCCTTTGGATATATGCCTAGAGTAGTATAGCTGAATCTTGAGGAATCACTATTCCTAATTTTCTGAGAAAGTACCAGATTGATTTCCAAAGTGGTTGTACAAGTTTACACTCCCACCAGCAATGGAGGAGGTTTTCTATTTCTCCACATCCTTTCCATGTGTTGTCACTGAGTTTTTGATCTTAGTCATTCTGATGGGTGTAAGGTGAAATCTCAGGGTTGTTTTGATTTGCATCTCTCTAATGACTAAGGATGCTGAACATTTCTTTAAGTGTTTCTCTGCCATTCAATATTCCTCTATTGAGAATTGTGTTTAGCTCTGTACTCCATTTTTAAAATTGGATTACTTGGTTTGTTGGTGTTTAATTACTTAAGTTCTTTATATATTCCGGATATTAGCCCTCTGTCAGATAGGGTTGGTGAAGATCCTTTCCCAATCTGTAGGCTGTTTTTTTCTTCTGACAACAGTGTCCTTTGCTTTACAGAAGCTTTTCAATTTCATGAGGTCAGGAAGTTGTCTCCTGTGCAAATGAGATCAAGGCTCTTCCTCACTTTTTCTTCTAAGAGGTTTAGTGTGTCTGGTTTTATGTTGAGGTCTTTGATACACTTACACTTTAGTTTTCTGCAGGGTGATAAATATGGATCAGAGGCAGAAGACGACAGGGAACAGGATAGAAGCCTACCACAGACGGCCTCTGAAAGCCTTTATTGATCGAGGTATCGAAGCAGAGGCTGAGACTCATAGTCAAACTTTGGGCAGAGTACAGGGAATCTTATGAATGAAGGGGGAGATGAAAGACCTGGAGGGGACAGGAGCTCCACAAGGAAAGAAACAAAACCCAAAAATCGGGGCACGGGATGTTTTCTGAGACTGATACTCCAACCAAGGACCATGCATGGAGATAACCTAGAACCCCTGCACAGCTGCCCATGGCAGCTCAGTATCCAAGTGGGTTCCCTAGTAATGGGAACAGGGACTGTCTTTGACATGAACTCAGTGCCTGGCTCTTTGATCACCAACCCCTAAGGGGGAAGCAGCCTTACCAAGCTACAGAGGAAGACAATGCAAACAGTCCTGATGAGACCTGATAGGTTAGGGTCAGATGGAGGAGGGGGAGGAGGACCTCCCCTATCAGTGGACTTGGGGAGGGGCATGGGAGGAGATGAGGGAGGGAGGGTGGGGTTGGGAGGGGATGAGGGCTTACAGCTGTGATACAAAGTGAATAAAATATAATTAAAAAATATTTTTAAAATACTCTATACAATAAAAAACACCCATACACATGAAAGGATATAATTTTCTATTTTAATTAATTAATTAATTATTACAATGTATTTACTTTGTATTCTTGCTGTAGACCCCTCCCTCATTTCCTCCTAGTCCCTCCCTCTTCTCCCTGTATGCCCTTTCCCTTGTCCCCTGGAGGACCTCCTCCAGGTCTATCTGACCCTAGCCTATCAGGTCTCATCAGTACTGGCTGTATCATCTTCCTCTGTGGCCTGGCAAGGCTGCACCCCCCAGGGAGAGGTAATCAAAGAGTGGCCAGCCACTGAGTTCATGTCAGAGACAGCCCCTGATCCCCTTACTAGGGAACCCACTTGGAGACTGAGTAGCCTATGGGCTTTCTATGAGCAGGGGGTCTAGGTCCTGGTCCTCTCCATGCACAACACTCCTTGGTTGGAATATCATTCTCTGCAGGACCCCGTGGGCCCAGGTGTTTTGGTTCTGTTGGTATCCTTGTGGAGTTACTGTCCCTTCCAGGTTTTTCTATCTCCCTCTTCTTACATAAGGTTTCCTGCATTCTGCCCAAAGTTTGGCTATGAGTCTCAGTATCTCTTCGATACCATGGTGGGTTCATATAATGTATAATACATAACATATAATGATATAACTGGGATGGCCATAACAAAAACAAACTAAAGAGCTGGCTTTCTAGGGTCTGTTTGTTAAAATCTGTCTTGAAAGCTTCTCTCCACAGGCTTGCTTCTCTCTCAGGACTCATTTTAGACGCTGTTTTTTACAAGTGATTTCCTCAATAACATTCTGAAAACACATTTCTTTCCTAGATGCCCACCCAAAGTTCTTTGTGTGTAGCTCATTTGTAGTACTCATCAGTTTAACTGTGTAGTTATATTATTTGAATTAAGTTTTCCCACTTTAAATTGTGAGCTTCACATTGGTAAAAGTTAAACTTAGTACTTTTAATCTTGCATATACTTAACACTTAAAAAATGTCTTAAATGATCACATGATGAGAAACACCTCATCAACAAGACTGTGGATTTCCTTCAGGTACCCAGCATCCCCTTTGCAGTTTTATTTCTCAAAATCTGGCTTATTTCAGGTGATTAATGATGACACTGGATACACATGTGATCTCTGCACAAGTAGGATGGATATGCATATGTGTTTTAGCACTTAGAGTTCATCAGTGTTATCAGAAGTTTGTACAAGTTATGCATTTCACAAATGAAACATGTTTGGATAGTTAAGGAACCTTGCTTTGCCACTAAAAATACATTGCATGTGTGATAGCTAACACATCCATTAGAGCAAATTCTGCAGAACTAAGATTTAGTGAAACTCTAGAAGAGAATTACTGATAGCTCCCCCCAAAAAACCTCTAATCATTCAAATTAAAATTTATTTTTATGCTCATTTTGCATTTAAACTAAACTACTAAAAAGTGATGAAATAAATGCATAAAAAGGGCAAACACCCCTGCCAGGAGTGCTATGTACACAGAAAACTGTTAAAATATCCCTACAGGTCTCGAACAGCAACAACCTAAAACAAAACAAAACAAAACAAAACAAAAACCTGGATTAAATCAACACTTAGGAGAGGAAGGCTAGTTTCAGGCTCACAGCAAGACCTATTTCAAAAGTTTATCCAGTAAACTGCCATTTACTTCAACACATGAATTTCAATCATGTAAATCTAGTTTCAGAACCAAACTACACAAACACCAGAAAAGGATAAACACCTCAGATTACTGCAAAAATTCAAGATAGGAAAAGTTCAATAATTTCACTTTAAAATATAATTTACATGAGATCTGTTTAAAAAACAAAAAAACTAGTTAACCAAGCAGAACATATCAAGAGACATTAAGTTGCATTTACCATTGGAATGTGGAGCATCTTAGAATATGGAACATCTTAGAAAATGTTACATTTAATATAGTTTCATTTTCTATATAACCAAACTTTAATGCTATGTTAGCCATATTTAAAAGTATCAATAGAATAGGCGAGCTATGATACTATAAAAGCATAGTTCTCTTTGAAAATATTTTGCATTTTCAGGTATTACATATTTTAAATATTTTCACCAGAGTTCTCAAAAACATGATTTCTGTTTCTTCTATTCTGGCATTCATGTCAATAATGAGCACTGAAAAAGTTAAATGTTTCAGTGGATTAAGTCTATTACTGCTCTGTAACTGACTTCTGGCTTAAGTTCCCAATGATCTTATAAAAACCAGACTCAAAATTACACCATTCTCAAATGTGCCATAAAATTATACAGAAATTTTAAATGAAAAAGCTAAGGTCATCTTTAATGACAAACAAATACACTCTGGAGGGCTGCAGTAGAGACACAGTTAACTGCTATGACACAAATTCAACAGGCTTTTGTTTCAACAAATTCTTATGTGCACAGATCTTAAACACTAGTAAGTGCCACTTAAAAGAAGAATATAGGGCAGATAACATAATGGAATTGGGGTACAGGGCAGAAACTTGAAGAGGTCAGTTAGCAGTCTGAGGTGGTGGCTCAGGCCTCCGATTACAGCACTCAGGTGAATTATTAACGAGTACTAGCGAAGTTTGGGCCTATGATATTCTGTCACAAAGCAAAATAAAACAAAACAGTATAGTACAGATACTTACACACTGTTTTCTTTCCATCAGAACTTACTTCAGGCCTGTCTTTTCTTCCAAGCAAATAACTCAAATGTTTTTATCTATAAAACTCCTCTCCTCACAAGTGTTTTCCCTGAAATACTCGTATGACTTTTCAGGACATTCATTCACTTTTTTCCCCTCATTTATTTATTTTTAAATTTCTTTTTTGTTGTGCCGAGGGAGCCCAATGCCTTGTGCACACGTGCAAGCCCCTACCATTGAGCTACCCCTGACCTCCAACGTTCCTTATTGATAAGTAGCTCAGACCTCTTAAGTACCAGTTTATAACAAATGCCTTATAAATTATAGAGGGCATATGATAACTGTTCAGATATGGTAACAAACATCAATCCCAAGTTTGAGATGACTCTGAGTGTGTGGGTCTTGATCCAGGGAGTTCTGGCTATTCCAGCCAAGCTCTGAAACTGAAAGGCTTTGGCTGTCCAACCCCAGTTCTGAAGTTCACAACGGTCTCTTTCTCTACATCATATATTTCATCAGTTGTAGACAGTTGGATTGGTTTCCTTTCTATGGGGAGGGACTTGATGGGGGTGGAATGAAAGGCCTCATGCATGCTAAGCCAAACTTTATCACTGAGCTATAGTACTGTAATTTTTTACCAATATGCCCATACTTAATGAAAGTATTCCTGGATGAAACAGAATAATGATGTCTTAAATGTGCTTAAATATTCTCCAGCGGAAAATAACTAAAATTTGTTCAAACTGACTGATGATTCTACAGGTAGTCATTTTTAATTATTTTCATAGGGTAAATGGTCCCTAATTACCCAGCCAGGAAAAAAAAAACTGGACAAAATACATGAAACAATTACAGTCATCCAATGGCAGGCAAAATGTCAATGATTTGAAGGCCAGGTTTGGCTACAAAGTGAGAATTTTTCACAAACACAACAAAACAAAGTTCTCTAGCAATAGTTCCCTTCCAGAGTCCCATATACAGTGGGAGAACCCAACATTCCGGGAAACAAATTTACGAAGCAGAGCAACTGAAAGGTTGGAGTTACACTGAAAAGGAGTTCTAGAAATCTCCATTCCTCTTTACAATATTGGATATTAAACCACTCTTACATATGGTAACCCCACACAAAGCCAGACAAGGAATAAACTACAAAGGCTTTGGATTTGCCGGAAGTGGCCTCTAGTTCTGAAGAGCAAGAGAGGAGAGGCCTTGGAGGACACATCTAAAGTAAAGGCTAAGTTCACCCTTACAAAACATAAAAACAGACAAGCTGCAAACTGTCAAGATGTTTTCCAAGTAACTTGTCTCCCATAACAAATCTCATCATTCTTTAAAGTAAAACCACAAAACTCTTCAAATGGCAAACACAAGGACCAGATAATAGTATGTCAATTACTACAGCATACTATAGATGTATAGTAATAGTATGTAGACTATACCATGGTATGATGTCAGCATCCGAACTAAAATTACTAGACATGTGATATACCCTAGTAATTCTATATGTTGGTATTTATTTACCCAAGAAATATAAGACAAATCAAGAGTGAAATGGGATAATCTAAAAAATAAAAATTCATTTTAAAATTACACTTCTCATGGTCTAATTTTTCACCAAAAGTATCGCTGATCGCTAGTATAAGACTTTAAAGTGTCTATGGGAATACATAGAGAATTAATGACTTCTTGACCACAAAGAGGACAAGAGTGTTGGGAGAAACTCTCTAGAATAAAGCAAATAGTTTCTCTGAGCTCAAAAGCCAGGTCAAATAGCTTGCTTACATAAAAAAAAAAATGGTATGGAAGCACATCACGCAGAGCAAATAATAGAGAAACACAGAAACTGTGAGCTACATCATATTCTATATAGAGAAACATAGGCTCCAATGCCACACCAGGGAGCTTGGACTTTATTTTGTGGAGACTAAGGAGTAATAAAAGTTTTAAAAATAAAATAAATACCATCTTTAGGTAAGGTCGGTCTCACTATGCAGGAAAGACTAGAAGAAAAACCAGTGAGTAGATGATTCCAGAAGCACTGGATGAGGTTGAAACTTGATTGCTGAACAGATACAGAAAACAAAGAGAAGCAACCCAAAGTTTCCCACTTCATTAGAACTACGTAAAGGATTACAGTAACTGCGGTCAAGTTTGGTTTGGCAGGAGTTAATGGGTGTGGTTTAAAAAGGATGGATTTGAGGCTTACTGAACCACTTTGATTGATGTAATCGTAGAGAGGCAAGCCTGGCACTGAAGAAAGGGTCAGACACAGATCTCACCTACTCACATACAGCACAGGTAAAGGCAGAGAGAACACACAGAACACATGACAAACACACACACATCTAAAAACACCAAGCACTGCGCAAGCACTCTGAGAGCGCCAGTTTAAACCTCTGGCAAAGTCACGGACCGGGCGGCATTAGTAAAATGGAGTTACACAACAACAACAAGCAAGAAAACTAATCCTAAAATCTACGGAAAACCATGAAGAAATTTGTATGGGGAAAGGGCAAGTAAATTATATGTTTAAATCATTTCGATGAGATTATAAAATATATACTAATCCAGGAAAAGCTAAAAGTTTCAAACTTAAAAGTCTTGTTGGGATTTGGGAGACAATGAAAGATATAAGGGAAATCTATATTGGTAGACTGAAGAGGATTTTATAGATTGTCTATAAGAAAAGAGAATGAATTAATTCAAGTACATGGTGACTCTCTGTACAGAAGGGAACTGGCATTACACTTTTCCAGGATTAAGTTATTTACAAAAAAAAATCACAATGTAGTATTTCATTTTATAGTTAACTACACAAAAACATTCTTTCTGACTAATTACAAATCCTTTGTTTGAACCTACTTCTTCACATTATTTTCTCACTTGCCTCCAAATGCCACTCCCCTAAGTGTCTGCTGTGTTCCCCTCAAACTCTTTAAGATCCTTTCACATGCTACCTTCTCAGTGAAGAGCCCACGGGTTCAACTGCGAGCCCTGTTTCCACTCCTCATTCTCTAACCCTGCTTTGTCTGCATAACAGAACTGTGCTATAATCATGCAAGCGATACATAAGTAACTTTGTTTTGTTGCCCACTCCCCACCCCACTCTCTAGCAGCTACAACAGTTACTAGAGACTTCAAAATATAAAAGGAAAAAAACTACAAGTGAGCACACACTCCAGGGACCGTTAATCTGGCGGTGGCGGCAGAGGCAGGAGTACCAGCAACAGCATGCAGTACTCCATGAACTGGGCGGATCTTCTCGGAATTCTTTCAGTCTTTGAATGCAGACAGCACCACTGGGATGTGACTATGCAAAAGGAGTTTCAGTACTCAGGCTTATGCAATAATACTCTAACTCATCCTATTAATAAATGCTAGTACAATTACAATGTAATCCTAAATGGATGCCTGATAGATGCAAAGTTCAATAGCTAAAAGTCTTACATGGAATCTACAGAATAGAAACATGCTGAAATCAAACTAGATATAGATGTTTTGGGTTGCTCAAAGAGAAATATTTTTAATACCATTATCATGTATTTCCCAATAGCAGATAGTACTAGAAGGAAGAAAACTTAAAAATTTCTCTCTGAAAACCTAACATCAGTGATTCACTAGCAATAATAAAAAAGGTACAATCACGTGCCAGCAAAATGTTTCAGAGGTGGAGCTCATAGATGGCAGTAGCCCCATATCATTACGACAGGGGAAACGTTCCCACAGCGCAGCGACACTGCAGCCTCTGTCAGCAGAACGCACAAGACGTTCACCATGTGCTTATGGTGATGGTGATACTAATACAAACAAGCCTGCACACGTATGGAGTGTACTCAGAGTTCCTGATGTTGGCTATCTAAAGATATCAAAACTGTGCTCATAAAAAAATGTAAAGGCAGAGGATGCCTTTTTATTTTCAGATATGTTTAGTTACACAAATACCATTGTAAGTGGCACAAATTTATTTGCTTATTTGGTTCAGCGCAGGAGCACGCCATGCAAGCGTGTAACTGAGGCTGGGACAGCTGTAGCTCCACACAGTGACACCTACATTCCTGGGATAATACTCTGTAGCATTTTTTCCCCCCAAGACAGGATTTCCCTGTGTAGCTTTGCTGTCCTGGACTCACTTTATAGAGTGGCCTCAAACTCACAGAGATCTGTCTGCTTCTGCATCCTAGAGTGCTGGGATTGCAGGTGTGCACCAACACGCTTGACTTATTTTGTACCATTTGGACAAAGGAAGTGCCCTATGGATGCATTTCTCAGACATGTCTTTGTCTCACAGTGACACATGACTGTAAATGTACCTTGGATGAACTTTAGTGTACATAACTAATTTTGGCATCTTTTGTTCTCTACATGTGATAGGAGTTAGTGAACATTTCTGCTAAAAACAGCTGGAGTTTTGGAGATAAGCTACTGGATAATCCCAATTTCTTCTCTTTCCAACCAGCACTAACACACTGACAGCAAACTTGTAAGAAGTTTCACATTTCTGATGAAATGTGTTAAGAAGAAAGAGGTAAAGAGGAATAAGGTTAGAGTTGTGATACTGATTGTTATGGAAGAATTTTCTTAATTTATTACAATTTATTCACTTTGTATCCCAGCTGTAGTCCCCTTCCTCTTCCCCTCCCAATCCCACTCTCCCTTTCTCCTCCCATAACCCTCCCCCAGTCCACAGATAGGGGAGGTCCTCTTTCCCTTCCACTTGAACCTAGCCTATCAGGTCTCATCAGGACTGGCTGCATTTTCTTCCTCTGTAGCTTGGTAAGGCTGCTCTCCCTCTCAGGAGGAGGTGATCAAAGTGCCAGCCATTAAGTTCATGTCAGAGACAGCTCCTGTTCCCCTTACCATGGAACCCACTTGGAGACTGAGCTGCCATGGGTTATATCTAGGCAGGGGTTCTAGGTTATCTCCACGCATGGTTCTTGATTGGAGTATCAGTCTCAGAAAAAAAAAAAAACCCTATACCAAGATTTTGATTCTGTTGCCCTCCTTGCGGAGCTCCTGTCAGCTATATCATTCTTAAGCATATATCCAAAATATGCTCAAGTATATAATGACATTTGCTCAACCACGCTCGTAGCAGCTCTGTTCATAATAGCCAGAAGCTGGAAACAACCCAGATGTCCCTCAACTGAGGAATGGATACAGAAATTGTGATACATCTATACAATGGAATACTACTCAGCAATTAAAATCAAGGAAATCATGAAATTTGCAGGCAAATGGTAGGACCTAGAAAAGACCATCCTGAGTGAGGTATCCCAGAAGCAGAAAGATACACATGGTATATACTCACTTATAAGTGGATATTAGACATATAATATAGGATGAACATAATAAAAACTGTACACCTAAAGAAGTTAAACAAGGAGGAGGACCCTGGGTAAGATCATCAATCCTCATTCAGAAAGGCAAACAGGACAGAAATTGGAAGAGGGAGAAAACAGGGAACAGGACAGGAGCCTACCGCAGAGGGCCTCTGAAAGACTCTACCTGCAGGGTATCAGAGCAGATACTGAAGACACATAGCCAAAATTACTTTTAAAACAAGCCAAACTTTGGGCAGAGTACAGGGAATCTTATGAAAGACTTGGAAGAATTTTTTTCCAGTGGAGAACTGAGTATCTATGTCTTTAATTAAACATCCCATATTTTAGTACTGTTATTTAATTTTTACAGAGCTAGTTATCAAATCCAAGGCCTTGTACATGTTTTCAGCAAGCAGACTAAAGCACTAAGCCATATCCTAAACCCAGTGAACACTAGATTCAATGAAACTGGCTTTCCAAAAAAAAAAAAAGGTTGACTTGGGCATGGTCCTTATTCTTAGCTACTTAAGCAGCTGAGGTGGGAGAATCATCTGAACCCACAAGTTCAGGAGCAAGCCTGGGCAGCACAGTGAGGCCTGCCTCAAAACAGACAAACGTTAATTGCGGTGGAGAGATGAGTGGGAGGAGAGCATTGCTCTCAAAGACCCGGTGCTTCCACATCATTGGTTCCAGACTGCAAGGCTACATACGGACCTGTCTGAGACAACAGACAGACAACAACAAAGAGGACATGAGAACTAATCTGTTGAAATTATTTTCATTATGAGGAAAAAAATTACATGAAATATCTCCTAATCTCGTATTTAAGCATCATAAAATAAACACATTTCAAAGCTAAACATAATTATTTCTGATTTATCCAGGGCAAAGTTTCACTGAAAATCTGAAATTGTGAAAAAATTAAAGCCTTCAATCAGTCTGCATACTTGTCTGGGTAAACATGAAGAGATATTTTATTATAAGGTGGACTTAATAAAAGATATAAAAGATGAACTGAATATCAAAGAATAAATGAAAGGGGTTACTAAAAAGATTGCCATCATTGTTGAAGACTGATTCCCTGCTTCTACAAACACTAAGTGGAAACTATTAAAGAGCACAGAGGCAACTGAGCTGTGTTCTCAGTTGGAGTGTCATGGAAAATGATGCTTAGCCTGAGGTTAAGATGTTGTCATATAATACAGGAAAGCTGAGATGCTCTAGAAATAAAGTTCATGTGATGAACTCCTAAGATGTAGAAAGAAAAACCAAGAGACTGTGCTATTTCTATAACTGAAGAAGAAACAATTAACTATAGGCCTTTATTATGCTGAATCTATCTTCAAGACTATTACAACCTTTTTTCATTCTTCCTTTTTTTCTATTCCTTATTCCTCAAATAAATGTTAAGAAATAGTAGATTGCTGGATAAGGCACAAACAAGGCTGAAGTACTGTAGTCCCAGAGGCCAAGTGCTATGGATGGTGGAACTATAACATGTCTGAATCCTGTCTCTAGCCTGTGACTACATCAGCTTGTGATGGTGGGTAGCTTTTCCATGCAACAGTCTGTATAACAAGTGCCTTAAATTATATAAGTCTTTAGAATGTCACACACAACAACATTGACAAAACCATGCTTTTTTTTTTTGCTCTCCTTTAACCATTATTTTCAGGTTTTAAAAACATGAGTTCCTAATAATTAAAAGAAAAAAAAAAGGGTACGTTTAATACTACTTTACAAATGGTTTCTTCAGAAACCTTACTGAAATAACTCTAGAAAGTACTGCAGTACACAAATACACAGCAGGCTGGCTTTGGTCAACAGAACTGTATTTGTACCAATAATTTATAAAGTTCAATAATAAAAGTTATAGTCTGGCAATGTAAAAAAATTGTATGTATTTTTTTTTCTTTTTGTAACTTACTTTTAAAACATTTTTTTTAGAAACTCTTACAAGGCAACTGCATCTACCTCACTCCTGTTCCTTCCTTCCCCCTTCCAACTCCTCCCATGTTCCCCCATCAAATTCTCAACTTCTTAACTATTATTGTTACATACATAAAACACACACAGTGTATGTATCAGCAACTGATCATATCTATTTAGCACAGCTTGTCTGTGCATGTGAGCAGGGAAGACCACTAGCTCTGGCTATCCTGTGCTGGAGCTTGTCCTTGTAGGAGACTGGTCCTCCCCTTCCCAGCACCCACAGACAATAGGGGTACAGTCTTACAGAATTCCCCATCTACTGTGTCAATGCTATTGTCAATATGTCCTTATGCCAGTCTTGTTCTGGCAACTATGCTGTTGTCGGTGCACGGTGCATTTGCCCTGTCATATCTAGGGGACACTATGCAGCAGCAGACATCCTGGTTGTCCATGATGGTTGTTTTCTCATTTTTATACACAATTTAATGTTATCATGTAAATTTTACCTATATGAAAATACCAATTTTTATAAAAAGATGAAGTGTTGTGAACACAACACATGAAGTGTTGTGCTGGCTAGTTTTACATCAAGTAGATACATTAGAGTCTTTTGGGAAGAGGGAACCTCTGCTAAGAAACTGGTCCTACCAGACTGGCCAACAGGCAAGCCTATAAGGCATTTTCATGGTTGATTATTGATGTGGGAGGGTATGGTCTATTGTGGGTGTGCACAATAAGCAGGTGGTTTTGGATGGTGTAAGAAAACAGGTTGAACAAGCTATAAGGAGCAAGCTAGAAAGCAGCATTCTTCTATGGCCTCTGCTTCCATTCCTGCCCTGAATTCCCTTCATAACAGACTTTAACTAGGACATGTAAACAGAAATAAACCCTTTCTACTCAGAGTTGCTTTTGATTATGGTGTTGTTTTTTTGTTTGTTTGTTTTTCAAGACAGGGTTTCTCTGTGTAATAGCCCTGGCTATCCTGGGCTCTCTTTGTAGACCAGGCTGGCCTCAAACTCACAATGATCCCCCTGCCTCTGCCTCCTCAGCGCTGGGATCACGTGGGCCTGTGTGCTACTGCACTCGGCTAGCTTATGGTGTTTTATCACAGCAGCAGAACCCCTAACTAACACAGTAGTCTTTTTTCAACTGAAAGGCTAACTAATTGGCTAGCTATATATTTCTCTCTCTCAAAAAAAAAAAAAAATCAAACAAACCAGAAACTGGGGTAGTAACTAATCATCTAAACAACATATGAAAAGCTGATAAAAAAATGTCAAAGCAAAACAAACAATTAAGAGAGTTGGCAACATGGGCTGAGCGGCCATACTTTTGACTCCAGCCCAACAGCCCTATTCAGTACCTTAACTCCAGGTTAATGTCTTCAGTTCTTAGCTCATGAATAAAGATTATATTTCATTAATTTTATACAAACTTTTCTTAAGTTATTTTACTTATAGTGTGAACTTTGAAAAGTTCAGTGATGTTAACTGAGCAATAAGTGAGGCAAACTGCTTTATAGAAAAGGACCCAAAATATCACCATCTTCTGTGTGTCAAAGTGTGTATAGGTCAGAGGATGCAAGTAGTCTAAGCTGGCTAGCAGGCAAGCTCCAGTAAGTCTGCCTGTTTCCACCTCCCTAGTCCTGGGTAACAAGCACATGCCACCATGCTTGGCACTTTTATGTGTTATGGGGACCAACCTTGGGTCTTCATTGACTGAACCATCTTTCTGGCCTAAAAATGTAATATCTGGTCACCTAAAAGAAATTTGCCTATAGGTTTGGGATAATGTGCAAACCAAATGTGAAATCAGGACAACATTAGGCGTGCTGTGGCATTTGTCAATAATAAACAGCTCAGCGTAACTATATCTGAGACAATCCTTATAGTACTATGGTGTCAGACATTTTACTTCATACTACTGGTTTTCTTTGCGTAACTGTGCTTATTCTTCTTCAGTAATATCTTTTTACTATATAGTTATAGATATAATTTTAATACATATATTTTTAAAATATATCAAAGATACATCTTATATATTTATGATATTATAAACCACATCTCTACAAATATTGATATTACGTATCTAAATTTTAGGTTATATATTTTAACATACTGTTTTATATATTATATACCAACATATTATATTAACATATTATCATATAAATTTTACATATGCATATATTTAAGGATATTTGAATGTTCTCAGCAGTTTCCTGTTAATCATATTGGTAACAATTTCTCATGTAACATCAAGCAAATTTCTGACATATAAGTAGTTTGCCCCCAGAAGAAAAGATGTCATATTTTAAAAATGTGTGTTGTTTTATTTAAAAGTGAAGTATGCTATGGAGGAAATGACAAAACACAGTGACAATTTAAAGACTTAAAGAGCAACAGTCCATGTTCTCCCGAAGTTTAACTCGGAGGTAACAACTGTCTTTGTGTTTTTTCCCTACACATATATAAAAACACAGGCAAAGGAGCCTGTAATCGACTAAGAGTTTGCCTCTTCACATTATCTCTCAGTTCTACATTTTAATAAAGACTAGAGAATATCTGACATGCAGTATACTAGTAGTAATTCTGAATGCCTAAGAAATGTTAACACAATAATCAGCATTCCTTCACATATTTAATTACATTTTTTTTACACTGAAAAAAATGACAGTTCAAAGACTGGTAATTTCTCTTTTTTTAATATTTTATTTATTTATTATTTATACAGTATTTTACCTGCATGTGTGCCTGCATGTATTGCCTACATGCCAGAAGAGGGTACCAGATCTCATTTTAGATGGTTATGAGCCACAATGTGGTTGCTGGAGATTGAACTCAGGACCTTTGGAAGTACAGCCAGTTCTCTTAACTTCTGAGCTATCTCTCCAGCCCCCAGATTGGTAACTTCTAAAGCACCATTTTAGAAATGCTGGCAATTTAATATCTTAATGACTTTAGATAATCCCATAGTACATTTTTTTTAAGTACGCAAACATGTATTAAAAGAATGAAAGCCAATAAACTTACTTTGGATACACTGGTTCATAAAGGTATTTGTCTCCTCTTGAAGATGTAATATGAAAAAACAAGATGTAGCCATTTGCTGTCTGAAAGAGAAATTTGGTTAACCATGAATTAGAGAGTTGTAATTGTCATCCTAAGTTGTAATTTTACAGGAGTACAAAAAGAAATCTTGTTCAACTCTCTCCTGAAAAATTATAGTCTCTCTATATGTAATATGACTTTTAATACAACTCATTTAAAAAAGTGTTCAACAAATTTTAAAAGTATTTTACAAACTATGTAATGAAATCAATAGTTTGTAGAATACTATGGACATGAACATTCTAAAACAATTGTATAACTGAACAGATGAGTGCTGTGGAAATACTCTTTAAACTCTACAAAAGTGTGGCAAGTAATTACTCTAAGTTTGAAAAGCAATACTACCAAGTAGTAAAAAGTGAAAAATGCCTGATTGTATCCTCCAAACTTTATCATTCACATCAAAACAGAATAATTTATGTAGCTACAAATAATTTTTTAAAAATCTCTTACTATAAAATATACTGTGAGACACTAGGAAAAAGAATAAGCGCAAATCTTGAAATTTCAAAATCTAAATATCAGTTAACTAAAGTAAATCTCTAATTTCCAAGACATGAGCACCTGAAGTTCAAATCTAAACATCTAAATTTCTAAAATAACTAAATATTATAAAAACAAAAATTATACTAAAAATAATATAGTTTTGTGTGACTGAAGCAGGTTTCTGGCTATCCGGGGCTACCATAGATTCTATCTCAAAAACAAAACTAACTCAACAACAACAAAAATACAAACAGAAAAACAGTGTTATATATATATGACCATGGTATACATCTGTGACTTACAAAGCTCCAACAACCACTTTACATTTACACAGTTATGTTAAATGCTAAATATTACTGCTCCTAGAAGATATTTTCAGTATAAAAACAAGCAATGGAGTAAAGTGGCAGCTTTTCCCCCAAATGTTTTAACCTAACACTGAATTTCTTTCATCTCTCAGGCAAGTAAATACGAATCCAAAGTCGAAACAATCAAAACCAAAGAAATCATCCAGGGTTTCCTATTTCTTCCCAGTACAAGCTTCCTGTTTTTCAGCTCAAGGAATGAGAGGAAACAGATTCCCCAGTACAGCCAGGGTTGCTTCGCTTTTAACTATAAGCTTTCCCTTCTGTAATACAATATCAAAAATTATAGTTCAGCTTACTAGGATAGTAAAAAGTAAAGATTGTTCAGGACAGATTATCTTTGAAATTCTTCAGGTAATTTTACATTCTTCAATAGACAAACAAAAGGCTAATGGCTTCAAATCAAATCACAGCAAAAGTCACAAACACATCCTACCTCATACTGGATGACTACTGTAAACTTTTACTGACACCTCAGAAGGGCATAAAAACACAACAAAGAATAGTCAGTTTAAGACAGTAACATTAACATAAGTGCTGTCTGGAAGATCAGTCACTCAAAGGTCAAAAAGTTCACTGTTTCACATAATCAAATGCTAATAGCATACATGACAAAGTGTAAAAAGCATATATACAAGACTATAATGTGAATGAGAATAAAGCATCACTTTGTACTAGCATTTCATCTAATACAGAAGTGAATATACGAATAATATCTTAATTTGCTATTTGATATTTGCTATAAGTCATTTTAAATAAATATTTCGGATTTCTGTGTATACCAAACATTATATACTTTTAAATCTCAATGACATCTCATCTACTACTGATATTTGATAAACAGTTCTACCTTTGAACAATTTTTAAAGTCTTAGTAATAAATCATGTCCCTTTAACCAAATCTGCTACTATGCACTATTATAATGACCTTTCTCTCCATGACTCCCAATCTTTTCAGGTAATAATCTTAATTCCCTCTGATAATATATATATATACATACAACCATTCAAAATTCACTAATTTCTCTTCAAATAACTGTAAGATCTAAATTCTTCACACTGGTCTATAAATTCTATTTTTATTTTCATACTCCTTATTATACCTGTTTAGAAGAAAACATATAAATCACCCTAAATTACACTGTTCTCCCAATATAATAATATACCTATTGTGCATACAGACAAGAACATACATAAATGGGAAGTGGTAAAAAAAACAAGCATGCTGAAATAAAGGTGATGAGTATCTTTTGATATAAACAATATTCATTAAAAATTATTTTTCCTAACTAGGCATGGTGACACACAGCTTTAATCCCAACAATGGGAGAATCAGGAGATCTCTGTGTTTGAGACCAACCTAGTCTACATAGAAGGTTCGGAGACCCTGCCTCAACGAATGAATGTCTCCTAAGCAAGATGACTCAGTGGTAAAAGGTACTTGCTTCCAAACCTAACAACCCAACCTGATTTTAATTGCTAGGACCACCATGGTGCCAGGAGAAAACAGACTCCTGAGTTGTCCTCTGACCTCTACATGTACAACCCCATCACACTGTTGGGGATTGGTCTGGTGCTCTATATTCTAATGCTAATTACTGGCCTCCTAGATCTGGCTTCCTCTGGACATTCTCACATACAACGTCCTTTTTGTGTACACGTTGCTCTACCTAATTTAAAGTCATTTGGATTTATTAAAAGTTTTAAAGCACAGTAAGCTATTTTGCTACACAACCCAAGTTACTTGCCTTAATAGTTCCTGCTTGGGCTGCTTCTGTTCCATCACTCCAGCCTCGTACTTATGGTCCATACCACCCCATTGTGCCTTCCTTCTCTCTGGCTTCTCCTGGCCTTCTGGTCTGTCTAACCCCAAGCTCTGGAACCTAGGCCCCGCCTCCTCTCTTTGCCCAGTTACAAGCCTCTAGTTATTTTATTAACCGACCCCAACAATACTCTATGGTTCAAGGCAATTTCTCCACGTTTTATTTTCATTGATTATATCCTGCCTGGAAGAGATAAGGAGTCCATAAATGTTGAACAAGGGAATGAATATATCTTGATTTCTCTTACATCTATAAAACTTGTAATAAATTAAATACTAACACTTCAATGTGATCTCATTTATTAGTTTCCCTCATATAAAATATTAACATATCTTAGGATGTGTGTGACCTTTGCTTGTCTACTTACAAATTTTTATTTTAAAGATCAATGTTTTTGATAATGTTATTCACTTTCATTTGGTGTTATACTTTAATCCAACCTAAAAGTTGAGAAAATTTTAAGGCTCAGAGATAAACTAAGGAGAAAAAAGTTGATTTTGATTTTATTTCAAATTAAAGTATGTAATTGCCCCCAAATCTATTTCTTTTCGTTATATACATGAGGTGTGCATGCACAATACTACAAATCTCACAGCTAATGGTGGTGAGGGCCAGTAGTATCTTAAGATACTGTAGCTTCAGCTTCCCCTCATTCCAGAATGAAACTGAACAGCTAAGTTTTTACTTCTAAAATGAATCACAACTGCCACTGAACACAGGAATTTGAATTTTTATATCAAAATAAGTCTACTGGTTATTAAAAAAAAGGCAAGAAGGAAAAATAGACGAAATCCAAGTAAACACTGAGTAAAATTTCCATGAAATGACTATCAGGAAAACATTTTCCATATGTTTATAAAACTGACTCTACCACTTTGCCACAACTGCACATAATCTACCTTACACATGCTCTAAAGAGCATTGTACTTTTGGAGCTTTCTCATTGTACTCACAAATTTCAACTATGTTTAGTAATAAATATATCAAAACTTCTTAAGACTAGAGAGTAATATCATGGAAGATTGTACAGGAAATTCTAAAAATCCATTCACCTATAAAAACAACTGAACTTGACAAGGTTGAGCTAAAATGATATCAAACTCAATTTAAGTGGAACACTTACAACATACAGGAAAAAGCTTGGTGGAGTTGGTCAGTTTTATTAATTATAGCTATCCATATTTAGCCAACTCTGTCACGTGTGTCTGGCTGGAGTAACATAGGCAATACCTGTTCCCCACTGCTTGACTGTGGGTGTTGACTGCTGTTTCTGATTACCAAAAAGGAGGGGGAATTCCCAGGCGCTGAAATGGTTTCTGGGCCAGGAGAGGATTTTTGGAGATGGAACATACCCCCTAGTGTACCTCATTTTAAGACTTAAAGAAGCCTTAGGCAACTGCAGGGCACAGTGGCGCACGCCTGTAATCTCAGCACTCTGGTAGGCAGAGGCATGCGCATCTCTGTGAGTTTGAGGTCAGCGTGGTCTACAAAGCGAGTCTAGGACAGCCAAACCTACATAGAAAAACCCTGTCTCGGAAAAACAACAGAACACAAAACAAAACAAAACAAAACAAAAAAAACCACACCAAAAAACCAAAAACAAAGAAACAAAATCCTTAGGTAACTAGCTGCCAAGAGAAGACAGACTACAGTGACTGCAGACACAAGACAAAAATACTTCACATAAATACTTCATTATGATAGTATTTCTCAACTTTCTTAGAGCTATGACCTTTTAATACAGTTCATGTTGTGTTGACCCCTAACCATGAAATTATTTCATTGCTACTTCATAAATGTAAACATAAGCTGATGTTATGAATTGTAATGCACATGTCGGTGTTTTCTGATAGTCTCAGGTGACCCCCATGTGTTGTTCAATTCCTGAATGCACAGGTAGAGAACAGCTGTCATAACAAGAAGCTTTAGCACAGAAGAAACAAAACCCAATCTCTAAAAGCTAAGAGAATTTGCTTTTTCAGAGCTACCACAATACAATATTCACTAAAATTTAAAAAACCATATAAAGAAACAAAAAAGTAATGCACAATCACAGGAAAATAAAGAATATATTAAAAAAATATCTCTGAGCAAGTCCAAGTACAAAATTCTTGATTTATTTTGGATTTTTGAAACAGGGTCTCTCTGTGTAGCCAATAAAAAACATTACCTCAACAGGCTTAAATATGTTCAGTGAGCTAAAAGAATGTATGAACCTATCGTTGTTGTTACTGAGGTGTGGTGAGGTCAACAGGTCAGAAGAAAACTGCCATATAATGGAGAATTTTACTATTGCAGTTTGTCACACCAAAGGAAGTACCAGAGTCTGTCAGAAAGCACAAAAGCAAGGAGAAAATCTGGGCATAAGAGTTCATTACCTCAGGGCTGGGGAGATGGCTCCATGGGAGCACTGTCTGTCCTTCCAGAGGTCTTGAGTTCAATTCCCAGCAACCACATGGTAGCTCACAACCATCTATAATTTGAGCTGATGCCCTCTTCTGGTATGCAGGTGTAAATGCAGGTAGCACACTCATATACATTAAATAAATAAATAAATAAATCTTTAAAAAAAAAAAAAAAGTCACTTCCTTGGTTTACATGGTATCCTGGCTACTTTTATGTCAACCTGACAGAAGCTTGAGTCATCTGGGAAGATGACTGACAGCTGAAAAAATGCCTCCATAAGACTGGGCTGTAGGGAAGTCACAGCACATTTTCTTATTTAGTGATTGATATGGGAAGGCTCACTGAAGGCAGTACTACACCAAGGCAGGTGATCCTGGTTGCTATAAGAAAGCAGGATTAGGGTAGAAAGAGCCAGAGAGTCAAGAACACAAGAAGACATACAAAAATCAACAAACCTGTGCCCAGAGGGCTCACACAGATTGAAGCACCAACCAGAGAACCCATGGGATAGACCTAGACCACCATATACATATGTAACAGATATACAGCTTAGTCCTCACGTGGGACCTCTAACAGCAGGCGCAGGGGCTGTCTGACTCTGTTGCCCACCTTTGGATCGCTTTCCCCTAACTGGACAGCCTTGCCTGGCCTCAATAAGCGAGGATGTGCCCAGTCCTACTTGATATGCCAAGGTGAGTTTAAATCCATGGGTGGTTTCCCCTTCTCTGAGAAGAGGGGGGTCTAGGAGATGGCAAGGGGAAGAGAGAAGGAGGGACTGAAAGGAGAAAAAGGAGGGGAAGTTCTGATTGGGATGTAAAGTAAATTGAGAGAGAGCTCAAGCAGATTGGGCAAGGCCTGTAAGGCGTTCTCCTCCTTGGCCTCTGTTTCAGCTCCTGCCTCCTGGGTACTGTCTTGCCTTCCCGTGGTGATGGAGTGTGACCTGAGAGCAGAATGCTAAACAAACGCTCTCCTCTCCATTTGTTTCTGGTCATGGTGCTTTATCACAGTAATAAAAACTCCATGGCACGTGGGAAGAAATGGGTGAAGCAAAGCAAAGAGGTTTAATATTTGCTAGCTCGAATAGTATCTCTGATATTTGAATAGGGCTCTGGAGGATAAGGATGACCTTTATTTGGTGCTTGGCTCTCAGATAAACAGAGTTAAAGGCAAGTTCTCCCATGAAAACAAAGACCTAAAATGTCAGAGGTTCCAAATCACAAAAAATTAAAAGCCATGATTAAAACAGAGAAAGAATTTGTTTTAAGTTTTATAACTAAAACAGTCTAACATCTACTTCAATGAGGATATAATTCTTTTCAGGGGGCTAACATTTTTGGTTAATTAGGATTTAATGCTATTATTCCTAATGATCAAAATTGAATGAAAAACTGTATGGATTAATGCTAATGTTGGCCAGTAATAAGAATCTACATATATCACAACCAAAAGAATCTTTTCAGTGAGCTCCCTACCTATACACACACATGCACGAAGGCATGCACACATGTGCAGTCTTGCTATAGCTATGTATATAGCCCTGGCTAAACTGGATCCTGCCATGTAGCCCAGGCTTATTTTGAATTTGCAACAATCAAACCTTAGCCTCCCAAGTGCTAGGATTATAGGTGGGTGATCCAATGAACAGTAGAGGTTTCTCTTTTGCACAATTAAAAAAAATTACAAAAACTTTTCTTTGCACTTCTATCAAGGTTGTAAGAATGCTATTTGGACTGTGATATGAACTCAGAAAATTAATTTCCTGCTAATTCCATGTGGGATATAGTTTTTTTTTCTGACTTCTGAAAGCATAAGTTTTAAAAGTAGTCTGACACTACTTATGACTCAAAGAATTTTACTAGTTGTCACTGAGGTTACTTCACAACATATCATTTTCCTAGATGAAGCCTGTTTATTTTACAGTTTTAGCCTGAATTCAATGTTTATCTATATCATAAGCTACTTTCCATGCCAGGAGTATAACTCAGTGACAGAGTGACCGGCATGTGTGTTGCCCTAGGCTGAATCCCAGCACACACACAAACGGCTGCTTCCCAAAGCCATTCACTGACTATCAATTAGCAGAAGGTGGCTCTTTAAGTTCAGAAAAATGTTAATTTTAGCCAAAAGCTAAAAAGGTTTCTAATAAACCTTTACCACCACTAAGGCCTCGGGTAACACTAGTCAAGACATTCAGCTCTTATCTTTGAGAAAAACCCAAAACAATCATGGGCTTTAAAAGTCTGAGTTTCACATGCCTCGTTATCTGTCCAACTATATGTTCTTTTCTGCTTTTTATGTTATTTTTGCTTTCAATTAATGCCCATCTTAGTGAAGACTACTTCATTTTGTACTGAATTATTAATTAGTTTCTCAACTTCTTTAATCATTTTATGAATCTGGAGATATTCTACACAGGCTATGCATACAGAGCAATTTTCAGCTTTTTCACACTCAGCATTGTCCCTTCAAATAAACTGTAACAAAGCAGTACTACAGAATTTGATAATTCATCAGGAATTGGGCCGTTGGGGCTAGAGAGACAGCTTGGGGTTAGGGTACTTGTTGCTCTTGCAGGGCCCAGGTTCCATTCCTAGTGCAACATCACGGCTCACAGCCACCCGTGGCTCCAGGTCCAGGGGGTACAATGCCTATTTTTGACCTCCACTGGCACCAGTCAATACATGGCACATAGACAAAACACTTTATACATAAAAAACAAAACACATGTTTAAACATTGAGCAATTTTACTTTGAATATACTTTTAAGATCTGAAATAATAAAGTGCTTTTTTCCCTAATTTTCTATTAGTTTCAATGAGTTAGAACTATGATGAGTATTTAATCTGGTAATAATACATATTCTGTATTCTTTTGGAATTAACTATATAAGTACACACTGTATTTTTTTTTACTTCATTCAACAATAAAAAATCTAGACATGAATGCTTTAAAAGCATGACATAATTTTTTTCTTCTGTTTTTTTGATATAAGTATGCACTAGTAATAAATAATATTTACAATAGAAATATGTCACAGTATGTGTAGCACTTGATATGCAATGTAGTTATAACAATTTATAGCATGCTGCACAAAAGAGAACATTGAGAACATCACATATGGTTACTGTCAGCACTACTCAACTCAAATCTGTTGTCAGATAAGACATAAATAAGTGAGTGTTTTTGTGTTCCAATGAAACATTATTTATGGACACTGAAATGTATATATATGTGTGTGTGTGTATGTGTACATATATATATATGTATTCATATATACACACATTTTTAGGCAAAAGAGAATATTGTATTTTGATTTGCTTTGATCATTTAAATCTGTACAATCTGTGTAATTTATAGATTATATACAACAGGAGGATTTGTTATGTGGTTGTGAAGGCTACAGCTCTGCTACAAGAAGTACAGAGCTACTTAGTTCTTTTGGTCATCTGGAACATTTTCAAATGGGCAGCCCAGTGAACACGATTTAGCACAGACTAGAAAGAGACTGGAAACAAGCAGACAGTTAAGAGAACAGTTAAGAGAACAGTAAGTGCACAGGTGTACAGTGGTCTAAGTCAGCGGCTGAGCACTTGCCTCGCAAGCACAAGACTCCAGTTTGATCTCCATGATGGAGGGGTGGGTACAAGAAATAAAATCTAAGTTCCTTGACTTATTTTAATTCTCCAACATAAACTGTCTGTGGGCTAGGGGATTACGAAGAATGTAATCAAAAGATTAGAAAGAACGGGACACAAGTGTTGCTCAGAGATGTCAGAAGGGAGTAAAGTCAACAAGGAAGACGCAGTGGCTGCAGGGGGGGAGGGGGGGGAAAGGGGACAGCACAGGCCACAGCGGCCAGCAGAGCTTTGTATCTCAGAAGATGCTGTGTGGGAAGGGATGAAATGAGATCGAATCAGAGACCAGCACAGCTTTATACCGCAAAAGATACTGGGTGTGTGAAGGACTACAATGAAATCATACTGGAAATCTCAGTTAAATGCAACTTTACAATTTCTTAAGCAAATAATAATGATTTGAAAGATATACTTACTGACACGGCTATCATGGTACTATCTGGCCTCCATTCTGCTTGTTTGTAAGATCCAAACTGAGCGGATGATTTAGCCGGTTCCTTGTATGTTACAATTAACACACTAGGCTGGAAGAAAATAGGTATATTTTGTTTTAGGAGCATATCATAGAAACATATATAAGCAAAATGTAAACATTACTTATAGAATACACTGGAAATATTTTAAACTGTTGCATAATCTAATATCAAATCATCTACCTTCAATAATTCATTCAAGTTAACAAAGAAAAGCAAGCTGCTAATTATGCATACATATACTGAATATGATAAATTGCATCAATAATTAGTAAGTTTTCAAAATAGAACTATGCCCAGATATGTTCATAGCTAAATTAAGCTAAATATTTAATGAAGAAATTATATCAGTTCTCTATAACCTTCCCTAAGACAGAAGTGACAGTGGGTAGGAGATCATTCCTAATTCATTTTGTGAATACAACATTATCCTACCAAAAACAGACAAAACTACTATATGAAAACAAAAAACCAACAGATCAAAATCTCTCAAGAACTTAGATGCAAAATCTCTGAACAAAATATTAGCAAATTAAATCTAACAAGGAACCATGTACCAGGACCAAGTAGACAATATCCCAGGCATTCAAGGCTGGCTTAACATTCAAAAGACAATTAAAGAGACTAAAGAAGAAGAAAAAATTAATGACATCAATAAAGGCCAAAAAAAAAAAAAGCATCTTAACATGTGTAACATTCATTCAGAAAACTCCAACTTGCTAATAACTAGCTACAATAATCCCACACCTATGATTATACTCAGTAACGAGAAACTCCGAGCTTTTTCATCTGAGTAACAAGGCAAGAATGCATTCAAGAAAGTACCACAATTCCTAACAAAGGTCATAAGACAAAGAAAGAAAACATATTGGGAAAGGAGATAGTAGACTGTCTTTATTCACAGATAACAGTGGCATGTGCAAAATTTGAAAGAATCAACAGCAAATTCTGAAATAAATAAGCAGTGATAGCCAGGTTACAAGAAAAAAATATTAATACACAAGAGTTGATCATTTTCATATATTCCAATAATAAAAAAGTATGAGTTACAATAAAAAACCATGTTTCTATTTATACTGCATTATCCAAAATGAAATATTTAATGTTATAAATCTAATAATTATGTATATAAGAAATATTTATAAAGTACTAATGAAATATATCAAATAAACAAATAGTCCATATTAATGGATTGAAAAGGTCAATACTGTTAAGATAGCAATTCTTCTTAGTTTGATCTACAGATTCAAACTAGCTCAACCCCTCCCCCCAAGAGCTATTTGGGGGATTCCAACAAATTAACTCTAAGCTTTAGATGAAGAGTTTCAAAACACAGAGTGGTGATGAATGTTGGAGCATTAATGCTAAGTTTAAGACATCACTATAAAACTACAGTAAACAAGCAGAAAAAATAGACAAACTGAGCAAAGAAACAGAACAAAGAGCCGAGAAACAGACTCCCATAGTCAACTGATCTTTGTCAAAGACCAAAGGCAATAAAGGGCTACAATAATAGAAATTGATTAGCAAAAGTTCATCAAGATGCATACCTTACATAATTCTCAAGAATTCAAAATAAATCAAAATCCTATCAATACAGCGTAAAATTCCTGGAATATAACATAATAAAACACCTTGATGACCTCAGATACAGCAATGACTTCCTCCAAAAGTGCAATATCTAGAGCAAATGATTCATAATTCATTAAAATAAAAAACTGTTCTGTGAGAATGCTATCAAGAGTGAGGACAGAGAGCACAGAATGGGAGCAATGTTTGTAAATACCTAATAAAGAGCTGCTACAGAAAATATGCAAACTTAAATTCAGCAAGAAACACAACAACCCAAATAAAAGATGGACAAAAGATCAACAATCCCTAAGCAAGAGGTACATATGGAAAACAGTCTTTCCACAAGATAGTCAACAGCATTCTTTGCTGCTGAAAATTCAAAACCATACAGCCAATTTACACAACTGGCACTGTCTTACACAACCAAACACACCAATCATATAAGGTAGCATGTTCTCATTATTTATCCAAGTGAGGTAAAAAAGTATTCACACAAAAGACAGTTTGAGAGCCTGATTGTGGTGGCCCTTAGCACTTAGGAGGCTGAGGCAAGAGGATCACAAATTTTCAGCCAGCCTGGGTTCAGTAAGCTTGAGAATAGCTTTGCTACACAGTAAGAAGGGCCCTGTTTAAAAAGGGCAGCAATAACAAAAGTAGAACACAAACATAATAGTAGCTTCGTAAGTATTGCCAAAACTTCGAAGTAACCATGATATCCCTTCAGTAATCGAGTAACTACAGCAGATGCAGACATTAAGACATGAAAAGCACGGATAAGTCTTAAATGCATTACTGGAAAAGGTGAATACTACACAGTTGCAATTACACGATACTTGGAAAAAAGACAGGCAGGAGATTTTTTGGTTTTTTGTTTTAAAAAAGGGATTGTCAGGGCTGGAGGAAGAAAATGAGTAGGTAAAGCACTAAGGATTACTTACTGCAGCATACATGTTAAAAGTCTGGGTTATAAATGTCCCCAAAGACCCGTGTATTTTATGCTTGGTTCACAGAACCTGGTGCTGATGATGGGTAGAACATTTAGAAAAGAGGGTCCCAAGATATGAAATTAGGAGCATGCCCTTGAAAACGCACTGGAAGACTGGTCCCTCCTCTCTGCTCCTTCTTCCCCTTCTGGGCTGCCATGAGGGGAGGAGCTTCCTCTGCCATGTAGTCTCATCATGTGCCACTTCTTCACAGATCCCAAAGCAACAAGCCTTCTGATCGTGGGCTGAACCCTCTAAAACCATGACTCTTTAAGCATCATCTCAGATATTCTGGAGCAGTAACAAAAAAGCTGACTAACACATACTGGAATGTTATACACTTCTCAAAACCCACAGAATACAGGATGCCAAGAGGGAACCCTAAGACCTATAATAATCACTGGTCAGTGTGGGCTCAATGGTTGTAACAAATACACCTCACTAGATGCTGATAGAAAGGGGAGTTATTGAGGGAGGAGCAGGCTATACATGAGGATTCTCTGTTCTTGCTGCTCAATTTTGTTGAAAACCTAAATCAGCTTTAAAAAATAGGTTTATTTTTTTAAAATAAAAAGCACAAAGATTTCAGCCAAGGCCTACCAACGGTTAGCAAGATGTAATATAATAAAAACTAGATCAAAATTCTAATTTTATAAAGTGTATAACCTACTCTGGAAAAACAGAATATATGTAAATAGGAATCCAGGAAGACAGTGTAGCACACACAAATTCTAAGCAGTGCGAGCAAAAACTAAGCAGCTCTTCAGTTTCTCAACCATTTTCATATTCATATCATTGTTTGGTAGCATGATGACTCCAGGTGATAAAATAATGGAAAACACAGCCAAGACAGACTTCAATGGAACATTTTAAAGAATCTGGGTAAGTAGTACCCAAGAAGGACCATCAACAAAAGCTCAAGGGGCACCCAAGACTATAGAGAAATGGCCCGACTTATGCATTGATTATAGGAAATTATTTTTAAAAGTAATGTTTAAGCAAAAGGGCTATAAAACACAGAACTAGGTTCCAGAGGATCTCAGATGCAACCATGATTTTTCAGCCTTTAGCACTATGTATAACAAATATTTTTGGAATTTGTGGTTTCCAAATACTTTCTAATCACATAAGATTCATAGAACATTGGCCAAATAATAATAAATTATACTGACAGTCTAAAAGAAAAGCACTGATTAAATAAAAGTGTGGTTTAGGTGACAGTCCGCACTATTAAAAACAGAAAAGTAAAAATATACAAAAATTCTTTTCCATGAAAGGACTTTAGGTAATGGCAAAAATATCTAATGAAACCAACTTTCTTTTAAACAAAAAAAACCCTAAGAAATAATATTTCAAAGCCAAAAAGCAACCTAACGTGGGCAAAAATCAGAAGGTAGCTATCCTTGAAAGGTAGTGATTATCCTTCCTCAACCTCTTAAGTAGCCAGAATTTATAGGCTTGTACCATATTCAAGGCTCCCTGGCTAGCATCAAGTCAGATGGTTCTGCTGCCTAAAAAGCTTTAAATTTAGCTTTAAAAACAAAAGCATTATGTGCAAAATTTACAGCACAAAGCAGAAGTCCAAAGAAGAAATACAATACAGAAAATCCTAAAGATTCCACAACTAAAAAATAAGTACACAAAGTCAGTACGGTTACAAGATACAAAAGGTTACAAAAACTATTGTTTCTACACACTAAAAACAAACTGAAAATGAACGTAAGAAAGCAATCCTATTTATAAACAGCATCCAGAAGGAAAATAGTATATAAATTTAACCAGATGACAATGAACATGACACAAATGGAAAGATATCACATGTTCATGGATGATGAATTGATACTGTTCAATGTACTATCAATAACAATCTCTATTAAAAGTCCAGTAATATTTTCATAGAAATTTACTAAACAATCTTAAAATTCATACAGAACACAAAAGGCTAAATAGTCAAAGCAATCAAGAGAAAAAGAAAACTTCATTCATACTACCTGGTTTCAAAGTATAGTCCTTATACTTGGATAAAAACAGGGCCCAGTGATCAATGGGACAGAGAATCCCTCCCACTCCCTTACAAGTCACCTCATCTTTGACACTCTAAACAGCCTTTTTTCAACAAATGGTGCCAGGAAAACTAGATAGCCAAACAGAAAAGAGTAAAACACTCATAAACAAAGGTCAACTCAGGGCAAAGTAGAGACTTACTTAAATTAAACACAGTCTGAAACAACCAATTTCCTGATAGAAATGGAGACAAAGCTCTTTGACATGGTCTTGGTAACAAGTTTTGGCACCAAAAGCAAAGAAACAAGCGAAAATAAGCAGTTGGACTACATGAATCTAAAAAGCTACCAACCAGCAAGGGAAACACTTGATGAAATGAAAAGACAATCTATGCAAAGGGAGAAAATACAAACCTCGTACAGAGACAAGAAACTTAAGCAATTTATAAAGTTAACAGCAAAAAGAAAAACAATTTAAATCAGCAGTGGACCTGAGCAGACATTTTTTTCCACAAAAGATATAAAAAATCGGCCAGTAGGTACCCAGCATTGCTAATTAGCAGGGAAATGCCCACGAAAGCGGTAAGGTAGTGCCCCGTCCCTGTTAATATGGTTTTCATCAAGAAGTCATAAAATGTTGCTGAGACTAATTGGTAGAGCTATTATAGAAAACCATGTGGGGTATTCTCTACAATTTTTCTTTTTTTAAGAATCATACAGTTTTGTAATCCTATTTCTTTAGTACTTATCTGTGTGTGCACTTGTGACCCCCATCACCCAGAAGTGGTACTACTCCAAACATGTACAAAAAAGGAACTGAAATCAGTATTTTAAAAGTTATCTGCATGCCCATAATCAGAACAGCATTACTCAAAATCACCATACTGTGGAAACAACCCAAGTGATTGTCAACAGATGAACTGATAGAGGAAATGTGTATATACAATGGGCTATTATTCAGTATTTAAAAAAAAAGAAATCCTGACATTTAATACAACAAGGAAGAGCTTTTAATGAAATAAAACTAAATAAAGTAAGACAGACACAGAATGGATATACTGCATAAGCTACTACACATGTAGAATCTCACGAAGTAAAAGTCATAGAAACCAAGAGTATAACAGACATTTCCAGAAGTTGGAGTGGTGGAAATGAGGTGTTCTGGGTCAAATACAAATACATACTTAAAAGACTATTCAATTTCTGTGATTTAATATAGAGTTTAGTGACTACAGATAATAGTATTATATTCTTGAAATTTGCTCAGAAACAGACTTTTAAATTCATTATTATGTAAGAGTAATGTATGTTTTGGGGGCATGTATGTGCTACATGGGACAGAGGCCCAAGAGATATTTTATGTGTATGAGTGTGTGTTTTCATGTATGTATACACACCAAACAGGAACCCTGTACCCATGGAGACCAAAAGAAGGCATCAGATTCTCCAAAACTGGAGTTCCACAAGTTGTCAGCCAGCGTGTGATGGCCTGGGTCCTCTCCAAGAGCAGTAAGTGCTCTTAACCACCGAGCAATCTCAACAGCCTTAAGTAGATCCTAAGTGTTTTCATCACACATAAAGGAACTATGTGAGGTGGTAGCCATGCTTATTAGCTTGAATATAGCTACCACAGGTATATAAAAACTTTACCATACATCAGAGTTTTACAATTTTTATTATATATTCTTCAATAAAGCTAGAAGGAAAAATAATCCAAAACAGTACTTCATCAACAAATGAATACTTCTGGTTATGATAGGCTAAAGATGAGTCATGGCAAAAGATGGAATGCAACAGAAGCTAAAGGACAGGTAGTATGCTAATAGGCAGAGATGAGGCAAGAGAACATTCCAGGACAGGAGTGTCTCCGATAGCAAACTAAGGAGTTTGAACTTTACTCTCTAAAAATGAACCCTAGAAGACCTGCAGACATGTGAAGTTATAAGAAAGGTCCCTGGAGGCAGTAACAGAATAGAGTTGAAAAGGTGAAATGGGAATGTTAGAAAAAAGGAGATAAAAATTAAATAGCTTTCCTGAGGAAGCACAGCTAATTACATCCTTACACCTTGGTTCTTAAGACATCTACCTCATTGCGTGATCCATGTACACAATAACAGGGATTTTTCATTATTAGCAAAGGAATGCAAGTTTCTGCTCAGGGTTACTTAAATACATTATTTATAAGACAGTGATGATTTCCCAAGTTCAGCTTTTTATTAGCAAACCACAATGATAACTCAAAAGACTTTCCTCTCTGAGTATGATGGTTGAGTTCCAGGTCAGCCAGTGATACACAGTGAGTGAAACTATCTCAGATAACATAATAAAAAAGGCTGTCATGAATCATATTAACACACATCACTGGGCAAAATGTTTTCTATGTATAATAAAGTTCTTTATCACGTTCATGTACTGTCTATGCTATCCTTTACAATTAGTATTCAAAAACACTTCTGAAAGAAATATAAATATTTGAAATCAGTGACCTGAAACTTGAGATGAATATGTATTTAATTCAGAATGAAAGCATCCTAAATATTTTAAGGTTCACATATACACACTTTCATGGTTAAGAAGTCTATTAAGGAATATCCACGGGCCCCATTATACTACAAAATGCAGTTCATCTCACACAATGCTCATTTTAAAGAGCGCCTTCACCCTCCAAGCTGAATCCTTCTACAATACTCCTGACAGAAATACATGATCCCATCAATAAAAGCCTACCTCTACCACCTCACCCTAATATATACACTACATCTTTCTTTCTTTTCTTTTCTCTCCCTTCTTCCTTCCTCTCACTCCACTTTCCTTCCTTTATATTGACAAGGTGTTACTCTAGCCCAGGCTGATCTAGAATTAACTAGGTAGCCCAGGCTGGCCTCAAATTCAAAGCAATATCCCTTCCTCAGCCTCCCAATCTCAAGTGCTGGGATTATAGGAGTGAGTCACCAACCCATGTTCTAACTCTTTTTAAAACATCTACTTAGGGCTTCAAAAAATTTAGCCAATACTGTTCTAGACTTCATTAGGTTTTCAAAATTATTTATTTTTGTTTGTTTACTTATTTATTTAATTGTGCATGTGTGGATGTGGAAACACAAATGCCACAGCACAAGCATGAAGGTGAGAACAACCTGTAGGAGTCTGTTCTCTCCTTTTACTGGTCATCAGGGCTGGTAGCACTGTTCCCTCTGAGCCATATATTTAGACCTTGCTGGCCTCTGGACTAGTTTTTAGAATTCTGAATTAGAATCACAATGTCAAAATGTCAAGCCTCTACTAATATGTCTCACTGAAAACCAAGCAATAAGCCCAGTTTGCTGATGAAATGTGCTACTTTAATTATCAAAAAGCAAAGTGAGTATCTATAGAATTGTTTGTTCATAAGCACGTCCAAACAGCACTAACGTGTATCTTTCAAATTTGGCCAGAAAATTAGTCTGAACAGATCTGACTGTAAAACACTGGAATTCCAAATAGCAACTTAGTACACAATAATGGTAGCTGTAATAGGTCTATAAAAGCTTCTCATAAAAACATACTGTTATTTTCAGAGATTTTAGTTTAATATTCCCATTGTCTTCTGGGCAACCAAAATTTCACACAGAAACTTTTTCAGACATTCTAATAACCAGTTGAGACTAAATATACATGTCTTCCACAAAGTTGGTTTTCTCTTTTCAAACTAAATTTTTCTATGCAGGATTACTTTATTGAGTCCTAACAAAATTTCAAACAAAATCTACTTATTCTCTCTTCTCTTTTGAGTCTCTCTCCCTGCCTTCAAATGTCCTAAAGTAGCTTTTTGAACACTTCAACTCTGTAGAATCCTTTGGAATTTCACTATAACCTTCCTTAGACAGACAGACAGACCCACCGACCAACATCCTTATCCATATTCTCAGTGGAGACATTTAAAATCAATTCATTCTAAATTATGGGTGTAACTGGTAGTCTCTTTGATTTACCTAGAGCTATTTTTGCTTTTAACATTTTGTAACCTAGACTTATTTTAACACACACTGTGTCGTAAACTTTAGAAATGAGAAAATTTCACAGGATAAGAAAAGGCACACACACACATCCCAAGAAGAGCCGCCCTGGCAGGCAGAGACCCACTCACCTTAGAACAGCCACAGACCTTAGAATAATCTCATTTAAGCCTGATTTTCTAAGCAATAAAACTTGTGCTCAGAGTTTCAGTCTAACTGTCATGTAAACCTGAAGTCTCCCTAAGGTAGTCCAGAAATTTATTTTACTTCATGCTCCTAAGCCACCCATATATTCCCCCAAATCTAACTTTTGGAAAATTTTTAATTTCCCTGTATGCGATGTATTGGTTTGCATGTATGTAAAATTCTATGTTTTCCACACCAGAGATAAGTAGTAACCAAAGTACTTTTGTGAAATGCAGGTGTGTGTAGAATGGGAGTTTGAAAATAAGTAGGAGATTTAAAATTCCCTCATACTGCATCTAACCCCAAATCCAAACAGATTTTATTAACATTGACAATGTCCCTAAGACAACTGAGACACAATTTATTGTTCCTCTTGGGAGGTGGGGGAAAAATAGGGAAGCTTACAGGCTTCTGGCCTATCCTGCTAAACTTAACGTAAATCAGATTTGTACCTTTAGAGGTTAAAAAAAAGGTAAAATGTTTGGTTTTACAAAGTGTTACATTCAAATGAAGCTACTAAATTTAGAAAACAATGTAAAGTTCATGTTCTAATTATGCTTTTCCAAATCAACTGTTAACATTAAATAGTTACATTAAATAAAAGTTGTTCAACTGCCACATATGTTGAAAACGAATCTCATTTAGATACCAAACTATATACACCGCATGCATTTAAAAACCCAATTAAGCAGAGAAAGGAGTACCATATTGCTGATGCTGTAGCTGTTTAGTAGTCTGCAATTTTCTGATACCTTTCTGAAAATTAGGTCAGCCAAAACTCAGTGACAGTCTCATTTACAGCCTGACCATGCAATAGTAAAACAGAAACCAAAATTATGTAAACTCTAGCATCAGTTTTACCACAGCTGTGTGTGAGGACAATCAAGGGCATTATTGGCATTCCAATGGTAACAAGCAGAGATCTAAATGATTTAACCAAATCAAAACCAGTGTTCCATTTATCTAGCAAGGGCAAGGTCAACAAACCTCCAATCTCTTTTCAAGGAGACCACCGCTCCGACTTCGATTAGTACTGTCTTTCCGAATGGGGAAAGGGCAATTTTAGACTCAGAATTCTGTGATTTTTACTGACAGATCTCCTGCAAGCAGCCATGACCGAACAGGGCTATCCCACTCACCCCTTACTTTCCAAGTTAATTCTCTTATCTACTCGGAACTCAAGACCCAGGAGGAAGAAGCCAGGACTCAGAGCAAAGAATTCTGCCCCCACGCTCTCGCCAAGCCTTATTATTTCCAGGTGCGGCGCAGACAAATGTGAGCTCTTTACCATCCCAGCAGTTCTCCGGAGTCCAAGAGCAGCCAAGAAAAAGATTAGAGTCCGTGATGCATGGAGGAGACCGGGAGCCGAGCTACCAGACCTCGGCACTCAAAAGCAACAACTCCTAAGTTTTTAGGAATCAGGACTGTAAATTGCGACCCTGGGTAGAGACCAACAGGCTTTCCGGAACTCCACAAAACAACGACCTTTAAAAGCAGGGGGGGCGGTGGGGAGGGAAGCTGGGGGCGCCACAGCTGCCAGTGCTGGGGGACGTTCCAACAGACTGGCCCGTCGGCAACCGGGGCAGGAAGGCGGGCAAGTCTGGGCTCGGCCAGGGAGCTCCGGGCCTGGCGCGCGGCTGTGGGCGCCACGCGGGGACCGGCGTGCTGTGGAGACTGCCCGCGCGTCGCGCCAAGCCGAGGGCGAGAGGGGCTGAGGGCAGGGGTCGCTCCGGGGAAGTCGCGATGGGACCGGAGTCCCTCGGAGGGAGTCGGGACCCGGCCGGGATCGCTCGGGAGAAGTCGGGACCCGGCCGGGGTCGCTCGGGGGAAGTCGGGACCCGGCAGGGGTCGTTCGGAGGGAGTCGGGACCCGGCCGGGGTCGCTCGGGGGAAGTCGGGACCCGGCCGGGGTCGCTCGGGGGAAGTCGGGACCGGACGGTGGTCGTTCGGAGGAAGTCAGGACGGGACCAGGGTCGCTCGGGAAGAGTCGGGACTAGATCCAGGCCTCTCGGGAGAAGTCGGAACCGGACAGGGGCCGCTCGGGGGGAAAAGTCGGGACGGCGGCGCCTACTTACTCGGCTGTACCAGATGCTGAGGCGGGCCGGGGCCAGCACGGCGAAGAACGCTCTCCGAGGGTCGGACTGGACGTGGAGCGGCGCCTCGGCCGGGCTCCGCGGCGCGCAGAGCAGCCTCTTGGGCCAGCCGCTCAGGAAATACATGGTCCGCGCGCGGCCCCGACAGCCCCCCGGCGGCCCCGGCCGCGTCTGTCACGCTCGGCGGCCCCGGGCCAGGCTCCCGCCTCCCACACCGCCACCGGCCGAGTCGGCGGCGGCGACAGCGGTAACTCGGGGCATCTGCCCGGGGGCCGGGCCGGGCCGGGCCGACGCGGTGCTGCGCGACGCAGTCTCGGGCGCTGACGGGCCGAGGGTGGGGGAGGCGGGCGGCCAGTGGGGCCCGCGGCGGGAGGAGCCGAGGCCGGCCCGCCCCGCTCGCCGCTCGCGTCAGCACGCCGCACGGCGCGGGGAGGCTCCCGAGGCTCCGCCCGGTCGGTCCCCTCGGGCCGCCGCGCGTCACGACGCAGGCCGCCGGGCCGGGCTGGGCGCCGAGCGCTCGGTGCGTCCCGCCGGCGACCTGGAGCGCGCAATCGGGGCACCGGGGAGAGGCCACGGGGCCCCGCCGGTGATGGGCGGCCCGGCCCCCTTCCACTTCCCCTCGATTGGTGCGGCCTCCGGGGCGGCGGGGGAGCACCGAGCGGGGCCTCCGCGCGTCACGTGACGCCGGGGCCGAGGCAGGGGTTCGGGTCTGTACCGAGAGCTTCTTTTTGTACGCTGCGGTTTGCAGTGAGAGCTGGCGACGTCCTGCCCCGACCGAGCTTGCCTTCTAGGCAAGATCAGCGTTCAGCCGCTAGACTGCGTAGCCAAAAAGTGCTTTAGTGTAGTCTTCGGGTCTTCAGGAGTTCTAAATCAAGTAATTCAGTTTGCGTCCTTCAGCCAGTCTACCAGTTACTAATGCTAGACGAAGCCATGACGGTGTCTTTTGCGCCTGGAAAAGAAATGGGCTTGGTTTTTGAGTTGGGCCAGACTGGAGATACTGGGTCGGGGTATTTAATGTTTGGGGGTGCTTAACTTTTGGACCTGGAACCTTAAAAAAGAATAGCTACTTTTTTTTTAAGCAGTTGACCCTAAAGCTTTTGAGTAGGGGTGCATGAAGGAACGAAAGGAGGTGGAGTTAGGGGAAAGGGTGCTTGTCAAGTTTACCTTTTATTTCTTCTGGTTACTTTTTTTCAAACAGTTACATTAACAACAACAACAAAAAAAAAACAGGAAAGAAGATAACAATTCGGATTTTGTAACAAGAAATGTAGTTTTCTATAATTGTTCTAACACTGCTACTTTTTGTAGGAATTGACTAAAATGCCTGGCTGCTGAACAGCCTTTTGTGCCCAGCCGGTCTCCTACAGCCTCCTTCCTGGTCTCACTCCCCACCCTCACCAACACAGCTTGCCTGTAATGTTGTAAGTAGAGCAGACCTGGAAAGTGTTTTTCAGATGAAAGTGTGGATAAATTTTGATCCTCTGAGTTACACCGTTCGATAAATAAAAAGGTCCAGAGAGGTCTGCCTTGCTAGTATAAAATTGTAGAAGAACTTGATTGTCTAGTACTTTTTAGACATAGTTGTACACGTGGCAGAGAGGAAATAAAAATGTGTGGCAATTACATTGAGAATATTTGCTGTACCTGTACTTCAGACAGCACAGTGCTCCTATACCTCACCAGTGTATCTTTCTGTAATTTTGAGTAATTTAGGTATTTCTAAGTAATTTTTAATTGCTCTTAGTTTTGACCTTATTTGCCAGCTTCCAGATTGTATTCTCCTTATGTGATCTTTTGTAGCAGCTAAGGTTTACAAAATAATTTTAAGGGGGTGATTTAATTCCATAGAAAAACTTCAAGGCAGATAATGTTGCTGTATCGTTGCTATTGGTGAATGTGTCTAAGGTCAAATGGCCTGTGAAGAACTGCTCTTTCTTCCAAGGTCTTTACACCAGACTGAGGTGAACTGGGATAGTGTCCTGAGCATAGACAGGAGGAGACTATCTGGGCCTTTGTCCCTTTGGAGGGATGGGGTAAGCTATCTCACTCTAAAACTCCTTAAGTGTGACAGAAACCTTGTAGACTGAACTGTCAAAGGGCTGTTTTCACATTGTAAAATACACTAACAATTCCAGTGCTCAAGTCTTCTGTCCCTAGTTCTTTCTCCCAACATCACCACTCTAAAACTCTGGACTAATTTGAGCTCAAGTAAACTGATAAAAGTTAATAGGTACATATTTGATGCTATCAAACTTTGAATTTTTTTATTACAAGGAATACCCTTGATAAGGATACATGGAAATAAGTACATCTGTAAACTGTGTGTTGGAGGATAATTTGGCACAATCTCTATAAAGAATAGTGGTATTATATGGTATGTGTGTATGGAGAAAGACAGACACTCAGAATCTACTGTTTCCTATAATTATTTCCTAAAAAGCATACAGAGTTTTAGCCTTAAAATATACCTCATAAGCCAGGCATGATGGATGCCTATTGTGTTGGCTATTCTTGGTTGACCACTTACATCTGGAATTAACTAAAACCTAAGTGGCTGGATACACATGTGAGGGATTTTTTTATCTTAATTAAATAATTTGATATGGGAAGATCCACTTCTAATCTGGATCTTCTGAGGTGGGAGGTCCACCTTTAATAGGAAACTCTTGCTCTTCACCTGCTTGTTCTTGCTGACAACTCCATTCCTTCACTGGATTTAGAACCTTCTTCCAGACTGTGGCGTGTACTGAAGAACAACTGAGACACCCAGCCTTGTGGACTGAACAACTACAGGATTATTAGACCTTACATTGGTAGAAAATAATTGTTAGATTAGCTGAAGCACAACCTATAAACCATTCAAATGAATTTCTATAGATAGATAGAGATAATCTGAGATAGATGTAGATCCATTCTATAAGTTCTATTCCTCTAGAGAACCCTAATAGACATGCAATCCCTGCACTTCAGAGCTGTAGACAAGAATTACAAATTCCAAACTAGCCTGGCCTACATGAGACCCTACCTTACACACTTGATATACTGCAGAGGAAAAATATAGATGTCCTTCAAGAATTAGAATGTTTATTACTTATGATGGAATATTTTGTAAAAATAAAAATATGTTGGAGAATATGTTATAAAGGTATGTTAACTGGGGATGGAGAGATGGCTCAGAGGTTAAGAGCACCAGCTGCTCTTCCAGAGGTCAGGAGTTCAATTCCCAGCAACCACATGGTGGCTCACAACCATCTAGAATGAGATCTGTATACATAGTAAATAAATAAATCTTTAAAAAAAAAAGGTGTGTTAACTGTATTATGAAGTAACGAAAAGGGTTTACACATTTTATAAAATATTCCAAGTTTATGAAGAAACACGTTTAACAAAAAGTATATACCAAAATGTTGATGTTTAAAAATATCTTTAAATATGGGTACTTAATGTTTTCTTTAGGCTTTTTTGCATCTTTCTAAATTATGTTTAAGGAATTCATGTTACTTTTGTAATAAGACTATACTTTTGCTATAAAACAATAACCTTGTTAATGGCTGCAATGACCCTCCTGCTTCAAGTAAGTGCTGTGTACCACTGACAAATCAAAGAGAATAATACAGTAATGTGAAGTTTCAGGCATAATCTCAAGAGTGGTGAGAGGAGGATTAATAAAAAATAATGAGTCACCAGACTAAAAGTAGGTTCTGTGTATTTGCATACAAAGACAGGCTTCTCAGACAAAACCACAGATGGACTTTGGTTCCGAGCACACTACTTCTAATGTCTGGGGACCCCCGTAAGAGCCTATGATGAGAACCACTGGTGAGGCTGTTTCAGTTTGTGACTCTTCATTAGGCTTTTAGCATCTGCTTTATTACACTTATATCATGTGCATTTGCTTCTGGGATGCACTCCTGAGTTTTGTACTTTCTGCAAACTGATAACTGAGCTGTGTTTTGCTTCAAAGCAATATGGAAGTACATGAAAAGATATACAACCTACATGAAACAGGATTGCCCATAGGTTGATAAAATTTCAAGCTGAATGATGAATTCCTAAGAATTCATTATGTTATTCCCTCCACGTTAACTTTCAAAATTTGCCAGATATTTAATTGAAAATATTTCAGCATAGCAGAGAGATTCAGACTCAACCTGGAGCTTCAAAATTAATTCCAGCTTTGCTGAATGACTTGTGGTCTGGACAGATGTCCAGAGACAGAAAGCTTCCCTGTTCGCTGCTCTAGTTGGCAGTGTGAACCTGTGAGAGCAGGACCTAAAGATGAGGTAGAAAAAAGTCTCATCCAATTAGATAACAGGCCAGGTGGTGGGAGATAAGCCAAGTTTTGTCAGGTTTGAATAGTTGCAAAATTTCCCCGCTACAGTGCCTAAGCTTTTATAAATAATAGCATTTCTCCGTGTTTTTATTCATTTACTGGCGGGTCCAAGAAAGCCTGCTTTATTTTATGTTATAGTATCCAATATTCCGAATTACACAATTGTTGAAAGCCAGAAAGTTTTGATATTTTTCTGTCAGGAATTTTAGATGAAAGTTGTTGAATATTCCAATTTCTATTAAGCATTTTCATTTTACACACATCATAGATGGGTCTTCCAGTGATATAATGCTGATTATTGTTGAGGAACAATGTATAATTTTGAAAGTAAATACAAATCTGCTCTAATCACTTAATATATACGGTGATTTTGCTCAAATATCTACATTATATGTACATTATCTAAAATAATCAAACTAAAAAAAAAAAGGAATTCTTAGTGTTTCGGTGGATCCATCTGCAATGACAAATGCATACTCCTTCCCAGTTTTCTTCTGAAAAACAAAAATGGAGCAGGTCAGTGCATCAGCTTCTATATTTCCTTTTGCAATGAAAGCAGGAAGGTTAGAGTGTGCAGGAGAATGAGTTTATTGCTGGAAACAATCCTACAACATAATCTGAAATGATATTTAAGGGTTTATGAATTAGCTGTAATAGATGATTCAAAACAACCAGTTCCACCTGTTGGGCTGTATTACTAGATTGATGAATATCTGGACCACGAATCCCTCCTATACCATTAGATGAGCCATCAATAAAATAAGTATCTGACTGGAATGGGAGAAGGTTGGACAACTTTTGTGATCACAAATTCAGTTCATATGGGAACATCCCATAGTTTGCCAGCTGGATGATGATTTTCTTTTCTTCCATAGTAATCTACAAATGAAATTTGAAAATCCATAGAGTTCTGTAAAACTTAAAAAGCTGCTTGTTAGCTAAAGGTAATATAATGCAAGAAAGAAAAATCCCACATAATTGTTGACATCAGGTCCTCCCCTGATTTACTAATTGAGCAAGAAGAGTAAGGTAAGCAGTTAGCATTTTATGGTCCTTATGGTGTAAATAGATCCATTCCAAAGGTTTATCCTCTTGTGCTATAATACCTGTGGGAGACAATTTAGAAAGTAAGTGTTGGTATAATGTTCTTATGGAATGTATACAATTTACCCTTGTTCACTCAAATGCTGATTTCTCTACCCCTCTATCTGGTTTCAATCCAGACACAGCATTGTGGTGCTTATTCTAAGCATCACCTGTCTCAAGTTTGTGTAAACATGCCACCATTTGTTCTCTGTATTGTCAATAAAACAACCAGCCAATGCTGAGCAATGGAGAGAATAGGGTGGGGCATCCTGGTCTGGAGGGGAGGAGAAGGAAGTGAGTGGGAGGAGTCAGGAGGAGAGAGAGGCAGGACAGGACTTGGAACCAGGAGAGATGAACCAGACCTAAGATAGGACTAAAAGCAAGTATAATGTGGGAAATCTGAATGGGAGGAAACTGTGAGTGTGGAGGTTTAGGATGGAGTAACTATTGCATTGTGCTCTAGGTTAATTAAATAAATCCTAGTCCCTGTGTGGTGGTTTGGGTCTACAGCTGGTTTAGGAATAACCACTGTTTAACTAAAAGATAATAATAAATAATCAACAACAAATAAGCTTAAAAGCGCGAAGGATCCACCGGATACATAAATGCTTCTATTAGTCCAGATCGCTGCAGTTCTTTTCTTGCCTCTTGAGATAATGTGTGAGGACTGTCCAGTGGCATCTCTCCTCCTAAAGTCTTAAGTAGATTGCATTACTGCATATAAGCATTTTGATTTTGCTGAAATTGCACTGGACTAACCAATCACATCTCCTGAGGCTGAGAGGAACTATTAAATGAGTTCTTGCCATATCCTAGCTTGCCTAGGTTGCAAAGTTAGCTTCTTCATAGGCTCTCATCAAAAAGTAGAGAGAATTCAGTATTAGGCAATCAGATTCCTCAGTCCATGCTTCAGGGTCATTTTCAAGCAACAGAAGATAAGTATTTCAACGAGACTCCAGTAAGGCGGCAGAAGGCACCCTCAGAGGCATAAGTGGCCCCATTTTTACATCCGATTTTGCCTGAATAGGGAAAACCTTTTTTGCCTTTTATCAATTTTAAGGTTTGGTCATCCAGTTTATATTACTCAAAGAACTAGCCATCCTTTATCATGATTAATAGCCTCATCTCGTTTGAGTTTCTTAACAACAGTATGAACCAATGCCCAAGTGACCCAAAATTGAACAGGGATCTTTCCCCCTCTTCAATATTCATTTGGGCTCAGCACCACACTTCTTCATATAAAGTTCCCTTTGGAAAAAGATTGAACGTGTGCTCCTCCTTTCTTTAAAAGTAATGCACAAGCTTGAGATAGGGCGAAGCTTCCCTGATTTCTGCCCCATAATTCTCACTCACCTTCTGTGAGGCTCTCCACTCTCTTATAGCCAACTTCAGGTCCCTGGTGTGTGGAGCCACTTGTTTCCCGCTCTAGAGGCAATGAGACCTGGGAGAGCAAGGCCTAAAAACGAGGCAGACTAAAGCCTCATGTTAATAGCCAACTTTATTTGGAGCATCAGCCAGTTTATACTCTGAGGGTCTGGAAGACTCACATGAGTAAAGCGTTCAATGGCAAGGACAAGCCACACATGGCAAAAACCATGTTTTTCCATAGAGGCACATGAATACCAACAGCTGAAGTAACCTCCATGTGTTCCACCTGGGAGGAACATAAAGATATTCCAAGAAACGTTCTGTGTTTGAAAGAAACGGAGGTCACAGAACTTTTGTCTTGTTTTTGTTTGTTTGTTTTTGAGTTTTCTCACAAGCACTCAGAATTCTCACAGGACTGAATATGTTGCAACACTTCCTGATAACTTTGTGTTGAAATCTACTTCAGTAGGGGCTTGGAAGATGGCTCAGTTGTTAGGAACACTTGTTCTTCCAGAGAATCCAAGCTCAGTTCCTAGCATGGTGGTTCACAACCACGTGTAACTACAGTTCCTGGGGGGCAAAACACCATTTTCTGGTCATCCTGAGCACAGACATACCTGTGGTACACAGACCTACACACAGGCAAAATACTCATACACATCAAAAGAAGTCTGCTGTGGCCACTGATCATGGAGGAGGCACCAAAAAAAAAAATAAGTTTCCTCCTCCTACAGTTTATCAAGCTGGTGATAACCCCTCACCTCCCAAGCTGCTTCATTCGACCCATAGCATACTCTCAGAAAACTTCTTGCTGGGCACAATGCTGATTTCCTCACATGCACTTTTGTTCAGGTGAAAGTCATGCCCAGGTGCAAGTCATGTTGCCCATCGATCACATGGGCCTCTTCAGGATGCAAGTGTAGGAAACATTGGCAGGTTCATGATGGGAGTGAAAATGTCAGCATGAAACAATATACATGTAACTGGCATGCTACTACTGCGCCTATCTTGTCCATGTTGCTACTCACAAATCACAGCAAAATATTACTTGGAACCAGTAGAGTACCATAAATGCAGAAAACCTTATTAATAATAAGCCTTAATGAGGCTTTAATTAATTAACGATACTTATAATTAATAAGCAAATGAGATTTCTGGGATGGGACATTAGCACAAAGTAGAAAATAAGGTGAAGTTGCTTATCCTAACCAAGAGAAAGGGAGAAGATACTGTTTTCCCACTCTTGCTCATTTATTTGTGACAGGGTCTTGCTGTGTAGTCTGGGCTAGCCTCAAACTCACTCTTCTCCTGCTTCCACCTCCCAAATGCTATGACTAAGATTCAGCCACCACACCCAGCTTTGTCTTTTCTTTTTTTAAAGGTAGGGGTTCTCTATGTAGCCCTGGCTGTCCTGGACTCACTTTCTAGTCCAGGCTGGCCCTGAACTCACAGAGATCTGCCTGCCTCTGCCTCCCTGAGTGCTGGAATTATAGGCTTGCACCACTGCACCCAGCCAGCTCTGTCTTTAGGAAAGAAAAACTAGCTGGTAACAGATCTAAGTTAGCCAACAGCAACAATTACTCTGTTTAACCATGTCTCAACCAATTTTCCAATCTAACAAAATGTTGGACTTGAATACTATGTGTATTGTTTATCAAAAAGAGGAGTTAAAGGATATATTGTTAACCCTTGCCTTTGTCACTAATTCTGTTGCTGTGCAAACACACCATGACCAAGGTAACCCATAAAATAGCACATCTAATTGGGAGCTTGCTTACCATTTCAGAGGGTGAGTCTATGATCATCATGGTGGGCATGGCAGCAGGCGGTAGAGGTGGCATTGGTAGCTGAGTACTTACATGTTCAGATCAAAGCTACAGTCGTGGGGTGGGGAGAGAGCAAGCTGGAATGGTATGAATGTTTGAGACCTCAAAGTCCACCCCCAGGGACACACCAAGGCTACACCTAATCAGTCAGTCCTATGTGGTTCAGGCATTCAAACATCTGAACCTATGGGGGCTGTTCTCACGCAAACCACTGCGTCCCCAGAACAGAAAAGTTGACCACAGTTCTATCCCATGCCTCTCTTCCAGTCTCTTCTCTGCCTCTATTCAGCCAAAATTTTGTATCCATTGTGTTATTTCTGTATCACTTAGGGTAAATATAATATCTACTTGTAATAAGCCATTCCAGAACATTATTGGTTGGCTTCTGTCCTGCTCTCATCAGTTATTTTTATATTTTCTAGGAGTGAAATGGAAGGAAACTGATCTTTGAGAATTACCGAGACATTCTTTTTTCAGGCATGCTCAATTCGGGGACTGGGGTGCTGAGCTTTTATGGTCACCAAAGCCCCCATGAGTCAGGATCCTTTGTATTGAGAACTCAAAGACTGAATTTCACAGGGTGAATTTTGAAAAGAAAGTGTTATTATAGAGAGAAAGCTTAAAGAGAAGAATTATTGCAGAGAGGAGGCAGGCAAAGTCCCTGTGTGATGGAAGGGGTCCCAAGAGAAGGTTGGCTTCTACGAGGCTCTGTCTAGAAGTTAAATGGCTTCACACAAAGGAAGTAAACTAGCTCTTGAGATGACTAGGCTGAGAAGAGGGGAGGAGAGCTGGTTAGCCTAGATTATCCAAGCACAGATCCCCACGAGTTGTCTTTGTATCTCTGTATTCCAGTAACTGCACTAGGATTCTTGTGAACACTTCCAAGGACCAGTGAAGTATCTGATTATGCACTGCTTCCAGGCAGCTATGCTCATTAGGTTACTGTACCAAGGACACAAACTAGTGTATATGACCAGTAAACTTCAGACTTCTAGCCACACTAGAACTGTCGACGGAGCCAAGGGTACTTCTGGCCGAAGCAAAATGGCGTATTTGCAGATTCTCTCCCCCTTAACTGCGTAGCAAGTTTCTTTCTCTTATTTTCATCACTAAGTTTCATATGATTATTCAAGAATTACAAATCCCAAGGAGCACAATTATAGAGATATACGGTTCTCGTAAAAAAAAATAATAGACAGACTCATAATATTGTGTCGTGTTTTATAACATCCCAAAGTTGTAAAGTGACCATTACGTTATTTTTTTTATCATCACCACTTTTAGTTACTTAAAGTTTTATTGTAAATAAACTGAAAACTTAAGAAGGTGGTCCTGGTGGTGTATACCTGTAATTCAGCACTTTAGAGGCTGAGGCAAGAGGATCATAAATTCTAGGCCAGCCTGTACAATGTAGCAAGATCCTGTCTCCAAAACAATAACGAAACTAATGAATAGATTTACAACTTACATTTTGCGTCTACAGTAATGCAAATATGTTTACACTGTGAAACATCTCTGGAACCTTTTTATCTTATAAAAACAAAAACCAATACTCACTAAACAAAAACCTCATTTTCCTCCTTCCCAAGACCTCAATATCCACCATTCTATCTTTTGTTTCCATGAATTTGTCTACTTAAGATAATTTATACAAACAGATCCTACAACATTTTCCTTTTTGTAACTAGCTTATTTCACTTAACATAGTGTCCCAACCATGTAACCTGTGACAAGTTATCTTTTGAAGATAATATCCTGTAGGATATGGTGCCCACTGACCTAATAAGATTCTATTCTGTGTATATGTTACATGCTATTAACAGGAAAATAATATGTTATAAACAGGAAAATAATATCCTGTAGGATATATTGCCTAATTGACCTAATAATATCCCACTCTGTATATATGCTACATGTTATTAACATATCCATCCATCCCTGAATATTTGTATTTCTTCCACGTCTGGTTACTATGAAGAATGGCATGAATGAGTATGCAAATATTTCTTTGAGATTTCTGATTTCATATCCTTTGGATATATTATATGATTATATGATAGTTCTACTTTTTTTTTTAATCTAAGGTACCACCATTCTGTTTTTCAAAATGTTGCAATGATTTACAGTCCCGTCAATAGTGCTGGGAGGAGAGGTGTCGCAACTTCCCACATTCTCAATAGACCAGAGTCAGGGTCATGCTCTATTGCTCTTATTTTCTGAGGCAGAGTCTCTCATGGAACGGGACCTGAAACCTCAAACGATACCATCACCATGCCCACTTTTTCTGTGGGTGGTGGGGGTCAGAGCCCAGATCCTCACACTGCTCAGCAGGGGCTTTGCCCACAGAGCCATCTTCCTAGTCCCCATGTTTGCTTTTAATGATGGCCATCCTGCTGGGTTTAAAATAATATCCTCATGGCTTTTATTTGCGTCTTTCTGACAGTTACTGATGTTGGACATCTTTTTATGAGCTTGTTGGCCACATCAGAAAAATGTTATTAGAGTTGCAGCATAAATAATGTTTTGTTAAAAGTAAGCCACCAAAGTGGTCCTACAGGACTATGGTAGAGCTGAGGCATTCCTATCACGCAGTGACATGGTAATATGTTGTTGTGTGCAATGTGTTTACCCTTATGTCTATGGGGTGGTGTGAACAAACATGCTCCTAGTTCTTATAAAAGTAGATCATATATATTGTGTACCAAGCATGATCTTGGTTTATTACTTGCTGTGCTTTCCTATTATTTTATTAGAGTATACCCCTTTTGCTTATTAAAACAAAACAAAGCAAACCAGCATGCTGTGTTCTTCAGCAGCAGCCTCACAAGTCTGTTTACCAAGTCTTTTGATCTTATCAAAAGGTCACATGAAGCAAATGACCTGTACCCGGCTAGGTTTCAGTAAGCACACACCGCAATGTTCCCACAACAATGTGAACCTGGATGTCACCTTTGATAGGCCGTGATGTCAGGAGACTTGCACAAAATGTCACAGTTGAAGGGATAATATCTGACCTTAAGAAGATACAAGTTTAGATTCTCCATCGTTTGAGGATAGTATAAGTTATTTGGTAGATAATCCTACAGTTCCCATTTTCTGTTGCTTTCCGCCTGATTTTCTGAGATGGGGTCTCACTGTGGAGTGCTCTGTCTAGTCTGGATCTTGCTATGGAGAGCAAGCTGGCTCCAGCTCAGAGAGATCTGCCTGTCTGCCTTTGGAGCCCTGGGATTAAAGGAATGTGCCAAAAATAGCTATCCTTTATAATCAAAGAGTTGAAAGGATCTTACAAATTTGACTTCTTAAAACAGGTCTTGAATGTTAGAGTCAATTTACATGCATTTTAGACATAAAAGAATCATTTAAAAATAGCCAAAAGAATTGGCATAAGTGGAATATATCTCTAAAACTGAGTGCCCAGTATATTTAATTATGAGTACTTAAAAGGAAATGCGGCCAAATAGCTCACAGTGTCTCCCAAAGACATGGTATTGTCATTTATTTTAAAAGATTAAAGAGACAACTATCAAAAGTGCTAAAAGCATACCTATGATTTTTGTTTTTATATTTGGAGTATCTCCTACATGTTTTTTAAATCAGAAGGTTAGTGTTATTTAAAGATGATTTCCATTTTCTGTCAAGGCAATCACTTCCAAGGAGTGGTCACACTGTCACCTGCATCTACATTGCTCGTAGCTACCTTAAAATGCAGGTTCCCAGGCTAAATCCCAGACCTCCTGAATTAGAATGTCCTGGTATTGTGATCAGAGATTTACAATTTTAAACAAATACCCCAGACGACCTCATGCATATCAGTGTAGCCAATAAGTAGTTCATCAGAAGTGACAAAGAGAAATGGCCGTGATTACTCTCTCTTTGCATGTGCTCTGCTCCCTGTGCCCAACCTGGCAATTCTTCCGTAACCCAATGACCAGGTTAGAAAGTGCACAGGGATTCTGAGAGGTGTGAGCATGACTCTTTGTCCCACGCCTGGAACTTTCCTGATTTCCCAATGAGAGCCTCCTCTGTAAGAGGCAACCGTTCTGCTAAATGAGAGGTCGCTGTGGGTGCCTGACTTATGTTGATCACTCACCCCTGTTCCTCATTTGGACAGTGAGACTGATAATGGTACCCGGGTTGTTACTCTTTTCAAATACTAAAAACAAGGAGCTAGATTAATCTGTACTTTTAATAGTATATCTGGAGTTAGTGGTACACACTTGTGAACAAAATCACAACTATGTTTTGGATTAGGCACACACACACACAAAACCTTTGTGTCTAGAGTTTAGAAATGGGTTTGAGTGATAAAAGACTCTGAGGACTTTCTCAATGCAGCCTGTTATTGCTCATCGGTTGCTCTTGTAGTCACAAAAAAAGCGCTGTCACTGCTAAGGCTAACTGATTCTCAATAACTCTGGGGAGCTCTGGGTACCAGAACAGAACTTATTAGAATATCAGTGCACCAATGAACACCAGTCATTGGTTAAAGGTGCTTTGGGTGGGGGGTGGGGGGCACTAGTTAACCCTGAGGCCATTAGGGAAGGTGGTGCACGTTGCTGGCAGTTGTAAAGCCCAAGGAGGCGCCAACAATACCAAATACTACAGTGGTATCTGACATCAAGTACACTGAGACCTGTTTTCAAAAGCCGGAGCTCATAAAATCAGGATTATCAAAGGCTCTAGGACATACTGATTTGTTCCATAGCCTAGATTCTTAGACCTATTGCTCAGTGGTAGAGCAATTGCCTAGCCTGTGGGAGGCCCTGAGTTTGAGCCTCAGCCTGATAAACAAAGGAACAAACAACCCAAACCAACCAACCAAACAAAAAAGCAACAACAGCAACAAAATTCTAGATTCGAGGGGATCCAGCACCCTCACGTCTGTACATGCAGTCAAAACACCAGTGCACATAAAATATAAATACATGAAAGAAAGAAAAAGAAAGAAAGAAAAGAAAGAAAGAACGAACTTATTGCTTTGAGGATCTGGTTTTGTTCCTAGAACCCTTGCAGAACTCTCAATGGCCCACAGCTGCAGTTCCACGGAATCTGACAGGCCAACTGAACTCACGACACATTCCCCGCCCTCCACTCAGAGTCACAGAAGTAAAATGAATCGTATAAAGAAACCATATTCCTAAAAAGCCAGCCACAAATTATGTTAAATTATTAAATGATTAAAACAGGATTGGAACCGATCATTTAATGATTTTTGTGGCAAATAATTTTTGCTGAGGAAAAAATTGCAAATAAAAATTAAAAACAATAGCTTTCTAATTTGTTATTTTATGAAACTAGAACTCCCTCACTGTCATGATTTAGTACAAGGCATTTTTTTTTTTACTGAAAATCAACATCACAGAAAAAAGCTTGTAATATGAAATTTCGTCCAGTTCTTAGGCTTTTAGATAGTGAAGTCACCTCGATCTACGTATTTTGACATTTTTTCCCACATACTATTTTTTATCTATTCTTTGAAATTTTCATGGGTATATACGATATATTTTGATCATAACCACTCCTGCTCCCCTCTTCCCTCAAGTTCATCCTGTGAACCCTCAGCATACGTTCCTCCTAACGTCAAGTCCGTTTTCTCTTTTAGCTTAATAACTCACTGAGTAGTTACTGCTGCCATATGTTCATGGCTACCGGCCCATCAATTGGGGCATAGGCAGCTTAACGAACACATTTTCAAAGAAAAGCGACTTTCCCGCGCTCAACATCTATCAACCGCCAATAATGCCTCCAGCTGGGTTGGGGCGGGGGTCTCAGGAGCCCCCTCATGGTGGAATTTTGACTGGCTTGATCTTGTGTGGGTCTTGTGCAGGTCACCCCAAGTGTTGTAAATCCATGAGTGCCAAAGACAAGTTATTCGCCCACACACACACCAAAATAAAACGGTTTACAGCACCGCTCCCCAGCTTCCAGCCCTCACACACTTTCCCTCTTCCTTGGTGTTTCCCTAAGTCTTGGATGAGTGAGGTTGGTATCAATGTTCCATCTGTGACTGGCCACTTGGAGTCACTTATTCTCGGCTCTTTGACCAGGCTTGATTCTCTGCATTAACCACTACCCACTGCAAAAAGACGCTTCTCTGAAAAGGCTGAGGCCAGCACAAGTCTATGGGTATAAACATAAACTATTTAGAAGGCAGTTTGACAGCGTGGCGTTTTAGAAAACAAGTAGGTTCATTTCTAGGGCCTATGCCCTTCCCCAGGCGTGGGTATGGGCTTTTCATCAGGTTCACGGTACCAAGCATGAAATCCCTCTTGTGAGGCAGGCCCCAACTCAACTTAGAAGGTCATTGGTTTGTATTAGTTACTTTTCTGTTGCTGAGATAAAACACGTAACCAAGGCAACTTATAGAAGGAAGGGTTTATCTGAGCTTAACTGTTCCAGAGGGAGAAAAACCCGTTACGGTAGGGAGGCGTGGCAGCAGGCAGGCATGGCAGCCTAAGCAGGAAGCTGAGAGATGGCACCTCTCACAGAAAGCATGGAGCAGACACGAGACAGCAAAACTGGAAGTGAGATAAAGTTATAACTCTCAAAGCCGGCCCCCGGTCACGCACTTCCTCCAGCAAGGCACACCTCCTAAACCTCCCCATCAACTCGGCATCAAGTGTTCTGGTTCCTGAGCCTCTTAGGATAGTTCTTACTCAAACCGCCACACTCCATGCAAGTCAGACCACTATGGCAGCAGTGGGCATGTCTTACCTGGCAGGTTGGTATTGCAGCATGCAGGATCCAGCGGTGCGTAAGCCCGTTGCCATTTTTTCTCCCCCAGCAGCCTACACGGCACTTTCAAACACTGGGAAAGCTAGCCAGTGGGTGGAGAGTTTCCTAGTCAATGCGAGACTGATTTCTCTACGTCCTACAAACAAAGTGTGTGGCGTCTTCAACAAAATGATCTTACCGTCAAGTTCTGGTGGGCAACCAAGAACAATGGCAATAGATTGTGTTATTTTGGGGGCTCCCTGACCCATTAATTTATTCTATGGTTGGCACCGAGTTTTTTTTATTTAATAACTCATGCCTTTTGTTTTGGGAGCAGCTTTGTCCACTGATGCAGAGTACCTCTGTTTAGACTGTTTTTTAAAAAGCTTAAATTAGCATACATACTTGTGGTTTTCCCTAAATCTTTTTCATATGTCATAAGTTTTGGTTAATTCACATCTTACCCACTCTCCCCTCCCCCACCCACATCCACACTTAGCCTTTAACACCCCTCTCTTCTTTTATGTCACATGTATTCTGCTATCCCCTCTAATTATGTTTTTTTTTTAAACTGGGACTTCAAGATCATAGGTTTCCATACAGCCTTTTCATATACCCTTCATTTTGGTTAACCCTTCCTCTGCTTACTCATTTCCCCAGAGCTCCACCCTTTCATGCTTAGCTTTTCAGCCTCCACCATCCTCCCTTTCTATATTTATTTTAACTATATTTTATTGTCTTCCCTCCCTTAAAACTCACCCTCAGTGTCCCATCTGTAGTTTTCTAGGTCCGCTTGTTCTCCAAGTTAAACACACAAGACAAAAGATTTGAAGCTAGGATTCTCTTAAGAGAAAAAAAAATGCAGCATTTGTATTTCTAGGCCTGGGTGACCTCACTTAGTATATATTTTTTTTCCTGGTTCAATCCATTTAGCTGAAAATTTCTTGATTCCATTTTTCTTCACAGCTGAGTATCTCCTAGTATCAATGTGCCACACTTCCCTTATCCATCCATCAGCTGGGAGATATATAGGTTGATCCTACTTCTTTATTATTACAAGCAGAGTACCAATGAACAGGGATGTACAAGTATCTCTGAAGCAGGATGTAATGTCATTTGGATATATGCCCAGAACGGATATGGTGGGGCCATGCGGCGGCCCTACCTCCATCTTTATGATGACTCCCAGACTGATCTCCAAAGTGACTGCACCAGTTTACACTTCCACCAACAGCATATGAGGGTTCTACTTCTCCACATTGACACAAGCATTTGCTGTCACTTGTTCTCCTGATCATGGACTGGGGTAAGATGGAATCTTGAAGTAGGTTAAATCTGCATTTTTCCGATAGCTAAGGATGTTGAACCCTTTTTCCAAATGTTTAGTAGCCACTTGTGTCTCTTTTGAGAACTTTCTGTTCGTCTCCATAGCTCATTTAAAAAACCGAGTTGTTTATTTTTTGATGGTCAGCTTTTTTTTTTTTCTTTGTTCGTTCTAGATTCCTTTGCATGTGTAACTGGCAAAACTTCTCTCTTTTGCTGGGTGCTCTTTTTACTTGGCTGATCATTTCTTTTGATGTACTGAGGTTCTGCTAGTCAATTACTGGCCTTAAATTCCGTGCAAATAGAGTTGAATTCAGAAAGTAATTTTTTGTACCGATAGCCTGCAGCACACCACCTGTACTGTCTTTGAGCGGTTTCAGCCCTTTGGGTTTCGCATTAAGGTCCTCAATCCATTCAGAGTTGTCCCTTGTGCATTTATGGCAGCTTTGTCAAATGTGAGATGGCTGTAATTATGTGCACTTGTGTTTGGGTCTTTTAGTTTTTCCAATGGTCTATATCTCTGGCTTTGTGCCAGTACCATATTGTTTTTATTTCTATATCTCTGTAATATAGCTTGATATATTAATAAAATATGAAATGTTTTATAAAATACTGTATCTACAACATTTATTGGCTATTTTTTTCTAATGAACTGTTCTGTTCATTGGCCCATTTATTGCTTGGCAATTGGTTTATGGGGTGTTTAATTTTTGCTGTTTTTGTGGATTCTAGATAGTAACCTTTTATCACATGTATGGCTGGCAAAGATTTCCCCCTATTTTATATGCTGTCTCCTCACTTTTTGGTAACACTTCCTATTTTGAAGAGAGTTTCATTTATAACTCACAGAATATCATATTTTTTGACTGCTTGGTAAGTTAAAAGGAATAGTCTAAGCTAGGCATGATGGTCTGTAATCCCAGAACTCAAGGAATCTGAGGCAAGAAGATGGAGGGTTTCAAGCTAGCCTAGGCTACACAGTGAGCCCCTATGCCAACACAGAACAAAAACTATCATTTTCATTTTCTATTATGAAAAAAAGAGTCACAGAAGTCCTCAGAGGCTCTAATGTTGGGGAAGAGAAGGGAGCCCTGAGGCGGGAATAATGGATAGACCCGTGACCGCAGAAGAGGAGGCAGAACCGGCCAGGAACAGGGACATGGAGCTAGGACACCATGTTACGTGGGCCTCCTAGCACGGGAGCAAGCACTTCGCAGCTGTCGGTAGCACACGCAAGGGCTCCTGGCCGGGCGGCCGGTTAAGGTTACAGCAGCGGCGCGCGTTCCCTCTGCAAACCAGTGAGAACGGAATCTCTCGCAGGAGTTTGTCCTCGTGAGTATTTTGCAGCCGGCTCTGAGAATGGCTGTATGAAGAGCAGGAAATGGGGAAGAGCAAACTCGGGAGCGGCTCACAGAATGTTGAGTGGTGGGTGGGTGACAGGCGGTAATTTACCTTAGAAGCAGTTTGAAACATGTGCCCCTAGAGAAATCATGAGTCAGCCCAAAACTGAGTGTAGGTAATTTCCCACTATTGTTTTAAAAGAAAGAAAAAAAAACACTCTAACTATTTTAAGTTCCAAAACATTTCCCCCCTTTAGGGTAGAAGATCATTTCCCAGGAGTGTCTGATGCGCAGTGAAAACTGCTGATCTGCCAAGGAGAGGCTGGGAGGAGGCGGGAGGGGAACTGAGCGTCTGAAGCTTCTCCCGGACGCTAGGTGGCGCTGTGGACTGAGGCTTGGCGAATCACTCTAACTCTTTGCTTGCGCAAGACTTTTAAATCACCATCATCGTCATCATCGTTGTTATTATTGTGTATGGACCAAAGTTGGCTACTTTTCATATGCTTCGTATTCGTGTGGTCGAAAGTGATGGAGGCTGTTCCCGGTGTGCCCTCCAGGCCCACTCCAAGGATTCAGGAGGAAGGAGGCTGAGACAGCCCCATCTGCCCTGGCGCCGTCACCGGTTTGTCCACTAGGAGGCAATAATAAAAGGTCACGAGCAGGGAGGGTGGAAAGAGTCCTCTCTCCCAGCTCCTTCTCAGCTGGATTGGCCCACAGTGGCTAGGTCTCTTGTTCATTCTCACCAACGAAAGCCTTTTTTTGGATTGGGGTTCACGAATCCCCTCCTCCCTCTTGTTCCTCAGGGCCTCAGACTGCAGTCATTCTCCTCCGAAGCGTGCCCACTATGTTCCTGTCTTTTGTTCTTAGCCCTGTCCACACCTTTGGAAAGAGCCTATGGTTAGCTTCTTCATAGTTCGTGCCTCCTACCGGGTTCGTCTCCTTCCTCACTTGCATGTTCTACATTCACCCGGCTTTTCTAAGTACATGATTCTTTTGGTTCCCTTTACTTATAAACGTATAGATAAATACGTGTTCTATTTACTCAAATCCTAGCGTACTTGAGTGCTGCACCATGATTTTATTTCCACAAAAGATACCCTAAAGAGCTCTCCACAACAGTCCACAGAGATCTTCCTTATACCCATTTATGGCTGAATTATATTCGAGTTTATAGGAATACCATTACTTTTTACCCAGCTCTGTATCAGTAGAAACGTAGGTTATTTTCAGATGGCTATTATCATAAATGTTGTCATAAGGAATAACATTGTACAAAGGCCATTTGTCCTCTGACATCTGTATGTCTGAGGAAATTGCCTTGGGGTCACAATATATACTGTCTATTTCCACTCTTCCTTCTCAATCATCTTCTCCCCCAGCTCTCTTTCTCTCTCTCTGTCTTTTGTGGTTTTTAAAAAAAGATTTATTTATTGTGTATACAGTATTCTGTGTGCATGTATGCTTGCTTGCCAGAGGAGGCACCAGATATCATTATAGATGATTATGAGCCACCATGTGGTTGCTTGGAATTGAACTTGGAACCTTTGGAAGAGCAGCCAGTGCTCTTAACCTCTGAGCCATCTCTGTATCCTAGCCTTCTCTTTTTAAAAATAGGTTGTGGCTGTGTGGTCCAGCTTGGTCTTGAACCTGTGAACTCAAGTGATCTTCCTGCTTCAGCCTTTTGCGAAGCTGGGACTCAGGTGTGTGGCACTGTATCTGGCTCCAAATTGCACTCTTATAAACTTTCTACCCTTCCACATTTATTCCCAGCTTAGTGGTTGTGAGCACAGAACCATGGTGTTAGAGCACAGCTTCTGCTCTGTTAGCTATTACCTGTGTGACCCTGGGCAAGTCACAGCTTCTTGGTGCCTCAGTTTCTCCATGCAGAAAAGGATTTCTTTCTCGTGGGTTGATGAGAATGCTGGGTGCTTGGAATAGTGTCTGGCAGCAGTATGAGTCACATGAGCACAACAGTCTCGGTCAACACTGCTCACCCGTGGGCATTCACACACAGAGCCAGAGGTCTGCACTACTGTCTCATTAGTAGCTTGCCTTTCACACAAATGGTGTCATCAGATCAATTCTTGAAAGCAAAGCATGGCCAAAGGTTAGGAAACTGGGTACTTGAAGTGGATCCCAGAGGGGATGACAGTTTTTGGAGCTACCTTTCCTCCATCACAGTTTTGTGTTTAGTTTCCCATGCACGTGTTCTTAAAAACAGGGAGACCCATGCATTCACCTATGCGCTTTCTAGCTGGGCATCCTTTCATGAGAGCACCCTTCTTTACATTCTCAAGTAGGCTTGTGGTCCAAAGCCTCCACCATCTATACCTCCAATGAACCTGGCATCGTTCTCAGGTAGATTTGTGGTCCGTAAGCCCCTACCCTTCATACAGCCAATAAGCCACGAACCATCTTGCTTTGTACATCATACCCAGCTGAGTTGTTTAAACCATCTCACACCACCCTTCACTAATCTCTTTCACAGTCTTCATACTGTGATTGTTCTTAAATCCTGTGAATTACTTCCTTTTAGTAGTCCTCAGCTTCACCCTTAACCATTCTGCCTCCTCTATGACTGCCATACGTCCACTTCTTATTTCCCGGGGCCACTGTAGCGTCACCTGGGGAGAAGGCATCAGGGTTGAAGAACATCTCCGTTGAAAGGGCCTGTGGTGCTTGACTTGATGGATAGTTGCTGTTGGAGGGCCTAGCCCACTGTGGGCGGCACCATCCCTAGGCTGGTGGGCCTGGGCTGTGTAAGCAATCTAGAGGAGTCAACCAGTAAACAGTTTTCCTTCATGCTCTCGGTTTCAGTTCCTTCCTTGAGTTTCTAACCAAACTTCCCTCAGTGAAGGAGCTATAAGTCAAACAAACCCTTTCTTCCCCAAGTTGCTTTGGTTGGACTGTTTTATCATAGCAACAGAAAAGCAAACTAGGACAGAAGTGTTGAGGACTGGGTGTTTGGAAGGAAAGAAGAAAAAAGCAGCCTGACCCTAAGAAGAGGGAGGATAGGCAAGAATGGTGTGGATAGCAAGCCGGGGTAGGGGAGGCAGATTTTAAATAGATTCCGTAAGAGCTGGGGAGCTGCTTTCATCTTTCACAGTTCCACAAACAGCTGGAGAGCTCAAGCAGGAAGAGCACGGACGGGGCCTGTGGGGGCCATGGCCTGAGTGCTGTGGAGGCAGGCAGAGTGGCAAGATTCCTCGTGGTAGACCTGTGAGCAGAAGGCAGGACTCTTGTGAGAGCATCTCAGAATTCTGCCAAGATAAATGGTCCCGTCAGACACCAAAGGACAAGTAGGTAGCAGCACAGTGGCTAAGAGACCAAAGACCAGACACACCTCCACATCTTCAAGGCAGTGTGTGAGCCTAATGCCCTAGAATTAAGAGGTGGATGAGTAACTAAAGTCTCCTCTAAGTTAATGAAAATGTTCACTCAAAGCCTTCCAGGAGCCATTTCTACCAGGCAGGCTACTTAGTTTCTATTTTATTTTATTTTTCTCTTTCCCCGTCCTCCTCCTCCTCATCTCTCTCCTTTTATTCCTCTTATTTCCGAGAAAATGAGCCAAAGAATTATAAATTTTTTCATATCACGAGTTAGTTGTGTATCATGAGCCATGGTATGGTAAGGTGTTTTTCTTGCCTGTGTGACACAGGTTTGAACATCTGCTTCAGCTATACCTCCCCAAGATATGACATCTTCTCATCCACAGAACAGGGATTATCAACACAGTGGCTTGAAAGCCTCTTTTTTTTTTAATTGTTTTTATAACTTTTGTCACACTCCTGGCAGAAGAAACAAAACTGATAAGGTTTATCTGCATCAACAAGTGCATGAGTTCTGATAATTTATGGTCGGTTGTTTCCTTAAATGGCTGTCAATGAAACATGCAATTAGCAGCAAGGCTGATGCCAGATCTTCCTGCATCAGGAACACATGACTTATCTTTGAGGCTGAGCGCGTGAAACTGATATCCAGACCTTCTCGCTTGAGGCTGCAGAGAAGGCTGGGGGAAGGGAAGGCCACAACCCGAAGACGCGTCACGCTAAGTGAATGGAAAGACTCCCCTCCTCCCTGCTAGGACACACGGGTTAGTCTCCATCAGGCCTCTTCGCGTTGGGAGGGCACAAGGCTTCGTGGGCTGATAGCCAGCTTCTCCATGGACTTTTTGGGAAAGGGAAGCTGTCTGAGAAAACACTACTGAATTTAACATCTGATTACTCAGGCAGATATATTGAAGACTAGTGAGGGGAAAGAAACAGCAAGCTTTTTTCAGCTGGGGAAATCAATTGCTAGACAAGGTAATGGAGCATGTGTGGGCTCTGGAGAGGGTGCATCAGGCCCCCTAGTTAGCTGTGACTTTGAGCACATTGTTCTCTGTGCCTGGTCCATAAGATGGGAGCAATGGGGCTGGAGTGACGGCTCCGCAGTTAAGAGCACAAACTGCGCTTGCAGTGGTCCAGACTGATTCCCAGCGCCTGTGCTGTTCAGCACACGACTACCTTTAACTCTAGTTCAGGGGTTCCAGCAGCCTCTTCCAGCCTCCAGGGGCACCCCTGATCACATGCACATGTGTATACATATCTTCCACATACACATGATTAAAAGTAGAAAATAATAAATTATATTTTAAAATGAGGACAAGAGTGATATATGACACATAGGAGGAGGATTGTTATGGAGAAAAAAATCCATACATAGATTCATGCCTGATACATGGGGAGAACTTAAAGCTGTTCTGTGGCTGCCGCTGTTTACGCAAGCCATGCGTATCGACGTAAACCTTTTAGGTGTTTCAATAAAGCTTTAAAACTCATCTCTGAAGCAATTTCATGGCATACAGTAAGAAACTTGGCTACCTGTCGTTCTGCAGTCATCCAAAAGACATCAGTCCTGATGTCTTCTGAGGTCCAGGGGGACCTCAGAGCAAGGCCTTGCCTTGTTTGATAAATAATATATTTCCAGCCAAGCCTTTATAAGAAATGAATCTGAACTGCGTGTTAAATAACGTTCTGGAATGGCTAATACCAAGGAAGCAAATGACCACAAATATAATGAGGACATAAGGAAAGAGGAGACCTTATTCACTATTGATGGGAAATTAACACGCAGGCTTTCCAGAAACTTGAAATAGAACCACAGTGGCCTGGGTGTTCTGTTCCTGAGTACGCACCCAAAGGACTCTAAGCCAGCACATCGTAGATGCTGTATGTCCATGCTTTTACTGCCCTATTTATAGTAGCTAAGAAACAGAACCAGTTGGATGAATGGATAAGGAAAACTATCCTGCGTTGGCAACAGGAGTTTATTCTTCCATAAAATCATAACATTTTCAGGAAAAATGGATGCTACTGTAAATTATGTTAAGTGAATTATTGTAGGTTCTGAAGGACACATAGCAGTATTTGCCCTCAAATGTGGATTCTAGATTTTTAATTTTAAAAAATTTCAATTTTGTTTTATGTGATTTATGAGTGTTTTGTCTTCATCTATATTTGTGTACCATGTACGTGCCTGGTGTCAGAAGAGGCCAGAAGAGAGGGCCAGATCTGAGACTGGAATTACAGATGATGGTAAGCCACCCTATGGATACTGGAGACTGAACCCAAGCCCTCGCACAGAGCAGCTGCTGCTACCAACCACTGAGCCATCTCTCCAGGCTCCAGATTTTAAGTTTTGTATATTTTGTATATATGTGGTGGGAGAGAACTTGAAGAGCTAGAGAGGGAGCATAAGAAGGAGAAGAGAGGCTATGAGGAACAGTCGATGAGGGGGAATGAAAGGAAGTCACGGAATACACGTGACATGAAAGGCGCATCTGGAAAGAGACTGGGATGAGGGAAGCGACCAGTGCAGGGCGGGGGAGTGGGGACAGAGTAGGACTGAAAACATATGGATGAAAATGCCATGATGAAGCCCATTGTTTTATGTTCTCATTTAAAAACCTAAAAACAAAAACCTAGCTTTCTAGAATTTAACTTTCCCAGATTTTGATGTGTGTGTGTGTGTGTGTGTGTGTGTGTGTGCTTGTATGTCTGTGTGCACACGTACTAGTATTTAAGGGGAGTACTTTTAGTTTCTTTCAAGGTATAGAACAGTAAATAAATATATTGGCGTTTCTAACATGCTTGAAAATATAGGTGAAGTGACACCTTATAAAATCTGAACTTCCATTGAGGGTAACTGGGAACAGTCACATGTTTTCCGAAGCTCCATTTTGACATAAGAGTACCACATCATTTTCCTTATAGTGCCCTCGGTGTGTTGGCAATAGTGACTCCTTACACTGAACACAGTATTGATTTTCTGTAACTTCAAAAGCCACAGCAAGACACTGGTAAGTTTTGCCTACTTGGTGACATTTTCAGGGATCTCTCTCTCTCTCTCTTTTAAAATGCTCTTATGCTTTTAAAAATGTCCAAAATGAGCTAGCAAGTTTTAAGACTTGAAACCCCAGGACTGGAAAGATAGCGGAGAGGTTAAGAGCTTGCATTGCTCTTGCAGAAGACATGAGTTTGGTTCTTGGCACCCGCGTCAGCCAGTTCACAACTGTGTGTAACTCCAGCTCCCAGGATGGGATGCCTCTGACCTCGGCAGACACCCATACTCACACGTACAATCCTCCCCACCGCCTGCTCAACGCACATAATTTAAAAAAATAATTTAAAAGAATTGAAACTCTTTAAAAATTAATGTTTGCTATTTCAGCTATGTGTATGTACATATATGTATGAGTGTTGGTGCCCACAGAGGTCAGGAGTGAGTATTGTAACCCTTGGGGCTGGACTCAGAGGCACTTGTGTACTACCCGATGTGGGTTCCAGGAACAGAATATCAGCTCTCTGCGAGAGCAGCAAGCGTTCTTAACTGCGGAGGCAGCTCTCTGGTCCCTTCACTTATTTTCATAAAGCAAAAAGGAATTGACTAGTTCATTGCTTTCTAGAAATAACCCAGAGAACAAACCCCACAAAGTCAGCATATTTTATTGCCTTTAAAAGAGGAAACTGCAATTCCCCAAGTTTTCTCTTTGGGCTCTTAGAGGTCATAGAATTGAAATGTTTGACACCTTGGAGATTTCATATCTATCCTTCTCAACAATTTTATATCACTCTAATCACACATCTGGTCCTAGGGAGTGGACTAGGAAGTCCCTGAGATGCAAACCTCTAGGAGATATACAGGGATCTAAGAGGAACAAAAGACTGTCAAGTCGCTTCTCAACTGTTTGCTCCACAGGTTCAAAAATTATGGAGACCTGGGATTAAACTTTGAAGGGGGAAAAAGGGTAATTTTTATATTTTACCCCACTTTCTTTTCTCTATATGTCAGTGTGTTTAATTAAGGTTCTGATTTGAATAGCATTTTATCCTGAGGTCACATGATGAAATACAGTAGTCAACATTCTCGGTTCCTCTTCCTGCACAATCATATGTTCAGAAAGAGGCCTGAGGGAGAGTGAGATACTGTAAGAAAGCAAAGCCCAGGATGGGGTTTTGAAAGACGTCAGTTCATTTATCAGAGAAATCTCTTTCACAGTCCCAAAGTAAAATTCTGGATATTTTTGGCTGAGGGAGGGGTATTGCGCTTCCTTATTTTCATCAATGCCATTGACAGCTGTAAACTCCCTGCAAATCCAGTACCTTTGATAATGCAAGTCCTAGGTACATACACAGTCCTCCAGTCTTGGTCCAGACTTGTAAGAGCTTGTTGTCTTGCTAGAGAGAACTGCCTGGAAAAGGTAGAGGAGATCCATCAAGTAGATCTTATAAACCTTTAGAAGACTGTATTAAGCCAGCATGCTTCGGTATGCCTGTATCCCAGTAGACTGAGGCAGTGGGTTTCTGAACAGCAAGCCAGTCTGGGCTACATTGAGAGATCCTCTTTCTCTTAAAAAAAAAAGATTATATTAAAATACTTATTCATCTGGTTTGTGTGCCTCTCAGGAAAGCCAAGGACCTCAGCCGTTGGGGCAAGTTCACCAGTTATAATTTGTGTTGCTTCCAAGTTTAACCTTAAAATAAAAATGCTATTGCTCCTCTGACAACATATCCAATACCATGTACGTGTTTGTCTTTCATCAGCCATCCATCATCTGGCCAACGCTGCAGATACCAACTGGGTTGGGTGCCTGAAGATTTATTATATATGTATGAATGTGCCATCTGCATGTACACCTGCATGCCAGAAGAGGGCATGAGATCCCTGTATAGATGGTTGTGAGTCACTGTGGGGTTTCTGGGAATTGACCTCAGGACCTCTGGGAGAGCAGACAGTGCTCTTAACCTCTGAGCCATCTCTCCAGCCCCCAACAGCTAATTTCTGACATTTCCTAGGATCTGGCACCCACACAGGGCTTGCCTCACCTTTAATGCCAATGCTATATACTGGGCTCCATTATTCTGTACCAACTTCAGGCAACAAATAAGGACTCCCACAATCTTACCCCTAAGGTTCAATGACTTGCTCCAACGGCTCACAGAACTGAGGGAAACAGTTTGGTGCGTCTACTGGCTTATTTCATGGGGCACAATAAAAGGCCAAAGATGCACCAAAAAAGGGAAGTCTCCAAGGAAACCACAGGACCTTCTGCTCTGGGGAACCAAGCTGCACCACCAGATTGGCTCATGGGTGGATGGGTGTCGCCCAAAGCTCTCCAAACTCCATAGTCTAGGGTATGACTGATTTATAACTACCTCCTGCCCATCTCCCTTTCTCAGAGATTGGGGTGCTGTCAGAAGTTCCAAGCTTCAAGTCAAGGCTCCGCCAGATCCCATCATGAAGTATCTAGCTGACCCCCAAGAGGCACCTCATTAGAATAAAAGACAAGAGGCAGGGTTGGAGAGATGATGGCCGGGCAGTTAAGGTGCTGTCTGCTCTTCCGGAGGACCCGAGTTTGATTTCTAGCACCCACATGGAAGCTTACCAGCACCTGTAATTCCAGTCCCAGAGAAGCAGACACCTTCTTCTAACTCCTTCAGGCACCAGAGACACACATGGTGGATTCTATACACATAAAATGAGTGATGGTCCTAGACTCAGGAAATCCCAAGAGATTTAGGTCCTCTGTCTGTGATGCACCTGCCTTCTCCAGCACTCAGGAAATGTCAAGGGTGTTAGGACCTGTGAATCAGGAACTGAGAGCAGAACCCAACTGTTAGCTCTTTCTTGTGCTGCGCAGCCTCCTGGCTGAATGAAAGCTGCAAATAATGAAGAAATTAAGGCCTCTGTTACGAGCATCTTCTCATCTGCTGCGCATTTTCTACTGTAGAAACAACTTGCAGTGGACTCTAACAACCAAACTAAAATTCGAAGTCTCCTTCCTCTTTCCTTAGATCCAAAGAGATGTGAAAAGTTGTGGTTGACATTGAACAGCTGGTTTCTATGCTAGTTTTGGGTCCTCCTAAGATTCTGACTAGTCCTTTTTTTACTTCTTTTCGTTGATCCTTAACATGTTAATGCGTGGCTAGGTCTCCCTTACGGCTCAGTAGGGTTACCTTTAGGAGGACAAGGAACTGTTCTCTGTGCACCCCCTCAGCACCTTTCCAGTTCTTTCTCTCGCTGTTCATTCATTGCCCCCGTGAGTGTTTTATTTCAATGAAACCTCACAGAGAGAGGCTCTGTTCCAGGAGATGGAAAGATGAGTCTTGATCTTTCCTCAAAGACTTCACATCTGGAAGAATAATATAGACAACCAGTGTATGTGCGCGCCTGTGTATGTGCATGCATGTGTATAAGGAACACACCTGCAGTAGGATTCAGGCTTGGCAAGTGAAGAGTGGAGAAGATTCCAGGCCCTTCTTGCCACTTTAGCCAGGAAGGCTTTATGTAGGGCACAAAGTGAGTGACTCTACGTTATGGCTCTCGACACACAAAGAGCCTAGAATCACACTGTGCTCAACACAAAGCAAAGAGACTGTCCGAGAAGACTGAGAACCTGAGGAGGTTAATGGCAGGGGTTACACGTGGGCTGAGACACGAGGGAGCCTGTCGCTTAAAGAGAAACGAGAGAGAAGGCACAGGGAAGATACCCAGAAACCACACAGCCATGAACAGTACCGTGGGTTTGGGCTTTTCGAGTCACCGGTGAGGGCCAGGATGCCATGTGTGGAGCGGAAGGATGAAGGCGGAAGAGAGGCGGCAAGAGGTGAAGCCAGAAGGCACTATAGGATCGCGGAGCCAGCCTGTGGGTCCTTGCTGGCCCAAGGGCAGTCTTTAACGCGTAGCTTCACTTTTACCAAGAAACTTGTTTAGAATTGCAGACTGCTGAGCAGCACCCGAGACAGGCTGAATCATCCTGAGCATTTTACGATACTCAGCAGTTCACGTGCGCATTAAAAACTGGGTAGCCCTGGCTTTGGAGAGGGCCAGCGAGAGCTCAAGCTTTGCTTCTCAGCGCAGTCCTTAGGTACTGTCAGCCCTGTATTCTATGTATTTTCCTCAGGCCTCCTGTGAGTGGGTTTATCTTCGGGGTGCCTCAGTAACGTTAACCAGAGTTCCGAGTCGGAGAAAACAGACCAGGAAGAGTTTAACTTGCCGTTGACAACCAGCTAATAAGAAGGGAGAAAACACTAACTTTCTTCCTTCTCTGTCTTTGTTGTTAGTACTCGGGCTTATTTAGCTTGTATATCCACCCGGGAGGCTCTAAGGAAGGAGGGATGAGCAATAGCGTCTGAAGGTGGTGTCTATGAGAATTACTCTGGGGTAGCAGGCTGAAGTGGGGCTGGGTGATCTAAAAACAAGGAAAAAGCAGAAACAACCCTGAAGGAGATGCTAGGTGAATGTCTGTTTCCCTCGGTCGAGCTTCCTTGGCATCCAACTACAACTGTTAACCCACGCGGGCCCACACACACACACACACACACACACACACACACACACACACACACACACACTTTCTATTTGTCAGGCTCAGACCTGCTTTATTGAGCAACTGCAGGATCTTCCAGACTTTTTCAGAGACCCTCGCCCTTCTTCAAAACCCTAGCCTCCCCCTATTGAGGCTTGGTCTTCCTTTTTGACCCCAGGTAGCTCAGAACACTAAAACTCAGTTGAAGCTAGGAGGCTTTAACTTCTGCATGTATACATTTCTCATTATTTTCCTTCATGGGAAATACCCAACAAGGAAATATCTAGGATCTAGTGAGGACTTTAACACCTGTGTAAATACCTTGGTTGGTGTTGACTGAGGGGTTGGGTCTGATTTGAAGTCAAAGCTCGGTCTATCCCTACAAACCAACATTTTTATCTCAGGAGTTTATAAACAGGGCATGGTGGTACATACAGTTAATTCCAGTACTAGTGGGTAGATGCAGGAGGGTTGAGAGTTCAAGGTCATCCTCATCTCCATAGCAAGTTCCAGGCCACAAACATATCATAAAGAACTTCCTGTGGAAGGTTAAGCTTGAGGTGCACAGATAAGGGCCTCTGGGAAAGGGCCTTGAAAGAGAAATAACACTGCTACCTCAAACAGTTTCTGGGAAATAAGCAAAGAAAACCAACAAGGTTCCAAATGTATCATCAACTGAGGACAACCCAAAAGAGGGATGGCAGAAAGGTACAGTGGTATATGGTGGTGTCTGTTTAAGCGTTTAAAAATTGAATTCTACAAGGAAACTGCACAAAGCCCAGTTGATAGTTCTGCACATCCATTTCATCTTCCCCTTCATCTAAAATTGTGGATGCATGTCCAGGGAGAGGGGAAATTAGAGAGGAAACATGCAAATATCTATTTTCGACCCTGCCTTGTCCTTGGGCGAACTTAATTATCTTTATGATGGTAAAACTCAAAGTCTTAGCCATACATCAATTATGAGAAATATAATGTAGACTTTAGAAAGTCTTCAGTGAGTAAAGACTGTTTTGAACGGGGCTGTATGTTACTTGAGTTGTATTTAAAAAGCAGAAACTAAAAACAAAAGAAAGAGAAGTCCCATCTAATTAATCGGTAGATGGAGGGCCACACAGGCCAAATGGCTAAGTTCTTCTCAGAGGAAGCTGTGCTAAGGATGAAAGTGAAAGAGACTTGGTGTGTAAGAGTGATCTGCGTGTCTTCGCTCAGGCAGCAATTGCTGCTCTACAAAGGTCTGAGGTCAGAGAGCGCACAGATGCTTCGGGAGAACCGTGACATGGTAAGTTCAGGGCTGTTGAACTTACTGGTTAAAACAGTGCTTCACGCTGCCATTTGAAACCTCTTTGCTTAGTTCATTTCTTTGCTAATTTTTATCACAGTTTATAAAACTGTTAGCATGTAGCTGGGCCTAATTGTTCTGGCCTTGCCTTTCATCACAGCAGAGACAAGGCAGGGGGATCATGAATTCCATAGAACTCAACCCAGGTAGTGAGACCCTGCCTCAAAATAGAGCACACCTTCCCCACTATAGCCCATTAATGGCATTAGAAGCTGCTTTCAGGATTTACCAAAGCATTCCCTCTGTGTACAGTGGCCCTGACCCCACGATCGTGTCCGTTGTGTCCTATATATCGGTGACAAATGCATCATTATCTGTAACTAGGATTAGAATTGGCTGGGCTGGAGAGATGGCTCAGAGGTTAAGAGCGCTGACTGTTCTCCCGAAGATCCTGAGTTTAATTCCCAGCGACCACATGGTGGCTCACAACCATCTATAATAAGATCTGGTACCCTCTTCTGGCATGCAGGCAGAAAACTGTATAAATAATTAAATATTTTTAAAAAATTGGCAAGGGATATTTTCAAGCATAAACTCTTAGGACCCCCAAGGCATAAAACAACTTGTGTTTGAAACCTCATATTTTTATTAACCTTCTAAGAAACTGGTTCCCCTCCCCTCCCCGCCCCCACCCCATAGATATCATTTCTCTATGCCTATCATCTAGGAAGGATCATGTAGCTTTTTGGGGATCTGGCTGAAGCTGCCTCGTCCCACATCTTACACCTTCTTGCAGTTCCCTGGGTGGAGAGAGAGGGTCTAGACCTGTGTCTCGTCATTACAGATGAAGGCCGCTGTCTGTGACCAGGCAGCATTTTCATTAACCTTTAAAGCAGGGAGCACATCCCCAGATGCACTCTTCTTAACTGGGCTTTGCTTAGGCGAACCCTAAAACCCTTTATGTGGCTGTGTGGAGAACCCTGGAGTCTGCTAACCCTGTGTTTGGGCTTGGGACTTTTACCTAAACTATTAACTGAGTTTCTGAGCACCCATTTCTCACTAGTAAAATAAGGATAATTCCACCTGTTTTGCCTCATTGGCACAAAGGATAAAATGAGACAGTTCATACAGAACATCTAATCAGTGTTGGACAGAACAAATTTTCACACGTGTTAACTTCCTTGGCGGGGCTGAGTGATGAAGGGAGGCAGAGTGGCTGGAACGATGGCTCAGTGACTACAAATGTGAACTATACTTGGAGAGGGCACAAGTTTGGTTCCTAGTACCCATATCAGGCAGCTCACAACTGCCTGTAACTCAAGCATCGGGGGATCTGCAGGTACCTCCACTCACACGTACACTCACACACACACACACATGATTTTATTATTTTTTTAAGGAAAAAAAAAGCAATGAGGAATGAAAGCTATTCATCACCTTGGATTTTGTTCAGGATATCGTACCCCAGCAAATGAACTCATCTGGAGTTTTAGTGCCCAGTGACCTGAGGTCATAGGAATGTGCCCTGCTGCTTTGAGGTGATTTCTCAAGCCGTCCACAGAGACCTGTGCACACCACATTGCCAGTGCCCACGTTTCTGATCGATGTCCAGATAACCTCGAGCCTCATCTCCGTGTCTAAGTGTGATTAGGTCGCTCTGACTTTTCCCCAAGGATTTCAGGGAATTCCCAAGGAGCGCTTGTTTATTGCCACCCACCACTAACCATAATGAAAAACAAATAGTAGAGAAGGAAAAAAAAAAGCCACCTGAGCCATCCTTTGGATTGCCCTTAAGCCTCATTCCTCTCCTGTGTGGTAGGGATACGTCCTTTCACAAACATTCGGTTTATAGAGTGTGCCTCCCTATCTCAAATGCCAGAGGAAAGAGTTTCAAGGGCCTAAACTCACTTAAAGTAGGGACATCCTTTTCACATAATCACTGCCTTACGGATACAGCAGGTGCTCACAAAATGGCTGTTGAATGAATGAATGGATGGCATCTTCACCTTCCTGTTCCAGATTAAGATCTTAGTTTTACCTTTATGTAATTAAAATGCTTATTTAAAATTCCCCCTTAATCAATCTCCCGTGTAAGTTTTAAAAATTTTCCCTTCTGTTGCAATTAAAAATGTCGAGATAAAAGTTATTTCCAGTTTAGAGAATTTCAATAACCTGACAATTTGGAAATATTGCCTCCTCGCCACTCTCATGCTCAACGTTCTGAATTTTAGAAATTAGATTTTCACGAGCTATTTGGCCTCAGACTAAACTGGTGCACCTCATCACAGAAGGCATTTGCTATTGAGAGAGTGAAAACTTCCAGGTTTTCACTTTTGTATCAAGGCTGGCTGAACAAGGAAAAAAATCCTTGTACCAGTTTCTAGATGCCACACTAAGAGTTGCTAAACAGTAACTCCAGCATCTGGGCAGGTGGTAAAGGGTCATATAGATTCAATGAGCAAGATGTCCACACCTCACTCCCATGGCCTTCTGATATGGACCTGCAGCAGTGGTGAGTCTTTGTGACATTCAGCTGTCATTACTGATGGAAGAGCCGCCCTCCAGCGCTCTAAGGTGATAGACACTCAGGACTGCTATAGCGATAGAACACCTCTTCTCTTAGCTCTCTTCTTCTGTACAAGCCTCAAAAAAATTTTTTTTTAAGTTCCGAGAAAATACAGCTCATTGCCAGTATTGCACAAGTGACTCCTGCTTAATCCTGTAAATGGCCTCCACGAAGTATAGAACTCTAGAAAAGTGCTTGGTGTTTGACTGGAAGGGTCAACCCGATGTCTTTCTAGCGCCCATGGTATCACTTTCATCAATGGGGTTTCGATGTTCCTTTGATGAAATAGCTGTTTCTGGTTACTCTTCTTGGTGACTGGAGCATTTACACACACTCAGGCCACAGAAAAGGGACACAGCACAGTTTCATCTTTTCCTTGCTGACGAAGCTGGACGCTGTGTGTTGAAATGACCCCCTCTCCCTTTCCTCCTTTCATGAGCTCTCTGGCCTGAAACCCAGTTCAGGGCATCTAGGAACACGCATTACTACAGAGGTGCAGGGCACTCTCTCTGGACCCGTACTACTTAGTACTGTGTTTAGCACCCGATGGATGGTTTGTTGTATGGAAAAGGACAACAGGCTGATTTTCCCATGCTTGCAATTTCCCAGAGTAGTACTGATGTCCACCTTAGTAAAATAATGGCCTGTCCCCAAGTCCTCATATAATACTGCCCTAGTGGAGTTAAGGAATAGAGCTAAAGACCTTCTTTTTTTTTTCTTTTTCTTTTTCTTTTTTTAAAATTTATTTATTTTTATATCAATCACAGGTTAGGTACTTTGCATCCCAGGCATAGCCCCCTCCCTCATTCCCTCCTACCCTCCCACTCCCTCCCTCATCTCCCTCCTCCCCGCCCCCTCTGGTCCACCAACAGGGGAGGACCTCCTCCCCTTCTATCCAACCCCAGCTTATCCTGTCTCCTCAGGGCTGGCTGCAATGTCTTCCCCTGGGACCTAGCCAGTGCTAAAGACCTTCTTAAAGCCTAAAAGTCTTGGAAACTGAAAAGAAATGGTCAGTGAATGACAAGGCAGAAAGATAGAGGAACAGGGAAGTGTGTGCAGAGGGGGAAGGACCTGACATGTTCGCATGCAGCCACATTTTTTATTAAATGCTCTCTGGGACTGCCTGGGGGGCTTATTTGAGGCTGTTACCCTCTCCCTATCCCAACCCCCAGCCACTGCCTCAGAGCCAAGCTCATAATTTCATTTGGTCCTTTAAGAACCTGACACAATCAGATAAAAGGCAAGGCACCTAGTTTCCTAGAGGGCTGGGGGGCTAAATGAGAGAAGGAAGTGAATGCCTCCCCACCTCAATTCTCTCGTCTGCACCTCTATCTGATTTTGTCTGACAGAGGATAAGAGAGGCAAATCAAATGAAACACCGTGTGTAAAAGCAAGTTTGAAATGTTCTTGCTTCAGTGTTCAGGGCTGAGTTCCTGCAAGCATCCAGGCTGTGGCTGCATCATCGTGACAGACAGGATTGATGGGGAAATGCCGCCTCCCCCAAGTACCCTGAGTGGCCCCTGGGACCTGTCTCTCTTCCAGGTCCCTCAGAAACCCTCACAATCTACACCCACAATAATATCTCTTGCCTCAGCAAGGCATTTTTGAACCATGTCTCTGGAATTCCTGCCAGTGGGCAACCTGAGTGGCAACGGGTGCTGTTAGGCAGCTAGGTGGATTTCTGCTCTGAATACTTGTCCTCCACACATCTCTGGCAAGTGTTCTGGCTCAGCAGGCTTCTCCATTCCTCCCTGCATCCTGTGAGGAGCTCCCATCTGTTTGAATTCCTTGGAGTCTATTTCCATGTCAGACATGCAACTATGTGTAACCTTGCTTTTGATACAACTTTCCCAGTGTGGGATGCATTTCTCTAGTTTTCTTTGAAGCCCCCAGTGTGAAACATATTGGATACAAGGTTTTGTATACTTCGTGACACATAGCTGAAGGAGGATTCAAATCACAAGTTAGGATGTAGTAGGCCCTGGGGAATAGATGTGCCCCACACACTCTTGAAAGGGAAAAATGTTGCTGAGACGGTCCAGTGGCTTACCCTGTCATGCTGATGCTGGAAAATAGAAGCTCTGCTTGCCCTGGCTTTGAACTGTCCCTCGGGGCCTCTGCAGCCCTCAAACGTCACTTCCACCACGTGGCAGTCACCTGCGGCATTCACCCTTTCCTTCTCTCCATCCCAAGAGCACTGAACAAAAACTTTTCGCGTTTTTGGAAAGGCCCCTTGCACTCCCTGCTCATGAATTTTCAGCCGTGGGGTGGTTCTTGAAGACAACTTCCCCAGGCACTAGTTGGAAGGGGCATGTGCCCTTCCTCCTGTCACATGGGTCTCAGATGCTCAGCCACAGCTCGGTCATGGGTGTGTGCTCTGGCCCTTGTGACATCTCCTGAAGCTGGCAAGCCCGGCAACTGCTTAGACCGTCGCTTGATCAACCTATCTTTTAGTTTCTTTTTAGATTCTCATAAAAACACAGGTGAAAAAAAAAATCCGCCCCTGACATAAGGGAAACACAAGCTGTACGTATAAAATTTTGCCAAAACCCCAGTGTATCTGTGACCTTTTGAGTTTTAAAAGATAGACACAGAAAATCTCAAATTTTAACATGTTTTTTTTTTAAATAAAGTTTACATTTTTTTTTTAAATATTGGAAGTATCCAAAGTGTGTTTACCTCTCAAATACAGGAAGAATGAAGCGAAATAAATATTGTTCATGGTCTCATGGCATGGGTAAAGCTGCTCTTACTATCATTCTTGTTACACAGCTAAGAAAGCAAAGGGGGAAAGAAAGAGAAACAAAAGGAATATGAGATTTTAGCCCTCCAATCATTTTTTTTTCTTTTTTGGTTGTTGGTTGTTGGTTTTTTGAGATAGGGTTTCTCTGTGTAGCTTTGGCTGTCCTGGACTTGCTTTGTAGACTAGGGTGGCCTTGAATTCACAGCAACCCACCTGCCTCTGCCTCTCTGAGTGCTGGGATTAAAGGCGTGCGGCACCTTGCCTGGCTCCCCCAACCAGTCTTTACAAACAGATTTTATGGAGGAATTTCTCCCAAACTTTGTACAAATAAATTTATGAAAACATCTTACTAATAACAACATCGTAGGAATAATTTTGCTGTCTCTGAATACCAAAGCATTTCAGGGGCCTGTCCGCTTTAGAAAACATACTCTAGGGAAATTGAGAGTTTTCAGAAAGGCCAAAAGCTGTGTTATTAGGATTTTGTACACCTGCTTTTCTAGGAGGAACATATACAGCCTTACATTCGAACAAAGCCCTCTTGATAGTCTAGTGTACTCCTGTCCAGCATTTTCTTGTCTTGCTTATTTATTTGGGCTTGGCATTGCATCCCAAATGGTGCTAATGTACAGCTATAAGGCCATTGCAGCATTGCCCCACAATCCCCCGGCATTCTCTCCCATGTACCCCACCTCCACACCCTGCCCCTGCTCTCACAAGCACCCACACACTTTTCTCTCATCTGGGTTTTTTGTATCCATGAACTTACATTTGAGTCCCAGCTCTACCAAGTGCATGAACTTGGCAAAGTTATTCATCAGTCTTATCTCCATTATTGAACCTGTTTAAGGCTAGAGCCATCTCCTACCATAGGGTCCTATTAGTATGGAGAGATGATATATGCAAATTGTGTCCTGACTTCATAGTAAGTGATCAGCATACAGAGACTCAAAAATGACATCCGACAATGATTTTGTCTTTCTATGTAGTTTTTTGTACCTGACACTTCCATGGTTAGATGGTAACCTGCAATATAAACATGACTCACCATGACTAATGCATTTCCATTCTGATTGCCAGGTTATTTCCAGTTTGGGGATACACAGATACTGTTGTAACTTAGCATGCTCTTTCTGTTCTACCTCTTTTCTTTATTCTTGGAAGAACATTTCTAGTAGAGTCATTAACCTTGAACAATCTAAGTAAAAGTTTCATACTCTGTGTATTTCACTCAATCTTGTGACAAAGTACACACACACACAGAGGTACCTTTCTGTGCCTATCGCTTCTTCTATATTTTGTATTTTTTTTCTTAGAGAGATTTTGAGCCATGGAATCACTTAAGCAAACTGAAGGACAAATGGTCTGACTGCCACACTCTAACTACTATAAATATCTCATCATGACAGTATATTCTGCCATTAACAATTTCTGAAACTGCCAGTTTAGCACAGCCTATTGTATTATTTAGTGCATTAAATATTTAAAGTATGTTATCCAGTGTTATAACTAATAACTGCAAGCCCCTGTCACCATAACTTCCTGTCAGGGCAGACTAGCCCCTTGAACTGAGATCCAGAATAGACAGTTCCTTCCTCACAGCAGTGAGGAAACTAACAGAACTCCCAATACTGTTCCTTACATATTTCGGTAAAAGTTCACAGATGAACTTGGAACATCCAAGGAATGAGCTCAAAGGCTACTTTAAGTCCTGATCATCTCTGTCATAACATCCAGTGGACCACAGGGCTACAGTTACCTCTGACCTCACAGATGTATTGGCTGCTTTTCTATTGCTGTGATGATAATAAACTTACAGAAAGCAACTTAGGGAAGAAGGGGGTTACTTTGGCTTCTAGTTCCAGGGAAATAGAGCCCAGTGGGTTTGAACATGGAAGGTCTGTTAACTATTGGCAACCATCTTGTGAGCAAAGAGGACACCCTGAGTCTAGAGCCAACAGAAAAGAAGCAGAATGAATAGACAGTAAAGAGAGCTTGATTCCTGAGGAGATTCATTAGGACCAATTAATCACCAGGTTTTTCATTTATACCATTGAATACATTCTTCTTTTGTATATAAGACAGTTTGCATATGGTTTTGCTTTTTATAGTTTTGAGACTGACTCTCAGTGTATAGCCCAGGATGGTTTCCAACTCAAGAGGCTTTTGTGCCTTGGCATCCTAAATTCTGGGATTAGACACATGCCACCATGCCAGATCCAGTCTAACCTTTTTCTTTATTTAAAAAAACATAATTTTTTTCATATAGTACATTATGATCACAGTTTTCCCTCCCTCAGCCTCTCCCAGATCCTCCACACCTCCTCCATACCTCCTCCACACCTTTGTTCTTTCTCTTTAAAAACCAAATAAGCCAATAAACAGTTGAAAATCCAGAATAAAACAAAGTAAAGAAACAAATAAAAAATAAGAAAAAAGCATAAGAAACACACACACACACAGCACAAAACCCATAAAAACAAAACAAAACAAAATCAGAAAACATAACAGAAAAGAAAAAGACAGATAAAGTTGAGGAAAGTCCAACAAAGTATTATGAGACAAAACATCTCCAAAAATACCATGGAGTTCATTTTGTCATCTGCAGCTGGCCATGGGGCCTCCCTAAAAAGGGTAGTGTATATATTCAGTGAGACTCCATTGGAGAACACTACTTTTTTCTTTTCCAAGCAGTTGTCACTGGAGAACACTTCTGTGTTATAGAGGGGGTCTTTTGTCCGGTTTCCCTCTCAGCATTAGGACCTCATCTGGCCTGGCCTGATTAGGCCCTGTGCCGCTGCCATAGTCTCTCTGAGTTCATACATGTGTCGGTCCTGTTGTCTAGAAGGTCTTGTTTCCTTGGTGTCCTTCTCCACTGACATACATCTCTGCCTCCTTTTCGTCATAGTTCCTTGAGGGAGAGGTTTGATGGAGGGGTAGCATTTGGGAGACCGAGTAGCTGTTATAATTGAGCATCTTTCTAGTAGAGGTGGTTCTAAGGGATGTAAGGTGATGTGACTGCTTCTGACTTTGCCCTGAAACCATAGGCAGAGCACCAACAGGGGTTCTAAGTGAGTCTAAAACTGTCTCCCAATCTTTCTGGTTGCAGTGAATAACTGAAAATCCAGACACAAATCAAGCGTTCAGCAGCTGACAAGTTCATGGAGAGCAGTAACTTGAAAGGACTCAGGCTAGGAATGAGCGCTTGAACAGGCTTGTGTCGAACCTGTCGCTGACCTCTCCTCCCCACCTCTCCATAAGGAAGGAAGTCCCTCTTTCCTGTCTGGTGACACTAACTTTCCCTCACTTGAAACTCTGCTGTAATCACATATGAACAATGGTCTTACAAGGGCTGTCTTCCTTCCTAATAAGCCTCAGTGTTCCCCGCCTCTTTCAGAGGGCCAGAAGCACACTCTAGGTGTGTAGGAGAAGCCTCATATTCCAAGAGAATCACAAGATGTTTTTTTTTCTCCAGTCTATGATGGAATGAGCTGACTAACACATATGGGGTGGATTCTAAAGGTATGAGAATGACAGGCACTAACATTGGGTGTGACAGAAATTCAGGTAACCCTGATTGCCACTTCCTGGATACTTTGGACTTGACATTTTAGACGGTTAGAGTGTTTCTGGTCCCCTCCCCCGCCCATGCTTCATATCCTCTTTACATGTTGAAGGCTGATGTACCTATGTGCTTTCTTCAGCCAAAAAAAACCTTAGAAAAGGTGATTTGACAGGGGCTGGAGGGATGGCTCTGTGGTTAAGAGCACTGGCTGCTCTTCCAGAGGACCAAGGTTTTAGCCCTGGCTACAAGATGGCTTACAACCATCTGTGACTCCAGTTCCAGGGAAATCCAACACCCTCTCCGAGTCTCCAAGACACTGCACACACGTGGTGTACAGACATTCAGGCAAAACACCCACACGTTATAAAATCATTAAAAATAGCATAAAAAAGAAAATGTGGTGCAGTCATAGACTTGCAAAGTACTTGTATATAGAAGCGCATTCTCTCTCTCTCTCTGTTTTCAGGCTTCCTTCTAGGTAGGACAGAAGTGGGTTGTCTCCACTTGGATCAGTCCAAATTGTTAACAGAAAAAAAAAACCAAACCACTAATTGTTTTAGATCACTAAGTTTGGGGTAGCTTGCAATACAGCAAAATCTGTGGAACAAATGTGTTAGCTTGTGCAGCTGGAAAAGGATTTGCTTTGTTGGTTGACTGGCTGGAATAGGGTCATAAGAGTAGGCCTCATTCAGTGATGTTAACTCACCACATGGTCTATGGAATAATACACTGGAAGGCTTTTAAAGGCTCAGGGAGACAAGGCTAACAGAGAGTTGGTCATCCATAGTTATATGTCTTGCCTTGCCCCTTGGGTCCTGTAAGCATTGAGAATTGCCTCAGTGAGGGGAGCCTTAGCAAACTTGAACAGCTCTCAGCTGTGTGTGGTGGGAAGCATCCGCCGAGTTGGACTTCCCGCTCTCACTGGACATGACGAGATACCAGACCAGCATTCAGTATTTTTTTAACCCGTAGGAATCTCTGGTGGGGAGTGGCCCTAAGAATTAGTGGCTATGTCATTCATAAAGCCTACCTTGAATTACAGACTAGAAACCAGACATGCCTTACCACAAGCGAGACGCTAGCTTCTTCCTCTACTCCAACATTGGTATGAGTCAGAGAATATTTTACTGAGATATATCACAACTAATAAAAATTGTTTTAAATTATAGTTATTCAAAGATTTTAGTCTAAGGCAGTTAAGAATCTAAAGGCACATAGTATAAGATCAAATCAGCTAGTATCGAACTACCTACGTCATCAAACTATTTTATGAAGTAAGTCTTAACATAAACTATGAAGACAATTGACACAAATGTTTGCTCAAACTTACATAATTTATTCATTTTCAATTCATATTTGTTAAGGAAAAGAATGTGTGTTTCTTGGTCAGTTTTTAAAACTCATATAATTTTCATATGAAAGTACAATGAGAGGCATATTATTCTTATGATGTCCATACATAGGTGAAGACATTGTAGCTTAAAAACTAAATGATGTATCAAGATGATTAAATTATTGAGAATATAAAACACTTAGCTAGAGGCTAAGCAGAGAAGGGAAGAAGAGATTAGACACAGATTCCGAGGTAAAAAGGTCACAGGAATGCAAAGTGAACAAACTGTAATTAATAAAAATTTTTAAAAAATTGAAAAAAAAAGAAGGTCACAGGAAGAATGAGCTTTAGGAGTAAAGCCAAGGGTGACCAGAACAGGAAAACTTCTTTAAAAGCATCGTTGCTTTAATCTGTTGTATTGGCAAAGTTAAGCTTTAAGCACACCTGGGGTTGGAAGAGCATTCCAGCAGCAATGTGAATATAAAGTACCCCAGGAGGAAGTGGTCTGCCTGAAGAGCCTGAGAAGTTCGCCTTCCCACAAACCCGTGTTCTGGTAACCACCACACGGAAACACAGCAAAACCTTACCACATCCCATCACAAAGCGAAAACAACTAAGCTGACCGATCAGAAATTGCATGTATAAGAACTGAACTTAGGGAATGCTCTAGAATTTCCAAGGAAATACTTGGTTAACATTCACCTTAAAAGTCATAAAGGACAGGCGGTGGGATAGTGACTTTTAAATGTAGCTTTCTTTGTGCTCTGCCATGCAGAAAGTTTGTGGGTGCTTTTCCATCATCCTCATTCCTGTGTCTCTGTGTGTGTTTGTGTGCATGTGCGAGCACGTGTGTGTGTGTGTGAGAGAGAGAGAGAGAGAGACAGACAGATAGATAGACCTAGGTACCTGGTCTTGAAAAGGGGAAGGGAGTAGTTACTGAAACCCAGCAGCACAATACCCCTTGTGGAGTAGTCATTTGACAGAGCTCTGGTCTTTGGGTGAGACAGCCAACAGTGACCCCGGAGGAGGAAGAACCTGGGGAATCAATACTCTAGATCACCCTTCTCTAGCCCCCCAAATCTGCCCCATGGGCTGACCCCATGGGGTCACAAGGAACACACTGTCACAGTTCCATACACGCCAGCCCTGTGGGAGCCAGAGCAAGCTGCTCAGTGGCAACTGGTGGAGAAGGTAGTAGGAGACATGTCCCTCCAAAGCTTCAGCTAAAATGGAGGAAGGATAAAGTAAACACTGTCACAGTTACCCAGAAAAATATCACGCAGCCACTAAAACTGATCATTAGGAAAACTAGCCAGCAGTGTACGTGCAAGCATACAAAGATTCATAACAGAGGTTTTTTTTTCAAGGATAGACAATCACATGTTATATAACAAAGCACACTTTCATAAATAGACAAAGATTAAAAGGAATAGCAAAACTGAATGGGATCAGACTATACTGCTCTTTCACAAATCTTCAAACTCCCTAAATCCTATCTTACTTCATTTGTAAATAATACTATAAAGAAAGAAGTAAAATTAATCTACTTCTTTTTAAAACCGCCATTATAAGCCTGGCATGGTGGCGCACGCCTGTGATCTGAGCGCTGGGGAGGCAGAGGCAGGCAGATCTCTATGAGTTTGAGGCCAGCCTGGTCTACAAAGTGAGTTCAGGACAGCCAAGGTGACACAGAGAAACCCTGTCTCAACAAAACAAAACAAAGCCAAACAAATGAAACAAAAATAGAAACTTGCCATTATAGGACCTATCAAGGTGGTCCAGCAGTTAAGAGCACACCCTATCTGTCCAGAGGACCCAAGTACAATTCCCAGCACCCACTTCTCACATCTGCCTGTAACTCTAGCTCTAGGAGATCAGATACCCCTTTTTGCTTCTGTGGAGTCACATGTACACAAACATACCCACATACAGATAAAAATTTAAAGCTTAAAGAAATGTGAAACTTGCCTTTAATAATTTCTTTAAGGTGATGGCGCATGTCTTTAACACCAGCACTCAGGAGGCAGAGGCAAAAGGAACTAAGTTCGAGGCCAGCCTGGTCTACAGAATGAGTTCCAGGAAAACCAGGGCTACACAGAGAAACCCTGTCTAGACACCCCCCCCACCCGCAACTGCATTTTATATATGCAGAGAAATACTGATCGTGGGGAACCCAGACCCAGTGGATTCATATACAATAGAAGCCCTGCACCTAAAGCTCGGGAACATCATGGAAGAGGCAATAGAAGGATGGTAAGAGCCAGAGGACCAGAGAGTCTGCTGTGGGACCATGTCTCCTGGGAATGCCTGGGAGGCTGCATCCCTGATCCCTCACCAAAATACCTGTCTAAATGATACCAACAAGGGCAACACTGATTAGACTTGCTAACATAGAAGGTGGAAATCTCATTGGTCACCAGCCCTAGACAGAGAATAACAGACTGCCAAGGAGACTTAGCCCCTCCCCCTAATTAATTATCCGATACAAAGTGGTCACCTCTGAAATCATATAAACATATGAGACACTTAACGGACTCGGCAAGTTGTATTTATATATTTATGTGTATACATAAGTAACAGTAATATTCAAAGAAAAAAAAAGCCATTGATTTAAGAGGGAGTGGGGGCCGTGGGAAGGGTCGGAGGGCGGAGACATGGAAGGACAGGCATAATATTATATTTGAATTAAAATTTTAAAAAATTGTCATCATTTACTCTTTTAGCCAGTCACATTAAAGGCACAAAAAGTTAAGACTAGTAAGTGTCATTTTATCTCACTGTATGGGGTCTCAGAGTCATTCCCACACATAGAACCTATCTCATGCAAGGTACTGTGGGAGTGGGCAGAGTCCAGGCGGCTGGTGGTGGGTGGGGCAGAGTGTGTACTCTAGTTCTCATAGTTTAAAATGAAAAAAAAAATGTAAGCAATTCTTGAGGGGGACAGAGAAAGAGAGAAGGGAAGGATGGAGGGAGGAAGAGATGGAGAGGGGAGGGAGAGAGAGAGAGCATTTCTGTGCCTAAAGGAAAGACAGCTCACAATCATTTGGAGGAAAAATGAAAATGAATGCATCCCCTTGCTGAGAGCCAAGAGCCAATTAGTGGAAAGTGACCAACAGCTGCACTAGGACCTAAGGTCATGGTGAAAGATTTATGTAAGAACTTCTGCTTGTTAAGCTTGGAGCGTTTTGAGATATCTTAAGCAAACATTTTTGTGGTGTATCCCTCTTAGTTTACCTTCTTATGGTATCTTGCAGGTGCAGTATCTTGCACCGTAAAGCCATCCTGCCATAAAACTGTTCCGCTATCCCCTGTACCATATCTCCTTCAGTAATTAATTACTTCTTTGATGTCTGCCCCCCTTTCCTGCCTTCTCCCTATAAGGCCTTGGTCAGATATCCTGTCTTGGTCTTCCTTTCTCACGTCTCTTGTCTCCCATTCATTTAGCCCCTCCTTAGGAATCCGTTGAAACCCCGCTGGATCGGGGCTTCGTGGCATTTGCATCCCCTGGTACAGGGAATGATTAACTCACAGACAAGCTTTTCCAGGAAGAGTTGTGGTTCCAGATCCAGAAATAAGGCACTGTGGGTAGAGGGGCCCTAGAGGACACGCAGGGACCAGTGAGCACTTTGACTGCTGAAGTTGAGGCCTGGGTAGGAGGTCTCGGGACACAAAGCCCATGCAACATATTTAGGCTGGAAGTTATTTTAGGGAACGGGACTAGGAGAAATCTGTTGCTGGCAAATCAATTGATAATGCCTGAATGTCATGCTGACGTGTTTATCAAGTATTCATTGCACACCTGCCTTACTAGTGCCTGATAAAGGAAGCTGACAAGCATTGTTCTTTTACTACTCATTCTTTAGACAGGTAAATTAATGCTCACGGAGGTCAGCTGGTAGATCTGAAGACTTACACAGTTAAGCTAGAGTTTGAATCCTGTCCCCCACCCGACTCAACCGGTACTTCTCTGAACCTGGACATGTCTTCAAAACAGAGAGTGTAAATTAAATAATTGATCCTTGACCAGCCAAAATACCACCGGGCATATGCAACTGGCAAAAGCCTACCTTGAAGTCCCATTCAGCAGGAAACCAGAGCACACTAAGGGCTGTAATATGGGTTTGGTGTCCTTGCCTGCTTCCTTCTAAAAAAGCAGGAACCTTACCAGACTGTTTTACCTCTCTAGGCTCTAGGCTCCTCCTATGGAGTCAAGGTATTAACAGTGCCCTTTTCTGAGGATTTTGAGAGGAATCACTCCACTAGACTGTATTAACAGTATTAGGCATATCGTAAGTATTTGGTAATTAGATATTAATGTGATAAATGATAGTATAGAACAGTTACCACAATGGGTCACACTACCTTAGAGTCTCCTCTCAGGGTTTTAGGATACTGGATCTAGATGGCCCTTTCTCTATTTGATATCCCAGAAAACATCCCCAGCAAGGACCAGAGATGGCAGTATTTTGTCAGACTCCATTGTGCCGCTGGATTCCTCACAGAGCAAACAAAGCACTCAGTACTGATGGGCAATCAGGATTCGGCCTGCCAATCACACGCCTGAGAGGTGGGGTCCAGCATAGTAGGTTTGTATACCAGGAATGACTGTTCTCTCTGCCCTACTCACTGATCCTGGGAGGGTCTGCCTCCTCACTAGGAATCTTAGTCTAAGGTATGGGGTCAGTGAGAGACCCACCTCACTTCAAAGGCTATCTAAATGCACTTCAGAGGTTTCCAACGAACGAGGACGTGCTGTGCTTTGAAAGCTCTCCCTGTTTTGTGCAGGCAGATGATGCTAATGATAAAGTAAGATGCATAATTTGAATCTTTTTTTTTAGTTTTTAACATTTATTTTTTTTATAAATTACAGTTTATTCACTTTGTATCCCACCTGTAGCCCCCTCCCTCATCTCCTCCCAACCCCACCCTTCCTCCCTCTTCTCCTCCAATGCCCCTCCCCAAGTCCACTGATAGGGAGGTCCTCCTCCTCTTCCCTCTGTTCTTAGCCTATCATGTCTCATCAGGACTTGCTTTCATAGTCTTCCTCTGTGGCCTGGTAAGGCTGCTCCCCCATCAGGGGGAGGTGATCAAAGAGCCAGGCACTGAGTTCATGTCAGAGATAGCCCCTGTTCCCATTACTAGGGAACCCACTTGGAAACTAAGCTGCCAGGGACTACATCTGTGCAGGGGTTCTAGGTTATCTCCATGCATGGTCCTTGGTTGGAGTATCAGTCTCAAAAAAGACCCCTGGGCCAAGATTTTTTGGTTCTGTTTCTTTCCTTGTGGAGCTTCTGTCCCCTCCAGGTCTATCTCCCCCTTCTTTCATAAGATTCCCTGCACTCTGCCCAAAGTTTGTCTAGGAGTCTCAGCATCTGCTTTGATAGCCTGTAGGGTAGAATCTTTCAAAGGCCCTCTGTGGTAGGCTTCTGTCCTGTTCCCTGTTTTCTCCCTATTTCGATGTCTGTCCCATTTGCCTTTCTGAGTGAGGATTGATTATCTTACCCAGGGTCCTCCTTCTTGCTTAGCTTCTTTACGTGTACAGATTTTAGTATGTTTATCTTATATTACATGTCTAAAATCCACATATAAGTGAGTATATACCATGTGTGTCTTTCTGGGATACCTTACTCAGGGTGATCTTTTCTAGCTCCCACCATTTGCCTGCAAATTTCCTGATTTCCTTGATTTTAATTGCTGAGTAGTATTCCATTGTGTAAATGTACTACAATTTCTGTATCCATTCCTCAATTTAGGGACATCTGGGTTGTTTCCAGATTCTGGCTATTACAAATAAAAAACTGCATGGTACTGGTATAGAAACAGAATGGTGGATCAATGGAATAGAAGACCCAGAAATAAACTCATACACCTACGGATGGTTGATTTTGACAAAGAAGCCAAAACCATACAAGGGGGAAAATACAACATCTTCAACAAATGGTGCTGGTCTAACTGGGTGTTTACATGTAGAAAAATACAAATAGATACATATTTATCCCCTGCACAAAACTAAAGTTCAAGTGTATCAAACCTCAACATAAAACCAGACACACTAAATCTTTTAGAAGAAGAAGTGGGGAAGAGCCTTGAACTCAGTGGCACAGGAGACAACTTCCTGAACAGAACACTAACAGCACAGGCTCTAAGATCAACAATCAATGAATGGGACCTTATGAAACTGAAAAGCTTTTGTAAAGCAAAGGACACTGTCATCAGAACAAAACAACAGCCTACAGACTGGGAAAGGATCTTCATCAACCCTGTATCTGACAGAGGGCTAATATCCGAAATATATAAGGAACTCAAGAAGATAAACAGCAACAAATCAAGTAATCCAATTAAAAAATGGCATACAAAGCTAAATACGGAATTCTCAATAGAGGAATGTTGAATGGCAGAGAAACACTTAAAGAACTGCTCAACATCCTTGGCCATCAGGGAAATGCAAATCAAAACGACCCTGAGATTTCACCTTACCCCCATCAGAATGGCTAAGATCAAGAACTCAAGTGACAACACATGCTGGAGAGGATGTGGAGAAAGGGGAACCCTCCTCCATTGCTGGTGGGAATGCAAACTTGTACAACCACTTTGGAAATCAATCTGGCACTTTCTCTGACAATCAGTAATAGTGCTTCCTCAAGATCCAGCTATACCACTCCTAGGCATATATCCAAAATATTCTCAAGCATACAACAAGGACATTTGCTCAACCATGTTCATAGCCCCTTTATTTGTAATAGCCATAATCGAATCTTAATTTTACACCCTCTCATCCTATTAACTCCAAATTTTGCTCAGTCTAAATACCAGGGACAAAGCTTGCTTCAGGCTAACCTACAGTGCTCACAGTGGCTAATGTGTATATTTGGATAGTTCGTAGGTCAGTTAATTTGCTGAGATGTAAGTTCCATCTTACAGAGGAAAGTTAGCACCTTTCTGTAGTCTGAGCATTCTCCCCACAAACACTAACTGAGACCTGAAAGGACTTCCAGAATGCCCATCATTAAATGCTCTAACTAATGACACCACCACTTTACAGTTCTAGAAACGGAGCAACTAGAAGTTTCAGTGTAAAAATCACACAAAAGGCTAGGGCAGAAGGCTTTGCTTGAGGGACTGCTATTATAGCTCTTCATCTGAAATCTCTGAAGGCGCAACACATTGGTATGGTGATTTTTATTTAAGGAGATACCACTGAAAAGCACCCACCGTCACTACCACCCCCCGAGCCACAACAGAAACAACCTCTCACAACAAACCCTACAACTTCTGGTTTTTAAAAGAAGACATAGTTGAAAGAGAAAACACCGATAACACAGTGACAGCACAGGTTAATGCAAATGCTTTGTAAAAGAAGGGTTGAAACCAATGCCACAGTTGTGTACTTAATGTGTGCTTAAGTGCTTTCTGCTCGTTAGAACTTTAAAGGCTGCGGATTCTAGGAAGCTGTAGAACACATCAGTTATTACTTTGTTTACAGGAAACCCGGTCTGGAGCTCCCAGCCCCCAGAGGAAATGACAGATATAAATAACTCTATTGATACTCTATTTTAGTAACTGGAATTTTCCATGTCTTCCTATGGATAGCCAGGGAGAAACCCTCAGGGAGAAACCCTTTTGCTCTCATGTTGGCAGCCAAGAGGGGCCTCAAGCCCTCACGGAGGTCCAGGATCCCAGGGGCAAACTCAAAAGTGCTGTTGTGCTTGTCTGGAGAGAGTCTTCAGACTGAGGAAGAGAGGTCAGTCCTTCAGGCTCCGGATCGAAGTGCTGGGCTATCATCTAAGGCCATTGAAAAGTGCAAATGGCAGGTTATGAAGGCCAAAGGGTCCTCACTCAGCATCCAGAAGCTTCTTGAGGGTGTCCCCTCAGATCATCCCAACTCCCGAGACCACAGGTCCAGATCTGGAAAGAAGAGACCACAGACAGGAAAAATAAATAAATCACTGTTCTGATTAGGATACATATAACCTTTCTAAATAGACTGTCAAGAGAAACAACCTTAACAAAATAGTACATGTATCTATCTTAACTAGCATGGTGCAAGGCCTTTCATGCCACACTTTCTTATTGCCATTGCCCTAACATTGTTGCAGGTACCTCCCCCTTCACTCTGTGGACCACAGACAGTCACGCTATGTTGAAACATTTCACGGGTGTCAGATGCCCTGGAGCTGAAGTTGCAGGCAGTAGTGAGTTGCTCAACATAGATGATGGGAACTGAACTGAAGTTCTCTGCAAGAACTGCAAACTGTCTTGACCACCGGGACATCTCCAGGCCCTTCATCTTCTGTTTTTAAAAATTCTGGCAGTTCCAACAAGCTGGCTTACCCCATACACTCTGCCAAGTCCATGGCCAAGACTATTCCCTCATCTCTTGGTTGATTTGTCATATCCACCTGGGTAGGTCACAGGGCCCATTGTCTTATCAAGTGGTAGTTTAGATGTTGCCGTGAGCTTTACGGATGTAATTAATGCATAGCATCAGGTAAATTTTAGGCAGATTATATTCCAAAGTGTAGGTCCCTTTCAATCAGATGAGTCCCTGGCAACAAAACCAGTTCCCACGGATGATGAAACTGCCTGGAGACTGAAATGTGAAAACTTTGCCCCAGTTTCCAGCCTGCTGGCCTACTGCACTAAGCTCAGTCTCACTGTCCCCACAATCATGAACACCAATTCTTTACATTGACTCTGCCCGTCTCTCCCCTCTGCCACTCCAGGCTTTGTACCTCTGTAGAGGCCCTGGTCCCCAACAACAGGGACCAGAATTCCTGGTCATCTCACTTCTCTACTGGTTGCTTTGTTGTGTATGTCAGGTAAGGACGACTCAAACTAAAAAGGTGGTGGTGGCAGATGCCTTTAATCCCAGCATTCGGGATGAAGAAGCAGGCCAATCTCTGAGTTTGTGGCCAGCCTGGTCTAGAGAGTGAGTTCTAGGAGTGCCAAAGCTACACAGAGAAACTTTGTCTTGAAAAACCAACCAACCAACCAACCAACCAACCAACCAACCAACAAAAGGACTGAGAGTTTCCTGATTATATGGATAAATACTTGTTACGAAATACTCATGATATGTTGACATCAACAAAGACGTTCTAATACTACAGTACATGTGGGCATTCAGGAGATCGAACAAGTCTGTGTGTGTCCTCTGACTTATCAAATATATGTTTCTACCCTGAATGACCTATGCCTTGATCATGGCGGTTGGTGGTGTACTTCTAGGGTACAAATCAGTCCCCTGTGTGTGATTTGGCTAATTGGTAATCGTTGTATCTAGTATTTAATAGCTATCAGACAATTCATAAACATCTATGTTTCCATCTTCTTAGCAGTGACAGGTTAGAGCCGAGCTGGCAGCTTCCCCACTCCCTCACCAGGTTACCTCAGACCTTTCCCTCATTTTGTCATGTGCTTGTCAGAGATTGCCCGCAGGCCTATCCCATGGTTCCCTATCCCCAGTGGCTGAGGGAGTTACTTAAAGAAACACGCTGAGTCTGTAAGATCTATAGACTCAGGCAGGTGGCTCTGGGCCAAGGATATCATTTTATAGGAACTGGGGGTTTTCAGTTCTGAAGAAACAGAGATTTTAATTGGGCTTGCCAAGGCTGATGGGAAAGTATGTTGAGTCAAGAAAATCTGCTTGCTGACTCAACGCTCCGTGTATTCGGAGCTCTGTGTGAAGCGGTTCTTTGTTCCTTGGCTCTGTACCCAGGGTGAGGGCCTACAGTGATTGCTTTCAGAACAGTGGTTCCTAGGCATAGGGAAAGTGCTGAGAGCCCCTCTTAACACTTTCATCACATTTTACACTGATGATTGCCATCTCTTATCGTCTCTTATTGGTGAGGTGAAGGCTTCCTGGGGTTGTTTGTACAACTGTTGGCTTTGGAATTGTGGTGTTATACACAGCAGAACTCTAAAATGAGCAAGCTTCAATAGTCTGAGTTTCTGGTACAAAGGTATATCAAAGTCTTCTGATTCTCCTGCATCATTTTGGTCAAGTGCCACACCAAGAAAGCTAAAAATCCCCCATTGTCCCACAGAACCCAAGTGTGGTGATTCCCCTGCAGACTTTACAGTAGACAAGGAAAAAGGGTAAGGTAAAATTTGGCTCAGCCCAATTTTATTGTAATGGGTGCCAGACCAGAACTTCCAGATTGCTTTACCTCAGCCGCACTTAAGCACAGCACAATTTTGGAAAAACTATTCAAATAACAATTAACTCAGCCCTAAGTGCACAACAATTTAAGACATTGCTTAGATTCTTTACAAAGCATACCTGGTTTCTTTCAAGAGAATGGGGATTGCTGACTCAGAGTGTCCAAGAGTTATGGTGTAGAGAGCATGACTAGGGTAAATATAATGCCTGTGGGTGTCAGGACTGGCCTGGTCCAAGATAAAAAGAAGTCACTTAGACTCTTGTAAATCACTCATGAGAATGGGCTTTAAGGGGAAAGGATAGTGTTTGGGATAAGTTAAGTCTGTGGGACATGGGCAGAGCCTGTCAGATAGATAGCAAAGGATCATCAGGTTGTAAAATTACATCATTCCTGGCATTCCAAGAAGAGCAGTGGGCACACCTCACGCCATTGAAGAGGTAAGCTGTGGGTTTAGCTTTCTGGCTTCTCCAGTGCTTATGTGTGTGCACAGGCCTTTTTGCCCTCGACACCCAAGCCTTCCTGATCCCAGAAGCACTGATCCCAAGCCTTACACCTTCCAATCAGCCAGCCTGCTGGAGCACAGCACCCTCCCCTCTGACATCCACAGAGCATCCTGTCTCTTTCCCTGATTCCAGATGTGAGCCTGTCGACCTCATCAAAAGGTTTCATTAGCCCTGCATTGCTGTTAACTCATAGCCCCACAATGTATTTCTTTTATAAAATAAAATTTTAAATCTGTTATTTTCTCATGTATTACATCCCAACATCCGTCCTCCCCTCCCAGTTCCTTCCTCCACCTCCCCTAACCCCAATCCACTCTTCCTTCATTCCCTTCAGAAAAGGGCAGGCCCCCCAGGGATATTAACCAAACACAGCACATCAAGTTGCAATATAACTAGGTACCTCCCTTCCTATGAAAGCTGTACCAGGCAACTCACTAGGAGGAAAAGGGTACCAAAAGCAGGCAAAAGAGTCAGAGAGAGCCCATTCCTACTATTAGGAGTCGCATAAGAACATCAAGCTGCACAACCATAACATATGTGCAGAGGGCCTAAGTCAACCCGTGCAGGCTCCCTGATTGCCAGTTCAGTCTTCCCATGCAGTAGCAGGTAGGAGAATTTAGGGATACAGACAGAGCAAAGGATGCTGTGATTGCTCCTGGCCTGAAATGGATGCCATCCTTGCTCTCCAACAAAGACATGGACCAAAGCACAACTGCAAGAACAAGCTTAGCAGAAATAAGAAGTTTCTGTGTACACTGATCCTATTTAACTTTCATGAACTATTCTTGCATAATCCTGACTACAGTTGCCCCTCTCCATCTCCATGTACCACACCCACCGGGTTGACCAACTATGGGTTGATAATATTTGAGAAAGACAAAACAAAACAAACCATGTCCATACTAAATGTTTGTGGGTAATTTTCCTTTTTCTGGTTTTTAGTATTAAAATGTATTTTAATATTTTACCAGTAAAGCATATGGATTTATAATGATTATTCTTTAAGCAAAAGCTTTTTTTTTTTTTCCTGAGACATGGTTTCCATGCATAGCCTTGGCTGTCCTGGACTTGCTTTGTAGACCAGGATGGCCTCGAACTCACAGAGATCCACCTGCATCTGTCTCCCCAAGTGCTGGGATTATAGGCATGTGCCACCATGCTCAGTTCAAAAGCTATTCTTGGGATATAGGTATATGCTGGCTGATCTTATATCAACTTGATACACAAACTACAGTTATCTGGAAGGAAGGAATTTTGGTTGGGAAAGTGTGCTGAATGGTTTATGTCATCTCCATGCAAACTAAAGTCATCTGAGAGGAGGGAATCATAATTAAGAAAATGCTTCCATAAGATTGAGTTATAGACAAGCCTACAAAGCATTTTCTTAATTAGCGATTGATGGAGGAGGGTACAGCCCATTGTAGGTGGTGCCATCCCTCGGCTGGTGGTCCTGGGTTCTATAAGAAAGCAGGCTGAGCAGGCCATGGGGAGTAGGCCAGTGAGCAGCACCCTCCATGGCCTCTATCAGCTCCTGCCTCCAGGCTCCTGCCCTGTTTGCGTTCCTGTCCCACCTTCGTTCCATGATAAACAGTGATAGGAAAGTGAAAGTCGAATAAACCCTTTCCTCTCCAACTTGCTTTAAAATATTTTTTTATTAATTACACTTTATTCACTTTGTATCCCCCATGACCCCCTCCCTCCTCCCCTCCCAACCCCACCTTCCCTCTTGCTTCTCCACACATGCCCCTCCCCAAGTCCACTGATAGGGGAGGTCTTCCTCTCCTTCCTTCTGATCCTAGTCTATCAGCTCTCATCAGGAGTGGCTGCATTGTCTTCTTCTGTGGCCTGGTAAGGCTGCTCCCCCCTCAGGGTGAGGTGATCAAAGAGCAGGCCAACCAGTTCATGTCAGAGACGGTCCCTGTTCCCATTACTATGGAACCCACTTGTACACTGAACTGCCATGGGCTACATCTGTGCAGGGGTCCTAAGTTTTCTCCATGCATGGTACTTGTCCAACTTGCTTTGTGGTCATGGTGTCTTATAGCAATAGTGATCCTAGCTAAGACAAGGTACAACACCAACAGTGCACTGTTAAAGTCAGACTTTAAGCCACCAACACCACATTGTTTCATCTCCACCTACACAGAGCTGACGGGGAATGGCAACAAGTATGGCCACATTGACAAGGCCCCTGCGTGTGGCTGGGAGAACAGATGGTAGGTACAACTGAGTTCCCCAGCAGCTAGTTTCATGTGACAATCTAGCCAAAGTTGCAAAGAGAACCAGAGACAGGGCTGCTGAGCAGTGCAAAGAGAGAGCACATTTATACATACATACATACATACATACATACATACATACATACATACACACACACACATATCTACACAGTATGCTTCTCAAAATGCATTTCATAGAAAAAAATCCATAGAGGATGGAGCTGGGACCATTGCTGGCTTAGCCTATCTTGGTGATATGATATCCCTAAAATGATATTGGCCAGAACACTTAAACTGAGGGCTTTAAAATACGAAAGAACAAAGATGCTTATTTTATAATGTGGGGAAATAAGACTATCTGTCAAAAAAGAGTGGATTTCCTAGAGCCTTCCGTGTCTGAAGGCTCATAAAATGACGCTTTAAGCTCTCCTAACATTGACAGGCCAGGGGTGGAAATAACTGCATCCATCCGCATGAGATGGAGGGGTCCTGAGGAAGTCCCCGGAGTCCCTAGGACCTGCTCCACTTCCTTCTTAGAACCTACGGCTCCTCCATCCATGGTCCATCCCAGAGCACCTTACCTCTGTGCAAGAGAGGCCTCCAGAGGGCAGGAAAAAACAAACAGGAACAGCCGTCAGTGTGGTGCCAGGCCCGGAAGGCATAAAGTTGGAGCACTCAACTTCAGGAGTAGTAATAAAATCAAGAGGAAGGCGATGCTAGATCAGTACTTCTCAACCTGTGGGTCGCGACCCCCATGGGATCAGATGACCTTTTCAAGGGGGGGTCACATACCAGATACCCTTCGCATTAGGTCGTTACCCTACCTGATAATTCATAACAGAAGCAAAATTACAGTTCTGAAGTAGCAATGAACATTTTATGGTTGGGGGTTCACCACAACATGAGGAACTGTATTAAAGGGTGTCAGCATTAGAGGTTGAGGACCAATGGCCTACAGTCACCTTCCTCCTGCTTCCATCACTGTTACTTTCCTGCTTTCTTACTTTCAGGCTCAAGGTAGACTCAGCTGGCAATAAATAACCTAGAGCAGACACCTGAAAGACACCCGCACAGACTTTTGGTCACCATTTGAAGGAGAACTGTCCCTCACCCCCCCACACACCCCCGCTTATACACCTGGTCCCCAGCTGCTGCTGTGTGTGAGGCTGTGGATGCTTTATGAGGTGGCAGGTATCTGGAGGTTGGGCCTTGAGGGTAATAGCTGGTCCCTACTTCCTGTTTCACAGGCGCTTCCTGCTTCATCGAGATGTGAACAAGAAGTTGTCACACATGCTCTGCCTGCTGCCAAACCCTCCCTCTCCATGATGGACTCTATCCCCTCAACCCTATGCTCCAAAATATACCTCTCTTATGTTGCTTCTTGTCTGGTGTTTGGTTACTATGTTGAGAAAAGTGACTAACTAACACACCCTTGTTTTTGCCATTGCTCGATAAACCGCGAAGTGCAACTGCTGCTTACGAAGCATGTGCACTGTGGTGGGTATTTTCAGTAATCAAAATGATTTCAAGCCCATGTGCAAATGCAAATTTACCTAAGGGCCATGGGGATTCGAAAATTTAAGTGAGACCAGAGTCAGTTCCCATGGATATTGTGAGATAGTTGAACTTACCAACTCAAGCTGAGACAGAGAAGGAGGCGGAAAAAAAAGAAAAACAAAACCATGCTTACTCATAGTCCTGTTCACTTCTGTATTGTGGTTGGCGGCACCATCCCAGAAATGTCTAGCTTCAGAATGACTCCTCCCTTTTCACTTCAAAAATAGTTTTATCAATTCTTTGAGAGTCTCACACATGCACACAGTGGATTCTGATTATATCCATCTCCCCATACTCTCCCAAGATCCACCCCTGTCCTTACACCTCCAATCCTTCCAATCCTTCCCACCTCTGTGTCTTCCTGTGAGCTGTCCGTCTACTGGAGCATGGCCCACTTACCAGGGGCCACACCCTTAAAGAGAACTGACTCTCCCCCACCCCCAGAAGACATCAGCTGTCACTAGCTTTTCAGCTGAATGTGAGGCTCAGGAGACTCTCCCGGCTCTATGCTGGAATGTTGTGAATGCTCCATCTAGTTTGGGTCTTGGGCTGCTTGGGTCCATAGCTGCTGTGAATTCACAAGCACAGAAGTCCCGTTCATGTTTAGAAGACACTGTTTTGTTCCTGTCTTTTCCAACCTCTGTCTTTTACAGTCTGTTTCCTCCTCCTTGATGGTCCCTGAACTGGTAGGTTTTATGCCAACTTGACACAAGCTGGAGTCATTAGAGTAGGAGGAGCTTCAATTAAGAAAATGCCTCTATAAGATCCAGGTGTAGGTCATTTTAAAAAATTAGTGGTCAATGGGGGAGACTCCAGCACAGTGGGTGCTTGCCACTCCTGGGCAGTTGGTCCTAGGTTCTATTATAATGCAGGCTGAGCAAGCCAGGGGAGCAAGCCAGTAAGCAGTATCCCTCCATGACCTCTGTACCAGCTCTTGACTCAAGGTTCCTGCCCTGCCTGAGTTCCTGTTTTGGCTGCCTTTGGGGATGAACAGCAATGTGGAAGTGTAAGCACAATAAACCCTTTCCTCCTCAATTTGCATTTTGGTCATGTCCCATTGCAGTAATAGAAACCCTACCTAAGACAGTCTGCAAACCTAAAGGGGTGGGAGTGTGATATTGATGTTTGCGGCTGAGCTCTTTAGGGACAATGAACTCTCTGAACTTTGAGCAGTTGTGAGTTTCTGGGCTAACCATAGTACACTGCATACAGTAACTTTAGGTCTGGGTATGGTACTAGTCTATGAATACAGAGACACAAGTTTAGAGAGCAGATTGATACTGTTGCCCCTTCAGCAAAATCATTGTAGTAGGCTCACCACTGGGTGCTACGAGCCCTCCGATCATGAATTCTTGGCCACAGGTACCGGCCATGCAGCTCCTCCTATAGAGCGGGCCATAAATTCAGTCAGAATGATTGATTACACCCAGGGCATTATTGCAACTACTGAAGCCTTGGCTCTACCTTGCCATGTCAGTCATTGCTGTGGCTCATAAAATTCTAGCTGGGACAGGTATGGGTGGCTCACTCCACCCCTAGCAGCTTGCATTGTACCCATGGTATGAGGAAAGATGGCCAGCGTGGAAGAAGCTTCCTGGTTGGTTAATATTTCTGTGTCCTGTGTCTTCTATAATAAAGCCCGCCAAGTCCTGGTGGGCGACCAAGAGCAATGGCAGCAGCTTGTATTGTTTTGGGGTCTGCAGGGTGCCCCGGATAGACTGGGAGGTGGCTGGAGAGGAGCCACCCCCACACCTTGTGCTGGGGTTTTTGTTTGGCCACCTGTAGCTTCCGGGAGGAACACTATCATTATCCCCTGTGTAAAGTAATTCCAACTAAACTCTTTAACATGAATATGTAGATTATATGAATACATAGATTCCGTCAAACTTCCATCAAGCTTTTCTGGTTTCATTTCTTCCTTAGCTAGTTGCACTTGCTCTTTCCCGTCAGGTTTCCTTCCAAGACGTGACACTCAGCTGGCTGAACTGCCCTGTGCTGTCCTGCTGCTTCTTTGCTGAACAGGTTTTTAGTAACTCTACTGTGACCATCCTGACGCTGGCCTGGGCTTCAAGGGTCAACCCAGACCACACTGGCCTCAGACTTCTTGAAGGTTTGCATTTAAAAGGAATCCGATGCTCAACGCAGAGGAACTGCTCTACAATGGCCTATTGCCAGAGGTCAATGTCGCTATTCTCCGTGGGCCTTAGGGTAACCAGAAACCTTCTTTGGCTTTTGGTTTAGAGTTTTTAGTTCTGACTCAGTCCTCTAGGTCAGCACCAACTAAAACCTGGTCTCTGGGCTGGTTTTGGCTGGAAAACTGCTAGTTACCAGTTCCGGATCAGATGGGGATTATTAGTATTTGAGTCTAAAATCTTAGAAACTTTTATTAAAATATTTTGTTATTTTGGCTTTATTCTGTTATTGAAATGTGTTCTATTGTATCTAATAAAAATGGGGGAGAAGACTGGGGAAGTGACTTCAGAAAACAGCTGCTGCACAAATATGAAGACCTGAGTAGCACACGCTTGGGAGATGAATGCATCCTTTGGGCTCGGTGGCCAGCTTCAGGTCCCAGTGGGAGACTGTGTGTGGAGTAAACAAGGCACATGGCTCCTGAGGAATGGCACCTGAGGTTGACATCTGTATTCCACACACAGGCATACACCTTTGCCCCAGTCATGCATGAATATGTATGAACACACACACACACCTGCACATATACGTACATATAGAATAAAATAAAAGTTGGGACTACTATGTTTTTGTGTCTTCCTGTTACATATAGGCCTCTAACTTACTATGCAGCCCCAGCCAGTCTCAAAGATGAAATTCTCCTGCCTCAGCCTCCCGAGCCTGGCATCACAGGCTTGCATCACTCTGCTTGGCTTCCCATTTCAGTTTTTAGGAATTCATGTACAGCGTATATTATGGAAGTATCAACACCACTTTGAAAATTAAACATACACACGTGACACACACATAACCTGGTTCTTGCCCAGAGTTTGGGGAACATAGTTCTCAAGATCTGAGGACTTGTTCCAATTTTTTTTTCCACTTTCAATTGGCGGTTAATGGCTGCTGTGGGAGGGGGTGTCATTTTCTTCAGTGGCGTAGCCACTGATGAGCTAATCTTTCTTTAGTAAGTAACCTCCACCTGCGTTCCTGCAACAACTCCAATCAAGCTCAGCGAATCACAAACGAAAAGAAGTGAAAGTAGGAAAGTGTTAGAAGGCAGAAGGATGTCAGTAGAAAGGAAGGGGGGTAAGAGTGGGGGAACAGAGGATGAAGTGTCTAAAATTCATTGTTTACATATGCATGTATAAAATTGTCAAGGAATAAAAACCTAGAAAAAAAAACACCTTAAAATTTCATTGAGCATAATCTTACATATCCCAGAAAATGTTTTAGATACTGAACATATATGTATGGATGAGAAACAGTGTCCATATTCATGAAACTTAAGCCTAGCTGATAAAATAGAACTTGACATTTTCGACGGGGAATTTGCCAACTTCTTCTCTGGAACGCATCGTATCACTCTTGGTCCCTGAACTATTGAACTATTGAACGGCCCTTTGAAAGGGATGCTTATTAGGGCATTTTAATGGGCCAGCAGTGGCTGCCCTCCTGGTACTCAGCAGGCACAGTGAGTTGTGGGTAAATCTGTATAGGAGCGAAGGAGGCTTCTCTCTCTTTACTTCAGTCTCAGGACAACGGCCCAAAGAAGAACTGAAGAGGGAGAAGCTCAGGCTCCTGACTCAGGTTCCTGGTGAGGGTCTGGTGTGGAAGCGGCTAACGGTGCAGCTGTCGAGAAGACAGAGGTCCTCCCCTTCCGCCTCCTGAAAATTTAATATCATCTGCATGGGGAACTGCTCTATCATGAATTCCTTTGCATGGTGGCTGTTGATGCCTGGAGGAAACAGGTTCTATGTGGCAGGTCTAAGGAACTATACACCACAGTGCTGGTGGATTAGCTACGGCTACTTGCTGCTGGTCCCAATGCAAAACACACTTGGTTGAAGGGGCGTTTGGGACTTTCTGTCTTGGTCACAGTTGTGTACAGTCAGTCCCTTACACACTTGGAACTCAGTGACAGCTCAGATCAGCCCTCTCATAGGCTGACTTAGCTCCCTGGGAGGCTAGTTGCTGCCTGATCTGGATGATGGGAATTGAACTCAGGCTCTCTGTAAGACAACCCCCTTAACTGAGCCATTTCTCCAGCCTGATCGTGATGGCTTTTCACACACACATACACTTCAGTCGTATCCATTCCCAGGTAAAAACCTGCCCTGTGCCTCTTTTCCCCTGTGCAGCTGCCCTGTCCATGTATTTATTTTTAAAATCCAGAATCTATATATGAAAGGAAATATAATGTCTGTTTGCACTGTCCGAGTCGGGCTTAAAATGATGACCTCCACCTTCATCCATCCCCCTGAAAATGACATTCTTTTATTTTATTTTTCTTTAAGGTGAAAATAGTGCCCTGATAGGAACACACGTCACATTTTCTTTAACCATCCACTCTGGCTGATTCCATGACGTGGCTGTTATGAATGGTTAAGTTGTCCTTTCTGAAGTGATTAAGGGGTCCCCAGGCCCTAGGCCAGACACTCTGTTTGTAAGATCTGTGGGAAGGGCAGGGTCTAAGACTTTAGTGGGCTTCTGTCACCACAGCAGTCTGACGCCACGGCTCTGTAGCCCGGACTTTAGAAGCCACAGTTCTGTTAACAAACTCAGTACTTCCTTTCTTTGCCCTTCTCCCTTCCCTCCTGCCTCTGCCTCTCTGCTCATTTCTTTTGTCTCCTTTACTCTCTCTCTCTCTTTCTCCTTTCCTCCGTTCACTTATCTTTCTCCCCTCTCACCCATTCCCCCTCTCCTTTCCTTCTTCCCTCCCTCCTCCTCTGGTTTTCTTTTTTTCTCCTGAGTATCCCAGGCTGCCTTTGACAGGACGCTCCCCCACCCCTCCAGCCCCTTGGATGCTGAGATCTCTCTTCCTTGAATTCTGCAGTTAGAGGTTTCGTGGTCAGCCCAGATAATGTGCACAGAGGGCAGTGGACAAATAACACATGCCACTCCCCCAGATAAGGACAACAGATGGTATTGCCGTCTGCGTAGGATGGCAACCACCAACTCCCCCTGCCCCTCACTCCCCCACCCCCAGGGGCTGCCCGCTTCAAATAGCTTAGTCAAAGACACCATTTCCTTTTTGACAGACAAAGCCTGTGTAGACCTGGAAAGAAGTTCACTGGCTGCTCACCCAGAGGTCACTGAGGAAAACACCAGACAGGTGTTTTCCATATATTCTGGGGTTTTTTGTTTGTTTGTAATTGTCTGGTTCCTTCCAGGAAGTGAGGAACAGACAGACTACAGACAGACACAAGAGCAGCTCTATGTAGATCTGGAAGCTGCAGACGTACCTCAGTCCCAAGCGGTAGGAGCAGGTTGATGAGAAGGCGCAGGCTTAGAAGATGCTCACAAAGGCCTCTTCTAAACTGAGGTGCCTCCCAGTCTCTTTCTATTCCTCACCCAGAGAGAGGGGGTGGATTTCTAGGAGACCAGGAAGGTTTAACTCATGCCCAGAAGGAGACAAAGTAGGATGGAAATTAATAGAATCCTGGGAGAGGCTCTTGTTAACATCTCACCACTAAATGCTGCCTGTATTACCCAAAAGTCAGCACTCTGGAAGCCTGCAGGGCAAGGCAAACTGTTTCAGCCTATGAATGAACAACTCCTTAAAACAAAAACAGAAAACAGAAAACCTCAGCGTGGGTTCAGCTCACTGACGACTGAACCATTGAAGACTGAACTGGTTTCTTGGGGTAAAATGGCCTGAGGGCGGTCTCAAGGCCCTCTAGGCTTAAGGTGCTTTGCTGAAGCCTGGCAGGCTGTAGGTCATCGGGCTTGTAAGTCACTCACCTTTTTCTAGAATACAGCTTTCCACACAGCCTCTTCCCCAGGGCTACCACTGCAGCTACGAAGATTAAAGCAACGATGCAAGACGGGATGAAAATATGAAGTGGTGATGTTCTGGGGACTTTGGGTTCCATCCAGCCTGGGCAAATGAGAGAACCAGAACTCCATCACAGGGCAGCTCAGAGTTGGACCGAGGGGGCTTCCTAAGGGGGCTCCCACCACACAGCCATGTGCCAAGCCTCCACTCCACACCTCTCCCACGCAGATTCCATTTCCTTTCACAGCTACCCAGTGAAGCAGTCTCTACTTTGATCTTTGTTCTCCTGGGGAGGGGGGTGGGGAGAGAGGCTGAGACATTTCCCCAAAGTTAGACAGCAAGTGATTCATCTGAGATACAATCCAGACTGTCTGGGCCCAGATCCTATGCCTTTTGCCCTCTGTCATTCCATCCACCTACTCTTTCTTTTCTTTCTCTCCCACCCCATCTCTGTCTCTATCTCTACCTCTGTTTCCTCATTTCCTCTCTCTTCATCACCCTGCCTTTCGCAAACAAGTAGGAAAGCCCCTAAGCACACGTGCATACACACACACATACACACAATTATTTTCTCCCTTACTGACAAGAACTCAAGAGCTTAGAATCTGTACCGTTAGTTTAAAATTAAAATTAAAATTTAAAGACCTGCAAAACCCTTTGAAAACAGCAAAGCATCCCAGGCAGTGGGGACATGTTAAATCCAGCCATTCAGGTGTAAATGGCTGCAACTGACCCCTTGTCTTGTCTGGACTGACCTAGGTGCTACCAAGGAGGACAGCATCCACTTAGTGAAGAGGTGATGAGAAGAGCGATTTAGAGGCTGGGAAACACCTTTGCAGAGTGCTGGGCATCTTCAGATTGGCCAGAGGGAGAGAAGAAAGGACAGCAGGGGTGTTCACAGTATGGCAATTAACGGGCACACAAGCTAGCCTGTGCCTGTTTCTGAGACTGGAACGTTGCCTCATAGAATAATGGACACAGACTAAACCTAACTGCTATATCAGAACAATTGTACAGAAGTATTCAGGAAGGAGGTGTGTGTGTGTGTGGGGGGGGGGTGGTTCTGGCTGTTCTGCTCCTGCCTCTCCCTCTACAGTGTTGAGAACCATGGAATAGCCAAGCTGAGAAAGGATTAGACATCCCTTAGTTCTGAGTCAGTTTAGAGCCTGGGAAGCCTCAGGGATGCTAAATAACCCATCCGTGGTCATTGCTTCCAAGGAAGTAACACAGCCAGGGTTGCAGTTCCAGATCTTCCTGACCCAAAGCTCAAGCTCCATAGGGATCATCCTCATCCAAGAGCATGTGGACACTAAGAACAAAAAAGATAAGGGTTTCTTTGCTTGAGGGTTGTCGCAAAACTGATCATACTGTTTCTTTACTACAAAATGCATGCTGCATGTAGCACTGTGAGCCAGGCCCCTGCCTCAGTCAGTACCTTTAAGAACCCTTGTTCTGTCCAGATTTGCTCATAGACCCTTCCAGGTGTGGAATTTCTGCTCATCCCTGAAGACTTCTGCCTCCTTAGATTGTATTTGGTGGACAAAGATGGTACCTAAGTCACCCCTAGGTTCTGTATGAAGCCCATGAGAGGGGTAAGTCAAAGTTTCTGGGCTGAGCTGACTATCTAGTCCACCTAGCCGATCAGAAGTTACCTTGGAGCATCCTGCTGGTTATTAATCTTACCAACTCCCTCCCTCCCTGTACCAGGTTATTTGCTAGACATATAGCTCTCAGACATTGCTTTTCTAGACCCTTGGGCTGGCACTTAGATGTAGCCTGCAATATAAACCAAGTTCAGACCAAGAATGGGTCTTCTGGATCTTGACTTTTAAAACATCAGAGGTCTCTTCCAACACTCTTTCCTCTCTGAGGGCAGAGACATGGATCTAGCGTTGACCCAGCTAGACCCTGTTGACAATCCAACAGGGACAATATCCTGAAGAAAGGCAGAGCAACAAGATGGAAATAACCTGGGTCACGGAATGTCTTATAGGATGTAGTCATTTAGATGCTTGGAGCACTTTCTCTCTTTAAGTATTGTGTAAAGGGAAACCTACTGCTGCCTTGAGTCACTGTATGTTTGAATATCTTTATTACAGCGGCAGAGCCTATATATTCTTCTGCATCACTTTAGGATAACTGCATTCTCAGTAAGAATGAGAAGATACGCAACAGGAAAAATGTCTGTCTGAGTCTTACCACACAGTCCTATCACTCATAGAGAAGCCAGGAATCTTGCTGGAGGTGACATAGTTTTTCCTCCTTTTACTCTTTAGCATCATATTTCCTTCCGCTACCACAGTAACTTTTTAACACGCGCATTATCATTTACCCTCACTGTATATCCGAGAGACTGAGTTCTAGGATAGCCCTATGGGATGTTCAAGTTGAAAAGCCAAGAGATGACAGAGACAGCATTTGAAATTTAAGTCTTTTTCAGAGTCTATGTTTCCTTTTGCTTCCTGGACTCCCCTCCAGGCGTCCCAGGAGCGCTTCACTTTTCTGCAGCTCTACCAGGTGTCTCACAGTCACTGTCATGTTCTAGCCCAGTTATACCTCCCTGTGAAAGTGTGGTTACTGGCTGAGGAAAACGACCTAATAGCTCTCTAACTTCTGACCAAACTTTAGTACTTTCAGCCTTCTGTTCTAGAGTTACAGGCATCCTCCCACTCCAGGACTCTCATTTCTGCATCTGTTTTATTCACTGACTTCTGCAGAAACCTGAGGTGGTTCACAGCAGTCAGCAGTGGATGAGTAGTTCAGTCCATGAGAATGAGTAGAAACAGGGTAGTTATAAATCAGCTTGACAACGCCTTTAAGAAGTAGACATGACAGGCATGCCTGGTGCATGCCTGCAATCCCAGCACTCAGAGAGAGGGAGGCAAGTGGATCTCTGTGAGTTTAAGGCTAGCCTGGACTACAAAGGGAGTCCAGGACAGCCAGGGATACACAGAGAAACCCTGTCTCAGAAAGAAGAAGAAGGAGAAGAATGATCCACAACTACAATGAAAGGACCTCTTGGGAGGATGTGACTGTGTTTTTCCTGCTGCTATTCTTTTGTATTACAAATCAGGGTGTTGTATCTGATCTGACTATCTACAGATTAGGAGCTTTAAGATTATGTTTCCAACCCATCAAGGCAGCATTTCCCAAGCACTGCCATGGTCAAGACACTCAGCCTTCACTATACCTGGATACAAAGAATCATGTGAACTATGAGAAGGCATGGATAATATAAATGTTATCAGAAGCCTAGCATATGCACAGTCCCAGGAGAACGAGCAAGTGATGGTAATGAGCAAGATGGAAGCCTGAGTCCCTTGCATTCTGAAGTTGTGTGAGCTGTCTTAGAGAGAGGGTGGGATGGGGGCTGCCAAATAATGTTGCTTTATGGAAAAGGAACTTACGGCACAAAGAAGGTGTAGAAGTGGGGAAAGTATTGTAACAGGACCCAGGCCTTAGCACAACTGACTCCATAATGGAAGTGCCATTCAGGCCACAAAACTCGTCATGTAGACAGCACCCCCTGCCAAAATGAGAACAAAGACCTGATCCATCAAAGTCCACTGTTCTGGGAAAATTTCTAAATATGCCAACCTTGGTTTTTGTTTTTGTTTTTTGACTTGTGTAGTTCTGCTTCTGGCTAACTGTTCTTGTTAACTAAAGTGTGTCAACCCAGAATATGTTTTTTTGTGTGTGTGTGCTTAAAAGCTCATCCTGAGAAGGACATGGGGACTAGGCTGGGACGCAGCACACCCAGAGTTCTAAAGACTTTCTATTGGCTGGCCCCATGTCCAAGCAGTCTTCTCTGGTGGGGACCCTCCGACATCTCTGGAGGTCCCACTGAGGTCCCAGAGACTAAACCTCAAGACACTGGAAGTCTCAGAGGCTGTTGGAGCAAGGAAGAGTACAGTAGTCAGGAGGCTCCTAGGGGGTGCAAAACCCAAGTTCTGGACCCCCCAGGACTCCCTTTGAACAATTGCCATCTAATGCTTTGGAGGAGTCTGAGACCTCCACCCCCAAAGGAAACAAATTAGAAAGTCTCTTGGTTTTTCAGCTCAGAAGGTAAGTCTGGTTAAGGCACCTTCTGTTTAAACATATAGGAGAGGTTGGAAGTGGCTGCTGATCCAGCGTCTGGGATCCATGTGAGATTCTGGTGCTGGATCCCCTCTGTCTGGTCAGGGGTATGAATGTGGCCACCTTGGTTGTCTTTACTGTGTGTGTATCTCTCTATGGCTCTATAGGTGTGTCTGTAGGTTCTCCTTCTCTGGATGGGCCAGTTGCCACCTCTGTTATGAGAACTCCCTGGCTTAAGACTGGTGTCCTCACCTCTTGGGGTCTGAATCCCTTTTGCTCTGCCCCCACCAAAAGCAAAACAAACAAGAACAAACAAACAAACAAAACCTAAACCCGGCCACCTGCCCTCTCCCGAAGCAGGAGTTCTCTCAGATTTTCTCGCTTGCCGCCTGCAGGGCTGGTCCCGGTGTAGAGGTGGGGAGAGGTGCAGCAGGCTTCTCCTCCAAGGGCCCCCTGCTCCCCTTCCTCTGCTCTTACTAACCCCAGGGAAGGGGAAGAGAGAATTCTTGTTCCTTCTTTCAAGACTTACGTCTCCTTACAACAAATGATCTGTATAATTGAAAAACTGAAAACCTAGCATTCTCTAAAAAGAAGCAGAGAAACTATGCCAGGCCTAGGTGAGGGGATCACTGTTGGACAGTGCAGCCTACTCAGAACAGATTTGTCTTTCTGTCCAACACTGACCAAGGAGGCATTCTTCACTGGGGTCTTTTCAGAAGGATTAAGGACAGATTCTAAAGAGATTTACTTTGCTACCAAGTCAGCCCCAGATATCAGGAAAATGTTATAAAAGCCAGAAAAATTCTAAGGTATAAGTAAGTCCCAGTTGTTGGAGGTACCTCAAAAGTGTTTAACAACAGAAAACCAATTGAAAGACAAGGCCCTTTGCATAACCTGAAAGCCATTGTCATGTTCATGAAACGAAGTTAGAGTCAACAAAATTTTGGTATCTTGCCCTCCATCAGAAAAATATCTCCTAGCTGAATGTACTGTCTCCAATCAAAACATACAGCAAGGCTATTTCTCAGACTGACAACAAAGGTTCCCAGAAATTTGGGCAGACACCCACCAACCACTCCCAGGACTGGCCCAACACCAGCTTCCTACAATTGTTCAACTAATCAGTCCAGCTACCCCCATTCGGAGTAAACAACACCTAATGACCTTGAAACAAAAAGTGACCTTTGGCCCTTCCTCAGAGGTTTCCTGGGAAAATAGATTTTAAAAGGGTCACTGGGGGACACTGGGAGTTACAGACCTTGGGCTACGAAATGTCAGCTAAGAAAGTCCAGCTTTGTATATCAGCGGCTATATTTTGTATATTGACTGCCTGCTGAAGGGAGGCAGAAGGAGCCTACTCAGAGTAGATTACAGCCATCCTTCGGAGACAGGTTTGGACAGTTGAGAGCTACATGAGAGGCGGGGGCAGCAGGATATCGCTGCCTCTGGCTACAAGAGTTTGAGGAAATAGCAAGAGCCTCTATACACAAGCACAAAGGGAGCACTGAGCCCCTAATCTGGACTCAGACAAAACAAAAAGCATTTGAGGCTTTCAAAACAGCTCTTGACTTCTACGCCAGCCCTAGACTTTCCAGATGTCTCAAAACTTTCTCATCTGTTTCTCCATGAAACAGAAGACAAAGGGGGTTTTAAGCCAAACTTTGGGGCCATGGAAACACCATGTGACATACCTGTCTAAATGACCAGAGCCTGTAGCTACAGGATGGCCCACCATCTAAGAGCTGTGGCAGTTACTGATAGTCTAAATCATCATCATCATCAACTCTGGATCAGGATCTGATACTCACAGCACTCCACACTATTGACACCCTTCTCTGAGGAGCACGGACTCTGGCTGGCTGATGCCTGTGTGCCCCAGTAGCATGCGCTACTCCTGGAATCCAGTTTAAGAACTCCACCACTTCAATCCTGCTACCCTCTTGCCTGATGTCAACCCACAGGTGCTCATCCATGACTGCCAGGAGACAGAAGATGAAAACAGGTACGTGAGAGCTGCAGTCATTAATTTAACTAAAATAATTTGGACCCAACCAGGTACCTCAGCCCAGAGAACAGAACTAAGCAATCTGACCCAGGCTCTCAGATGGGAGGAAAGGAAAGTCCTCCACCATGTGCACAGACAGCAGCTATGGTTTTACTACTGAGCCTGTCCATGTATTATAGAGAAAGAGGGCTTCTCACCGTTGGGAAAATGGACGTTAGAAAATCTTGGCCCTCCTAGTGGCTATTTAGCTTCTCTTATGAATCTCCATCCTCCTGCCCACAGCTGACCTGGCTGCCTGACAGATATCCCTAAGACCAGTGGGGCCTATTGATGTTCTGATGACGTACCATGACCTGGTGTTGTTTGGGATTTCAGGGCTAAAGAAGAAATGGACATCTTACCACAGATTGATGGACAGTAGAGGGAAAGATCATTCTCTCAGAAACAACTGGCAGGACTGACCTTCATCAGGCTACGCATGTGGGGTCCACAAAACTTCTGAGTTGCTCAGCAAGGTGTTCTACACCTAGACTAGACAGCCTGGCGTGGGTTGTCTCAGACAAATGCCAGGTTTCTGCTTCAGTAAATCCAAAACAGAGAAGCCTTTCCCAGGAAGGGGCCCAAATGAGAGGCCAACAGCCCCGAAAATTGGCAAAACTGATTTTACCAAGATCTAACCTGCCAGGGGAAGTTAAAAACAACAGCAACAACACCAAAACCAGTACTTGCTGGTTTTTCTAGGTGGCAAGAAGCATTTCCACCAGGACTGATACTGTTCAAATAGTAACTTAAAAAGCAACTCCAGGAACTGGTCCCCTGCTTTGGCCTCCTGTTAGTAATGGGGTCTGACAATGACTTTCATAGCCAAAACCTCTCAAGAAATAGCTAAAGCTTTAGACATAGATTGAAAGCTTCAATGTGCATTTAGACTTCCAAGTTCTGGACAAGACATTAAGAGAAACTTTTACAAAACTCTCATTAGAATCCAGTGAAAGGTGGATGAATATCTTTGCTTTCCCTGGACCTGTTGCACCCCACACAGGGAGGGATTTATTTCCGATGAGATGATGTTTGGAAGACCCCTCTCACTGTATCTAGGTGTAGAAACCAGCACTTGGCAGAACTCTGATCATGCATTCTTTTTATTATTATTATTTAATTTTATTCTCTGCGCATTGGTATGAAAGTGTCAGAATCCATGGAACTGGAGTTAGAGACAGTTGTGAGCTGCCATGTGGGTGCTGGGAATTGAACTCGGGTCCTTCGAAAGAGCAGACAGTCCTCTTAACCACAGAGCCCTCTCTCCAGCCCCGACTATGCCATTCTTAAGTCACTGCAGGCCCTTCAGTCTTGGACTGAGAGACCCAACCAACTTCCAAGTCTACCACCAGTTTCTAGTTGTTCCAGTCTGGTGATACTGTCCGAGTCTAGCATCTAGCCAAAGGGGCACTAAAACAACTTGGAAAGAACCGTACATGGTGACTCTCTCTACTCGTACAGCTGTGAAGGTAGCTAGCATTACACCATGGATCCACCACACCCAGGTCAGAAGAGAGGAAGCCCCAAATGCTGCTGCCAAATGGACGGTCTCCTGGATTATGAGCCATTAAATTTAAGGTTTCATTGGGCCCCAGGGAAGAAGGAATTTTTCATTTCAAAAATTGGGGTTGTGAAACTGAGGCTTCCTGAAAATTTTACTTTAACAAGATTCCGGGAATCATTTGGAAACATGAGAAACCCGTGGTATTAGACTCTATGTCATAGGAAGGAAGCCTGAGGGTAGAGTTAAGCATTCCCAGCGAGAAATTGGTCAGGATTGACACTTAGACACCCAGCCCCGTACTGCATAGGGTTAGCAATAAAACAGACTTCTCACTGACTGACAGAATTTATTGTGACTGGGAACAACGCAAATTCTATTAGAGGACTTACAATGGCCTGAACCTTGCCTAATACCCAAAACCTTTAACATAGGCAGTTTCCCTTATTCAGATGCTTGCTGTTCTGCCTTACGGGTTAATTCATCGGGTAACAGCAATATGACCAAACCCCTGAGACTGTTTGTGGGCATATGGTAATGGTTTGCCTAAATATGCCTCTTCTGATGTTTTCTGAACTATACTATACTATCAGGACCTGGAGATATTCAAAGGTTTCATTTCTCAATTAAAACAACAGGTAGATTCCCTTGCAGAAATGGTCCTGCAAAACCGGAGAGGGTTAGGTTTACTTCTCACGAGAGCAAGGAAACTGTGTCTAGCTTTGGGAAGAACCAATTGTTTCTATGCTAATTAATCAGCAGTAATTAGAGAAAGTCTTGCCACGGTTGGGGAATACAACAAAAAGAAAAAAGATGAAGACATAAATCAGATAATTGATACCAGTTTCTGTTCTCTTGTTGCCCCTGGCTCACTACAATTCTATCAGCATGAACTGGATATTTAATTCTCATTCTGATTGGATTAGCCATGGGCCTTGTATCTTAAACTAAAACAGGATGAGCCCACAGTTTGACTCATTCTCTAAGGCAGTGGGGAATGTGGCAAGGCCCCAGACCTTAGCACAACTGTCTTCCACAATGGAAACACCACTCAGGACACAGAACTCAGCACATAGATAGCACTTTGAAACAAAGACCTCATCTATCAAAGTCCTAAATGTCTAAATGTATGTCTCTAGTTCTGCTTCTGACTAACTGTTTTTGTTAACTGAAGTATGTCAACCCAGAATATGATTTTGTGCTTAAAAGCTCACCCTGAAAAAGGCTCAGAGCTACACTGGGATCTTCAACACCCAGTGTAGTTGCTGGCCAGCTAGTCAGTACTTTCTGTTGGCTTAAACACATCTGAGCAGTCCTCTCTGGTAAGTGCCCCACAACATTTTGAGTGAGTTTAGGGGAGGGGTACACACATACACACACACACACACATACACACACACACGAACATACACACTCGCACACCAAAACTCCTCAAAAGATCCTCTCTAGGGAATAGAAAACAAAATAGAATGAAAACAAAGCTGGGAAGGATGGGTAACTAACAAAACTTTCTCTCTCTCCCTGCTGGTTGCATCCATGTTTGGCGCATTAGGAGACCCCGTGCTCTGCTGAGAACCTGACTCCTACAGGTGTGGACTCTCCGGTCAGCCATGTTGGCTCCTGTGGAGAGAGCATCCATTTTCCTCCTTCCTTAAGTCTCCCAACAGAAAGGATTCCAAGGACTGTTAGTTTGCCCTTATATTCCTCAACCATGCTGGGGGAAACACTGACATAATCAGGTATAAAGGTTGGACTATTGTTATTTCTGGATTGATGCCTAGATCCATAAGTTAGTAGGATACATAGTGTTTTTCTCTCTGTGGTTCCAGCTAACTGGTTCTAGTGACATTTCCAAGAAAACTGGTCTCTTACTAAATTATTCAGAGCTTGACTGGCCATGCCAGCTACTTCTGATGGTAGATCTCATCCTTTGAATTTCTGTACCAACAAACCTGTTTGGACATATATTTCTATAAGTGGAAGCATCTAATGAAACCCAAGTTTCAAGCAAAAGAGAGAGAGTCAGAGGATGAGACTGTTAAAAGACGCAGAGGGCAGTGACTATTGGCTTTGAAAATGCAGGAAGAAGTCACAAGCCAAGGAGTAAAAAGGATGTCCTGATGAAGTTGGAAAAGGCAAGAAAATGGAATGTCTCCTAGAACCTCTGTAACCCTTACTCACCTTGACTAGAACTCAGTGAAACTTCCACAAGTATAAGATCTTAAAGTTGTGTTGCTTTCGGTCATCATATTTGTGGCAATTCAATACCAGAGCAATAAGAAATGCATAAATGTTGGGGAAAAATTTCCTATCTCTTATGAAATGATTGTTTTTCTAGCTGACAGTTTTAAGTTATCAAACGAATATTGTCACTTGGCACAAAAGTTGTTAGTTTGTACAAATAAGTTAAAACTTTGCAGGTGCAGAAATTCAAAAGGACGAGATCCACTTCTAAAGTTATCTAGCATGGCCAGTCAGACCAAATGACTTTTCTAAGAGCTCAGTTAGCTGGCAGCACAGCCAGACAAACATTAATCCTCCTCACGTATTACTCTGGTCATGAATCACGCTGGACATTTCCACTGCTTTTTCAGATCTGTTTTTACCCTGTAACACTGTGCTCTGACCCCTCTGGATGTTGACCTTTCAGGAAGAAGCCAGTGGGTAGACATCTTTGTTCCTTGACTTCCTGCTGGATTCAGCCAATGGGAGACACTAGCAGAAGACTGGGGGACCTGAGGTGTGATCACGGTATCTCTCATTCACATACTTCCTTCCCAGAAGCTGCTCTCACTCAGCACTCCAAGAGGCATGCTCTCCCACAGCTGCCTTCTCCAGCTGTGGCAACTCTTCCTCAACAGTAGAGATTGTTGTCCTGTTCTGTCCTGGTAGTTCTTCTAGATTCTACCTTGACTCCATGAAGAGTGGCTCATGTGAGCGCACTATCTGTTTCTGCCTGAACTCTAATGGACAGAGCTAGGGAGTTGGGGGCCACACTTACCCAGAGGGTAAATGATGGCTGAAGTAAGCTCCTTGGTGTGAGCATTCCAGAACTCGCAGCTGAAGTTTCTGCCAGGCTGCGGCTTTAGGCGCACGATGCTGGTGACCTGGTAGAGGCCTTCAGGGGTCCTGATGTGGCTGGTGTTGGCAGGAGCACTGACGTTTTGCCAGGATACTTCTGCCAGGGGGTAACCCGTAGCCTGGCAGGTAAGCTGTACCTCTTCCATCCCTGGGACCTGTAGGATCCTAGTGTCTATCTTCGCGTAAGAAGCTGAGTAACAGAAGAAAAAGAAGTATTATCTGACTGCTGGAGAATACTACACAATGCAAGAGGAAATAAAGTGATCACTATTAATCTTAGGTAATACATTTTTTTTAACTTTAAAAATATTTTCTATGTCCCAGATACAGTGGTTTTCATAGCTTGGATAGTTTTAATTCCTACAATACAACAAAGATGCTTGGTTGGGGCGTTAATTGAAGATGCAAGTAGGTTGAGAGTGTTTTTTGAAGTCAGAAGAATAAAGACTGGGAGATCCAACGTTTGAAAATAGGAAGGCTACAAACTTACATCTTAGCACTATGCGAGGATGCCATGTTCTGTGGCCTCTTGTATTCTAAATTGTCTCATAATTGGGGGTATGTGGAGAGGGTTGAGGGAATGGATATTCGGATAGCACTAGATAACGCCAACAGATCACTTTTCAGACATCATCAGCAGACAGTTTACCCAAAGATTTCCCCTTTCCCTCTGTTATCTTTGAGATCTGGAAGAGGAAAATAAGGGGCTCTGTAAGAGTTATAAATACTTAAGAGTTGGGTTATCTATTATTACTTCTCAATATAGACATGTTCTGGGCAGTGCACACTGAATGAACTATCCTCATGTGGTTCCCTACTCTTTAGAACATGGGGATATAAAATTAAAAGGAGATATTTGGAGGATCAGGAAGGCACAAAGACCACCCAACAATCTTAGGCCACACCAAAAAATTAACAAATATAAACAACGCATGTATATAGCTGGAAATGTTGACAGTAAACTGTGGGGTTTTGGTGATGGAAGGGGAAGCAAGTACTGTCTTTTATTAAGTAGGAAATATTTTCTTAAATAAATATTTAATACAATCACTGGAGTGGAGGCCATCTTGAAGTAAAGTAAAAACACAATTGTTGAGATGGTTAATCTTTGTCAATCTGATTGGACGAAAAGCTCCTAGAATGTTGGCAAAAGATACCTATGGGTGTGTCTTTGAGGGCTTTTCCAGAGAGAACAACTAGTGGGTTGGAAGTCTACCTTCAACATAGGCAGCACCATCCGGAGATCCAAACAAAGTAAAGAGAAAACAAGCCATGACGGGAGTTCTGCTTTGCGACACCTTCCTGACCAGGATGGACTGAAAGCATGAATTAAAATGAATCCTCCCTCCCTTGAATTGTCCGTGTCACAGAACTGAAACGCAACTGCTGACGGGGGTGACGAGACAGTTTCTTAAACTGCTAGGATATATACAAGTGTAAAATTCTTTAGGAAGACTAATTCATATTAAAGTAATAACAATCATATTTTTTAGATTTTGTTTTTGAAACAGGCTTTCTCAGTGTAGCCCAGGCTAACCTTGACCTCACTATGTATCCCCAGATGAAACTGAATTTGTTGCCTTCTAGTCTCTGCATCCTATGTGCTGCATCCTTGCATCACCATGCCCAGGCTGGTAACAGCTATACGAAAAACCTTAAATACATATGATTTACTTAAACTGTAAGCTTGGTGGCACGTCCTTTTTACCTAATGTAGAACAGGAAGGAGGAAGGAATGTGCAGGCCCTTTCCTGTGTGTAATTAATTGCCTCTCTGTCTTCCTCCATTCTGTCTCTGTGTGATAACTTACTAATTTGACTAGCTATATCCAGAGACACCCACTGAGTCAGGGTTTCCCCAGGAATTAATTCCGTTGCCTGGGATCAATCCTAAGGCTTTGTATATGTTAAGGGAGTACTCTATCACTGTGAGGAAGAGTCCTTATCTTTTATGAGTAGATTTAGAGTCTGTGATGGCTAATTTTAATTGTCAACTTGATGCAATCTAAAATAATCTGGGAAAACATCTTAATGAGGGATGGTCCACAGTGAGTTGGCCAGTGAACACCTCTCTGGGGTATTGTCTTAATTAAGTAAATACGGAAAGACCCAGGCAGCTGTAGACGGCACAGTTCTCTAGGCAGGTAGTCCTGAACTACAGAAAAGTGGAGAAATCAAGCTGAGCACAAGGAAGCAAGAGTGTGTGCATTCAATTCTCTCTGCCCTTGGTTCTGGATGCAAGTTGAGTTTCTGCCTTGATTTCTCCTCAAAAAAGTATATAATGTGGCACCATAAGCCAAATAACCCCTTCAGCTGCGTTTTCTCAAGGTATTTTATCACAGCCACAGAAATAAAACTAGAACAGGGTCTGGACTGAAAATCTGTGCTTCTAGATTAAGATCGGGGAGCAAGGAAGAAGAGGCTCTCTGTTCGTGTTCGTGCCCTCTGGCGTAAGTCATCCAGAGATGCCCCAGACAGAGAGAGAGGAAGGGAGAATCATGTGGTCCTACAGCGATTCACTTAACCACGATGTTCACTTCCTACAGGGATGTGCATTCTTCTGTGTTGCTTGCTTTTTCAAAAACCTAGACAGGAGCAGGAATTAAGTGACCATAATACCTGGTCCTAGCCCTGTAATCAGACATTAGCTTATTCACAGTATAGAAGGACTATATGAGGTGGGTAAAATTTGGATTCCTAGCTTGAAAACAGGGAAACAGAATCTTTGAGTTGGTGAGGAGACATGAACTCCTGCATTTTATCATAAAACTTTGTATTGGAAACACTACAATGGGCCAAGAAGCAACTTGCATAAGCAGGAAGACTGTGTTCTCTTGGATCTAGTAAAGCCCAGACCTCACAGAAAATGAAGAGAACTGGGCTCTGATAAGTCTGCTGAAGGATTTGGTCTAGTGTTCCCAATCTCCTTGGAACCAAGCTTTGGGCTATCTCAGGCAATCACACAGTATCTGAAGTAAGCTTTTCAAGTATCCACTTTACCTCTAGGTTAGCCACACTTGTTTTCTCTTGGTTCAGCATCCTCTTAGCAATATTTCATACTGTATCTTATATCTATCTTTTGTGTTTTTGGTAGTAAATCTGGAAAAATGAACTCATAGATTTTTTTTTTTTGGAGTAGCATGCTTTAGGTGAGGTCCAGTCAACTCCTGCAGGAGGGCTCCAAAAAAGAAACTGATCTTGACCAAGCAAAGAGGTGATTCAGAAGAGAAAGGAGCAGGAATCAGGGCCATGGCTGAGACGTTGCCTTGTGAGGTATAAACGAAGGGACAAATGGGAAAAGGATAGATATTTAGCTAAAAGAACCAGCATCGTTTGGGGAAGAGGTGGAAACCCAAACACTCCAAAGTTACAATATTAAAAATGCTTTCACAGCCTCTTTTTTATTTGGGAAGTGGCTGGAGAGGTATTATCCACAATGGTGCATAATGAGGAAGCTGGGCGGGGGTGATATTCTTGAGAAAAGATGAGCAAATTTTAGAGTTTCAGACGTGGAAGTCATTTTAACGCCCAAGATTTCCAACTTCCCGCTCAATGAGAAGTGTCTGCCCTTGCAGCTTTGCTGGATAAACTACACGGTGAGTGTTAGACACGAACCTAGGAGCAACAGGTCTTCTGTAGTGGTGTTCTGTCTAGACATGTCAACTACATCAGGCTGGCTAACTGTGTTGTTCAGGTCTTCTGCTGTATATTTTGTCCTATCTGTTTAAGCAGATTGTCTTCCTCCTCCTCCTCCTCTTCTTTTCTTCCAATTATTTTTGAACAAAGAGAACTGAGATGTATTAGGGAAAAGTAAGACAATCCCAGGAGGCTTCAACCCTAAACAAAGGACTATAGGCAACTAAGGAATGCTATGAGTAGGAGAAACAGTCTTCCCCACGGAAGGGCACCACAACCCTGGAAACACACACACATAATGTATGTTATATATAGAATATATATATTTATGTGGGATAGAAAGAGGGAGAAAGAAGTGACATTGTACAGACTGAGCAGGTTGTAGTCATGTATGTAAAAAATAGATACATGTGTATGTAAATAGGTAGATAGCAATAATTAATGAAAAAGAGGCCATGGCTTTGAAAAAAGGTAGATATGGGAAGGTTTGAAGTGACAAAAAAGGAAGATTTAAATGGTATAATTATATTATAATCTAAGAATATAAAGATAATTTAAAAGCGAAGAAATAAACCTCCTGAGAGTGGGCGGGGCTTCAAGGGAGGAATATTCACCTTCCCCACTTATGTTTAGTATATTGAAGCTATACTGTCATTTCTTCCTATAAAGCTGATTCTTCTTGTTATGAAATGTGTATTTTAAAGATCCTGCCATTCTTTCCATAGCATATAATACTTGTACAAAACATAAATCACACTGACATTGCCACACATGCGCTGACCCCTCCATTACCCTCAGTTATATTTCTTTCCCCTCTTGCATCCCTTCCTTTCTCCCACTAGCCCCCCTTTACTTTGATGGCACCCCTTTCCCCTTAGAGTGCACAGATAAGACCATACACAGCACACATCCCTTCTCAAGTCTTCATTTTGTCTCTTTACACAGTGATTTCCAGCTCTGTTCGTTCTTCAGCAAATGACCTGATTTTGTTCTTCGTTATGGCTGGATACCGGTGTAAACATGTATGCTGCAATTTCTTTAAACATTTGTCTGTTGGGGGCAACTGGGCTGTGACTCGGCTACAATAAACATAGTGTGTATTTTTATGGTGTTCTTACTTAGAGGCTTTTAAGTATACACCTAGGAGTACTACAGCTGGATTAAACGATAATACTATTTTCAGTCTTTTGAGGAACCTCTATTCCGGTTCCCATTGTGGCTAGACCAAATGAAAACATTGCCTTTTACCTTTAGCAGCATCTATTTTTTCTCATACTAGCCATCAGCTAGCAGCTACCTGACTTGTAGTTAAATATATCTATAAGTGGAAGCTTCTACTTCTCATTCTTATATCATCAACATCATCCCCCAGGTCAAGTTGTTTGGCTTAGTAAAATAACATGGAATAAACGCAGTGGCTGAGAACCCGAGAGGTTCTGAAAGGTGTTAGTCAAGGGCTGGGGACAGACGCGCTTCCAGCTTTCTCATTAGTGAAAGGGCATTTCTCTCCCTTCGTGACGGTGTCTCTAGCAGAGGACCATTTCTTTCCTGGCACCAGCTCTCACTGAACAGTCTGCCAAGTGATGATTCCAGGAGTTCCACAGCTCCACTTCACCTCTGCCTTAGTGCCATCGCTAGTGTGACTTAGGCCCTTGTTCCCTTGTTGAGTTCTCAGTCTCTAACATGCAAGGAAGGATTACTTTCATCTTTGGATTTCTGTAAGTTTCATAGTTTCTACTTCCCTGGGTGTGTGTTGGGGTCAGGGTGCGTGGTGTATGTTTCTGCGAGCCGTGTATGTGTCCAGGTGGGCATGCCCACCTAAGATCAGAAGAAAGCCTGGCTTTCCTCATTGTTCTCTACAGCGCTGCCTTGAGACAGGCTTACCATTCACTGTTTTGGATAAGCCGACTCCCAGGGAGCTCCCAGCTTTTGCCCGCTGCTGCCCTACCATACTGAGAATAGAGGCGTGCATCGTTTTTAATGTGGGCGCTGTGGATTCGAACTCAGATCCCGAGACCTGCACAGCAAGCGCTCTTATCCGCCTCTCCAGCCCCCACACAACCTCAAAGATAGGAACAAACTTTGCGCACAGTATTATCGCCTTACTCGTCGTAGTGACTGTAAATAAAGTGGAAACGTTGTTCTTGCGTGTTTTTGCCTTACAGGATCCAGGCAAGTTTCAAATAACCCACCCAAGTAAATCTTTGAGGACTGCTCTCAATCCGTCATCAAACAGCTTGTTGAAAAATATAGGGTCAGACTGTAATTCCAAAAGCGTGGCCCTCTTGGAAAGTCCGGGCAGGGTGTTCTTGACTCCAGGGAGCCCTCTTCCCCTGTTCCCTCGGGGGGGGGAAAGGAGCCGCAGGCAGCGATGTGGCTTCATCAGTCAGTTATTTCAGCCAGGGCTTTCGCTGGGCCCCGACTGTCACGCGCCAGCCACCTTTTCTCCTCCAGCTTCCTTTTCCGGAGGCTCTGTCCTCCTCATCCGCAAGTGAAGTCTCTGCCACGGGAGCCATGCTGCCTCCTGCCTCCGCCCACTGAAGCCACATCCTTGCCTTCTCGAGCCTTCGCGTTGGGTCAGAGTACTTCCATATCCTTCAGTTCACTCCCCTGTTCGCTCCTCTGTTCCCGCCATTGGCTCCAGCTTGTCTGTGGCCCAGTGCTCTACAGCTCTGTGCCTCCCTGGAGCCCTCTATGCAGGCCACTCCTCAACCGCAGTGGACTCTCTCCGCGCCTCCGTGCTCTGCCCAGCCGCTCTCCCACCATCCTAGACAGGCGGCTCTCAGTCACATGGCCGCAGCCTAGTTTTCCAGAAGCTACGGTCTCTTCTGGATGCTTTCCTCGTTCTGCCGTACCATTTTTCTATCCTTTTGAAATCAAGTCTTTCCCTTATGTTTAATATGAATTGTTGGGCGGAAAGAGGTCTTACCTATCTATTGTCCATATTTATTCCCCAGATTTAAAGGTAAAACTAGCCCTTTCTCTACACACACCTCATTTGTAGGATTCCCCCACCAGGCCCCAGATCTGAGGTTCCATATCGTAATAAGTTACACCTGAATGTTATCTTCAATATTGCTCTCTGCTTACACCCTTCTGATAAAAATTAAGATATAGCGTCCCCTCTTGGTTATCAATTTGATTCTTAGACTTTTGCATAAACTTCTATATTGGAAAATACATACTTAGGATTTCATAAATATATTTTCAACAAATAATTATTTCATTTTTATGCACACATATGTATGGTAGTTCTCTGATTTATCATCCTCAGCTGTCTTACACTTAACAACAAAATATGTACAGTTGTTGAAATTAAATTTTTCATTATTACTCAGGGACTTCAGGTTTGCTTCTATAATGTGATTTCCTTGCCATTATCATGGATATTGGAGGTTACTAATTGTGACAATAGACGTGTCCTGGAAACGTATGTCACTCAAGTCATTCATTCACAAATCCGAAAATGCTGGTGACTTATGTTTAGAACTATTCTGTGAAGTAGAGTTCAACTTGAATTTTATTTGCGCTAAAGAACCTGTTCACACTCTCCATGCCATCTTGTTCATATGAATTGGCTGGTAGGAACTGGAAGTAATTTGAAAGGCATAATTTTTTTCAGGCAAAAAAAGTGCTAACTTTTGATTATCACCTGTTATTTCTAGGCAAGGTTCCTCATCATTCAACAATTTTGTTGGAAGCAAAACATTTTATAGCTACTGTGCAAAAAACATGGATCACAGTGGCCTGAGGGGCACTGGGGTTTCTTTTCACTCGTTTGTCTGATGCTTAGAGCAGTGGTTCTTACTGAACCTGTGGATCGCAACCCCTTTGGGAATCACACACACCTGACATCCAGCACATCAGGTATTTTCATTATAATTCAGAACCATAACAAATTACAGTTAAGGTGTAGCAACGAAGATAATTTTATGGTTGGGGTCACCACAACGTGAGGAACTGTATTACAGGGTCGCAGCCTCAGGAAGGCTGAGAGCCACAGGTCCCTATGTGATGTCCGTTGCTTTAAAGAAGACATCTTCCACACCAAGGAAGGTCAGCCCTGGGTCCAGCAGAGGAGAGGAAGGGGCCTGGTGTCTTCTCATGTTCTTGGCTTCCCCTAGCCCCACTGTATCTACGGCTTTTTAATTGTCTTTTATATTTACTTATTTAAACCTTACACCAGATGTCAAAAAACATTTCCATTCAGATGTGGGGTTTTTGTCCCTTTAAAGGAGGTGCCTATTATTATTATTATTATTATTATTATTACAGTATATTCACCTTGTATCCCAGCTGTAGCACCCTCCCTCATCCCCTTCCAAACCCACCCTCCCTCCCTCTTCTCCTCCTCCTCCCCCCCCCCCCATACTCCTTCTTCAGTCCACTGATAGGGGAGATCCTCCTCCCCTTCCATCTGACCCTAGCCTATCATGAAGACTGGCTGTATTGTCTTCCTCTGTGGCCTGGCAAGGCTGCACCCCACCCCATCAGGGGGACGTGATCCAAGAGCCAGCCACTGAGTTCATGTCAGAGACAGCCCCTGTTTCCCTTATTAGGGAACCCATTTGGAGACTGAGCTGTCATAGGCAACATCTGTGCAGGGGTTCGAGGTCATCTCCATGCGTGGTCCTTGGTTGGAGTATCAGTCTTAGAAAAGACCCCTGGGCCCAGATTTTTTGGTTCTGTTGCTCTCCTTGTGGAGCTCCTGTCCTCTCCAGGTCTTTCTATCTCCCCCTTCTTTCATAAGATTCCCTGCACTCTGCCCAAAGTTTGGCTGAGTCTCAGCATCTGCTTTAATACCCTCTTGGGAAGAGCTGGATACAGAAATGTTGGTACATTTACACAATGGAATACTACTCAGCAATTAAAATCAAGGAAATCATGAAATTTGCAGGCAAATGGTATGAACTAGAGAAGATCATCCTGAGTGAGGGATCCAGAAACAGAAAGACACACATGGTATATACTCACTCATAAGTGGATATTAGACATGTAATATAGAATAAACATACTAAAATCTGTACACCTAAAGAAGCTAAGCAAGAAGAAGGACCCTGGTAAAATGCTCAATCCTCATTCAGAAAGGCAAATGGGATGGACATCAGAAGAGAGAGAAAACAGGGAACAGGACAGAGGGCCTCTGAAAGGAGGTGTCTCTTTAAACCTGGTTTCCAGCTTTTGCCGAGCTACTGAGAGTAGCTAATGCTGTTGTGTGCAGCTGGCACAGTCTTCCAGGAGAGGAGAATTGCAAACACTCACCTTTGACTTCCACCATCAGGTACTTGTAGTCCCAGTCGGCCCCGCAGATGACCACGCAGCGGTACTGCCCGGAATCTCTCACTTGGACCCTGGGGATGTGGAATAACGCTTTCCCCAGGGGCAGCTGCTCCTCCAGGAGGGCTGCTCTGTCACTCTGCGAAGGGGTATCATTTTCTACCTTCTGCAAACTGGCTGTTATTTCTTCGAGGTCAGTGCATTCCCTGGGGTCAAAGTCACACTCCAGGCTCACGTTGCCGCCGATGTCTACCGTGTACATTTCCTTAGGCGCTGTCACCGTGAATGAAGCTGAAAGGGACACACCGCTTGCTGTTGTCTACTTTTATGGCACATTTTGGTTCTTCTAGAGTGAGAGCTGTGCCAGGAGACCCCCGAAATTCTCTGGGCATTCCACAGGGCTCCTCTCTTCCCTTCCCCCATCACATAATGAAACAGTGGAGACCTTGCCTCACCAGGCACACAGCGGATACCCGCTCCTCTTTCTCCTCAACACCCAGCAGGAGCTTTTGACGGACAGACCTGCTGGTCCCCAACATCTCCCACTAGCTCCTCAGGGCCCTACAGTCAAGGCAGAGCATCTGTCTTACAAAACCGTGGCTTTTCCTTGGCGGCCTCCCATTGAGGTCTGCCTCCGTTTTCTTTATTGTCGCTATATCCTATCATCTGGGCTGATTTTCTTTAATTTGTATGAAGTCAATTTTTACCTCACTTTGCCTCTAAGCAGTGGTAGTAAGGACACCTCCTACCTCTGACAGAGTTCTTAGGTACCCCAGCACCTCATTTAGTCCCCCTGGAAGCCAGTGAGACAGACAACGTTGCTACTTCCCTTTAGAAAATGAAACGAGGTGCAGAATGGTGAAGCTACTTGCCTAAGAGTGCACAGCTAAGACCCGTCCAGGGTTTCTCCCGCTTTCACGTGCTGTTAACCACCAAGCCATACAAACCCACTGTAGATGATCACAATTTTGGATCAACGAAGTCAAAGGAAAACAAAATGGAGCTACCATTCGCTATTATAGGCCAAGTTCCACGCAAGGTACTTTGTAACTATATTATTTAATTCTGTATACAAGACCTGAAATGTGTATTGTCATTAGGATTTTATAATTTTGTTCAAGGACATTTGCTCCAAGAATGTAATATGGTTACAATTTGGGGCTCATTGGTGTTTAACTTGAAAAGCAGTAGTTTCTATTCGAAGTATTTTCCAAACTGTGAGGTGTATCTTACCAGAGGGATGCAAGATAATTTTATGTGGATCAAAACCCAGAGCTAAAGGGAGTTGAATCATTTAAAAATAAATCTATCCCCTTTTCAATTTGATTTCAACCCTTTGCTTGAACTACATGTTTTCTATCTGGATTCTTCTTCTTTTTGGAGTGGATATTTCTTCTTTTGCCAAGGCAGGGAACTCCCAGGAAGATCAATAGCATCATCAGAGAACTGAGTAAGGCTACTTTATTTTCAGTGTTTGCTTTTGTTCCTAGCCTCTGTTTTACTAGTGTGGCTGGCTTTCTGCCAATACCGAGTAACCTGTTTGCTTGTATTTTAAAAGCGGAGTTGATTTAAATAACTGTAACAGAGCAGAAACAATGAAGGCAGTATTTGCCTGTGTAGAGTGTGAGAAACTACTCGCTACATCATCCATCAGTACTCAGTGGGTACCCCAGTGATGGAAGGATGGAAAGGCCTGGAAATTATTTCAGAATCATCACAAAAGATCGGATCAAATTATACCCGAGAGATCCCTCTCATTCATTCACACAAGAAAATAATCTTATCATCGAATATTTGTGGGCTTTTTCTAAGCATTTTCATTTGGTGGCAGGTGAGCCTGGGTTCAAATCCCAACAATGTCAGGATGCATTAGGAACCTTTGGGCGGGATCCTGTCATTTAACTTCTGTGACTCTGTCTGTTTTCTGTTAATGGGGCTTATCCATCTCTTGGGTCTGTGAGAAAACCTGGACAAGGTATAACACATGTAATCACGCACGTCCGACAGCTAGCAGGCTCTCAGAAAATGTTCTTCCAGGTGACAGTTTAATTCTTGGGAAAATAGTAATTCTTTATTAGTCAGGACAGCCTGTCCCTCCCTCTCTTCTTTCCTCCTTTCCCCTTTCCTCTCTCGCTCCTTTCCTTCTTTCACTGACAGGATCTCCCTGTGTAGCCCAGGATGGCTGCTCAGTTATACTCCCCTGCCTCAGCCTTCTAAGTAGTCATATTCTAGGTGTGCCCCCCCCACAGTGGCAAACTAGGATGTTTATGTTTTCACTAACCAGGATGGCTGTCCATTTCCTGACCTGACTCCACAGTATGAGTAACTTTTGGGTAACTTTTTCTGGTTGATGATTCACACTGCAATTCTCTTTTAGACTGTGTCTGTCTCTGGGCTACATAGCCCAGGAAGGTCTTGGATTCAAGCCCTTTCTCCCTTAGCCTCCTGGGTGGTCAGGCTCTGGTACCACACTCAGCTTGCAAGTCTCTTCTAATCCGAAGTGTTCCCTTCTGTTAGCCTTCAAATCTTAGACGTCAATAATAAGATGAAGTCTGCTTTGCTATTTTTCTGCTATATAGCATATTAATCTCAGCTGTCAAGTGGTCCTTGTTTACCACCCAGTATACTGGACAGTAGTGTGCACAAATGAGCTTTACCCAAAGTGGCTGGCCAGTTTGTTGCCTCCATTCTGAGCCTTGACAACAACTAGAACACTAATGTGCATGCCTACAGAGATCTGTGGTACAGAGAAGATGCACATATGCCCAGTGTTTGTTTGTGCAACATGGGGCCAGGAGAAAGGCTCTAAGGTGTGTGCTCCTATGCAAAGCATCGCTAATCATGGTGCCCTTGCTGGGTCAGGCTGAGCAGACCCTAGGCTCATACCAGGGAAGAAGGATGTTGTCGCTCAGAAATTCCTGTACAATCTCATTCTTTAGACTCCACTGCAAGTTCTTATGTACCTTACCCATAGTTTCCATAACAGGACCCTCTCGGTGTTATATTATTATGGCAACTGTGATAATTAATCTTCACAACTTGACCGGATTTAGAAACGCCTAGGAAATAAACCCCTGGGCGTGTCTGTGAGGGGGTTCACAGAGAGGCCTAACTGGGCAGGGAAGATCCACCTGAGTGACATCACCCCGCCGACCCGGATCCCGGGCTAAATAAAAGTGAGAGAGTGAGGTGAGCACCAACATTCATCTCTCTGCTCACCACTGTGCCTCCCTGCCACGATGGGCTGCCTTCAGACTGTGAGCTAATGCAGTGAGACCAGGCGCCTCCCGCCCCTGCCGCCCTGGCTTCCACACCGAGACTGGCTGTATCCTTTCAAGCCGTGAAACCAAGTAAACCTTTTCTCCCCGAAGTTGCTTTAGTCAGGTACCTTGTCAGCCAGGGAGAAAGGTGGCTGAACCAGAAATCATCTCTAAAACCTTCCTTCCCTTATAACTGAAAGCTACTCTGTACCAAATTCAGTCTCTGCCCTGGAGGAAATCATAATTATATATCATCCATTGAAAAATACACTAGCTATCTTCTGTGCACTCAGTTCAGAAATTTACTACTGTTAAAGTAAGTTTCCCCCTTTTAAATCAGATGTCCAAACAGAAAACAGGGAGAGGGGAGAGTGGGAGACAGGGGCGTGCAAGGAAGAAGGTTAGTCGTGTGTCTGCGTAAGAAGGGCTGGGTGGATGTGGAGATGTGTTTACTGTTCTATACTTTCTTCTCATGAGTGAGAGCAGGCCTCTGACTTCCTCTGGAACTCCCCATGTCATTACAGCAGAACTTCCCCTAGCACTGCCCCGACTTTTTATAAACATATGGCTTCTCTTTTTTTTTCAACCGTTCCCCCCTCTGCCTTACAGAGTGGATGCCTCAAAGCCTTAAAAATAAGATGTTTACTTTGCAGACTCTTTTGGGAGGTTAACATTCACAAGAGGAAAGAGCAATTAACCAACATAAGTCATGCATAGGAATGCCTCAGAATGACCAAGGGTTGTTATTTAGACTAATTTTGCCTCAGTTATAGCTTCCAACACAAGCAAAGCTACGGGCTTGATTACGCATTATAAAATGGGTAGTTTAGGAGACGCAGCATACTTTTGCAATGCTTTAACTTTCGACTCTTTGTGAATCACAGAGGAAGTGAAAACACTTGTAATCAATTCTGTAAAGAGTTCTTCCTCAAGGCCGGCGGCATGTTAGAGTAACCGAGCAGAAGGCCTCAGTTGGCCTGACAGGGGAGTCTTCCGGGACACAGCTTCAGCCCTTTCAGTGTTGTTCCAACAAAATACCTAAGGCGGTGTCCCTTATAATGAGGCTCAAGATGCTGGTGGTAGAGGGCCCAAAAAGCTTGGTGCCACCATACAGCTCTGCCTCTGTCACAACCTGGTGAAGAAGCAGAAAGGATGGCCATACTCTTGGGATGGCTTCCCATTATAACTACTCACTCTTCAAAGACAGATGTCATTCATTTATTGGACACTTGGGATTAAAGCTTAAAGCTTAATCCCACGTGTCCAAAGCTTAAAGCTTCCAGCAAGCTAACACCACGGCACTGGAGGCCACGCCCCAGGACGGGAACCTCCGAGGAACACATAGCCAAACCATAGCAAAGACTGGGCGGTAGAGCAGACATCCATTTTGCAGCTTTCCTGGTTGCTTCTGACTTGCACGCAGCATTGAACAACTCTAATTAGGCAAATCAAACATCTGCCATTGCAAACACCTTTTACTGTCTTGCCATCCAAAATGTTGCTTTCAGCTTTACCTGAGCACTGATTAGCAATGCAGACTCTCAGGATTGCTCCAGACCTAGAAACTCAGGACCTGTGAAGCAGATTTAGGCCATTGGTGTAACTGGGGAAAAGAGGGATAACTAGCCTCTCTTTAACACAATGATCCGGACACTTAAAGGGACTCTTAGATCCCCATCTTCTGTTGGTACTTCCTCCAAAGTAAGTGGGAGATGCTGTCCATATGTAACAGGCGTGGAAACGGAGGCTTTACGAAGGACCCAGTACGCTAAGGCCAGTGAGTGGTAGCTGAGGGACTGGAATTCAAATTCATCTCCGTTTACACTTTGCATTCATCTTTCTGCTCAAGATGACTCGGCTGTGATACTACCAGCTACCACCAGCAAGAGGAGGCAATGCTTTTGGCTTTGTGGTGAAGTAGATGTGTTTTTATTTTATATTTCATTTGCCATGCAGTAGAAAGTTCAATCTAGAACTGAACTTTTGAAGTGATCAGACAAAGGATGCCCATCTCAGATAATTCTGGGAGTCTTTTTGAAGAATCTGAGGTCAACTTAGCATTTTATTTGCAAACAGGCCTTGATGACAGCTAGCACCTGTCACATCTCCAGGAAACATAAAACAGATCATTTGCATTGTTTCCCAAGATAGTTTCCTCCTTAGGCTAATTTCAAACTTTCTTTCCATTGAAATAACAACAGAAGTTTACTGTTTTTCTTCCTACACAGTGTACTTAAAAAATGTGAGGTGAGGCTAGGGGGCTTTTCACGCAGCTGCTAGTCTTCAGAAAACGGTTCTGTATGTTAGGCTCATGCCCTGTTCTGCATGTGAGTGTTGCATGGGACATCCTTTATTTTAGAAATTCTACCCTTGCCAGATTCCTTTCCTTCGTTGTATTATTGCTGTGATAGAAGAGCTGACAGGAAGCAATGTCGGAAAGAAAGGGTTTGCCTTGGCTCACAGTTTGAGGGGGCACAGCCCATCACGGCAGAGAAGGCATGCTAGCAAAAGTGGTCACATTCCATGTTCAGTCAGGAAGCAGAGAGAAGTGAAAGCTGGCATTCAACGTGCTTTCTCCTCTTTTGATGAATGCCTGTGTCAAATCACTTTCTCATTTTCATTCAGTTCGAGACTACAGCCTCTGGCATGATGCTCATTCAAGGTGAGTCTTTCTTACCCAGTTAAACTGTTCTGGAACCCCCCGCCCCCGACACACTTACAGGTGTATTTCCTTGGTGGCTCTAAATGTCAAGCTGCTAATCAATATTAGCCACCATACTCATATGCATCAATAGTCATTGGAAATTGAAAACTGGAAAGATTGGAGTGCGCTCTGCAGGAGGGCACCTCCAGTAACACCACAGTCAACCCCCACCTTCCCCATCCCTACCTGCTTCCACCCATGTCTGGAAGGTGAAGGCTGACGAAAGCGGGAAACATCAACAGTAGAAAAAGAATCATTTTGTTTCTATCTAAGACATAAGCATAAAAGCACATACTATCTCTTAAGTATATCAGGATCACAAGGTAGTTTTAGATTTTGCAATAAAAGATGAAAACAATAAATCAACTTGTAAAGTTACAATAATCAAGAGAAGAGGGTACTGACAGAAGACACCGCACATGTCCTGGGCTTTAAAAAATGTAAACTTCTACTGTTGGAAAAGAGCTCAAAATTAGCCTGAGGAGGAATCAACAGATGCACACATATATGAACTATTGGTTTGTGACAAAGAGCCAAAAGTGCTTCCACATGAAGACAAGGAAGACCCTTTAAAAAATGGGGCTGGAGTGAGTGAGCACTGGTAATGTAAAAGTTAAATGAGCTTCGACTTGTACCTCCACACTCTGTATAAATAATAACTCAAAATCGATTACAAAGCTAAATGTAAAACGAACAGCTATGAAATGTTCAGGAAAAAAAAATCATCTTAATTTGAGCAGCTGGGAGATCCTAAAAAGGGGTCAAAAGTGTGACTCATGAAATGTTAACACCCTTAAGTTAGACCATAGTAAGTATCTTTGTAAAGACCTGCTAAAAGAATGACAAGCTGAGAGATAGTATTTACAAACCATATACCTGATAATGGATTTATGTAAACAAGGAACACCCAACACTTTATCAGGAAACAAAGAAGCCAACTGAAAATTGTCACAAGATTTGCACACGAAGTTTACCAAAGCAGATAAGCGGCTAACAAGTAAGCAGGTTAAAATGTGCTTAACATCATTGGCCACTGGAAAACTGCAAAGAAAAACACATCTATTGGGGGTAACGCAGAATAACAAAACAACGCCAAGACCAGGAGTAACTGAAACTCTCAGACACTGCTGATGGCGATGGAAAGTTGAAACAATTTCCATGGAAAGATCTAACAATTTCCCATACATTTATTTACAAGAGTGATAGGATCTAGAAATTCAGCGTAGCTAACAAATAAAATTAAAATATATGTCCATGCAGAAACTTAGTTACAATAGCAACGTTATGTAAAACCATCAGAAATGGGAAACAGCTCAAATGCCCTCCAACTGGGAAATGGATCAACAAAATGAAGCACATAATAGGACATACACAATAACAAAAAGAAACAAACTAATGATATAGAAAGCAACATGGATGAACTTCAAATGCCTTACACTAAGAAAAAGAAGCCAGATAAAAGAGAATCTACGGTATCTATACACATATGTAGACATATCACAGTGAATTCCACTAAGCAATATAATTAATATATATTAATAATAAAAAGAATAAGTAACTACATAAAGACTATCTAGTCCCATTTTTATTGTGGAGGTCATTATATGACCTGTATTGTCAAAATTCACAGACTCTTTAGTGAAGAAGTGAATTTTACTGAATGTAAACTTAATACTTTTTTTACTTTCTTTTTTTATGTATTGTATATTTATAATTTTTTATACATATTATTTCTTTAATTTTATCATTTTCATTTTATATT
>CM053762.1:42565037-42601531 GCA_028658305.1 Pachyuromys duprasi | reverse complement strand
TCAGAGGCCCTCTGTGGTAGGCTCTTGTCCTGCTACTTGTTTTCTCATATATCCAATGTCCATCCAATTTGACTTTCTAAGTGAGGATTAATCCTCTTACCCCAGGTCCTCTTTCTTGTTTATCATCTTTAGGTGTATAGATTTCAGTATGTTTATCCTATCTTATAGGTCTATATAAGTGAGTATATACCATGTGCGTCTTTCCACTTTTGGGATACCTCACTCAGGATGATCGTTTCCAGGTCCCACCATTTGCCTGCAAATTTCATGATTTCCTCCTTTTTAATTGCTGAGTAGTATTCCATTGTGTAATGGAATACTTAATACTTTTAATATAAAAAATGCATCCCTAATTATTCCACTTACATAAAGAATTAATAATGAATGGATTATGAAATCAGAATAAGTCAGGTTTTGGGGGTTTTTTATTTGTTTTGTTTTTTTTACAGTCTTGCAGGGGTACCCTTAACACAGAAACAGAAATAACTGCAATGCCCATCAACAGCAGACTAGGGAAATAAACTATAGTATGAAATATATAGTTGCTTAAAATTCGGGGTTATTTCCATGTGCCGCCTTGGGATCTATAATGAATGCTTACTGGCTGGATGCTTAAAAATATTTCTTTTAGTAAATCTGTGGCCTCTTGTTTTCATGAAGACCAGGGTAGGAAGAAGAAGGCCACGATAGCAGTGTGTTGGGCTATAGCCGCTAAGCTCCTGGGGCTCTGGGAAGCAGTCTGGGGTGTTTCCAAAAGTCATGTCAAGTTTGCAGTTTCATGTGGTTTTCCCTGTCTATGGTATATTTTACAGAAGAATGGTGTAAAGAAGAGTTGTTAGGGCAATTCACATAAGTAAAATGAGCCTCTGGGAACCCACCCTTTATCCAAGAACTTGACTATGACTAATGACGCATCTACTGCCTCCAAAAGTAATTGGCACTGAATCTTGTGCTTCTAAATTTCTTGCTTATTTCAGCTTTACGCTATATATTGAAGGGTGCTTCAACAACAGACTTATGAAAAAGGCAAGGCACATGTGTGCCATGTGTATCATCTTTCTGGGCTTGACTTTATACTCAGTATTACACTGCTCAATTCACAAATACAGCAGTATGTTTGGGATTAATTTACTTCCATGCTTTTAATAATTTATCCTGGCAACAGACCACAATTTCTCTAATTGTTTTAATGTCACTATTCATCTATAATGACTAAATGTTGCACTAGACATTAGTTTCTGAATTTAAAAATAGAAACATACGCATAGAGTGTAATGAGGAATCATACTGATGTAACTCGTGTATAGTAATTTTTTTCAGAGATGAATGCAGGTCTAGAGCTGCACACAAAGCAATTAAGGAAGTGGGTCTTCATCCTGGATACCATGGCAACCAGGGTATTCTCAGACAGTGAATGTTGTAGCCCAACTGCTCTCAGGTTTTTCTTAAATCTTTCATATATTCTTAAATTGTGTTTTTGCTATATAAATAATACCCCACATACAAACTTCTTATTTAAAAAGTCTAAACAAATAAATAAACAAGGATACTGCAGTTTTCCTTTATATCCCTATACCCCTTTACCCAAATAAATAATCCTCATTCTTCAGCTTTGTTTTCTAAGTACCTCCAATAGCTTTGTTAGAAAACAAAATAGATACTTAATGCTAAAGTTAAAACACACAAAAAAGCAGCATTCTAATTCAACAGTCATTTAACTAAAATTATCTGCAAAGAAAAAGCAGAAAAGAATCCCAAGTATGTGGAAAGAGGCAAGATATGCTGCTTTAGGTTTTCATTTTATTAATTCATCAACATAAATCATAACGTATTTTTTTGGTTTGTGAAATGCTCAGAATAAGCATTAAATACGTTTCCATTTTCAAAGTTGTGTAAAAATCCCATGCCCAGTTAGACGATTTATAGATTATCCACTATTAATTACATCACGTAGCTATCACCATGGCTAGAGCATGGGAACTGAAAGGATATCGATGTGTGCAAATCTTTCATAGGCCACCTAGTAACTATGTCATCTTGGGCACATGAAAAATCTTTCCCAAGTCTTGGTTTCTCTATTTGCCAAATGAGTGTTGTGAAGATTGAATGAGATACAAAAAACTGCTTCATACAATGTTTGGCCTAATATAAGGCCTCTTTCGAATGTAGGCATACCTGCTTCCCTACATCCCTCTTGCTCCCGAACTCAGAGCTTGTAATTGCCTTGTGCTGCTTTCCTTAGAGGAACAGTTTTCCTCTGTGGAAAAACCCAGTGAGAAAAAACAAAAGCAAAAAACCCCGCCACCCCAGTTTTCTTAGCCCTTGCCTTTCCTAAGAGAGAGCACGAAGAAAAACAGCCCTGGCAGTTCTAGAACCACTAATCTATAGAGGTTGAACACTCCTCAAGGTTTCTCCCGAAATCCTCAGTCCTGCCAGGGCAGGAAGGCTTCAGACCCTTCTTTTGCCCATTGGTCCCTTTATGGCTTATGGGGAAAAAACAAAAACAAAAAACCAAAAAACAAAAACCTCTTACTCCTTTAAGGTCAGGCAGAAATCGTTAAGTGCTTCTTTAGCTGACTCCACGGGGTGGGAGGAAGGCAGTAAAGAAGCAAAATACTAGAGTCTTTTCAGAGAAGAATGTGCCATGTATGCGTCCTTAGTTCCAGACGAGGCTAAGCAGCCTATGGGGAAGGAAGGAGCCAGGCTGGCGGAGAACTGTGAGTCCGACCACCTGGGGAGGCTGAGATGAGAGGATGCGACTCATCAAAAGGTTATCCAGAGCCAAAGGGTCGGTTTCTCCGCGGTTCCTCTCAAGGAAAAGCCTCGGAGGTCTGTTCTGGAGCGTCCAGTCCCTCGCCCCCGTAACCCCGCCCCCCATCCTCGCTTCTCTTTTCACCCCGTGTCCTCTTGAAAGTGTGCTGCAGCCCTGCGCGGCACACACCAACGATCTGAAAATGCCTTCCCCAGGGAAACAATCAATTCTGAAACTGCTTTCTCCCTTCTAAACCACATCCTCCAGTCGGTGGCCCATCTTCAAGCTCAAAGGCCTAGCGTCCAGATTCGGTGTTTATCGGGACTCTTCATAGATTCTGGGTTTTCAATTCAGTCCACATCAAGACATTAAATGGCCAAGACATTAAATGGCCGCCGTTGCTTGTTCAAAGAACTCCTATGAGTCACAAAACGCTCTATGTTTGCTCCGGTCACTGTCCCTTCACTGTCTCCGGTAGAAGGAAAGCAGGTAGCTGCTTGGCACCTTATGCTACGTTAAAGGGAATTGAACCACTGCCTCCTTACGTGTGAGTTCAGATACACATGGTCTGACTAGTCCTGTTTGTTGCAAGCCTTGGGTGATGGGGAAGAGATGGTTCAAAGTCCTCAGTCTCTGCTTCTGTAAGACAGGGAGGGACCACTGACCCTGGGAAGCATTCTTTTCTGCTACTTGAAATACGGAGTAACCACTCTCCCTCACAAAGAAAGCCCGTAGACACTCATTTCCGGGTTTGGGTAGGGGCTACCACCTGCTCATCCTTCCCAGGCCTCTCCCATGGTCCTCTCTTACCTGGTATATGATGAAGTTGCAAGCCCAGGCTCAACATTAGCAGCAGGCAGAACATGGTCTGTATCAATCTGAAATAGACAATTGAGCATCTCAGGGTTTGGTGAGCTTTCTCAGTCCCTGCTGGGCTTACTAATCCCCCGAACACTGCAATGACTCAGACACAAATCTCGTGGGAGACACGGGTAACTGCGGAAGGGAGCAACAGCAAGAAAAGAAGCCGAAGGTGCCTTTTCTGGAGAAGAGGAGATGCACAAGGAGGAAGACAGCACTTTTTCTGAATTCAAATCAGATGCTCGTCTTCCTTTTTGCATGGCCCTTTCCAGCCAGCCGCAGTGGTGACCATCTGTATCCTACGGGCCTCCCATATCACAATCTGAAGTTTGGTCAGTATCAAAATCTTGAACCCCAGCCTTGCTTACCAAATAGTAAGCCATCTGCTCTAGCCGGACTGGGACTTGGGGAGCAGGATCAGAGCGGGCACCCCAATACTTACTAGTTGGTTGCGCAGGAAAGCATGGAGCACTTGAGTGCTTCACCCAGCATGCCCGTTGTGTGACGCACCTCTTAGTGAGTTTTCCAATTGTTATTTTATTTATTGTTATTTATTTTTACTGTTATTGTTGTTTTATTTATTTATTTTTGGTGTTTTTTGGAAACAGGATCTCACGTTGTCTAGGCTGGCCTCTACCTACGTAGCACAGACTGACTTTGAACTCCTGATGCTCCACTCACACTTTGGCTAAGGACTAGGACTGAAGGCAAGTGCCACCATGACTGACCTACTTATTGCTTAAGTGGAGATAATTTATCACTTCTTCTAGCACATACCTCAAAGAAGCTTACCAAAATCTGTATGCTGGAAGTGTTTACATTCATGTTACAAAAACTTTATTAGCTAACTATCAGTTTCATAAAACAATGGGTTTCATTGTGACTCCTCATAGATGTTTATCATGTGCTTGGATTATATTTATTCCTGTTACCCCATTGGTCCCTCACCCCTCATCTCCTCATTGCACCCTTGCTCATTAGCAGTTGTCCTATTTTCATGTATTTTTTTTTCTACAAATGATGCTGAATTCTTTGTGGCTGTACACATGCATACAACATGCATAAGCATGGCTATATGAGTATTTTGGTAGCAGACTTTAGGTTCCATTGGGTGTATTCTGAGGATGGGAACAGCTGGATCAGATGGTGGTTCCAGTTTTAGGTTTTTTTGAGGAGTATCCGTGCTGAAATCCATAGTGGCCCTATGAGTTTACATCCCCATCAGCACTGTGCAAGGGTTTATTTTGCCTGGGTCTTTGCCAGTATCTGCTGTGTTTTGCTGCTGTCTTGATGATAGCCATTCTGACCGGGTGGGTGAGGGGCAGTCTCAGTGTTTTCTGGCTCTCGGTAGAGCAGGTGGAACTCTGGGGCCCGTGAGGGATGGGAAGGATGATGGGACCTGCTCTAGCTCACTCCCGTTCCTCCTCCTGTTTCCCTTCTGACCTCAGGTTTTCTGCATCCACGGAAGTCCCGTGTTCGAAGATAAATGGGAAGGCACATTGCCGTCAGCTCTCCTCTTGAAGGAACTTTAAGGCTGTGTGAGCCGTGGATCCATTTCTCCAGGGAAGGCTCTACTTCTGAGTCGTGGGAAAGCAGAAGTGTTCAGAGAAAGCAGTGCGCTGGTGGAGGGACTCTCTCTGGGGCCAGGGTGACCTCATCTGCATTTTAGATGAGAATGCCGCTCTGCTTAGAGCGTGGACTGCTTTTGGAAGGAGGAGTGAGTAGGCAATTCGGGCTTGGGAGGACGCTGTGATAGCTAGCACTAGGGCTAGTGGAGGGAAGGGATCAGGTGAGGGTTTCATTTTTCAAATGTTCAGTAGCTTTATTAAAATATTGTTGACACACAAAAGAAGGCTGCATCAACTTAACACAGACTCTCAGAAGTACAGTATTAATTCAATGGGGTGATTAGTATATGCATAGAGTTGTGTAAGCAACACCACTATTCATTGTTGTGGTTGTTTTGAGTGTTTGTTTTTGGTTTTTCAAGACAGAGTTGCTCTGTGTAGCTTTGGCTGTCCTGAGCTCTCTTTGTATACCAGGCTGGCCGTGAACTCATAGCTCTGCCTTTCTGAGTTTAAAGGTGTGTGCCACCATGCCTTGTTCTAACACCACTATTTAATTTGCCAAAATTTAATCACCAATAAAGGAAAAAGCATACCCATTTAGAGAAATTCCCATTTCCCCTTCCTTTACACAGAACCTCTAGCAGTTACCAATCTGTTTTCTGTCTTGGTCAACTACTTGTGCTGGACATTTCATAAAAATGACATCAAGCAGCCCTTGACCTTTTATGATTGGCTTCTGGCACTGAGCATAACGTCAAGATTTATCTGTTGTGCAGCACATACCAATACTTTATGCCTTTCATAATGAGAAGTTATTCCATTGTATAAATAAGCCGTGTTTGTTGATCACCTGTTAATATTTTCTCATAAGAACTAATTATGCTCTGTTCATTATGTTTCTAATCTATTTTGAGTTAGTGTTTATGTATGAATAAGGTTCTTTTGCACACATTCCAATGACATTTACTTTAAAAACCTAAACTACCCTTTCTCTGTAGAATTGCCTCAGCATCCTTGACGATAAGTGTGGAGCTGTTCCTCAGCTCTAGGTCTCTTCCAGTCCCTACTACACAGTGCTAATAACTGTAGCCTTGGGTAAGTTTGAAGTCAGGAAGTGAGACCTTCATCTTTCTTCCTTCTAAGGTCCTCTCTTTCCCTCCCTCTTCTTTGCTTCTCTACCTTGAATTTCTGTATGAATTTTAGGATAGGCTTGTCTATACGGCATGAAAGGAAGAGGTGTGCTTTGATAGGAATTGCATAGACTCCACAGCTCCACTCCAGGGGAATATAATGATCTCATCAACATTAAGTCTTCCAAACCCTGAAGGTAGCCAGTCTTTCAATTCTATTTTCTTTTCAGATTTTGAAACTTAAAAAAATATTATTGTTATTATTTTTACTATTATTATTGATATGGGCATGTGTGTGTGTGTGTGTGCGTGTGCCATGGCATGCACATGGAAGCCAGCTTTGTAGAGTTGGTTCTCTCCATCCACATTTATGTGAGGTTTGGGAGTCCAACTTAGGTTTCCAGGCTTGCTCAACAAAGACCAAGCTCTCTCACCATCCCAAGGTTTTAAAACTTCTTATTTACATACTTAAAGGTTATGTGTTCTAATAGCTATGCACTCAGATAATTAAAAGAACTTGAACAAAAAATGGCACTCTGATTAAACTACATGATGCAGCCTGCAGGGCGCCGGGGACCGTCTTGGATTTTACCCTGGAGCCTACCACTTCCCATGAAGCTTCTTTCCTCACCAACAAGGAAGGTTTTTACTTTTTCTGCTGGTAGACCTGCAGATGGGAGAGGCAAGCAGAGAACTTTGTTCCCAGTTTTTGTGGACCCCGTGACGAGAAAGGGAGAGCCGAGTCACTTAAACTTTGTCCAATCTCTTTGCATCATACAAAGTTAAACAGCACAAAGAAGTGAAATCAGAGGGCGATGCTTGTAGGTGTTTCATGCATGTTGGTGGTGCTTGCCTCATGATCTATGATCTGCCTTCTCGAGTCTCTTTACTTGTTTCTTTTGAAGGAACAGATTCTCTGTTATGTTTTTAGGTTCTTCAGTCTCCACTTGAGAGGACTTGATTCCAAGGAGTCAGCCAGTTCTAATCAGAGTCATGTAGCCTCCAGGGACACTAGCTAATCCCAATCGAGGTCCAATACTGAGGGGTCTGGAGTCTACTGGCATACCATTCCACACAGCCCTGATCTATTCTGATTGGGCCTGGTTGATATTTGAATAAGCTGGGGACAGATTTAGTGTCTATCTGTTTGGCTAATCTGATGCCATGACAGGCTTCTTTTCTCCACTCTGACTAGGCCTGAGTATCTATTTCTCCGAGTTCAAACAAAGAATTCCTGGAAAACCCATGAGCTTACAAGTCAAAGGCTGTGTTTATGGATACACGGCCTTGCTGTTCCGAAAGCAAAGCACAGCTAGCCCTAACCAATCAAATTAAAGGTCAATGCATGAGTGTCTACAAAGTTCCCAGTAACTAGGGAAAAATCCCTAAGAAATCAGCCAATCCTGAGTCCCTCATACCCTTATGTCATTTCTGACCAATTAGTTTAAGAGCTACCACACAAAGCCCTAACTGTCTATACATTGAGCCTATGAACTCAGCTCTGGGCCACCATTTTGCTGTAATGATGATCCCAACATGCCAGTAACTTCTGCAGAATAAATGCTCTTTGTTCTTGCATTACTGCCTGAGTCTGGGGTCTTTCATCAGCGATTCTTGGACCCTAACACACTTACTGAATTTCAGGATGTGAGCCACACCAGGTATTTCAGACAAGGTTGAGGAAAAAAATGGAATGAAGTGTGTGAACAATAAGGCCTGATCTTTGGGGTTCACTGAGCAGCCCATTTTCTCAGAGCTGTATTTTGAAAGAAAACCTATATGAAGTTTCTGACAACATAGATAGTTTAAAAAAAAAAAACACAGGAAAACTCCTGGGCTTGGGGGATGCAGCCATTAGGTACTAGAAGACTAGGAATAGCCATCAGAGCTGAGGTGCCTGTTAGAGTTCTAAGATCCTAAGGAGGTAGACAGGCAGATGGTACTAAGTTAGGAATAGAGATAAAACCTTGTGTGGCTATAACACAGGCCACGGGCTGCATGGCATCAGCTCCGAGAGATGGGAAAGACTAAACATGAAGCAAAAGACCTGCAGCATGTCTGGACGACTGTCCAGCAAAGAGGAGGCAGGCAGAGTACGGATGGCAGTGCCTGGCCTGTGAACCCCCAGATCTGGCTCTGATCTTTGGTATACCGAAAGCTGGCTGACCCTGAACGGACCACCTTCTCCAAATTAGCCAGTCCTAAGAGGTGGCGTCGATGGGCCAGGGACACCTTGTGGAAATACAGACCGGGCAGTTGAGAGTCTTTGTGCTCTATGGCCTGCTTTCATGGGGACCTTGACATAATTGTTCACTCTCCAACTGTCTTACTCTTCACGACCAGACACTGTAAAACTAGTGACTGATTCTTGCTGAAAGCCAGCAAAAATTATATTAACTCATCATAAATCTGCTTTTCCTGCCTCACTTTTTTTTTTCTTCTGGTGAAATAGTAATGCAGACACTCGCCCACATTCATCTTGCTTCTCTTGGACAAGTCCCTGCCTCCTGGGCAACCCTGATGTTCCCCATGTGGCACAAGGCTTTTTTCCCTTGAGATCTGTAATTATGTCAGACTGTCTTTTCAATGGCAGAATGAACTAAAGCTTGACACACCGGGCATTAGTTCTTTAAATAACAAAGTAGTTAGGTGGTTTTCAGGAGATGTCTTCGGAATCCACTAGTGGTTGCTTTGAAACTGGTGTTTTTATGAGCAATCATGTAAGAAGCCAGATCATGTGGTTAAGACATTTTGTCAACAAACACTTAGAAATGCCCATTGCAGAACCTAACTCTCCTGGATAGGAAAGAGGGTACTTGAAGTAGGAGTTTTAGTGTCTTTAAAAACTCAGTTGTGTTATGTAAACGTGTTTTTGTTTTAATCCCAGGTGTGGGATATGGGGCTGCTTCAGACTGTCCACAGCAGCAGACTATTTGCCTTATGTGGGTTCTGAGAGGGACGTGATCTTTGCCAGCTGTGAATGGTTTAATACTGAGGACTGTGAGAGACAGGCTGGCAGCTGGCACTCAGAGGAAGAAGGCTGCTGCTCCCCCCTATGGCTCCTGGTTGCTGTTGTTGCAGTTTGATGAGAAGAAGTTGGAGAGAGCATGACTATGAATATTGGACTTTCCCCAAGGAACACAAAGACCCTAAACAGCAGGAAGTAGTCAAAAGAGAACTATGTCCCCTCTCCCCACTAACCTTTCTCTCCTACCCGGTGTTGGAATGGATTGAGGTAAAGTGAGATAGAGGTACAAGAACCCAAATAAAAGTCAAAATATACACCAACAAGCGGTGCCCAGATGTAGGACTTGGAATAATGGAAAATCTGGTTTCTAATGCTGTAAGAGAGAGCAAGGTACAAAAAAATGAAAACAGGGTACTGTTTTAGGATGTCAACAAAAGGGTTACTGCAGCTGCTGCTGCTGGGTTCATTCCTTTGCTCCCAGAGGGAATTTTTCTGATTTGCTTTCTCTTTGCCCTATAATCAATTTCAAAAAAGATTGCAAGAATGGCTGAACAATTGTAAAAATTATGAGTGGTTAAGAAGGGTTATGAGAAACAAAAAAAATGAAGTAGGAAAATCAAAAGGGTCATTCAATTTTCTCATTTTCAAAAGGATTTCAGAATTAGCTGTGCAAATAGAGAGTTTGCAGGTAGAGATGGAAGCTGTTGGCAAGTGAATAGCACCACTAGAAAAGGGAGAACAAAAGGGTTCACCTGGTAACTGAGAGCCAGAGTTTCCCACAATTGCCTCCTCTCCCTGCTTCCTGCACTCTCCGTGGTGAGTTCCCATAGCCCCTGGGCAGGTTGGGGAGCCAGGAGCAGAAGGCCATACAGGAAGAAAGGGTTTAAGAAAAACAGCGTATTTTGAGAGAAAGGGTTTAATCGTGAGCAAACTGAGCTGCCAGAGGAGCAGCTTTGAGTTATGAGATTACCACCATTAGCTTTCCCAGTAGCCGCCAAAAGCCTTAGATGTCAAAATGGTCTGTTCTGCAATTGTGATAAATTCAGTCATTTGAAAAAAAAAACTGTGACTAAGCCACTAAAAGCCTCAGAGCTCAAAAAGGCTAGTGTATTAACTCTGAGAAATAAAGCACTTTCTGCTGGAGAAGCAAATGAGCCATTTCTGGCAGAACTGGGTTCTCAGCAAGAACACCTAAGCTTCTCAGTGTGTGTAGATGCTGTGGTAAAGGCCATCACTGGACCAGTGAATGCAGGTACAAGAGGAACTTATAAGGCACCCATTATAAAGCAGCTTTGGAGTCCTAGCTTGAGGCTCAGCAGCAAAAAAAAAAAAAATTACACGCCACTGGAGGAGAGCAGAGACGAGCAGCAGGCAAGAGAGTTACCAGGTTATAGAAAAAGAAAAAACCTTGACCACTGATTTGGAAAGCATTTGGTTTGTTGGTGATCTCTCCTTTTAAAAAAGCAACCAGTCTCATGCATGTTGTTTATCCCTTTTTGATTAAAAGGGATAAATGTAGTGGAAATTTTGATGTCTTTAAAAACTCAGTTATGCTATGTAAACACGGTTTTGTTTTAGCCCCAGGTGTGGGATATGGGGCTGCTTTAGATTGTCCACAATAGCAGACTATTTGCCTCATGCAGGTACTGAGAGGGATGTGGTCTTTGCCAGCTGTGGATAGTTTGATTCTGGGGACTCTGAAAGGGTATAAAAGCTAGAGCCTAGAGAGGGTCAGGGCCACTCGAAAGGAGAAGGTGGCTGCTCCTCTCCCACCCATCCCCGTTGCTATTGTTGCAGTTAGATGAGAAGATGTTAGAGATAGCCTGACTATAAAGATTGCCCCAAGGAACCCAGCAACCCTAAACAGCAGGAAGTAGTCAAAAGGGAACTATGGCCCCTCTCCCCAGTCACCTTCTTTCTTTCCTACCTGGTGTTGGGGTGTTGGAAGAAGATGGAGGGAAGGGAAATGGAGGTTTAAGGAACCACAATAAAATAGATTTTAAAAGAAGAAGCAATGCTACAGGTACCTCAAGATTCACAGTGAGCGTCTGCCTGCAAAAGAACCCTAAAGTACCCTCTTGCCATCAATAAGCAGTGTCTCCTGCCCTCTTCAAATAAATTCCCTTAGAAAACCATTGAGAAAGCAGGTCTGAGTTTTGTTTTTTTTACTGCTCCTAACCGCTGGCTAAGTAGTGGCTTCTTTGTGGGTTGGGCAATAAGCCTTGCTTGGTATCAATGGTGGCCATCTCTAATCTGTCAAGCTCACCATCCCTGAATAGTAATAAAACCAATATTTTAAATACATGGAGCTGCAAGGAAGAGTGACTGTGGAAATAAATGTCCCTGGGAGTTGCACTTAGCAGTGTGAAGGCATCAATACTTTCACAAGTTCACAAAAGACATACATGGATTCAAGAGGGACTTAGAGATAAAATTATGCCGATGGAATATGGCACAAGGGGGGAGGCTAGAAGGATAAATCAGTGTTAAGAATGAGCACTGCTCTTGAAGAGGATCTGAGTTTGATTTCTAGTACCTACATTAGGTGGCTGTAGCTCATAACTGCCTATAACCCCAGCTCCAGAGGAGCCGATGCCTCTGGTCTCCATGGGCACTTGTACCAGCATGCACACACACACACACACAAAATTAAAAACAATAAAAACAAATCCTTTTTTTTTTAAGATCTGTCCCAAGGAAAGAGAGAAGTAGCAATCTCTCTAGGGGTGTGTGAGTCCACAGTACATTGTATTCTTGCCTTTATTTCAGGAAGGGTCACATCACACAGGTAAGATTCAGAGTCTACTATTCATGGTCTACCTCAGCTGAACACAACAGTGGTCTTCCTTAGCAAAATGCAAGCATAACTTGAAAAGTTCTTGTCTTTGCGCACAGAAGCAGGCTCAGCACTTGCCAGCGTCCTTATTTTTAGAACATAAAAAGATGACATGCAGCAGAGTTGTAGCAGAAAGGACTTCTAGGTCACTAATCACTGGCCCAGCTTCTCCTTCTTCTTTAGCCATCCAAGGGGACTTTCCTGGCACATTGCCTCCTTGGAAAGCTGAGGGGCAGATTCTGTTCTAAAGGTACTTTCCAGCCTGCAGACTCCTGTCTTACTAGTCTTTCTTCTAGAGAAAATGTGACCCGTGCAATAGGTAAGAACACAAACTCTAAAAACACACACATTAGCAATCAAAATCTGAGGTTACAAACCATTAGCTTCTAATACTACGGGCAAGTTAGAAAAGCTTTCTGCTTTGTTCCCTCTCACACCAATAACAACAACAACAACAACAACAACAACAACACCTTACGCCAGAACCTTAGGAGTCATCGCCGACTTTTCTTGAATCTCCTACTTCTGCACCCACCACACATCTCAGATGACCCGTGCTCTTTCTGCTGTTTATTGGCATCACCTTAATTTCAACTCTCATTGCTTCTCTTTCTGCCCTAGCGTCTTCCTCACCACCGGTTTCCCCGTTTCTGTACTGGCTCCCTCTGCACCAGCCTTGCCGAGGCAGAGAACATCAATGCTGGACTCATTCTTTACTCTTTTCTTCTCCCACCCTATTTCTTATTCATCAACCAATCCTTCAGGTGCTCTCTTCATGTGTATTCAGAGCCTAATCACTTCTCACCACCCCAAGGGATTCCATATCGGTTAGGGTCATTATCATCTCTTGCGATGATTTCTACAACTTTCTGATAATAGAATTCTAAGACCCTACCTAACCTCGCTGTCTGACATTTGATGCCCAATACAGCAGCCAGAGTGATTCTTTTAAAACAGAAGTGCCATTGTTTTCAAGTGATCTTAGGACAGCCTTGAATGCCTTTCCCGGCCTCTCTTGCCTTCTCAGTCAATAACCTATGCCGTTTCCATGGTGGTTGTGAAGATCCTAATCTCATTTTACTTTGTAAAATATTCTTTTAACTTTACCTTAGTTTCTTCATAAGTTTTTAAAGATTGCATTATATAGGTTGTGTTACAAGGCCTTAAATTCTTCTACATTCAACACAAACCTTTCCTAACTGCTTTATGCGGTTCCTGGTATCTTGAGTGTATGTATATATACTGCCTTAGTCTTCCTCACTAGAACCAAAGCCTTTTGCATTTATTTAGGGTCTCAGAGTTTTGTTAAATAGACAATAAGTGGCGGCTCCCATGCATGACCCAGGAGTCTGGCTCCCTGTTGGATTCCCTTTTCTTTTAGATAAACAGAAACTTTAGAAAGAACTTCTTATAACTTAAGGCCATCATGGGATGGGCTGGTTACAAAGCAGACTACCGTTATTCTAGGACTTGCTTAAGACAAAGGCCCACGTTGAAGCAAGAGCTTCCTTAGGTGGAAAGTGGTCCCTCTTTCAGTGCTTGCAAGGTTGTCAGCACAGACATCATAAGGCCCTCTCTTACCAGCTTGTCTTGCAAATATGACCTTTCTCTTCTGAGTTCTTTGTGAGGACCACGGTATAGGAATGAACAGGTCTGTATAGCCATTATAGTTAGGGAAGCCAAAAATCAAGTACAGTAGCATGAAGGAAGCATGGACTCTCGATGCTAGGAAAGCAGGGTCTGCAGAGTTTAGAGGACCTGCAGAACGAATGGGGTGTTTAGAGGACATATGGAATAAATGGAGAGTGGGGGATGTGTGGAATGAATGGGAACTTGGAGGATGTGAGGATGAATGGAGCACTGAGGGGTGTATGGGATGAATTCACCATTTACAGGGCATCCACTCCTTCAGCTGCCTGGACACTGCGATGACAGACAAATGAAACGTTCGAGTGGCTAGTTTATCTTTCTAGGCTCCTTTCTGAAATTCACTTGTGTTTTATAAGTAGGGTACTGACTACCCTACCAGTACCCTACCTTCTATTCTTGTTGGGTGTCCATTTTTATCTTAATTACACTGTGGTGGGGTGGACACCAGAAACCACCATCCAGATTCTTTTAACACCCGGATCTCTTGTTCAAACCTCAGGAAGTGAACAGAAATGCCATGGATGATACTTGGTAAATGATTAGTTATTCTATACATTTCCTGCCATTATTACTTCTGAGGTGACAGGTGATCTTAGGTTTAGAAACTGCATGACTCTATCTGCCCATTCATTTCATCAAACCACTAAGGGTTCACCAAGTGGAAGTCTTTCTAGTTTACATGACTTACAGGGCTACCTCCTTTGAGGACCCTCCCCCTGAGCTTTTGAAGCACACATTTGCAGAGCAGTTACACGTCTAGCCGATTCCTTATCTGTCTCATTATCAATTGTTTGTATTTAACCTTCTCCTTAGTATAGTTATTAATATTATCATCAATACTCGGCTTTTTAAAAGATGTTGTTTTATGTAGCTCAGGCTGGGCTTGAACTTCTGATCTTCCTTCTTTATTAGCAGAGTCCTGGAATTTTAGGCATGAACCAAGACATTTGGATCCCTGGTAGAATTTCAGCTATCTCTCTCTTTTTTTCCCTCTTTATTTATATACAAGAAGTACTTAGATCAGTTTATTCAATGGCATTAGGAAGTAGAGTCTTTCCAGAGAAATCAAGAAAACTTGTGTAAGTGGAGAAAAACTTTTCTAAGAACAACTTGTAAGAGGACCAAAAATCAGAGTGGGGCTGGTAGTTTCACTTCTTGGTTGTGGTAGGTTTAGTTTGTTGCCATTTCTATTATCTGATGAAATTAGCAAGGACAGAAATTACGTTTGTGTTATTTTGCAATGCAGAAAAGCTTTCATTCTTTATTTTATTCAAAACATTAACTAAGTGCCAAGCTCTTCTTACAGACCGCAAGACACAACTACTATTTTGAGAAATTCTCCTCAGTCCTTGAACAACCTAGGCACAGACACTCTGGAGACAGCTCAAGAATTCTAGATTTTTCCTTCGTGCAATAATGACCAGGAAAACCCAGCTCCTGGGTGTCCTGGTCTGAGCTAAGAGGCCAAGAGATGATCAGGTCATACCTCATTTTTGCTAAACACTGCCAGTCATATCTGGTTTCTTCCATCCTGCATGGCCTTGAGTGTCCATGAAAACCTAGATTAAACAGACATGTAAACTAGATAAAAGTGTCTGGATTAGCTACTTATTCTGAGATCAAGTATCTAAGACTGGAGTTTGTAGTTAGCAATATCTGAAAATACGTTGAATTTGGTGCCTTTCAGCAAAGGAATGTAGAATTAACCCTGAGAGCCTGTCCCTCCTTATTGAATGGTATCTACCTGGACTGAAGTATTTTTGATAATAGCCAGTTATAATGGGACCTTACAGCCAGTGTCCTGTTCTCATGGGTACATGAATAATTATGTCATATTAACTCATTTGTGGCATATATTATTAAAATTTTATTCATCTCAATTAATGGGATACTTAGGTTCAAACTGCATCTCAGTTTTCCATTCAGTGAACACCGAGTTCCCTCAACTTACACACTGGCTTTCCTGAGCCTTCATATCAGACTGTGTGGAATTTGTAGGATGATTCATCTAAGAAAAGATTCTTGCAAGTTAAAGGCATTATAACATAGTTAGAAGGTCAAAAGTCACACTCAACAGGAGCTGGGATAAATTGAACGGTGACACAGCCAGCTCCATGTGAACTGGCTACAGATAGGGGAGTTTCTAGGGACGGGGGGAGGGGGGGCTTGAAATGGCTTTTTTAAAGCTTTGGGAAATTTGTCCTGAAAGTTGCTTTAGGTAGTCAGCTGGGAAATGCAGGTTCAAAGCCTCAGCAATGCAAATGCATGGGACACAGCTGAGGGGACACAGCAGACTAGAGTAGTTTCTGAAATGCAAATTGAAGCAATAATCTGCTTGGCAAAAGGCACAGGTGATAATGAGGTAGCAGTGTCCATCACCCTAAAACAGTTAAAACTACAAACGACTGTGAGAAAGATTAAATCAGCAGTGTGTGTGTGTGTGTGTGTGTAGAACTGGGTTAGGGTATAAGGAAGCTTGGCCACTCAGAGGGTCATTCATTGTCTTCTAGATGTTTGGTCATAAAGTCTTTGTTTAGAGTCAGAAAAGGGAAGCAAGAAAGAGGGAAAAAAAAAGACTAAGACCATTCACAGGACAAGTGCAAAACAATTGACAGCTGATCAACCGTACAGGTGAGGAAAGAGAAGCAGCGAGGATGGGGGTTCTGAGGACCAGAAGATTTTAGGGCTAGACAAAGAAGTCAGTTTCAACATGGAAATGTTAGCTAACATTGGGGGGCTGAAGAAACTGTCCTAGTGAAAGAACACATTGCAAACTGCCTTGTAAGGCTTAATCAGCTCTGAAGCACGATACCTCAGTGTATGGTACCTCTGTCTGGGGAACATTTCCAGTATCTTCTTTTCAAATCACCATCAGACGACGCCCCCTTGTATATTCTATGTTACTTCTGGTGGTCTATCTACCATCTTCCTGAATAAGCTAAAACTGCAATACAATGGCATTCAGTGAGCCCCTATGCTCACAGCCACTGTATTAGTCAGGTTGTTCTAGAGTAACAGAACTTATAGAACGAATCTCTCCCTATATAGAAAGGGGATTTATTAGAGTGACTTACAGTATGTGGTCCAGCTAATCCAACAATGGCTGGCTATGAACAGAATGTCCAAGAATCCGGGAGTGGCTCAGTCCACAAGGCTGAGTGTTTCTGCTGGTCTTCAGTATACGCTGGAATCCTGAAGAAGTAAACTTGCCAGTGAAGAAATGGACTTATTAGGGAGGAGAGCGCAAACAGACATAAAGCAAAAGCTTCCTTCTTTCATATCCCTATATAGGCTTCCAGGAGAGGGGAGAGCAAACAAGCAAAGAGCAAAAGCTTCCTTCTTCCATGCCCTTATATAGGCTTCTAGCAGGAGGCATAGCTAGGTTCAGTCTGAATTAAAGATCTGGATTAAACGTGTGCCTCAAAGATCCGGATTAGAAGTAGATCTTCCCACTTCAAATCAAGCTAAACCCCTCCATTTTGGGGTTTTAGTTAACTCCAGGTGTAGTCAAGTTGACAGACAAGAATAGCTGTCGCAGCTGGGCACACTGTTGCAAGGCACTCAGGGAACCTCAAGGTGTTCCAAGTCAATGGAAAGGCTCACAGATGGAGCCTGGGGAGAAGACACTCAGCGGCATCAGACAAGGAAGAGAGTGTGCTGATGGCAAGGTCTCAGGTCATGAAGGCAAATAGAGCAGGTTCTCCATCGTAAGAGCAACGGTCATCATTCATGGGCCTTGGGCTTGGAAGGGGGCTTGAAGAACATGCTACTCAGCTGCTATCTGACAACTGATTACTGCTCCCACTGAATATTTGTACACTGAATTTTGGCAACCCCTTTCATTCTGTATCATTCCCTCCTATGGAGTCCTAAAATTTCCAGGTTAGAAGTCCTGACCAGAAGGAATTCTCCATCAAGCTTCACTCCTCACTCACCACGCATAAATCTATGGCTACAGCTCTCTACCAGGTACACCAAGAAGTAGCAACTGTTGCTGTTTTAGTTTTGCTCTCTCTTCTGATTATTTTAAATAAAAGTAAACTAATTGGTAGGCTGCGATCATATTTTTTAAATTAAATAATGGTTGATGCAGAGCTGTAGAGACCAGTTCCAAAGAATACATCTACAAAACATCCTGTACCTAAGGCTCAGGAAACATTGCAGAAGAGGGGGTGGAAAGATGTAGGAGCCAAACAATCAAGGAGTTTGCTGTGAAATCTCACAGTAATGACCTAGTAATGTCAGAATCTACACAGATAAAGTCTCAGCAACATGACTGCCAAAACATGAGCTGAACGAGGACAGCAAAGACAGACGTGCCAAAGAAGGAAGGAGAAAACCCAGAAGGCCTCAAGCCCAGGCAATGAACTATAGGCAACTAGGAAATCCTGAGACTGGGAGAAACGGTCTTCTTCAGGGAAGAGCTTACCCACTACCAAATGGTCGGCTCTGAAAACATACATGCGAGCAAAATTATAAGGCTTACAGGTTGTATTTAGAAATAGATATAATAACTAATGGGAAAAAAAGGTCTTGAATTTGAAAGAGAGCAAGGAGGAATGTATGAAGGATTTTAAGAAAGGAAAATGGAGAGGGGATGGTGTAATTATAATTTTAAAACTAAAATTATAAGAACTAAAATAATTGAAGAAAAAATGTGTATGCCCATGGGATAGAATCATTTAAAAAAAAATTCTCTTAGAGCCTTGCTCTGTAAACATAGGCCAGCTGGGAATATTGACTGCTGTCCAACAGGGTTGTCACGCATACATGTCAGATGTAGAAAAATAGATTTTCAAAGTGTTTAAACTGCTAACGCTTCAAAAACTCTGAGAGAGACCATCTCAAAAATATTATTTTCAGGCTGTTGAGCTGGCTTGGTAATAAAAGGTCCCTGCCTTCCAAGGCTGAGTTCCATCCATATGATGTATAGATAGAAAGACAGAACTGACTCTGCAAAGTGGTCCTTTGACCTCAACATATATACTATGGCACACTGCCAATCACTGTATAATATTTTTTATTTTTATTTTGTATAATATTGATAAAAAATTTTATACCCGGGCTGGGGAAATGGCTCAGAGGTTAAGAGCACTGGCTGCTCTTCCAGAGGTCCTGAGTTCAATTCCCAGCAACCACATGGTGGCTCACAACCATCTATAATGAGATCTGGTGCCCTCTGCTGGTGCACATGCACACACAGAAGCCAGCTGCTGTATAAATAATAAATAAATAAATCTTAAAAAAAAATTTATACCCAAAAGAAGAATAGTTTTCTATACAGTGAATTTTTTTATGCATAAAGCTCTTTATCTCATGAAGAGGCTCAACAAGAATAACAAACACTGTGAAAAATAAAAGAAGCCTGATGTTTGGAAGATAGAAAGGATTGCACTATCAGCACCATTTCTCAGACAGAATATGATTTAAAGAAGAAGAAAAAAAAACTGTTCCCATCATCCTCCCACCATGGCAGACTCTCCCATCTCTGCAACACAAACTCATGAGGTGAGAGTTCTCAACATTCTGCCCGCGGTACTCACATCAGGCCTCAGCACAGCTCCTCAGGCAAAGACACAGAGAAAAAGCAACCAAGGGTTGCTCTTTGCATGAGATTCCCCAGAAGCCAATAACACCAACAGCCAAACCTGCCCACAGCAGGAGCAGCAAGTGTGTGCTCACTGGCTGGAAGACAGGAGGACGCCACAAAAGTATGCCCCCCCCACCCCGAGCGTGGGATTGAGATACACTCAATAAGAAGGGGAAAGCTCAGTTTTCCTACAAAAAAAGAAAAAAAAAAGGGAGTGTGGGGCGGGGCATGTAATTCAAACCATAAGGGGTTCTGAGAAAGTGGAGGGTGCTGCCGGGAAGAAAGTTTTGGTTTTGCTTTCAACATTGCCGCCAGTGTCTGTAGGTGTTCCCAAAGCCACAGGCCTGTCAGCCACCCTGGGGCTCCTGCCCTCGTCGGCTTCTCCTTAGCGGTTCCCCTGGTCCACGCGTAACAGGGGATCCCCACAGCAAGCTGGCTGGTGAGGCTAGCCATGTCACGGCTTCAGGTTTCACTAAGGGACCTTGCCTCATCGGAGGAGGTGGAAGTACCACTGAAGGTGATCCCCAGCGTCAACCTTGGGCCTCCCCAATCACAACCGCATGTGCATCCACACAAAGGTGTGCCCGTGTACACGCACACACGTGCTACATACACAAATGCACACATACACATACATAAACACACACACGTAAGCATACACACATGTACAACACATACACACATATACACATGCACACATGCACACACACAAATACACACATACAGAAACACACACAGACACATATACATACATGCACACACACATACACCCCTACATACACATACACACAGACACATATACATACATACAAACACTCAGAGATAAAGAACTAAAACAAGAACACTCCCCACTTCTCCATGGCTTCCCACCAGAGTAGCCCTTTGGCAATCCCGGGTATCCCTTGCCATATGCAGAGCATCACCCCCCTGTCTTCATCTAGCCTTTGTCCCTCGTGTGTCAATTCCTGTGCTTTTCCTGTCTTGATGAAGGCATCGGCCGCTAGATTAGTGTTCACCATGATCCATTATGATTTTATCTATAAATTCCCAATTTCCAAGTAAATGCTGAAGTTCTAGGTTGAGACATGACAGGGGCTGGGGGTGGGAGGGTGAAGGAGGGAAGCATTAATTCACTACAGCATCTGGGTAGGAATGACGGCCAGCACTGCAGATCTTATCTCCTTCTCACTGCTAACATAGGAACTGCTGAGCCCGCTGCACACAGACGGATGGCCAAGGTAGAGGGTTGGTGCACTCTTAAAGACTATTTTATTTACGTTTCTTATGCCTCTACCTCCCTTCTCCATCCCAGTCCCTTTCAATACCCCAACACCAGGTAGGAGAGGAAGAGGGTTAGTGGGGAGAGGGGTCGGAAGTTCTCTTTGGCTACTTCCTGCTGGTCAGGGATGTAGTTCCTTGGGGCAAGTCCGATCTTTGTTTCAGGATATCTCCAACTTTTGCTCAACAGACAAACTGCATCAACAGCAACCAGGAGCAGCAGGGAGGTGTGGCAGCCTTCTTTCTCAGAGCCCCCTAACTCTCAGAGCCCCCTAACTCCCAGAGCCCCCTAACTCCCAGAGCCCTTCCCAGAGCCCGCATGAGGCAAATGGTTTGCCGCTATGGACAATCTGAACCAGCCCCATATCCCACACCTGAGATTAAAACAAAACTATGTTTATACAACATAACTGAGTTTTAAAAAGACACCAAAACTTCCATTACAATACAGAAATGGTTTCTTAGCTGCATGGCTGGGTTTGGACTCAGGTCCATGTGGATCCACCATTCCATGAAGCCAAGCAGGGCAAGAGTCAAACGAGGTGGTAAGAATAAAGGCTAAGGATGTAGAAGCCGAGACTTCTTGTGCCTTTGGCAGGGCGGAGATGGGTGTCTGTCAGAGATTTAGGTTTTCTTTTTTAATTACAATTTATTCACTTTGTATCCCAGCTGTAACCCCTTCCCTCATTCCTTCCCAATCCTGCCCTCCCTCCCTCTTCTCCCATGCCCATCCCCAGTCCACTGATAGGGGAGGTCTTCCTCCCCTTCCATCTGACTCTAGCCTATCAGGTCTCATCAGCACTGGCTGTATTGTCCTCCTCTGTGGCCTGGTAAGGCTGCCTGTCCCCCTCAGGGGGAGGTGATCAAAGAGCCAGCCACTGAGTTCATGTCAGAGACAGTCCCTATTCCCATTACTAGGAAACCCATTTGGAGACTGAGCTTCCATGGGCTACATCTGTGCAGGGGTTCTAGGTTATCTCCATGCATGGTCCTTGGTTGGAGTATCAATCTCAGAAAGGACCCTTTAGAAAAGGTCATCCTGAGTGAGGTATCCCAGAAGCAGAAAGACACACGTGGTATATACTCACTTATAAGTGCACATTAGACGTATAATCTAGGATAATCATACTAAAATCTGTACACCTAAAGAAGCTAATCAAGAAGGAGGACCCCAGGTAAGATGATCAATCCTCATTCAGAAAGGCAGATGGGATAGAAGAGGGCTAGAAGAAGGAGAAAACAGGGAACAGGACAGGAGCCTACCACAGAGGGCCTCTGAAAGATTTTACCCAGCAGGGTCTAGAAGCAGATGCTGAGACACATAGCCAAACTTTGGGCAGAGATTTAGGTTTTCAAAGCTCAGACAGGTCATTGGTTTTCTTGCTCTCTGCTTGTGTCTCCCTGACTCTGACTCCTGGCTTTCAGGGCTTTTCTTTCATACTCGTTTACATGCTTTCTAAACATTTTTTTAAAAATATTTATTTTACTCTCTCCCTTGAGCAAGAAGAAATGATTACAGAAGGGGGTGGTTGCCTAACTACACAAAGAAAGGGGGTAGGTGCCATAATAAAGGTGATCCCTGTCTGGGAAGTCCTTCCTCTGGAGTCCAGCTCCCACTCATAGCTCTAAGATGCACACTCTCTGAGTAGCTCTGGGTAGTTAACATCTAGGGAGTCCTCACCCACCCCACAGGAGTGAAGAGGTTGTGCCTCCTGAACTTGCCCCAGTGACCACTCACACCACCCTCTTCCCCAGTCTTTTCTGACCTGGTCTGAAGCATGGAAAGCCCAGGTGTCTTTATAAGCCAAAGCAACACAAGCTGCTGGCCTACTTGTAAATTGATATGCCTAGAAAAATGTCAGAGGAGCAGATACTGAAGCCTCCACGGAGCGCTTCTGGGGGGAGGGATCATGAAGGTGTCTTTGCAGTTTGCAGTAGCTCTTCCCCCCACCTTATATTGTATTTTCTGCCTGTTATAAACACAAATTACTCTCTTAAATATGTAGAAATAACTTTAAAAGAACAGTAATGGCGATTATGGTTAGATGCTGAACAAAAACAAGAAATCATTCTAAGAACTTCGCAAAGGGACCCCATGTTTTTAATTATTTAATAAAGTACACACCGCTGCAAAAACTGTTAAATTAGAAACACTCATAAGCTCTTTGATTTGTTCCCAAAGGCGTCTGACAGGCAGAGAGATCAGACTCCCTCTAACATTGTATGTATACTTGGTAATGGAAAACAATAAATTAGGTCAGAAAACATGCCATTAAAATATGATGATGATAATCTCATTGGTGTACAAAACTTGCTATGAGCTCCCATTCTGTACAGAGAAAAGCTTTGGAGATTTCAGTGATTATATCATTTCTCAGGTTAGTGCAGAACAGAGAGAGGCTATGTCACACCCATGTCTGCCCTTCCCTAAAAAAAATATTATTCTAAATGCACCGTCATAAAAATGCTGTTCAATGTACAAAACCTGATGCCACCTAATAAACATGTCACAGTATGAAATGTTTGTCAGCCATCCAGAATGGTGTTGCCAGACAGCAGGTGCTAAGATGGCACAATTACAGCTTGTGCCGATCTGAAATCAGCACTGCCTACTCTGGTTGGCCTAAGGGAGAAAGCACATAGCGTGAGAATTAGGAAAAAATAATGTATGTAGAGAGAATATCTTGTATATCATATGGACGCATTGCCTGTCAATTAAAAAACCTATGGCTTATAGGAAAGGGTAGAATAAAAGGTGGGACTTCCAGCAGGCAGAGAGGATTCTGGGATAGAGCCAGGCATGGGAGATGGCTTGGGAAGATGTGAGGACAGATACATGGTACCTGAGCAGAGGTAATCCGCCATGTGACAGAATGTAGATTAGTGCAAATGGGTATTTTAAGTTATGAGCTAGTCAGAGAAGAGCCTAGCTACACGGCCTCAGTATTTATAAATATAATTTGAGTCTCATGAGTCATTATTCCAGCAGTCTGGAGGTGGAAGGAAAAACATACACATACCCTACTGCAAATGTACTTCTTGCTTAATTTTGGCCCAACCTTTAGCTCAGCATTTTGACTCTGCAATTTTCCCAGTATGTTTTCACCCACCTTTGTGCTCAGACTTTTCTCCTTTTCTCTGCTCCCGGTTTCTTTCTTGCACTTTTAACCCTGCCTTTTTACCAGTGTTTTTGAACTGTACTTTGTGCTGGATGTTTTGCCTAGATTCTGTTCCTAGCAGTTCTGCCTTATTTTTGGCCTGAATTTATAACCTGGATTTTTATCTAAGAAACTTTACCTATCATTTAAACCCAGCATTTTAAATTATTTTATATTATTATTATTATTATTATTATTATTATTATTATTTTTAACCAAGCTTCCAAACCTGGGCTTTCTGCATAGCCTTTGCTCCCAATTTTTCTGCCTGTTTTTTTTTTTTTGCCTGAATTTTCCACCTGTTGTTTGATCCAACCTCTTCACCCAGTCTTTCCATTCTAATATTTGATCATGGTTTTTATGCCTGGATTTTTCACTTGGATTTTTGGGCTTACTTCCTTGCCCAGCCCTTTCATTTGTAATTTGTCCTAGGATTTTCCCCTGGCTCTATGCTGGTCTTTTTATCTTGAATACATTCCAAATTTTTTTGCTCAAATGTTTTGTCTAAACTTTTCTCCTAGATTTTTGGCCCATTCTTTTTGCCAAATATTTTCACCCATGATTTTTCACCTGCCTTCAGTGCCCCAACTTTTTGCCTAGCCTTTGCTCACAGACTTTGTGCCAGATTTTTTTTTTTTTTTGCCAAGATTTTGTCCGTCTTTTGTACCTGCATTTTTGCATGAATTGTTCTGCAAGAAGCCCTGAGACCTGTGAGGAACCAACAGCTACTCTAGGACTGACCTTCTCACCTTTCCAAAAGTCCAGAAGCAAGATTCAGGTGTGGGTTTATCTAGAACCTGGTAAAAGGGATCAAGGGCTAGCTCCCTCATGAAAATGGAGATGTGTGGGTCAAACGCAGCTGGGACAAGAAGACGGAGGCTCGCACCAGAAAATCTGCCTGGAAACTGGCCTCTTGTATCACAGCCCAGGCACTAAAGTCTGGTCAGTTTCCAGATACACACGGGCTTGGAATTTCATTAGACCTCTACTGAGGGAGGCCTGATTTTGAGGTGAAGGACAGAAGGGTATAGATTGAAGTTCTGTCCGGAGCAGCAGAGATGCTCGTTTCAGGACCAAAGTCAGGTTTGGCTCATTCACTGACAAGGGCTCTAAAAGTAAAGGGAGGCTTCTTACAAGTGACCAGGTTGGTGCAAGGCACAAAGGAAGTGCTTTCCTGCTCTAACTCCACCCCGTCTGCATTGTGAACAGAGGATAAATAAGGTGAGGGCTCCCAGCTAAAAGGCAAGCAACTGAACTCATAATTGTCAAATTTAAGCCAGACCTGCCTTCACTACAATGTGTCTCAGAAGCAGGGGTCAGAGATCATGCAGGGAGAAGAAATGAAACCTTATAAAATAGAATATGAAAAATAGAAGGGGGATTCATGTGACAGAAGTTTCTAGGAGCCTTTCTTTCCCCTCATTCCTGGACAGAGGAAAAGACCCTGAAGTTTGACAGTGAATTACAAAGGCTTGGTGCCTGAAGTTCCTGAAGGCGGGAGGCTCACCCCCCTGCCATGCTTGTAAAAGGTGATGGAGTTGTTCCTAGGGGTGAAGAAAATGGGAACACCTTTGCCTGGACCCAACACCTACTGCAACAATGAATAAGAGAGGGACACCTATGGCACAGGAAGACGGGGCTCTAAGGCCACTGACTGACCGTGGGTAGAACCAGACTAAGAAGCTTGTCTCCTGCTCCAAGGCAGGAAAGCTAGAGGCTTTGCTTGCTGTGGGAGAAGGCATGAGTAGAAAAAATAGAGGATTGGAATTTTAAACGGGGCTGACTCTGTCAGTTCCTCAAATCATAGCTCAGGGTTCCAGCATGACCTAGTGTTCTACCGTAGCAATGTATACATGACAAGAGAAGTGAAAATATACGTCCACACACAGTCTACGTCAATGTTCATAGCGGCATTATTCATTGTAGTCCTGAAGTGGAAACAACCTAAATACCCAGAAATACTGCTAAAGCACAGTGCTACATGCAATGGAACACAATCTAGTCCTCAGAATAAATGACATACTGACATGTGATGTAATGAAATGATCCAGGGTGACGCAGATGTACCTTGAAAGCAGACTATGACAAAGAAGCCAGGGACTAAAGACCATGTGTTATATAATCCCATATCTATGAAGCATCCAGAGCAGAGACACGTAGAAGCAGAGAATAACAAACGACTGCTTAGTGCAGAAAAGTATCAGGGGAGACTGTTCAAGGGCACGTGGCTCTTCATTATTGAATCAAAATGTTCGCATTTCGGTTGTAGTATATAGGTCACACCATTCTGTGCATGACAGCAAAGCCATTCTCATGGGTAAACTCTGCTGTGTGCGAATTACATCTCAAGAGCTGATAGAAAACATGAGACTAGATTGAGTTATAACAGGTAGCCTGGAGATGAAGAGCTCAGGCTGGGGATACGGTGGAGGTCTCTACCCAACAGGCTAGGAGAGTTTGACAGACTACTAGCGGCAACTTTGAAAATAAGACATTTCAGTGAATCGAGTCACCTCAAGTTGGCGATTACAGGGTGAGAAGGACCAGGAACTAACCCCTGTACCTGCTGTGCTCCTCAGTGCCTCTTGCAATGAGCATGTCTTCTCCTCCTTCACCCGTTTGTATTTGAGAGACTGAAGCAGCAGAAGCAGATAAAACTGGCCAGAGCCCTGACGCTGGTCCTGATGCCTTTCACAGCCTGGGTTGTGGTCTAAGCCTCGGCTTTGGATGGGTGCTCACTATATTTATGAATTTTCCTTCAAGCAGCTCCAGGTTAGATCAGGCAGGAGAAGGAAAGCCCCAGCCGCCTGCACCATACTGAGGCAGGCCTATCTTCACTCATAGGGCTAGCAAGAGGAAGAGAAAGACTACAGGAATGAGACAATCTGGTGAAGCCCCCAACAACTGGGGACTGAAGGACCCTCAGGACCAGCCAGTCTCCCCAGGGGTTCCCCCACTAGAACTATGACAGTTCAGGAGACCAGACTGAAAAGGGAATATAGTTCCTGATGCCAGGACCAGTATCCCTTAGCCTTTAGACCTGGAAGTGGGCAGTGGGCTTGGGCCAAGCAGATGAGGCATTTAGACTAACACTCAGGTGAATAGAATCAGATTCTCAGAGTGACTCAGGTTTCAATTTGGGGGAAAAAGTGAAGTGATGATTTACTTCTTCAAACGCAAAGGTAGACGAGGGGACAGCTGAGTCATGCTTAAGTGTCAAGTCAGTGGTTCCTTAAGTGGTTCAGGTCAATGGCTTTTGGTCGCTCACCAGAATCCCCCCGGGGAACTTGGAATGCAGAGGTGCCTGGGTACTACCCAGACACCTTGGCTGGGGTTCTGGAATCTCTGCATTTCTCAAAAGCTCTCAGGTGGTTCTGGAGCAGTCAGCCCTGCTCTAATTTGGGGAATCCGTACAATTGGTGTCCACTGCCAGAAATCATTAAGTGAGTCAGAGGGAGGAAAGGACAGTGAGGTTACAGGATAAGTTTTGCCCTTCTCAAAAGCAGCTCACATCTGTCTTCTCTCCCAGGCAAACTCATGTGGTAATCTCCAACAAAGCAATAGAGGAGGAGGATGGTGTTTAAGCTCAAAGTTGCTCTCCCCTCGGTGTGGGCAGCAGAGCTAATAGCAGGCCTGTTCTTCGAAGCTACAGCAACTCTAGAGGGAGCAGTGGGGGAAACCAGAGAGGCCAGCTCCTGGCTCTACCACTCTCTAGCTGTGTGTCCCGATGACTGAATGTTTTTTTTTTTCCAGAGACTGGGGATACCTGCTTTCATGAGGCACTGTGTCAGTCTCAGGGGCTTATGCCCAATAGCAGAACAACAAATGAACAGAATTATCTCAGTGTGGTGAGGGACAGGGAATGCTTATCTAGCTTCCAGCCTGCTTGGACAACTTGTCTACCTGAGCGTCCTGGAGTCCTTGTCTCTCGGTGTGGAGCCGGATTCAGCTTGTGGTCTCAGAACCCTGGCTAGGGGCAGCGAGGGAATGAAGAAAGTACAGACATACCTGGCACCAGGTGGGTTCTCTAATCCAGCACCACCACTAGCCCGAACCTCAGCACATTTATTCGGTACAGCACAGGGGGAGGGGCCAGCTGGTCTGGTGGGAGGTCTCTGTAGACAAGTGGTCTCTGGCTGTAAACATCCAAGAAGAGGAAGCCACAGTGACCAGTCATTGCACTCGCAGATCAATTGTCCATACACACTCATATCTAGACTCCCAAGGGAAGCTTTGTCAGTTTCCCATAGGCCAACTGGTCTTGGAGTCTTTGACAAGACTATGCTCATGTTAAAATAGACACTCAGGACTTAATTCACATGGGGCTTCCTTGGCTCTCTACACCTTGGCCTGTAGCAAGGTGTTAGTGGAGATAGTAGGGGAAGCAGAGTGGCCTAACACGGAGAGCTGCTAGGTGGGCACCTGCCACAGCTAATTAATTCTAAAGGGCATGCCCAAGAAGATGCCCTCAGCTAGTAAAAAAGGAAACACAACTGGGAGAAACTAGGGAAAGAGGTGGCCTGCAGGACCCCAAGAGCCCCTGGGAACAGCAGTTTGAATCCACAGCCTCTGCTTCTGCCTTCTCCCCACCCAGAGACCCTAGCTCCTGCTCAGCCCTCAGTCCCTTTCATGTCCTGTGCAGCAAAACAGGTGAACGGAGCTGAGGCGGTTGCTTTGCGAGCAGGCCTCTGGCCAGGTGGAGCTATGTTTCACCCCTTATCAGCCAGAGATGTTGGACAAACTTCTTCTCCGAGTGCCCATTTTATTATTTGTCAAATGGGACTCACAAAAGACTTGCTCCCTGTGGCTCCTGTACAGAAAAATTGAGTTGATCCCGGACAGGGTTGATCAGGACAGGGTTGGCTGGCACACAAGCAATCTATATTTTACACTGTTTTGGTCTGATGGGGCAACCGACCCAGACCATATCTTTCCAATACGAGTGATTTAGTTCATTTACTTAACTCAAATTTCAAATTTTAAGGGTTTTTTTCCCCTGTGGGCACAAAATGATACAATGTAACACTGTAAAAATATTTTAAGGTACAAAAAGTAAATGATAAAGAATATAGTAAAGATTAAACCTCCACGTAATTGCTCTCTGGCTTTTGGCAAGTGTAGACGGCAGGCGCCTTGTGCCTATGTGGGCACAGCCATAGAGATATACTTCTAAACAAGTGCCATTATGTTAAAAGGCACTTTAGTGAACCAATAGCAAATACATATATCTGTTGTGGAAGTTTTGATTTGTGATATTTAAACATGTTTTTGTTTTAATCCCAGGTGTGGGATATGGGATTGATTCAGGTGGTCCACAGCAGCAGACTATTTGCCTTAGGCAGGCCCTGAGACGGGCTCTTTGCCAGCTGAAGAAAGAATAAATGCCAGAGCCCAGAGACTGAAGAGGGGGCTCCAAGGAAGAGCCCTTGCTCCCCACTAATCTTCCTCTCCTCCCTGGTATTGGGGTATTGGAAGGAATTGGGGTGGAAAGGGGAGGAGGAGGCATAAGAAACGTAAACAAAATAGTTTTTAAAAGTGCAGCTACATATATCAGTTGATACAGACCCTGCAAGTATTTGTAGAGACGGACAGGGTTATTCTTGTCTGGGGAAAACATAATTTAGCTAAGCCACTACAAGTCATGACCGTTTGGCTTGCTTCTGACACGGGGCCTAGAAAAAAACACAATGGCAGTTCCAAAACACTACACAACCGGCTCTGAGCCCTTGCCAACTCCATCCGGACAGGCTGCGTGTCTAGGTGACACGTGTGAGAACAGACTGACTTGGCAGCTTGTGTGGTGAGACTGGCGAGGCTGTGGTGGCTGCAGCCCCTCAGGACGCAACTGTGGGAAAGCCGGCAGGCTAACCGCCAGTTTGTGGGTGAGCAAATGTTTGCAGGCTGCTCCTGCCCATGGGTTCTGAACGTGTCCTTAATAAGGTGGATGCTCTTTAAGGCTGGGAGGGGAGAATCCACTGATCTTGTCAGCCTCCAGTGCCCTATAATTATTCTCTGAATTTCTGCCTTTTCTAGGAAGAGGTTAGGGAAGTTTAATTGGCTGAAAAATGTCATGCAATTTTGAGGAACCTTTTAAGGGTTCGATGCCCAGGGTATTTTTTTTTTACCCCAAACAAGCTTGGGATGAGTTTCTCCAGGTCCCAAACTCTCCTTATTTCCTGGTGGTGACTCTAAGCATCTGTAACAAATGAAGGCTGTTAGGTGGCTGGAACCTGCATTGGCTTCTCTGGTCTAGAGAGTAGAAAAAGATGAGGTCAACCAGGGAGGGCACGGCTGTGGGATGACTGTGTCAAGGCCTGGTCAGCTTGGCCTGGCTGTTCTCACAGGTGGGGAAGAGGATTAAATTCGTGGACCCTCATACCAAAGGTCAGACTGCTTCCCCATTTCCTCCAGAAAACCAAAGGTCAGCCTGTCTCCCCCATCTTCCTCCCACCTAGTTCCCAAACAGCTCCCATCCCATCACAGAGCTGTAGAGTCTCCAGTGGCCACTTGCTGTCATTCCAAAGGAGAGAAACAGAAACACAGGTTAAGCTTTGTAGAGGTGTAAACACTGCCAGACATTGCCAACTGCTTTGGGCACATCCGCCATTTCACTCTCACAACCCAGAGACACAGGCAACCTCACTGTTCTTGTTTTTCACAGGTAGGGGAACTGATGCCCGATGAGCGGACTGTTGAAGCCGCAATGAATCAAAGAACATCTAGCTCTGGGTAGCTTTTACTGATCACTGCTTCTCTTCATTGGTAGGATGTTCTTGACCATAATATCTATGATGTTCTCTTCACCCAGGTCCTCCTAGGAGAACAGAGAAGTCCAGGAAACTCAAGAAGAGCTAATGTTCAGCAGGCTGCTTCAAGTGAAACCTCAAAAGTGCCCAAAACAAACAAACAAACAAAAAACTTCCTGGCATAGTAATGAATGGTTATCCCAGGCCTCAACAGCTGAGGGTCTACAGAAATAAAACAAAACAAACAAAAAAAAATGAAAAGAACAAACAGCAAAAGCAACCACCATTCCCAAAAGCTGCTCAAGCAAAAGGATTGAGTGGCGCCCACCTGGTCTGCGAGAGAAATAGAAGGAAATGTGACAGCCGAGTAGACTTGTAGTGTTACCTGACATTCAGGTGTTTTGCATCAGAGGTAGGATTGTAGAAAGGGCATCTTTGTTTTCATTGCATGTCAACGCTACTTCCTTTCCTTTCTGCTTCCTTCTCTTCACAGGTGAACTGTTTCCCAACCAGGAGACACACACTGCTCATTTCTCCACAGATGCATGTTCTCTGCATCACAGACACAAAAATCTGTCTGCACAAATTTAATTTTCTACTAGTGAAAGAAAATAATCTGATTTCATAAGCATTTTAGAATGGAAGTCTAAGTTCATGTTATGAACTCATTACTCAGAAAAAAAATGGATCAAATGAGATATGTAAGAGTCAGGGACCTTTTAAGATGCCCCTTGATGTGATGAGCTAAGAATGAAGAGGAGCTAGTTATGATGGCTCATGGTTGTTACCTAGCACTTGGGAGGCTGAGGCTAGAGGATTGTTGATAGTTCAAGCTCAGCTTGCAATATGTAGTAAGTTCTAGGCCAGCCTCATCTATAGTGTGAGACCTGATTGTTGATAGCTCAAGACCAGCCTTCGAGATATATATATATGCAGTAAGTTCAGGCCAGCCAGGAGCTGTGGTTACCTGCATAATACCTACACAAGAACAAGCCTGTCAAAATGCCACCCTTGGTGAATGAGCTGAGAGAGGGCCACTCTCCTTTCGTCACATGGCTGAAGGTAGAGTGCTCGTACCAAAATGGGTGATGGCTTCATGACACGTCTTCATGGGCAGCACTGATTAAACTTAGGATTAATAACAACAGCAACAAAGTTGGGGAGGAGACAGAGTTGGGGGGTGCACAGGGGAGTGCAAGATGGAGTGGTGGATGGCTGGGATCAAAATACATTGCATAAATGTGTGATAATTTTCAAAGGGCAAATAAAAGCATGACTTTAAACAAATGAAGAGACAGGAAGGCGGCCAAAGGATAAAGTCAGAAATGCAATGAGCAGGGAGATGGCTGGCATAGCTTGAGAAAGGCTTGCTCTAGAGCTGGACCATCGGGCCCTTCTCTCACAGGCACAATCGCCAGGTATTCATCCCCTGAGCATGCCCACACGGCTAGCCAATAGCCCCTTTCTCTATCAAGAGATTTTTATTGGCTAGACATGGTATTTCAACTGAAAAAAAAAAAAGGTGTTTGGTACCTCTTCTTTCTGATAGGTGTGCATGCTTCGTGCACATGCATACGCGTGTAATTTCCACTTCCAGTAACCTGAAGTTCAAACCAGAGCATTCTCAGAATCGTCTTGCCATTTGAGGAAGTAGCCTCCGGTCTTACCTCACCTCTCCACGCTCACCCTCAGTTCATGGTTTCATAATCACCAAACCTGAGCTTTCCCAAACCTCTCCCACAGACTTTCCCACAGTCTCCCTTTCACATGATCTAGGGAAGTATCAAATAGGAATTTTTGATCTACATTCATCTGTATTTTATGGCAATTTAGGATTTGTGGAATCATTTTCTTCACGGTTCCAATCGTCTTTACAGTTTAAATCTTCGGATCCACTCACCCAGAAACATGACCATGTCTTTCCAGGCTATATCATGAAATTGTTATCACTTTCAGAACAAACAATGAACACTGTTCTAGGATTCAGAAAGGACGTACACCATTTACAAGGGTCTACGTCATCGACAGAGTGCAAACTGGAAGTAGGGCTAGAGGGAAGATAGAAATAAAAACAGCCTGAAGCAAACCTCCTTCTCTCTCTGGGGACATATCAGAAGGACAAGCTCACTGTTAGGACCCACGGACCCACCAAGGGCCTACCTTTTGCTAGCCTTTCCCAAGCTAGGACCCTCATCACTAGCTATCCCTTGCTTCTGTGGCTGCAAAATGTTTCCTCTGTAGCAGAACTAATCTCACTGCCCTGTTAGTAAGCACACCTACACAAAAACCTCCCCTTGCACTGAGAACAGAATGGACCTGGATGGGGGGGGGGGGATGCCCTGGGGAGCTAAATGGCGAGCTTCACTCTCACCTTGTGTCTCTCACTGTCTGGCTTCACACCCCCTTTCCATGAACTTGATAAACCCAACCCCACTTTATTAGGGTTTTGATAAACACTGTACTTCTGGCTAGGGCTTCGTCAGGTTTTTTAATAGAAAGCCCATTTAATGTGTCTTTTTTTTTCCCCAAGAAATCCCTGTCCCTTCCATCTTATTTAAAGTTGGCTCCCAACCCCGCTCCCCATCAGTGAGGACCCTCCTTGGTTAGTATTCTGCATTGAGATGGTTGCTCATTTTTCATGTTATCTCTGCACATTCGTCTCTCACCTAGAAGGTGAATGAGTTCCGGGAGAGCAGGAGCCTTATTCTTTGATCTCCCAGGATATTCCTTCTTTGTTCTCAGTGTCATATTGGAAGCTTGACATCTAGCAAATGTCCCAGAAAAGTTACTCGAATGAAAGAACAAAACTACTTCTAGTCTTTCTAATATCCTGACGATATTTCCAAGATTGAGGGCCAAAGTAAAGCAATCCATCACATGAGGAAACACCAGTGTTTTGGTTTTAAGACCCAAAAGAAAATTTTCCTGGTGATCTTAAAAATAACAAAGCAAGGGAATGAAGAATCCTTCACTAGTAGTCCTAGATTATAGAGAATAAAATAGTTTAAAAAATGTTTGAGGCTGGACAGATGGCTCGGCAGTTAAGAGCACTGACTGCTCCTCCAGAGGTCTCGGATTCAATTCCCAGCACCCACAAGATGGCTCATAGCCTTCTGTAACTCCAGTCCCAGGGGCTCCTATGGGCACTTGCAAACAGAAACGCATTCTAGAAATACTCATTCGCGTAAGACAATAAAAGTTTTAAAATGTTTAAAAACGTATTAAGCAACTGAAAAAAGACCCAATATCGCCTAAATTCTATAAACATTGAAGCTTACTGTAGGTTTTACATAGATACTGGGCGGTCAGTTCTGCCCTAACTTTTCATCCATATGCCACTTTCTCTTGGGCAACTAGACTATTTTTCAGCTTCCCTTGTAATGAGGGTCTGCTAAGTGTTGCTAAAGTTCCTTGTGAGGAGACACGAACATCTTTCTAAGCTTGTTCTAACCTCTTGACAACAAGCAGAGATACAGAGGAAATAACAGAGCAATGAGTGAGGGGGGAGGTAGGGCCTGGAAGTGCCTTAAAGCAGCCACAGGGAAACTAGTGGACCCAGCTTGAATGACTGTCCCATTACCAGAGGATGGAGGCCCCTCCCTACCCAGCCTCTATCTTCTAGTCTTCCCCTGAGGCCATGAGCAATTAGTACAGAACTGCACACAATTTATTGGGAGGTGAGGCTGAGGCTCAGGTGAAAATCCCATGACCCTCCCCGTCCCTCTTTCTGTGTGTGTGTGGGGGGGGGGGTTGGCAACAGTCAACAAACCCTGCTGTGCTGATCTTGTGTAGGTAGGCACAGCTGGACTCAGGAAGATGACAGGCAGTTTGGCTCAGAGGATCATCCTGTACAGAGCGTGTGACCATCAACCAATGCAATGTGATGAAATTCTGTGTGCCGCTTACAAACCTTGTAGAAATCTTCTGTTGATATTTCCTAGGCTTTCAGCCCAAACAGTTATATAGAGTGCTCCTCGGAGAACCGGAAACCCTCTGTTTAAGAGACGGGATTCTTTGTTCACCTGCGTCCAGAGCGCATTGCTTCCCTAGGTGGGTGTATTGGCTCTGTTTGCTAATGTGGATTTTATTTCATGTCTAACATAGAACATACATATTGTTTTACCAATTTGTATTTACTCTAAACAATGTTCTTATATGTACTAATTCGTGTAATTACCCTAGGAACTCTCCTAGCTAAATGCTACCATTTGCCCTAAGATATACAAGAAGAAATTAAGGCACAGGTTAACTAACATCCAAGTTTAGATAAATAAGCAGTAGCATAGACGTAATTCAAATCAGATCTAACTCTAATTCATGATCATTCCACTGTTCTCTTTTAGTTCTGTTCCATTGTTTGATGATACAGGTTTTTTTTTCTTTTCTTTTTTTGTTATTTATTTATTTATTCAATTTACATCTCAGTCAGAGGCTCCTCCCTCCTCTCCTCCTAGTCCCACCCTCCCTCCCGAATCCCCTCTCTGCTGTTCCTCAGAATAGAGGAGCTCCCTTACCCAGACACCCCAGCTCATGTATTCACATGAGGACTGAGTTCTTCCTCCTCCCCTGTGGCCTGGTAGGGAAGTCCCATCAGGGGGAAGTGATAAAAAAAAAAAGCAGGCAACATAATCTGTGTCTGAGAGACTCCCCCACTCCCCTAACTAGTAAGCCCACATGAGGCCTAAGATGCCCTTAGGTCTTACTTCTTGTCGATTGTGCATTGCAGTAAGTCTGTCCTGTACTATGTGACTAAAATCCACTTGTAAGTGAGTGTATATATACCATGTGTGTCTTTTGGGGTCTGTCTTACCTCACTCAGGATTATCTTTTCTAGTTCCATCCATTTGCCTGCAAAGTTCGTGATTTTCTTGTTTTTAATGGCTGAGTGGTATTCCATTGTGTAAATGAACCGCAGTTTATCCATTCTTTGGTTGAGGGACATCTAGGTTGTTTCCAGTTTCTGGCTATTATGAATAAAGCTGCTATGAACATGGTTGAGCAAATGTCCTTGCTGTATGGTGGAGCATCGTTCGGGTGTATGTCAAGAATGGAATAGCTGGGTCTTGAGGGATGGCTACTCCCAGTTTTCTGAGAAAGCACCAGATTGATTTCCAAAGTGGTTGTACAAGTTTGTACTCCCACTAGCAATGAAGGAGTTTTCCCCTTTCTCTATATCCTCAACAGTATTTTTTGTCAATTGAGTTTTTGATCTTAGATTATATAGGTTTTTAAAATAAGCTATACAGGGCTGGAGAATGGCTCAGTGGTTAAGAGCACTAGCTGCTCTTCCAGAGATCCTGAGTTCAATTCCTAGCAACCACATGGTGGCTCACAACTGTCTGTAATAGAATCTGATTCCCTCTTCTGGTATACATGAAATAAATAAATAAGAAAATGAAATAAATAAGCAAATTTAAGTGATTTATTTATTTTTATATTAATCACAGGATATGTACTTTGTATCCCAGCCATAGTCCCCTCCCACATTCCCTCCCACTCTCCCCATCCCTCCCTCATCTTCTCCCTGCCCCTCTCAAAGTCCACTGATAGGGGAGGACCTCCCCCCCCCCTTCCATCTGACCCTAGCTTATTATGTCTCTTCAGGGCTGACTGCAATGTCCTCTTCTGGGATCTAGCTAGGCTGCTCCTCCCTCGGGGAAGGGGTGGGGGAGGGTGTTGAAGAGCCAGCCATTGAGTTCATGACCAAAATAGTCCCTGTTCCCCTTACTAGGGTACCCAGTTGGATACTGAGCTACCATGGGCCACATCTGAGCAGGGGTTCTAGGTTACATCCATACATGGTCCTTGGTTGGAGAAACAGTCTCATAAAAGACCCCTGTACCCTGATCTATTTGGTCTTTGTGGAGCTCTTGTCCTCGCCAAGTCTTACTAACTCCCCCTTTTTTCATATGATTCCCTGCACTCTGCCAAGGCTTGGTTGTGAGTCTTAATATCTG
>CM053762.1:42531917-42564537 GCA_028658305.1 Pachyuromys duprasi | reverse complement strand
ATCAGGGAGATGCAAATCAAAATGACCCTGAGATTTTACCTTACACCCACCAGAATGGCTAAGATCAAAAACTCAAGTGACAACACATGCTGGAGAGGTTGTGGAGAAAGGGGAACCCTCCTCTATTGATGGTTGGAATGCAAACTTGTACAACCACTCTGGAAATCAATTTGGCGCTTTCTTAGACAATTAGGAATAGTGATTCCTCAAGACCCAGCTATACCACTCTTAGGCATATATCCAAAAGATGCTCAAGTACACAACAAGGATATTTGCTCAACCATGTTCATAGCAGCTTTATTCATAATAGCCAGAACCTGGAAACAATTCAAATAAGCAAATTTTATAAAAAAGAAAACCAAACAAAATGAAAAAATAAGCTATACAAATAATTAAATTCAGTCTTTTGTGTTTTGTTGTGTTTTCAAGGACCTTGGGAAACAGTTTGACATTTGGCTTGGAGGCTTTATGGCGTCCAACACATTGTTCCTCAAACAGCATTTGGTATCGTGGGCCTTTCTATAACCTTAATAGCTACCTGTGTGTTTATTCATTTGATGTCCCTTATTGTTTTTAGCAGTGAAAGGGACCAGAGATAAGTTTCTGAGTAGGTGGCTACCTGGTGGCAAGGATAAAAAGTCCAGATTAATAAGTCCCATGATTAGCATGGTGAGGCAGAAAGCCTTTTGTCTTACACAGCAAAATAGATTCAGATAGCATAGCTGAAGTGTTAGGAAAGAGCCCTAGAGAAAGCTCTCTTCTAGGAATCAGTTGATTGATCTAATTGATGACCTTACAAAGAACAACTTGTCCTATGAGCCACCACGATGACCATCCTGGTACAAAAAAAACCCAAAGATGTAGTTGTGGCACACATACGTTGGTGGTAATAACCGTCCTGTAGTTAGACTTAAGACTTAGTCCCTTCAGAGGCTCATAAACTGAAAGCTTTCTCTATATTTGCTGGGCTATTAATTAAAATGTAGAAAGCAGGGGCCTGTTTGGAGCAAGCATGTCACTGGAGTTTTTCCTCTAAAGGGCATATCTCATCCTTCCTTTTCTTCTCTCCCTCCTAGTCAGCACAAGGCAAGCAGTTTTCAAACAGCACGCCTTTTGCTACAATGTTGTTTCTCACCTGGGGCCCAGAAACAATGAGCCAATTACTCTGAGACCAAATTCTCTGAAACTGTGAAACAAAGTAAGTATTCCCTTCTTTACGTTGATTTTTTTTTTCCTCAGTATTTTTGTTACAGTGACCCAAAGCTGACTGACACTATATGTCTCTGTGTGTGTGTGTGTGTGTGTGTGTGTGTGTGTGTGTGTGTGTGTGTGTGTGTATGCTTTGCACTGCCAGGGTATAATTGAGCAATTATGACCGAGCCCATATGACCCTCAAGCCTGAATATTCTCTGTCTGGCCCTCCACAGCAAATGTTTGCCCACTCCTATTATGAAAAAGGAGCCAGGCACAATGGTGCATGCCTATAATCCCAGCACTTGATGGGTGTGGGGATGGGAAGAGGCTGGCAGATCTCTGTGAGTTTGAGGCCACCTGGTTTACAAAGGAAGTCTAGGACAGCCAAGGCTACACAGAGAAACCCTGTCTCGAAAAAAAAAGAGTAAAAAGGAAAGAAGGAAGAATGAAGGCTAGGCTGGAATCTGGTTGTGAGGATTTTGAACAGAGAGGTAATGATATTCAGGCTTTGTCTTTCAGTCAATGTAACTGCTAGGCTCCCTGGCCAAGCAAGTCACTATGAGGTCAGAAATGAGTTTAAGGACGCTGCTGACCTTCTTACAATTTCTGACAAAAATGGAACTAAAACCAGAAAGCAGAAAAGAGCTAGGAGCTGACTACCATTTGTCTCATGAGGCTTCTAGAATGTGGAGATGATGCCATCATTATATACAGCATTCAGACCCCATTGACCACGGTGACAAAACCATGGCTTTGTTCAGATGTCCTTTTCCATGTGAGTGGAAGATGGTCTCATCCTAGTTATAAAGTAAAGCTTTACTTAGAGCTGTTGGGTCTCAAACCCAGGACAAAAGATTGAAATGCCTATTATATCGAAGCTGACACCGGCCACCAGGTTCTCCCAACATCTCTCAGTCCCTTTTTGGTACAGGATCCTCATGGCTGGCACATCCCACCCCCTACCCTAAACTCCTTTAGCCCAGGGTCTGGGCAGGGCTGCCCTTCCCCCAGCTGCTCTTCCCTTTGTATTCCAACCCTTTGGGCTAAGAACTGCCATTTTAGTCTCTTGCACTTTTGGTCTCTTGGTTGTCCCACTCCTGGCCTCTTGGCTTCTGGTGCTCCCCTCTCACGTCCCCCATCTCCCCACAGAGCCCGGTTTTGGTCATCTTCCCAACATCTCCACCTCTGCCTGGGCTCTCCCTTATATCTCTAATAAAAACTCGGACCCCTCAGGAGCAGCCACATTCTCCTTTTATTTCTGTTTTTCACTCATCTGGTGCTCCATACCTACCTTAGGATAGTCACGTCAGCAACTTGGTTTCTCATGGCCAAGTTCTTTGCAAGGGTGCTTAGTTATGCTGCTCCCATGGTTTTTGGCTATAAACAGAAATGAAGGAATGACGGGCATCTCCCACATAGCGCTCCCAGCTAGTCACAGCCTAGTCAGAAATCCAGTGTGCGACCAAGAGAACAAGAAAGTCACCCTGGGCATTTGCACAGGACTCTGGTATGAAACAATGTGATCTCCTGCAGCACTGAGCCAGTGTGCAAATATCTAGGGAAGTACAGTTATGAACACACCTATAGGTGTTGAAATTACAGTTAAAAAGACATACTGCCTTATAGCGGTTGCCATTTTGGAAGAAAATCACCCCCTTCCAGATCTCAAATACCTAGCAGTTTTAGGGAAAGAGTAGATAATGATTTGCTGAAACCCATAGCGACCATATTTACAGTAGGAAAGAAAAAAATTTATCTACAGTTATATAGGTAAATGTAATATCTTTTAAAAAAATAAAACCAAACATGGTGCAAACTACTTTCTGTTGCTTTTAAAATGCACAAGAGGAGAAAACTCCAACAGATAAATGATCAGAGGATCATAATTTAGTTTTATGGAGAGACAAACACACAGAGAAGGATAGAGGCTGAATAAAGAGTTGGAGTGAAGGTAAGAACAAGAACAGCAATAGTGAGAGACTGGGTTATCCTTTGCATCATATGAGGATGGTAATAACCCACAGGCTGGATCCCTTGGTGGGTATCAGGGCATGTCTGTAGCTTCATTTGAAAATATCACAGCCTTAAATGTTATCCCAGTCCCAGAGAGACAAAGTTAAAACTCACTAGTGTTGCTTTAATAGAATTTTCTAGATGCAAAAATAAATGAGTTGGTCAATGTAATGGACAAGAAAATCTATGAACAAGCACATGATAAAGACAGAGTCATCTGTCCTTCCACACTGAAGTAAACTTGTGACATGGTAAGCAATTCAAGGACAATTAGATCTACATAGAAAATGTGCTTTGATTCCCACCTCATATTATATGCACAAAAAGGGAATTCTGGAAGGATTTCACCTGAATGTGAAACAGAAACAACAGCAATTTTAGAAGAAAGGGGGAAATAATTCTTCGTGAATTTTGAGTAAGCAAAATATGTTTACAAAAGTATGCAAAGATAGTGCTAGCTGTAAGGAAATGGCTGACAAGCTGTGATAGAATTGATGAAGTCCTGTTCATCTGGTAATTCCATCAAGGGAGGCGATAGACACAGTCCATTACAGGGAACACAGAGTCTGGCAAAGAGTCTGGCAAAGGATGTGTATCTGGGACTACTTAAGGATTACTACAAAATCACCAACATAGTCTATCTCTGGTGTCTTTTTCTTCCTTTAGGTTGATTTTTATTTTTAACTATGCGCATGTATTTGTGTCTGTGTTGGGGCATGTGCACATGATTGCAGGTGCCAGTAGAGGCCAGAAGCAGCAGATTTCTCTGAAGCCAGAGTTACAGGCAGTTCTTAGCTGGTAGACATGGTGCTACAATGCCTAGCTTAGGTCCTCCATAAGAGCTGTGCATGCTCTTAACTACTGAGCCATCTCCTCAGACCCTTATACCTTTTCTTTTCAGGCTACCGCCCAAGACTCCTACAGATGCTTGAAGGTAGACAGCAAGCACTGAGAGCCTTACATATACTTTGGTTTCCCCACACACACATATAAACATGTCATATGCGTACATATATGTAACATACAGGACAGGTATTAGCTTATAGACTCTGAACAGAAAGATTAAAACTATAAAAACAGAATAATTATAATAATATGTTATAGTAAAATTATAGGAATGGTTTCTCTTTCTCAAAATGTGTCAGTGCAATGTTGATCTTAGTAGCCTTGCGATATGACCATTTTTTTTCCTTATTGGGTCAAAAATATTCACGCTTTCAGTTACAGAAAAGCATGCCATGACTTCTTATTTGAATATCTCAATTTCTATCACGACCATCAACAGTAGCTTAGGGACTATTATTAAGTGAATAAGGGTCACTTGGACACAAGTACTGCAACATTGTGACAGTTGATCTGATAAAGCAGGTCACTTCCAAGTGACCAGTGGGTAGGTAGCTACATACCAAGGTATGTAGCTCAGAAAGGTCATGGCCCAGTTATGACAGAGAAGGACAGGTGATTGGAGGCTTCCATGATTGACTTTTGACCATTTTTTCTGTCTCTTGTGTTGCTCAGCTTTTGCAGGAGGAGGGGCTGTGTCCATAAACCTGAGAGTAGATTTCAGCCTTCACGTTCTCAAAGGTGGATGTCTAAGTCATTTCTGTATTCCCCCACAATGCCAAGTGGGCGTAGCAGGCATCCAGTGAAGAGGAAGAAAGAAGGTAAACTGTCATTTATTGTGTGTAGACTCCAATCCAATTTGAAACCAGCTGGGTCATGGCTGTATTCTGTTTGTTTTCAGTTTGGCTCAACAGCAGACTAATACATTTAACCTTGAAAAGAGGGATATCTTCCTGATAAAAAACTGTTTGTGGTAAAATAAACAGGAACACAGCATCATTTCTAAAAACAAAATAAAACATGGTTTATCCAAAGTCTACATTTAGTGAATTACCCTAAATACATTTTCCAGTCTAAGTTGAGCTTTGCAGTAATTCACCACTGACTGACTTGAAAGACCCAAAGAAAGTCTCTAAAGAAAGTGATGCCAGAAATGTAAACGCACAAATTGAAAAGAAATTCCAGTTAATTTTGACATCATGAAAATTCCAAAATCAACATGTAGCAATTTAGCTCTTAATTCTGCCACAACGTTAATTAGCATATGTATTAACTAGAGATAGATTATGAAAGTTAAGCACTTTGGGGGTGGGTGGGTGGAGAGATAGCTCAATGGTTAGAAGCAGGCGTTGTTCTTGCAGAGAACCTGGGTTCTGCGTCCATCACCCACATAGTGGATCACAACTATCCGTGACTCCAGTTCCAAGAGTGCCAACATCCTCTCCTGTCCTCTGTGGGTACCAGGGATGCATTTGGGAAGTGCACATGCATAAGCAAAACATTGATTCCCATAATGCAAAACAAGCAAATCTTTTAAAACCTTTTAAAATAAAACTTTAAAAAAATATTTTAAAAATGTAATAGTTTTTAAGCTGGTGTTTAAATCTTCCATTAAGTTCAGCAGAGCAGTAATAATCTGCATGGATATAGAGCTCCTGAGTCTTCAAATAATTTGATAAACCATTTCCTGAAATTGGTGCTATCAATAGACAGATTTCTTGCAGCCTACTGACGTCAGGCAGTCTGCTGGACACTCAGATGTTAAGTGGTTAGTCCTGATGCCATTTACTGTAAGAAAATAGGCTCAGGGAAGTTAGGTGACAGTCCTAAGGTCATGACTGGCTTGGGTTTCAAGGCTCCCTCCTGATCTCCCCAAGTACATGTAGGCTTCTCAGTGCAGACACAGGTTTTTCCTTCCCAATCCGTAGTCGGGGTACAAATTGTTTGTTTGTAGTTTTAAAATTTTTTTTCCTAAATGTCTGAATTATTAAAATTATTTTTGACATCCTCAACTCCTTCAGTGTCCTAAAAAGAGATCCCTTTATTTGATTTCATATGCATTCACATTCATAGCTTAATTCAAGCTTGCTAAAACCATCTGTGTCCAGAAAGAAGAGGTGACTGGCAGAGACCACCTGCTCTCTATTGGGTGCTGCTGCTGGAAGGAGGGTTTTGTTTCTTTGGTTGATGTTTATCGTTGGCTGGTTGTTTATTTGTTTTGTTCTATTGTAGGCTTTTGATTCAGTTCTCACCCCCACAACACGAGTTCCCACCGTGTGTTTCAGTTCTGTAAGTGTTCCTGTCTGTGGCGTGGCATCCCACAGTCTTTCTCTTTTCATTTTTCTCTACTTCAAGCTTTGAGGTGATATGACATTTTTGTGTTTTTGCAGTTTGGATAACCCATCTCAAAGCCGACAGCCAAATTTCCCAAGAAGAAGCCAAGAGATTCAGTGAGAGGGAAAGCCTAGGTTTAGGGGGTTTCAAGACTCAGCAAAGGCCCAAATTACTGACAAAAAAAAAAAGCCCCACCCTTGTTAGGCCAGAATTCACTTGCAAGTGAAGTTTTTAATGTTTTCTCATTCTGAATAAAGGTACAGTGGAAAAGCTTGTATGTTGTTAATTTGCACACGTGGGAACCTTTAGGAGTGGAGTTACTAGATCCTCTCAAGACTGCACAAACACAAGTGAGGGTCATTCCTATGGCTTGGCTGTGATCCACAACTCTCAATTATTTCATCTGTGGAAGCATAAATGGTGGGCTAGTATGGTGCATTTATTCTTCTGTAATGGCCCAATATGGCTCATAATGGCTCATTATGCAGAGCCAATATATGTAATCAGATCCCCTAAATAAACAAGTCTGCTTGTGTGTTCACAGATCAGAGCCTATGCAGAGAAGTAGGTCAAAAATAGAAAAAAAAATATTAAAGAAAATGAGTTGATTTGGTTGAGTTCAGGTCCACACCGAAATCCAAGGGACAGTGAATTAAGCTCTTAAAAGTCTCTAACTGTTGATGTTTGCATTGTCTTTATATATTAACAGGAGTTAACATTTTTCTTTAAAGTGAAGGAAAGAGAGACCCTGGCAAATAATTGAGCTCAGACTTTTAGTTATAACTTAGTTACTTGAAATAGATTATATGTTTGCAACATTCAAAAACAGCTGGGTGGTGTTGGCACACACTTTTAATCCCAGCTGAGGAAGATGAATCTCTGAGTTCCAGGCTAACCTAGTCTACAGAGTGAGTTCCAGGACAACCAGGGATGCACAGAGAATTCTGTCTTAAAAAATAAACAGGAAAGCAAGCAAGCAAGCAAGCAAGCAAGCAAGAAAGAAAGACAGTTAAGACAAGGAAAGGAAAGAAAAGAGGAAAGGGAAGAGGAAAGGAAAGGGAAGGGAAAGGAAAGCAAGGGAGAAAAAGGAGAGAAAAAAGGAAACAACATTCGAAAACAAAAATTGTTTAGTTTTGGTTTTTTTTTTCCACAAAAGAGTTAGTTTGGTGAAATTTACCTACTAGGGTCCCAATTTGCCACATAAGGCATGCAGTTATTGTTTTAAATCAATCTCTCATTCAATCTTCTAAGGAGAACCAGTTTCTTTAGCTTACGTTTTCAGAGGCTTCAGAGTCCAAGTTGGCACCATGCCTGGCGAAGCCTCCCTTACCCTCATAGCACCAAAGCACAGTGAATAGCATCACGTGGGGGGACACAAGTGGGCACAGAGGGCAGTGTGCAGAAGGATCATAGGAGAAGAGATGAGAAAAGAAAGCTACTGAAGGAAACTGAGCTCTTCCCAGAACGACCATGGTCTGAATGAATCCCATCCAGGGAGACTGGCCATATGACCTGACTCACTTCCCACAGAAAACCATCAATTCCCCTTCGGGACCAGTCATCATCCTAAGGGTTCCATTCCATCTCTGCTACCACAGTGGAGACCAAACTTCCAGTTCACGACTGTCTGAGAGACAAACCACACCCAAATTTAACCTCATCTGCTCCGAACTCACCAACTTTTCCTCTCACCATCCCGAGGCATCGTGCTAAACTCTCATATTCTAACACACGAATGAATGGTTTTTTGAATAAATGTTTAGTGAACTTTGTCGATTTAATTAAATAAGTTTAAATGAATGTTCTCAATGAGTTTTTACACCGTCTCTTCAGCGAGACTGAAAGCTCCATGGAGGCATGGGTCCCCTTGATGGAAATCCTCCATGGCAGGATTGTATCATGAGCCAACATGTTGATGAATGTGTTTTCTCTGAATGGTGCCTTCTGTCTTCTCTCCTCATCTTTGCAGTCTAAGAGTTAACCTTCCTCTCCTGGCCCCCACCAAAGCTGAGACATAGCATTAAGACATAGCATTAAGCTCCAGGAAGTAGCCTTGCGTTGCATTTCCCCAACAAACATCTCCATGTTTTGTGACTCCCCATTCCATTTTACCTGGCATTGCAAGGGAATCAAGTCTTGGATCCTGCCCCTGAACTTTACTTGGTTCCAGGTTTCTCACTTCCCTTCAGAACCTGAAGACAGAAGCCACATGTAGCTTTCAGGGTACAAAGCCAGGGTACCTCCATGTTCACTAATCTGTGAGTGCTCTTAGAGCAAAGCCTTTCACTTCCCTGGTTCTGTGTGATCCGCCCCTTCCTCTCCCACCCCAGATCTTCAATTTGAATGATTGGACTTCACTTTGGATTTTTTACTTTTCTTCATATTTTCCTAAACCTGTACAGCGAAAGAGACTGAAATTGCTTGATAGATTTTTTTAAAGATTTGTCTTTATTTTATGCATTTGAATGTCTTGCCTGCATGTATGTATGTGTACCGTGCCCACAGAGGCCAGAGAAGGATGTTGGATTGGATGGATCCTCTGGGGCTTGGTTGTGAGCAGCCATGTGACTGCTGTGAACTGAACATGTGCCCTCTGCAAGAGCAGCAATCTTTCTGAGCCACAGAACTTTCTCCAGCTCCTAATAAATGATTTTCAATAAATTATTTTGATAGTATCCCTCATTCAGGATTCAATAACGTGCTATGCAAACATGAAATCTGGGGGCGGGGGGGGGGTGGCGGAAAAGAATCAAGGCAGGAAAGCAAAGATTCCGAGTGACTTTTTTCACTGGAGCTTCAACCTGGAGTGGTTTGATTAAGTAAAAAAGAAGAAGAAAAAAATGCAAATGCTTAATAAATAATAACATTTATTAAATTAATGCAATACAAATGACAATCAGATGCAAAATAAAATAAAGTGCCTTGCCAATCCAACACTGTGAGACAGTATTAAGACTTCAAATAAAGTGGATAAATATTGAATGTCTTGCAGGTCCAGGGCAGCCAGCATTCAAGGAGCAATGCTGGAATTTCCAGGGAGCGTCTGTAATAAGCAAGCGGGGAAGCTGTGTCTGAGAGGTAGAGGGAAAAACAAGGACACTGCTCCGCTCCAGCTCTGCTTCTGTGGCAGAGTTACAGACAAGACTTCCCCTGGCTACGGGTGACTCAGCACCCCCTGGGGACTAATGCTCCCACTGAGCAGACAGGAAAATAAGGCAGACCCAGACTCAGGCGGTGAGGAAGTAAACAGCTTTTAGAAACGCTATCTGCAGATACAGACCGCCCAGAGGTGTGGGAAAGAAAACCTAGACAGGAGGCGGTTAGTTCCCTTCTTGGATCTTTCAGTCAGTTCCAGCAGCATGTATAGGGATCAGTGCATTCAATAAAAAGGGCGAAGAGCACAGGAAATGCACAGTCAGCCACCACTTAGGAACTAAATATAAATATATAGATATAGATATTGTTAACATATATCTCTACATATTAGCTGTCTTTGGGAATATATATGTGCAAAAAAAATGATAGCAGTTGCTTCCAGGAAGGGAATAACAGGATTGGGGTGATAAAATAGAGTTAATTAGGTTTGGTTTGGTATTTTGTCTTTGGGACCATTCTGAGTCGGTTCCCTTTTGATATGTTTTTGGACTATGTGTGTGTGCTCATGTGCGTGAGGGTGCACTTAGGTGTTTTACTGTGTGCTGTGTGTGTGTGTGTCCATGTGTGTGGGCGTGTCCATGTGTGTGTGTGTTTGTGTGTGAGGCATCACTTCTCAGGCACCATCCACATCATATTTGAGGCATCGGTTCTGGCGAACCTGGAGCTTACCGAGCAGAGGAGGCTGGCTGGCCAGGGAGAGCTAGGGAGCTGCCTGCCTCTGCCGCCCTAGTGCTGGGAGCAAAAGCATGCACTGACAAACCCAACTGTTTTTGTCTTGTTTTGTTTTGTTTTAATGTGGGTTCTGGAGATCAAATTCAGTGTGTCATACCTGTGAGGAATTTTATCAACTGAGCCGTTTCCCCAACCCTTGAGAGCATTTAAATAGAAAAATAAAATGAACCGTTAAGCGACAGTAGACACTTCATGGCAAACGTGAGGCTGTATGGCAAAGATAACAAATCAGGGATCGATATAATGCTAGACAAGGAACCCGAGAGTTACTGTCCAGACTCCTTGGTAACAAGCATTGCTTTGAGTACTGAACACACATAAGCATATCCAGCCGGCATCCTGGTTTACATCTCTCTGCTCAGAGGTCCTGCGGTGCATGTGACATGGTGTGATGTTCAACATACTTAGTAAGCAGTTTTTAAAAATTAACTTCTTAGTTATGAATTGTATCCTGAAAGGACAGTGGCTGAAGAACGGAAATCTGAGGGTCGTTATTTTGTGGGCAAGTTACTTAGTTACTCAGCTTCTTGGCCTGTGAAGTGATCGTGAGAAATTTCCATGAGGGTTTCTATGGCGATGAGATGAGATTGCTTGCACGTAGTTATCAGACACTTGTAAAGCTGATATTTAAACGGAACAAGTTCTACTACAGAGCCTCGAGGACCGAGAATAAAGATGATTCAAGTCAAACAGCAAGAGCCTGCCAAACCAATCATTGTCCTCCATGCTTGTACCAGTAGATACAGAAGACATCAAGCACCTCACGGATGAGTAGGCTTCTCTACCCATGGACAAGATGCTAAGCAGCAGTTAATGTCCCTTATGTCTTCAGATTGAATCAGTCCCAACCACGCTCCCCGAGGCAAGAACACGCCGACTCAAAATAAATAGAAGACACTCATACTTCAACACTTGTGACTCTCGGTCTGGTCCAGGCACGGAGTGGAGGAAAAGGGTAACTCAACCAGCTTTCTGATGATGACTGATGGCCAACTTGCTGGGGAAGTGTCCGTTGTGACTGATGGACTACCTCCTAGGGAAATATTCTTTGTCCCCGGCTCCCCTTCCAGTGCCTTCTCTCTCTGTTCTCTTCTCTTTCCAGGTTCCATTTTGAGTCCTTGGACACACATGTCGTGGGCCCCTTCACTCACAGACCAGCTGCCAACCCCGCTTTGACAATCTGAGGACTCGGCACTGCTTACGTCTCCTCGAACTGTGTATCTGGAGAATGAGCATAGTACAGTAATTTCATAGGGGCAGGGTGTCGGGGTGGGGGGATGTAGGATGCGTAGGAGAAATGAATTTTATGTCTGCTAGATTATATAATACTGTCACAATAAGAGAGAGACCAGTTTTGTCTGACTCTACACTTACATGATGGAGGACGTCTAACCACCCTTGTTGGTCTGTGACTGCTCTGGTTCTGAAGTTTGCTGGGCTGAGAAACCCTCAGTTCTGAGCAAGCAAGGCTGGTACCTCAGGGTGATTCAACAGCACATCTGCTAATATGAGGGAACCTGCCAGGGTCTGCCCAAGTTGATCAGACCACTTTAATCCTGGGCTCACAAAGTCAGCTTATTTTAAAAAAAATTTAGTTCCGTTGGCAGGCTGAGCCTTTTCTAATCGTATAAATACGGACGTTGGTAGCAGAATAAATTGAAGCACACAGAAGAACAGAAAAAGTCCGAGGTAAGGCTATGTTCTTACGTGCCTTACGTTGTCTTCTCGGCCCTGTTTTCTCTACTGTCAAGTGGAGATGATTCTCATATAGACCTGATTGTTTGGGATGAAATGAAATGCCGTATCCCACACACGAAACAGTTAACAGCTAACCACAGGGCAGTTTACTTAATTACCTATTCCTCTAAGCCAGCACTGTCCCTGGCTGCACAGCCACAGCAGCTCAGAGAGAGGTTGCCCTTCCCCTTCTCCCTCCCTAGCTCTTTGCATAAAGCTGCTGAGCTTTACTCTTCCGGGCCATCCAGGAATTTCCTCAGATGTGGGAGTTCTGAGGCAAAGGAGGCCAGCCCCTACAAAAACAGCTTCCTCTGAAAGGAGAGGTCATGACTACAAGATTTCTCTTGTTGTTACAATAGCTTTTAATTTTGTTTCAGGTTTTTTGGTTTCTTGTTACGTGGTTCAGGCCAGCCTATAACTCATTATCCTCCTGCCTCAGTCTGCAGAATATTGGGATTGCAGCCCTGCAGGAGCATGCTGGGTTGCTTTGCCCTTCAGTTTGCCTATCGCTCATGCCACTCACACTTACAATTCTGTTTTTTTGAGTTTGTATCTTCGGTGCCACATTTCTCCACGTCCAGCATTCTCACTAAAGAAGAAGAAATCGATCTTAAGTCCTCAGAGCACAACGCTACATCCCACAGTGACCCCACTTTCAATTTCAGGTTTTTATGAGAAGACTAAGCCCTAATCATCAGGCTTTCAGTCCATGAACTTCCTCGTTCCAGGTTCCAAAGTTAATTATTCAACAGTTTAGGACACATACTTTCATAAATGTCTTTGAGGACTGTCTACTTGGCTTCCCCATCCTTCCCTCAAAGCTGTCCCACATCCTGAGCTACTTTATTACCTATGGATTCTCTACAGTTCTCAATTTCAACCGATCCTTCCAGATGCAAATTGGCAGCTATTATTTCCTTGTTGCCAAGTCCAGGTCTAGTTCCAATGCAGAGATGACACTGAAACTTAATCCTCACATCGTGGCAACCCTCTCGGTTCTGCCCAGGGCCTATTCTTTGGGAGGCTGATCGCTGCCTCCTCAGTTACATCGCTTTTTCCTCACACCCTCCAAAAAGGCAGTGGGGAATTCCTCTCTGAATACTGGCATTCCCTCCCATATTCTACTTCCCTCTTTGACTTCAGACAAGTCCAAACATCATTAGCTCACTCGGCATACGTTTTGAAGTACTGGGGGTGGGGGGTGGGGGGAAGTTTAGTCTAAGTCATCTTACAGTGGGAAGGTGTTATTTGAATATACTCATTTTCCTAGATTTAATCATTCTTATGTGTAAGTACTGAAATAAATATACAGAAGTTATTCAAAATACTATGTCATATTACCCTCAGAAATCTTAGGAAAAAAAATGCTTTATGGTAAAGATACCACAGCAATTTTTAGACAGGAATGTTTTCCTACGTAGGGTACCCAGAACCCAGCTCAATAGGATGTTACAAAGAATACAAGACTTGAATTCAACTGAGACCAACAGACACCATGGTGCTCTGTCTTCAAAGTCTGAGGTTATCTGTGTGTAAAGTTAAACTTTATGGCTTTCCTCAGCCTCCACTGCTCCCTGTCCCCCTTCCCCTCACCCCCACACTCCACAGGGCAGTGCTGCCCAGCTCTGGGCACCGTGGGCCTCACAGTGCCACCTTTTAGCTCCCCTGAGCCCTTGTCCAACTCACAACCCTCCAAATCTCAGTACGGTTCGGCACCACACTCCAAGGCAGGAGATGGATGCTGCAGAATCGCAGCATGAAGACTGGGTACACCAGAGTCACAGCTAAACCTCACTTCGTCTAACTCAGTGCCAGCCCTGAGAGGGAAAGGCAACAGCCTTCAAGTCAGCTTTTCCCAGTGAGGCTCTGCCGGCTTGCTGGCTCAGACAGCTCCCTGGTCCAGATGCCGGGCTGCTCTGGTCAGGTCAGGGTAGCCATCATCCCTGGCACCAATGCCAAGGTAAGAGAATCTTCATGCACCTCCCCACAGGCAGCACAGAGACCGGGGCAAAGAAGGAAATACATACCTTGTTTTCTCAGGCAGACGAAGACTGCGAAGGCTACAACAAAGAACGATAGGATGGATCCCAGAAGTGCCCAATGATTCCTCTTATTTGGGAGAAATAGTGCAGGTGGCTCTGAAAAAGAGAGAGAGATAAAGATGAAGTTCTGCAGGGAAATAGGATAATGATCATTCTTGAATCTAGTGTGGTTTTAGGGTAATCTTAATTACTAAAAGTTAATGGTCAGTCAAGGGCTGGAAGGAGGAGAAGGTCTCCTAAGAAACTGGGAGTATCACTGAGCAGTAGAGTTCCAGGCCTGTGACATGTTTACCGTAGTGCCGCAGAGAGTGGCTGCAATGTTAAACAGAAATCTCAGTGAAGTAACTTTGTGCATGCTCTTTAACATAGATGCTGACGGCCAACATGGCGTGGACAAGCCGCTCCAGAGCGAGGGAGACCGCTGGGCTCTGCTAAGCAGGGTCTGCTTCCCACGCCTACAGCCATGATCAGCGACAATGCTTGTCACTCTTCTTCGGTGTCTGACGCTCTCTGGAAAGTCTAGTCACTGGCTTCCCTCTCCAGTTTCTCCATCTGGAGTTTTATGAAAGAGGAAAACCGGGTCCCGTGGCACAAGGATTGCTAACTCCCGTCTCTTGTCGTAAGTCAGTTCCTATGTGGTCCCACTATGAACCGCCTGAGACCACAGGACTTAGCTACACACGGTTTATAAACCTTGTTCATATATATTTTACTAGCATTTCAAAAATAATATTGTAAGTCAGACCTTCCAAGTATTCAAAAGCCAAAAAAAAAAAAAAACCAAACAACCAACCAAAACAAAAACAAAAACAAAAAAACAAGTTACAGATGAGAAGAGAGACACAGATGGGTTTAAGTTACTCCAGGATGAGTTCACAGAAAACAGCTCTTTGTTATTTTATTATGATGTTTGTGTCTTTAGTCTTTGAGGCAGGATCTCTTGTAGTCCATACTGGCCTTGAACTTGAAATGTAGCTGATGACCTTGAACTTCTGAGCCTCCTGCTTCCATCACCCAAGTGTCTGGATTACAGGTGAGCCCTACATCACCAGGCTTATCTGGCTCTGGGGAGCAGATCTTTGTGGTTGCTAGGCAAGTACTCTCCCAACTGAGCTGTATCACCAGCCTCATAAAACAGCATTTAATGGCAGGAAACCAGCAATACAGCTTTTATGAAAAAGTCCAACTCCAATTTGAGTGTCTTTCTTGTTTTCTAAACATGTGTGCTCCTTTTGGTTCCAAGCCCATCCTGGGCTGTATTTTCATATCAGTTGACTTTTCTACATAGTTTTATTTATCCTCTCTAAACTTCCCAGAGCATTTCTGTCACTGGGGGAATAGATGGAGACAGATGCAATTCTCTTCAGAGTTCCTCTGCATTTAAATTATCCTAATGCTCTGAGCTCCTCATCAGACTGCCTCTCATCCTACCTATTTCTGTAAGGTAATGTGTTGAACTCTTAGCCGGCTGAGGTGGTGCACGTCTGTGATTCCAGCATTCAGAGAGGCAGAGGCAGGTGAGGCTCTGTGAGTTCGAAGCCAGCCTAGTGTACATAGCAAGTCCAGGACAGCCAAGGCTACACAGAGAAACCCTGTCTTGAAACAAAAAAAAAGCTGAACTCTCTAATTTTCATACACTCCAGCTCATGTTATCACTACAGTGCCCTTGCCTCGTGAGTTACAACCCAGCCAGTAGGTTGCCAAGAGACGTTAGCCTCATGTTGTATGTGCACAGCAGGATTGCTGCAGTTTAAACATCAGAGACTGCCTTGAAGAGGGATACAGGGGAAAGGATCCTTCCATTAAGAATAAGATACAAAAAGACGATGCATTTGCTTCCTACGCTGATGTGCTAAGGTTCAGATTCCCAAAGCGGAAGCTGGGTCTTGCTCTCACGTTCGCCACAGTGCCCCAGCTACAAGAGCATTTCCTACATGCAGCTACCACCTGTCTCCCGGAGCACAGTGACTTATGTCCTATCTGTCTGTGAATACTCAGTGATGAGCATAGAACAAATACAATAAATACTCGCTGAATGTTTATTATGGCTTGGGGGTCCAGAAAGCAAGGAACAAGCATACATTTAGCTATATAAGTGTTATCTATTCATACACTCAGCTCACTACCACTAAATGACCATGATGGGCAGCCATCGTGCTAGGGAACAGGGGACAGAGTTGGGCAGCTTACCTGGGATGATCAACTGAGCCGTGTGGTTCTCCCCTGACTGTAATCTCAAAAACGAACAGTAGAACACGTCATTAGCTGTCGCGTTGATCTTCAGAGTGCTGGTCACATTGAAAAGCTTCTCCTCAGTCCGGGTGACAGTAGTCTTGCCCCGCAGAGACTGGTGGTCGCTGTTTGTCCAGATAACTTCAGCTTCCGGGTAACCCTCAGCCTGGCAGGTCAGTTCATGCTCAGAAGTGGCTGGATCCATGGAAATTCTCTGGTTGATTTTGCGGTATGGGGCTAGGTCATAAAGAAAAAGAGGTCAGGTCTCTCCCATTGCAGGGCTGGGCATGTGGCTTGGTGCTGTCTGCTTACAAAAAGTATCAACTGGGACTGGTCAGTAGAGAAATATGTCTCCATCTTAGCAGGAATGAGGCTTTCAGGAACAACCACATTGCTGTAAATACCACACCAAAGTGTTTATTGGCCTCAAACTAAATGTATCAACTAAATTCAATAAACTGTCACCTTGAAACCACAGGTCTTTCTACCTAAATATAAAATATATTTGTTTATTCAGTAATCATTGTCATACTCACAATGCCACTTGGAGCCTAAAATAGAGTCTTAGTTTCCTACTCCACTGCCAAAAACACAGTAAGAGCTTTGTAATATGATACTATCAAGAAACTTGAAACAGAGTGGGTAGGACAAAACAAAGCTGAAATAGCAGGGTGTTTTGTTGCCCTGGAATCAAGAAAATGACCACCAATAAAATAGGTATAATAATGATTTCAAAACATGCAAGTGTTGGAAGTTGGTCTGGTGCATGTTACTGGCCCTCAAGATCTGGTTACACCTATCCTTGTTTTATAAACCTGCCTAAGACAAACGTGATTGGCTAATTAAAGGGCCTGTACTTGGGCAGGGCAAAATGGGGTAGGCATGGCTCAGGTTCTCAGGCTTGGAGAGGACAAGAGAATGACAGAGAAACTAACCAAAAGAGAAGAGGAAGGAGGACACCACGATAGGTTACTGAGGAGAAGGAAAAAAAAAAAAAACATGTGGGCCAAAAGAAAGGACTCCAATAATGGCATAAAAAGACCCAGATGAAAAATACAAGTAAGTACCATGGGATTATGGATGGAAGGTAGACCAGATGAGGATGATTAAGGTGGATGGCATTGGATGGGGGATGGGAGATAGACGGTGGGGTTGAGGTAGTGTAGGTGAAATATCTGCCTAGACCAAGGTAAATAAGGCAATTATAAAACCTAACAGGTGTCTGTGTCTTATTATTTGGGATAGCAAGTTATATAATACCACCACGATAATCTTAGGGCTAATAATAAACATTCTACAGCCCAACGCTCATTTTTTTACTTACAAAGACATGCAAGTCCCGACCTTTATAAGCTCCTGAGCTGCCGGTCTTGTATTTATCACATTTAAAAACAATTAAAGATGAAAGCAATGATTATCTGTTATTAAATAGGCACTTCATGAAACAATGTCACCACAGTAGGGTCTCCCCCACATAGCACATGACAATTTTTTTTCTGGGAAATTAAAGGCTTAAATTTAAAATCACTGTCAATGATAAAACATCTGGAGCAAAATATTTGCTTCCTATGGTCATTTGTCATGATTAAATGAGAACGATGCTTCATCTAGAAGAACATAATGAGTAGCTGGTAGAGTCATCTTCAGCCAATTAAGCCTCCACAGCATTCGTCTCTAAGATGAGCACATTCACAAGGACACAGGAGGGAAGCATTAGAAGTTCTACTTGTATATTTGCTATCATATCTGTTAAATTACTTAGACCTCATGAATGTGGATGCCTGTGACTGGGTCTGACTGACTGACACAGGAAGAGGGGAGGGTGCTCATTCCTATTTGGGTTACTATGGATTTTTCAGATTCTCCTGCCTGTCTTTGTTTTGTTCTGTTTGGTTTGTGAGGAGGAATTTCATGTACACCTGGCTAGCCTTGAACTTGCTATGTATCCAAAACAAGTATGCATCCACTGCCTCCACCTCCTGTGTGTTGGAATCGAAGGCTGCTGTGGGCCATCACACCTGGTTTTATGCTGTGCTGGGGATCAAGGCAGAACTTCATGAATGACAGGTGAGAACTCTACCCACTGGGCTGCAGACCCTCTTGTCTATTTTTTTAATTGAACCCACCTTCTGTAAAAATGAGCACATTAAAAAGTCTCCTCAAAGAAAGTGAGGGTCGAAGATAAGGCTGACAATTCAACATAAAGTGAAACAAAATGTCAGAAGTGACTTTACCGACCACTTTCTGAAGTTTAAAAAAAATATTGAGTTGGATATGATCATGCATTGGCTGAAATAAGCTTCAATATTACTGGCTCATCTCTATTCGTTAATGGCGAATTTCATCATAACATACCCTGATGTTGACTTATCAGACTTGGCAAGGCGTTACAAATATGGTTGGTTCCATTTATTTCTCCTTTTGGATAGGTGTACATTTCTAAACTGTATCATGCATTAGGTTGAACCAACCATATGAAATCAGTGAGTTTTCTTTTGATCTTCACAGTGACAATTTCTTATGATAATCACATATGAATTTGTAACACTCTCAAGGCAGAATAGACAAGGTTTGTTCGTTTTCTTTCCAGACCTCTGGTTTAGTTCTAGAGCACTGTGCTACCATAGTGTTCCAGATCGCAAAATGTTCAAGCTATTTCTAAAGCCATTGTGTATCTTGAAACACACTACAGAGATACAAAGGGAGGCAACAGAACATGGTTGGAAAGGGCATACATTGTAGGAATGGGCTAGTTAAGGTTTAGAACCTGGCTTTGTAATTTTTATCTGGGTAGAATTTGGGTGAATTGCATTATTTCTTTGGCCCTTAATTTTATCTATCTATCTATCTATCTATCTATCTATCTATCTATCTATCTATCTATCTAGGTTTTTTAAGACAGGGTTTCTCTGTGTAGCCTTGGCTATCCTGGACTCACTCTGTAGACCAGGCCTCAAACTCACATAGATCTGCCTGCCTCTGTTCCCTGAGTGCTGAGACCATGCCCGGCTTGGCTCTCAGTTTTTTAAAACCTTTAAATGGAAAGAATAATGCTACATATAATTTAATCTAAGATGCCACCTATTGAAAAACACATTCAGATTTGAAAGATAGTAAATAGGAAAAAAAAATACCATGGTCATGAGCAAGTGCCTCCCCCAAAGGATCATATTAAAGATTGAATGAATCCATGTGAGCCAAAAGCCTAGCGCACGGCCTAACACCTATTGGGTGTTGCCTGAGTGTTAATTGTAACATCGACACCTTCTGTTACTAGTCAGACTAGGACTCCTTTTTATCATCACTGCTTCAGCAGGTCTTAAGAGAGTTCCCACAGCCCATGAGGAAATAAAAATTTCCATATTTAGCCTGTTCATAGAGCAAACATTTTAAGCTAATCGTTTTTGAAACAAACCATTCCCTCAACAAACTTTCTTTTTTTATCACACTGGAACTTCGTTATACGCAAAGGCCAAGGGGCACAACAATAAAACAGACCAAACCTCCTGCCCCTAGAGTTTTTGTTCAAGAAGAAGGAAAGAGAGAGTAACCATGATATGCTAAGACGGATTAGAGAGGGGTAGATGATGCAGAAAAGATTTAAACAGCCCTGGGGGATCCGGTGGACCATGACAATCCTTAATCGTTGATCTGTATGATTAAAGTGTGTCTTACAGCTGCTTAATACCATCTAAGGTCCAAGAAATATTAAACGGGCATTTCTTTTTTTTTTCTTCTGATATTTAGTTCTTTAGTGACTAAAGCTAAACATTTTCAGCTGAAAGCCAGATGCCCGAGGATCTTCTGCAAACTTTTGAAAGTAGAATAGCACCCAAAGAGATAATACAATTTGAGTTAATCCAAAACTCACTCTTTCAGGTTTCAGTTTTGAAATGTTTCACCTTTAAAATTCCATGGTGAGTGAACTCCCTATGGGGAAGCTTTGTTACCACATACTCACAGTGATGGGAAGAGACAAGAGCCTCATTACTATGAAATCATTTGCATAGGAGATGACTCAGGAGTTCTACTTCCTTGGCATGTAAAGCTCTTACACGACAGCCACCAGGGTGCTAGGAATTGAACCCAGGCTCCTGTACACGCAAGTGAACTACCACTGAGCTATGTGTGTGTGTGCAGTGCAGACAAAGCCTAACTGTGTGATTCTCCTGCCTCAGCCTCCCATATAGCTGAGATCACTAATTTGAGCCACAACACCTACCAAAGCCAAGATTCAGCTCCCTGGTCTAGATCAGCTGAGCTCCCAAACCACTCACTGCATGCAAATGACAAGATGACTTGGGAACAAGAAGCCAAAGTAGCAATTTCTAAAAGAAGATAAAATAGTCAAACAACAGACTTTCATGTCTGCTTGCCTACCAGCTTTGTCCAGCAAAGATTCCTCCATGGAGAAACCATCAGTTTACAGAAGACTGCCTTTCGCATCAAAGATACTGTTGAGCAGCTAATCTAGAGTACATTCTTCCTTATCACAAAGTCAGCGACTCCCAACAAGCATGAGACCCCTCTGGACACAGAGATTTCAACTCTATGCTTCCTTCTCCTTGACTGCAGGGATTGTGTGCTTTTTCCCCATCCCATGTTCAGCAACATTGACTGTTCACGGCCTTCAGGCTTCATAATTTCTTTAGATGTCTTGGAACAAAGTATATGCATCATATTCACTGATGTACTCACACATGTTCAAAATATGAACAGCTACATCCTGACTCTTCCTTCACAAATGTCACAAATGAAGAGTTATAAGTAAAAAATAATGAAGATAAAGCCATGCAATAAAATAAGAGAAGTGACATTTTCATAACCATGGAAGCTTTAGGTGAGCCAGCTTTAGAGACCCATTTATATACCATCAAGTGGACACATTTTTTTTTCCTAATGGCTACATAATTTTCAGTTAATAGTGGTCGTGATCCCTTACGAGAAATATGAATGTTTATAAATATTGACTTTCACACTAGTTTAGAGATAGAGTTATTATGAAAACAAAAAGCAGGTAAACCATCTCAAATGTTTGCCTGGAGAGGACAGTTCAGCTCAGTCACTCAGGGAGAAGTTTCAGCAGACCACAGACAAGGGTTCCAACTTGGAGGGACGCCACTGTGGGAGGTGTGTGAAGAAAAGAGCCTTGGGGATTTCTGGTCTTAGCGGACATTAGGACTGGCTGTGTGTATGCCTGTGATGTGTGCTGCTCTCAGTTCTATGGAACCCAACAGTGAAAGCAGGGGTGGTTATTAAGGTATTTTCCTTCCCTTAGCTAGTTCCAACCACAAACCTTGAACTCAAGTGACCTGATGACATTTTTGTGGGTCATTATCCAGGAACTCACACTCCTGGTTCCTCCTCAGCACTCCCAGATAACACTGACACAAGCACTGGAGATGAATGGATCACCTCTGTGGAAGAATGGTTTCTTAACATCAACATTTTTCATCTCTTATAGATTAACCTGCAGTCTTTTTTTTTAATGTAAACCTTACAGTAGGATACATATGTGTACATGCCTAATAAAAATAAATGGCAATCCAATAAAAAAATGTTCTGGAGCAATACATAAAGAGTAGCTACTGTATATGTATGCCACGGAAGATGGTGCTGAAGGGAGATGTAATGTTTATATGATCCTATTCCTTTCCAGGATGTCTGAATATATATATATATATATATATATATATATATATATATATATATGATCATAAGCAAACTTATGATAATAAGCAAACATCTGGCATTTCGTCTTTGCAAGTTTACAGTGCTGCAGAGCATGGCTGTGTATTATCTGGTACTGGATCTCAAGTTACTGTCAAACATATGATGCTAGGAGTATTCGTTGGTGGAGTGTGTGAACAAACAAATGAATACGTGAATGAATGAACCAACCAATGGGTTGCTGTTGTCCTGTGAGAAGTAGGTGTGAACTTCCAAGAATGAAAAGCTCCCAACACTAGGAAGGTGTTTTCAATAAAGATCAAGCCTTCCTTCTCCAGAGTCATCCTTACCATTGACTTTCAGAGTGATCCGCTTGTAGTCCGCACCGCCATAGCTGATCAGGCAACAGTAAACACCTGCATCCTGCAGCTTCACGTCTGTGATCTGAAGCACAGCGTTGCCCTTTAAGAGCTGGTCCTTTGGCAACCAGGCTCTCTCCCTGAAGCTGCTGTGCTGAAGCTTCAGGTCTGCCTCTCCTTTCACAAACTGAATCACCTGCTTGTCTTCCTTTTCCCAGTAGACAATTAACTCACGAAAGTCCAGTTCATGCTCCACTGGGAATCTGCATTCCATCGTGATATTGCTGCCATACTCTACCACATACAAGTCCTTGGGAGCCGTGATGGTAAATGCTGGAAAGAAAGAGGGCCAGCCTTCAGAAGATGGCAAACGCCAAACCCATTTGAAAGGTGGGTAAAGGGTTATAATCACATTAGCTAGGGAGTCAGGTGAATACTAAAACTCTTCTTCAAAGCATCTTCACGGGGTAGGGGGGACAATCTAGAGAGTAGATTCCTAGCCTTTTTAAAAAGAGACCAGTAAATAAAAATATATTATCAGTGGGCCATTTCCCCAGGAATATTCAGTAGTTACTCACAGGAAAGAGATAATCTGTTCATTTTGTATTGCCCATACTTTTATATTCACCCCGACCCTGTTTGTTGTTGTTGTTGTTGTTGTTTGCTTTGTTTGTTTGTTTGTTCTTTTGTTTGTTTCCAGTGCTGGACTTGGATCCAGGGCTTTGTATATGCCACCTAAGTGTTCTACTGCTGAACTACACCCACAGCTCCTGATTTTTACAACGATACAAGTAACTTATAAAGAAGGAAGACTAGAATGTGCTTTTAAAGGCAAAGTATATTTCCTTAAGTTATTTTAGGGGATGGGGTGCTCAGCTACTGAACAGCCTGCTGCACGCCATGAGGACCTGAGTTCAAATCCCCAGAGCCCGTGTGAAAGCCAGGTGCAGTGCAATGTGCCTGGAATCTCAGGGCTTTTAGAGTCGGGTGGGAGATGGAGACAGGAGACTCCCCAGAAGGCTTTGAGCCAGCTGACCAGAAGTACTCGGCAAGGAATAACAAATAAAGAGACTTTGTCTCAGACAAAGCCTCAGAGCTGTCCTTTGTCCCCCACATGTGTACCTAGCAAATGCATGTATACATACCCCCCCACATACTTCATATGCACACACACAATTACTTCAGTTTTTAACTCATGGTTAAAATATTGAAAATACAGAACTCACTGAAAATATCTGGTGACTTACCACTTAGCAACTGACAGCAGACTGCGAATATAACAGTGGCAAGTGTCCTCATGTTTCTGGGATTATCTAGTAATGGGAAACAGAGAAGGAGGACCGCTTAACTCTATAGCCCAGCAGTGTGACACCAGGAGGAGACTGTCCTTCTACTATATAAATAAACCCTAAAAGCCAGTGCGGAAAGCACAGATGGGCCAGCTGGAACTGAAGCAATTCCCATAACCGGCCAATGACTGGTTTGTGGAAACACAGCTGCAAAGCTGAAGGGTCAATGCTTTCGCTTTGTAACCCAGAACCATAGAGAACCAAGTGAAAAGAAATTAGTAGATGAGATGAACATCTTTAAACTGAGTCATAAGCACCCCCCATTGATAATGTACGTTCAAAATTAGCACTTTTTCCTCTTCTGTGTTATTGCCATGTTTACAACTTCCATAGGAAAGTCAGCATTCCCTCTTAGCATTTCTCTGACCTCTGTGTCTACACACAATCTGTACGAAGCTATTCATAGCTCAAGAGGAAAACAACAAGTCTCATATAGTTTACAGAATAATAAACAAAAATGGCAGACACAGGGAAGGATGCTCTCTGTAGGAAGTATATCGAAGATTTATGGTGACATGTTTGACCTTTTGCTCTACCAAAACTACAGATACCACATATTTAGTGTTGCTGAAGGTACAGGCAGACAGGATTTCTTGACCTTTATTGGCAAGGATATGAAATTGTGTAGTTTTTTTTTAAAGGTCAATTCAGGAATCTGTTAAAACTTTAAGTGTGTATGTCATATAACTTCTCTACCCCTGGCTTAGAAATTCACCCTAAAAAAAAATAAAATAAACATATAAAAAACAGGGATGACACAGCTAACAATCCCAGGCTTGAAATACCCCATTTAGTCTAATGGCTAAATAAAACTGTCTAAATGCCACAAGGGACAGAATTGAGGACATGCACAGGGAAAGAGTGTGCAAAGATGTAGAAAGAAACTAGGAGGGCAGTGTATACAGCAGAAACATGCTTGTGTATCTGAAAACACTGCCTGACAGCGATTATCTACAAACGTAAGTGTGTCTTTCACAGGAAGGACAGGTAAGTTCTCACCCACTTATGCTTTTTAAAAGAAACTTAGAAAAAGAGAGATCATGAATTGTTTCTTCATTTTCTCTGTGTGTGTCCAATTTAGAAATGAGTGAATGAACATTTGACTTTCATTATTAGAAAAAAATTAATCATTTCACTACCAATTTTCTTGGGAGGGACCTTGGAAATAGAATTCAAACCTCTCCACTGAGGTAAAATGACCATATTAGTTTATCTTTATAGTTTGTTGTTGTTATAGAAACTATGTAAGCACATTGCACGCACTCTCCTACAGGAAGCATTTGGTAACGCTGGCTGACATATTTGGTTTCCGAAGTTTGTCTGGGAAGGAGGAGAGCTGCCGATGTGATAGAAGCCCAAGGCCTCTCCCCAGGCACAGGACAGCACCTGACCGTAGAGACGAGATGGCCTACAGTGCCACTAATGGGAAGATGGAAAAACTGTGACCGCTCTGAGCACGTCGGTCAGTAATTTCTTTTCAATCTTTTCCTGTATGAGGAGATGGTTTTCCTTTACATTTTCAAGATTTATTTATTGTTGTAAGAATGTTCTGCCTGCTTATGTGTATGTGGACCACGTGTGTGCCTAGTGCCCTCAGTGGCAAAAAGTAGATGTCAAATTCCCTGCAGTGGGAGTTTCAGATGGTTGTGGGTCCCTTGTAGGCGCTTTTAACCTCTGAGCTGCCTCTCTAGCCCCAGCTGTTCTATACCTTCAGTGCTGGTTTTTATGATTTAAGGTTATGGCATAATTTCCTTAAGTCTTGTATTGAATGGACCCTTAATTTTTAGCTCCTTTACTGTTAGACGTTGGGTCTTTTTGTCCCTCCTTTTCAAAGTCATAAGTATTTGTGCATTTAGCCAATGTTTGGTGAGTACCTGCCTGTACCAGGTCCAAGGGTACGCCTGTATGACAGCTTTCCCTAGAGAGAATTGCTGATCAGCGGAGAAGGACTATTTTCCCAGTTGGTGACACTTTCTAAAAATTGATACCATTGCATCGTCCCCCTGGCGCTGACATTTTTTAACTCTTTTTTTTTTTCCCTAATTCAATTCTTGAAAAATGCAACTTGAATTTTTTGAATCAAGGTTTAGCTCTTGGTAATAATCATCTAATCATTTATTTTGTCTGTTAAAGGTATAAGCCTCTTATTGAGTATTATGAATCCTTGATGATAGAAAAGGAAAATGTAAAAGCACCCGAGAGTCTGAGACAAGAGGACTGAGTTAGAGGCCAGCCGAGGCCACACAGTGAGACTCTGTCTCCAAGAACCAAAACCACCACCGCCAAAACACCCAAAACCAAAACAAAACACAACACAAAAGGGCGTATACGAAAAGAGCAAAATAAAATGATTCCTTATCCCCTTGCTAGTATTACGCACATATTTACTTTTTTTTTTCTCTCCAGTTCATCTGCCTAAGGAGATGAGATGGGATGACAGTCAAGCCTCTGAGAGCACAGCACTGTTGCAATGCGGCTGTGGGACAAACGGCCAAGCTATTTTTTAAGAGTCACACCAAGGTACAGGACACCCGTTGAAGGACTACAGGGCTATGCCTAATATATGATGGCAGACTCCGTTGGAACACTTATTAATTGTGAGTCTGCTTTAAAAGCTTAGTACAAAAGCCTACAGAAGAGAGATAGGTTATGTCTGAGAGTCACAACAGTACCTTACCCTCTCCTCCCTGTCTCTCAGAGTGCAGCTGTGAGTAGTGGGAGATGGAAAGAGGAAGCCAGGCGCCATGTAAATCAGCACAGTCTTTGACCTCTAAACCTGCACCTCTTAGTCGGTGAAAGGGCACTAGGGTCATCTTCTTCCTCAGGCAAAAGACTGTAACTTTTCACAGGTTCCCACACAAGAGCAGAGATGTTCTCAGAGCGACAGAGTATGAACTGGGGAAGAAGTGACGGCTCATTCAAGATGGGGAAACAGGTTTGTCCCAGGGGAAGCCCACTTGGACACCACTTCTCTATCTTCCCAGGGCAGGAGGGAAGCAGATGCAAGCTTCTTTACTCAAAGGTAAGAGTGAAGATTTACCAGATTTTCAAATTCTATCAAATGATCCTAAACCCTGTGCTCAAATTCCTTCCCTCTCCACTCCACCTTACAGACTGTCACTGTTGCCCTGACCGCCCGTGGGCACTGCTCAGCTGGAAAAGGCTAGTATTTTCAGAGTTTAAAGTTCTCCTTAAATGCTGTGTATCACGGTCATCATCAGGTGCGCATACTTTTTGCATCTTCAGTGTTTTGCATTAAAAGGTCTTTCAGATACCCAGACATAACTAAGTAGTTATACATTTAAGAGTTTATCTATTTGAAATACACACTTATGTTGCCAGGCAGTTACATACAGTGCTGGTCAGTGTATGGCTGAAGTAGTAAGCACTGTAAACAACCCGGGCATCCATCAATTGAGAATGATGCCCTTTAATTACCCAGAACAATAGAATATGGCAATTAAAACCTATCTACGTAATTTCATAGGAAAGCACCAGCAACAATTTACTCAGATAAAAAATAAGAAGAAGAAAGAACATTGTACTTTCACTTCTTACGACTACCCCATCCTAAACTTTGACATAGGCAAGGTCACTGTGTCTAAGAAATGTTTTGGCATTTTCTTCCAGAACTCCTTTAGGTCCTATGGGCAGACAGAGATAAAATCTTAGCCTCCAGGGTCCTGGACCTTGACAGGGACCTCAGGAGATGCTACAAGTGATCAGTCAGAGCCGCGCTAGGACCAGTTATTCCATCATCTCTTCTGACCCAGCTACCTACCCGAAGATCCTATACATAAACACACAGTCCAGCCCGTCACACACAAAACTGACATTAAAGCCTCATCACCAGACAAGCTGCCGATTCCGGGGTCTTCGCTTGCCAGGGACGGGGCTCTCCTGCCTGCTAACCCATCGCATTTCCCTGCTGCCTTCTCCCCTGTCCATCCTCGAAAGGTCTAGGGATTCTGGCTCTAGAGCGCAGGGCAAGCCGCCACCCCACTCTGAGCGAAGGCGCTTCCTACCTGCAGGCTGAGTCTGGTAACAGGCAGATGCTGGTGGCGGACGCCGCGGGCTACTCCCCCGCTCTTAATCTCTCTAGCGCAGAGCCCCGCCCACTCTTTGCGGAAAACCCTGCCCAGCTCCGCTAACCGCTAACCGAAAGCGGGTTCCCCTGGATTTTGTGCAGAAGAGTTACTTTAGAGTCATTTTCGGGATAGAAAGTCACAGCTTATAGAACTGGGGTCCGGTGCGGTAGCACTCGGGAGGCAGGTGGATCTTTGTGAGTTGGAGGTCGCTGCTCTACAGCGTGAGCTCCAGCATAAACAGACTACTAGTGAGACCCGGTCATTAAAAAGAAAGAAAGAAAGAAAGAAAAAGGAAAAAAGAAGGAAAGAAAGAAAGAGAAAGAGAGAGAGAGAAAGAAAAGAAAAGAAAAGAAAGCAAACAAAATCCATTAAGAAAACGAAACTAAAAGTGAAAGTGAAACTCCTGTTAGGTGTCCTTAAATCAGGTTTCCTAAAAAAAAAAAAAAGTCTAGAGTGAACAACGCGGTGTTATTAGGGTGAGTGGGGCCTGGGGTCTGGGGGTGAGGGAGGGTGCCTGGGGAGGCCACATCGGTTGTCTTTCTCTACAGCTCCTTACCTTGTTTTTTTGGGGGAGAGGGTTTCTCTCACCCAGCCTCGAGGTGGCTAGACTGGCCTGATCCTCCTCTGAGAGCTCACCCCACTCTTTTGCCAGCACTGGGGGCTCATATATGGGCTAGCACTGCTTTTACTCAGGGTGCGAGGACCCAAATTCAAAGCTTCATGACTGAGCGGTAAGAGCTTTAAAAAACAAAATGTCCAAAGTCATAAGATCTGTAGAACCCAGACACCTTAATAAATTACTACCCAATTCCCCACTTCTTTCAAGCCCTTTCTGGACATGTGAGAGGCTTGACATACCTTTACATATACAGTTACACAACATACACAACAGACAAATGACTCAGGCTTTAATTCTAGAAAGTAGGTGTGTCTGTATATAGGAAATATATTTTTAAATCGTGGATTTGGTGACTTCCCCAAAGTTCCTCGACATAATGAAACTTCAGTTGCTTGGCCATTCAAGAACTTCTCATCGCGAACCATGCCCTTTGAGGGCTGTGGGCCTACTGCACTGCCTCTCTCAGGATCCAGGTGGGGGAAGTCTAATTTAGGTGAGAAAGCCTTTCTGGGAACTGGGAATGTGGGCTTTTTCTAAGATGAAACCACGGGCACTACACAGAGCTGTTAAACATCCCACTGTTGGGCTTTGAGGGCCTTCTTCATTCCTTGCTTTTCTCATTTAGTCACTGAAATTACTAAAGTAGTGCATTGAGTGAGTGTTGGGGTGCCCACTGGCTTGGTTGTAACGGGATTTTCACATTCTCAACGTGTCTCTATTTTCACTTGGAAGACAATGGGGATGACATTGCCTTAAGAATCTATCTATAGGGAACATGCAACTCTAAACACCATCAATAAAACTAGAATAGACTTTGGATCCTCAGCTGAGATAGCCCCTCTCCCAAATATCCTTTGAACCCCAATAGCGGAATAAGGCAGTTTCCCTAAATGTAGTTGGTTGACTGAAAATCAAATATAGACTTTATATGTGGAAATCCAGTTTAAGCATATATGTGTGTACTGTGTGTGTACACATACATATGCAGACAAACACATTTCTAGCCAATAGTTCTCTTCTCTAAAAGTAGAGCCAAGACCCAATACTTGAGCCTTTTCATATGGTAGCCTGGTTGTGACTGTTCAGGTCTATTAAAATTCACTCCAGAGACTCACACTTCTTGGCTGAGTTCTTGTGGTTAAATAAGGATGCCCATGTGAGGATTAAGTCATTACCTCCCTGGTAGTTTCTATGACATGACCTAGAAGGGGTGAGGCCATTTGATTTTGTTTGTTTTTACAAACAAATTGCTTAAGGCCTGCATGGATAGTCAACAGAGAAGGTAGGTGGTGACTGAATTGGTCACACTGAGGCTGTGCTGTCCATGGCAATTGAAGGGTGATGCTCAGCCTGCTGCTTTCGCTGGTTCGCATATGAGTAACCCTAAGAATAACTCCCTCACTTCCCCAGCAGCTTGTACTCCTCAGACCTTTCTTTTTCCCATCAGGTCGATCATACCCCTTAAAAGAGTTTTTGTATCCTCCAGAAATAGAAAAGCAGGGTGTAACTTTTAAAAGAGAAAAAAATAAAATAAATATTTTATCACCAAAAAGAAAAAAATAAAAATACACGTAAGCCAAAATAGCCTAGGTAAGGAGAGAAGTAGCCCTGAAAATGATTCCTGAGTTTTGTGATTTGGACAAAATGAACAGAGAAATGGTCAGACAAGGGAACAACAGTGGGGGCCAGGGCTGAAGAGTGGAACACATCTCTGATGATATCTCTGACCGCACTGTTTCCTGTTCAGACCCCACCTGCCCTGTTCATTCTGGGGAGATATCCCTTATTCTTCATGTTCTGTTTAGTTGGTGTTGAAGACCAACCATGTCCAGGGTAAGGCAACATGCAAAGTGGATTCTGGATGTAACCAGGAACAACCTGAAGGAGGGACGCCCTCAACAGCACGAAGAGCTGGTGCAAAGGTAGCAAGCCTGGCAAGTTCTCGCAGAGTGTCATCGTGGCTGAAAGGTTGGCTTCCATCACACCATGAAGGGCTTTGAGGGTTAAAGGAAAGGTTGGCTTCTGACTATAATGCAAAGTCACTGGATAGTTTAAGGCAGGGGAGTCAGGTGATCCGTGTTCGGACAGCACTCCAGCTGGCTGAAGTAGGCAGGTGGAGGAGGAGCCTTAAGGAGGACCCTTAAGAAGATGCAATTACAGTTCAAGTCCATTCCAACCCTACCTATGGGGAAGTAAAGTCACAGCTCACACATCAAGGGTAAAGCACCACAGGATGGACCCATGACAGATGCCAATCTCAAGTAACTTCTGATGGACTAGCTATTCACTAGGAATTCCCACGACTCCCTCTGGTTTGCTTAATTAGACAAACCGGGGGAAAGAGTTTACCTTCCCTTGACAGATGAAGATGGACACAGGGAAAAGCATGGCCTGGTGGAGGCAGGAGGGAGCTTTCCTGCTCTTCTTTGGGCTCACTACCCTCCAGGAACCTCTGGGTGTTGGACAACCCAGCTCCTTGAGCCCTCTAGCTCAGAGAACTTTATAGAGATCTCATCAGCAACCAATTTGGCCTTCAGCCCTACTCCCCTTTGTGGAGGACAGGAGTTACAAATGAAAAGTCCACGCTTCTGATCATAGTTTGGCCTTTCTGATGATCAGCTCAAATCCAGGAACTCATAAGAGTCACTTCCCTAGAACAAAATACTCTTCCAGCTCTCAGGAAATTCCAAAGAATCAGTAGCTATGTGGATCATATTTCACAACAAAAGATTACCAAGCACCCTTATTAATCAGACAGTCACAGTGGTTTCTAAATATTATATGCCAGAAAAAGAGAAGGAAACCAAAACCACATATGTGTGTGTACATACATATACATACATACACATATGTGTGCGTGTTTGTTTCAGGATATCACACATAATAGAGCAGATACATCTATTTTCTTTTTAAATCTTTATATATTTTATATGTACGGGTGTTTTCTCTGTATCTACGTCTGTGTCAGAACAGGGTGTCAGGCCTCCTGGGTCTGGAGTTACAGACAGTGGAATCAAACCCTGGTCCTTTGGAAAAACAACAGTGCCCCTAACTGGACGAGCTATCTCTTCAGCCCTAGTTCTCAGAGTTCAGACACCGTTATCTAAAGGAGGAGGAGGAGATCATTCAGGGGAGGAGACCAGGTTGGAGTTCTTGGGACAGGAAGCTGAATTTTGCAGGTTGAGAACAGGGTCATGTGAGTTCATAGCTTACAGGAGAAGGAAGTCAGTGGGGGCTAAGTCAAACATGGTGATGTCATAGCTGAAAAGCAAGAGAGAATCATCTGCAAGTTTCCTGCTCATGTGCTGGGCCTCGTATTTACATACAGCTGAGGAAGATTAACATCCCACGCCCTCATCATTCTTCCCCAGTGCTTCCCCACTCAAGGTTATGGTTTTTTTTTTTTTTTTGATGCTATGAAATGCTTCAACTGAGCCACACAACACCTCATTTGACTCAGGTTACACTCTGAAATATAACTGCCCCTGTTCAGAACGGCTCTCCTGCCCGCTTCCATTGCTGTTATCTTCAGTTACTGCATTTCAGTGACAAACCCTGACCAGCTATAGCATCATTAAAAAAAAAATCCATCAACTCAATAAGAAGAAATACTGATTGAAAGTCTCTGTATCCGGGTCTGGTGGCACACGCCTGCAATCCCAGCTCTCAGGGAGGCAGAGGCAGGCGAATCTCTGTGAGTCTGAGGCCAGCCTGGTCTACAGCCAAGGTTATACAGAAAAACCCTGTGTCGAAAGAAGAGATTGAGACACAGAGTTCAAGTAACTGACTTACTGTGTGCCCCAGCAGTTCTATCCCTACAGATACAGCCGAGATAACAAAAAATATGTGCACAAAACTAACAATGTTATCCACAGTACACAAAAATAGAACCATCCAAAAGTCCATTAATTCTGAATGAACATACAAAATGTGCTATATCCATACAATCGGACTATTATTTAGCCCCAGCAAGAAATGAAACAATGATCTATGCTACAGTTTATTTGTTTTTTTAATGTAATTTATTTTTATATCAATCATAGGTTGGGTACTTTGCATCCCAGGCGAAGCCCCCTCTCTCATTCCCTCCCACTCTCCCCATCCCTCCCTCATCTCCTCCCCGCCCCCTCCAAGTCCACCAATGGGGGAGGACCTCCTCCCCTTCCATCTGACCCCAGATCATCTTGTCTCCTCAGGGTTGGCTGCAATATCCTCCCCTGGGATCTAGCCAGGTTGTTACTCCCTGACGTGT
>CM053762.1:42509115-42531417 GCA_028658305.1 Pachyuromys duprasi | reverse complement strand
CTGCATGACTTCTGACCAAGCCCTTCTGGCTTTCATAGTTTCTGATGAAAAGTCTGATGTGATTCTGATCGGTCTGCCTTCATATGTTACTTGACCGTTTTCCCTTGCTGCCTTTAATATTTTTCCCTTTTTTGTAGGTTTAGTGTTTTGACTATGATGTGACGAGAGGTATTTCTTTTCTGGTCTAGTCTATTTGGTGTTCTGTAGGCTTCTTGTCTGTTTATGGACAATTCTTCGTTTAAGTTGGGAAAATTTTCTTAAAAATATTTTCTGGTCCTTGGAGCCTGGAGTCTTCTTTTTCATCTAATCCAATTATTCTTAGGTTTCGTCTTTTCATGGCATCCTTGATTTCTTGGATGTTTTGTGTTTGGGACTTTTCTGATTTTATTTTTTCTTTGAGTGAGGAATCCATTTCAGCAAGTGTATCCTCAGCTCCCGAGATTCTCTCTTCCATCTCTTGTATTCTATTCGTGGTGCTTACCTTTGTGGTTCCTGATCTTTTCTCTAAGTTCTCTAGTTCCAGCTTCTTCTCCGTTTGTGTCTTCTTTATAGATTCTAATTCTGTTTTCATGCTTTGTATCGTTTCCTTCATCTGATTGACTGTGTCTCCTATTTTTTTGGTTGTTTCCTCTCTGTATATCTTTAATTGTTCCTGTATGTGGGCCGTTAAGTTCTTCTGAATTTCTTTGAGGGCCTTGTTCATTTCCTCTTTTTGTTCCTCTAATATCTGCATAATCATAGCTTTAACATAATTTTTACTGTTTCTCCGCTGAATTAAAATCTCCATTGCTTTTGGGTTTTTGTGGTGGGGCCTTGGTGTCCTGATTTTTGTTGGGTGAGTTCTTACGTCGACTTCTGGGCATTTGTTTATATATAATCAAGGAGCTGTTTGTGCTTTAAGGCTGAACTTCAGACTGGAACTGTCAATCTCTTGTGTCAGGAGTATTCTTCAAGAAGATCAGGGAGTTCCAGTGGTTTGATAGTGTATGTTGTTGCCTCAGTTGAACTCTGTTGTGGGATCTGTGTGCCCAGCTTTGTGCTCTGTGCCAGAAGCTGTGAGTGCCACAGGCTGGTCACCCCTCTGGTCTGGAGGCTTGGCTGTGCCAGAGGCTGAGTGTCCCTGTTTGAGATGTCAGCTGGGGGTGCTGCTCTGGTCTGGAGGCTCCGTGCTCTGACCTGGGCTTGCTGCTAAGGGCTCCCCTCTAGACTGGAGACTTGGTGCCTCCTTCTGGGCCAGGGGCTGTGTGCCACAGTCTGAGATGGTATTTGGGGGCACCTCAGTCTGGACCTGATGCTGTGTGTCCCAGTTCGGGGTGGTGGCTAGTGCCTCCACGGGGAGTGTGCCCACCCGATGCAGCCCTGTCTGGGGAATGGATTCTGGAGCCTTCTCAGACTGGCCCATGGACACACACACAGTCTGGAGTGGTTGCAGGTGTTGCCGAGTGGTGTGCACCCGCTGTATGCAGGCCGGTCTGAAATGGTACCCAGGGCCTTCTCAGTCTGGCCCGTGGAGACACACATGGACTGAGCCGTGTGTGGTTGCCGGCGGAGCCAAGCAGTGTGTGCCTGCTATAAGCAGGCTGATGGAAACGGTACCCGGGCCTTCTCAGTCTGGCCCGGAGACTGTGTGACCCAGTCCGGAATGGCGGCTGTTGGCGCCCAGGGTGGCTGCTCGTTCAGATCAGAGCTGTGCGCTGCTGGTCACCCGGAGTTTTTTCCAGGGAATAACTGGGTGTCCCTAGGATTTTTCCACTTGATTTCCTCACCGTAGGAGTTCCGCTCACCTGGCAATCACAAATGCTGGTGTTTTCGGTCCCAGAGTTCAGTCTCCTGGTCGCTGTGTTGTTACTGCTGTCCTAGTCCTCAGACACAGTGTCCTCTCGTGGCAGCCATCTTGGATCCAGGAACCCAGTTTATTTGTTTAATTTTTGTTTCAAATTTATGTTTAACATTTATTTATTGTGTGTGTGTGCAAGTACACACTCATGCGTGGAACACGTAGTGACTATCAGAGGACAACTTGCAGTGATGGGTTCTTTCCTTCCACCATGTGGATCTTGGGGATAGAACTGGGTCTCAAGGTGGCAAGCACATTTACCCAGGAGCCACCTCACCAACTCCCGTATCATAACTTAGATCAACACAGACCATAGTGTTAAAATAAAAGAAGCCAGTAGATGTTCGTGTCATTTATACGAACTGTCTAGAATAAGCAAGTCTTTGAAAAACTAAGATGGGTTCTATAGATGGACTGCATGTGACAGGTTCTATAGATTGAGAAAAACAAGCTTACGATAAGAATCTCGAAGGGGTCTGGTACGGTCTTGCCCACACAGAGAGCGAAAAGGTTAACCACTTCTGCTCCCAGCCTTCTGGGCAGAGAACAGGTCTCTTTGAAGACATTCTTTGTTCTCCTATCGCTTCTCTGCAGGCACAAGATCTCTGTCCCTCCTACAGGTTGCCCTTTTCACCTTCTCTGCCAAAGGTGGGCATGCGGCTTCACCCGGGACATGATTCCTCTTCCACAGGCCGGCTCTCACCGGCGTCAGTAACCGCTCCTCTCCCTGGTCCCTTCGAGATTATAGGTCGCAGCAGCCTGATAAAGTGAGAGGCTGACGGTGACAGAGCTGGGAATGGGATCGAGGCACCTTTGGTCTGCACGCACAGACACAACTTCTCACCTCAGGGTGAAGCTGCTCATCTTCCTTCAAAAGCTTTCAGTCCTTGCAACACACCTGCTCTCACAAACAGTTGCAAATTTTCCCTTCCGGCTATTTGAACAAATAATGTTTTAGAACGGAGGGCTGAAGCTGAGAGCATCTATACAAGCCTGGGAGGCTAGATGTGCCTGGAAGAGGCCAGATGCCTTCTCTATGGCGTAGTGTCAGCCAAGGCCAAGGCAGGGGAAGCACACCCTACTTTCCCACCCGTTGCGTATCAAGACTAAGAGTGCTTCCTCAGCGAGGCTGGGGCCCTTCCTCTAGACAGACATTGCTGGTAAGAGCGGGTAATAGGGAAAGCGCAGACGGTAAGATGGAAATTCTGGCCACTGCTTTAGTTTCCTGTTTGCCTTCATGCCGTTTGACGGGGGCATTTTTACAGGCTCGGGGCTCCGAGGCCCGGAAATTGCATTTCCACGCTGCTTTCTCGGCCTTCCCTCAAAATCACCCGCTGTACTAGCCACCGCCAAGTTGGAATTTGCCGCCCTGACCCGCCCCACCCACCTCCTGGCCGCTGCACCGGAAGGACACCCCGAGCCTCTGCGGGAACCCGAGCGCCTGCCCAAGCCAAGGGCCACGCTGATTGGCTGAAGCGAGTAATCTACTGTCATAGCCAGCCAATCCCGAGGCTCTGCCGAGCAAGGTATTGTCCACGCCCTGACCGCTCTGCAGCTCCAGCTAGAGGAGACTCTGTGGTCACCATCCCCGCACGGCATCGCGTGAGTGCATCGGGCCACAGGCAGCTGGGAGGGAGGGAAGGAGGATGGGGCAGTAGCATAGCCCCCCCCCCCCGCACTCCGGCTGGGCCGGAGAGGCCTGAGCTCTGGGTTCTGCGGATGCCCCCGAGCCTGACAGCTATTGCCAACCTGGTTCTGTGAGCATGCTCTCTCAGGAGCTTTGTCGCCAAGTTGGGAGAAGCCTGCAGAGTGCAATGGATAGGGAAATGGTATACCTTTAGGGGAAATACCTAAAGGACAGCAAACTGCATCCACAGAGCGAAAGAATGACAGAAGACAGCCCTAGAGCTTATGTGCTTCCCACTGGGGAATATGATTTGGAAGGTTTATTGAGAATGATTGTGATGATGGGACCCAGTCACAAATTCTGGTGACAAATCAGAAACCTGGATGACAGAAACCACGGAATTCTTTCCCCTTTCAAATCAAGTCTTGGTTTCCAGGGCGACCAGAGAAAGTCTGTCTGGGATTTGCACAAACTAATTGCTCCAGAAACATGCTTTTCCAAAGCAATTCGAATCATGGCTGCTCAGAGCTGAAGCACCAGCATTTCTGCTTCCCCACACCAACCCCCAAAACAAACAAACAAACAAATAAAAAAAAAAAAACAGGAGGAGCCTGAAGCCTGCAGCTCAATATTCGCAGTCCCCTAAGACACGCTGCTGCCCTGTGTGACCCATAATAAAGTCTGTTTGAGGCCGCTCTTACTTATTTGCTGATAATATTTTGTCCCTGGGAGAGAGAAAATTGAAGGTGTTTGAAACATCCTAAGGTAAGGGTGCAAATGGCTTTGTTGTGTATAAAGGAGAGGAGGTCAAAAACATTGTTCAAGGGTGAAGTTCCAGGGTGTCGTGTACTCATTTACAGGTGTGATCTCTCAGAGGGACATTTCCTGTTTGCCTTCTCCCTTTAACTGTGCACCTTCCCCTGACACATCCAAAGTCCAACTCCAAGACGGCAAGGCCCAGCAAGAGGTAAGCCTAAATCCTCGATTCCCAAAGTGTTTCTCTTCTCTCAATGATTGACACAAGGATTGAGCTCACCCCCTTATAAATAGGAGTGTGCCAAGGAACACAGGTGTGTATGTGTGTGTTGACTAGAAACCAGTAGATTTCTTTGAAGATGTTTGCAGCAGGTAGAAAGATTCAACCTTCCGAGCTTATGTGCAGAAGGAAACCAAGGAATGATGAGGAGCCTGAGCCAAAGTTTTTCTTCTGTTGAATCATTCTTTCCCTTCTGTGCAAGTGTTTGTGTCAAGTAGAAGCCATGGAGACCATCAAGACAGATGATAACATTTCTCCCGAAAGCTGAGCTGGAGATGACTCAGAGTAAGCTGCCGGATCCCCTCCCCCATGAGTGTCCCCTGCCTCTGCTCATGGGAGCTGAGTGGGACAGTGACGATCAGGGAGCAATCCTCATGACTTCCCAGGCCTGCTTAGGGCTCTGCTCTTTCTTCCTAGGAAAGCAGCTCTGCTTCTGCCCACTCTGCAGCCGACTGGCTCAAGTGCCATGTCATTCCAGAGTGTGCTCTTTGACGGAATGCAGGGAAGTCGTTTGAAGCCTGGCTGTCAGGTCACACTCACCTGGAGCCCTCCTGACAGGGTAACCACTCTAGTTGTGAATAGCCCTATTCCCCCTGCTCATTTCCTGAGTTACTCTACACCCAGGATTTCCTCACATGGAAATCCTCTCTGGGATTCTCTCAGAATACACATAAATCCTGGCTGTAAAGCATGGAGACTGGCTGCTGTGCTGGAAAGGTATTCAACGGCCTATTAAAAAAAATATATTGATGAAAGTAGAGGAGTCGTGACATTACCCTGGGCCTTACAGTCCTCTGAGAGAAAAACCAGTAACTAAGTAAAGTGTTTTCTGCAAGTGCTCAGTTGGATTTAGAACAAAATTAGGAGTTCTGACCCACCTACTGTTTATAGCCGTCCTCGGTAGCTGTGGGGTAAGATAAGACAAAGGATGAGGATGGTGCCCGATGATGTGAAGGTTGACTCAAGCCGCAGATTTTGAGGTCACGATGATACAAAGGCAGTACGCAGCACAGGAGCACAGACTTCAAAATCTGAATTCATTTCCCAGACTAGCAAAACAGAATAACCATTCTGGTTTGGTTGTTTGTTTGTTTGGTTTGGTTTTTGGAGACAAAGAGCTTCTCTGTGTATCCCTGGCTGTCCTGGAACTAGCTCTGTAGACCAGGCTAGCCTTGAACTCAGAGATCTGACTGCCTCTGCCTCTCAAGTGCTAGGATTAAAGAACCATTCTGTTTTTAATTTTGCTGTAATATTCAATAAATTATATTTAACACATTATTATAAAAAGTTCTATACTTTACTGTAGGCTAATGTAAGTGTTCTAGGTACATTTAAAGTAGGCTAAGGTAAACCATAAGGTTCGGTATATTAGGTGTAGTAAATGCACTTTCCTCAATGGCATTTCCAACTTAAAATGAGTTTATTGTGCTGTAACTTCCATTGGGAATAATAGAGAAACTCTACAATGCAGACACTTTAAAAATGTATTTCTGAGCCGGGTGTGGCGGCACATGCCTGTAAGCCCAGCACTTTTTGGGAGGCAGAAGCAGGCGAGTCTCTGTGAGTTCGAGGCCAACCTGGTCCACAAAGCGAGTCCAGGACAGGCAAGGATACAAAGAGAAGCCCAGACTCAAAAAACAAAACAAAAAATGGATTTCTAGATTATCAGTGAAACAGCATATAATACCAGTGATGAGATGAGAGGCAGAAACTCCCGACCAGCTAGCCTGGGGCACACAGCTGAGAGCGACATGAACATCTCAACCAAGGTGGAAAGTGAAGACCAATCCCTGGGGTTATCCTTGGACACATGTGCTGTGGTACACCCCTGCCTGCGTTCACGCACATGAATGGATATATATATATATATATATATATATATATATATATATACACACTCTCTCTCACACACACACTTACATACATGGAGAGTTTTTTTTTAAGTGCATTTGCAAGGACATGTAAGCATCCTCACCCTTCCCTCCTTTGAGACCCTTGGTAACCTGGAGAAGGGGATGGGAACAAGATGTGTGTCAAAGAGGGATAGGAGCAGGAGACTTCAGGGAGAATACTGACATGCTGACCCTGAGACACCCAAACCTCAAGACACAAGTCCAGGGAGGACAGACAAAAGTTATTCGGAGCACACATCCAGGTACAAGGTCTAACTCTTCCTGAACAGGCAGTAAGAAAGTGAATAGCAGTAGATTTATAGTGGGGAGAGACACGAGGAAACATGTGTGTTTACAGAGCAGGGAGAGATGGAAAGTCATTTCAGAGGGCTGGCTTTGGCTGAGTAAATGATGGCCAGGCTGGCTAAGTGTGCCCGAGGTTAGACAGCTAGCTAGAAATTACACTATTCCCTCAGTCAGTTTTTGTCTCTCTTATCACACTATCACCATTGATAGTAGCCCAGAGCATGAATAAAAACGATGGTATTTAAAGTTGTTATTTAAAGTTGCCTTGCATTTTTGTGCTTTAGGTCAAGATGGGGTTTATATTCTCAAAATCTATGAATGAAAACATGAAAAACCAACAGGAGTTCATGGTTATGCATGCTCGACTTCAGGTACGTGGTGGTGAAGATGTTATGTTCCTAACCACCTGAAATTTCTAGAACATTGCTTTTGAGGTATGTTCTCCTTGACTACCCCTTGACCCCTTGCTAAAATGCTCTTGGGATCCATCCTCAGAGACAAGATGACATGGATGACTAACTGGCAAGTGGCCCATGTCTCCAGTCCAGATACTTGAGTCAAACTTCCACACAACTAGGTGATTGCTTAGAATATGTTATGAACAGAATATGCCCTTCCCCCAGGGTATCCTGGCTTCCTAGAACCTGTGGACATATTAGGAATATGATACCTTACATGGAAAGGGACTTTACAATGTGTTCGTTTAAAGAGGTGTTATCCTGGATTATCCATATGGATCCATTGTAATTTCCAGGGCTTTTAGATGAACGTGTGTGTGTGTGTGTGTGTGTGAGAGAGAGAGAGAGAGAGAGAGAGAGAGAGAGAGAGAGAGAGAGAGAGAGAGAAATGAAAATGTTATATTGCTACACATAGAAATCTTAAACACAAATGCAAGCTGACCAGTGCTGTATTGGTTTAAATATGGAGTGAGTCAGGGCCATGGATCAAAAAAAAAAATGCAGGCAGCCTCAATAAATTGGAAAAGCCAATGAAACAGATTTTCCCCGATGCCTCCAGAGAGACTGAGCTGTGCCAACTGTTTCTGCCCTTTGACCTCAGATAATAATTTCTTAAAGCAGCATTAGGAAACCATTACAGACCGTGACCTTGACTTTGGGTTATACAGTAGTATAATCAAAGAGATTTCTGAATTGCCTGATATCAGTTGTGGAGGTATTTTAAAATATTCTAAGATGCAGCTGAATGTTAAAAAGTTTGACGGCCACATTGTTTTGCTAAGATTTTAGGCAATGACCGTGAGGTCCCTGTGGTTCATTATGACTCTGAGAGTAGAAAGTCCTGCTCCTGGGCAGTACTCCTGGGTCTATGAAGATTCAGGGAATTTCTTCCTCTTGGAAAAAGACCAGAGACTCCCACATCAGAGGACTTTAGCGCTGCATAGAAACAGCATGAGTCTAGTGCCGCTTCATTTCCTCGTGTACTCAGAGCTCACAGAGGTGCCAAGGATGAGCATGGGCTTAGTGGGTGCTCTACATTCTGTGGATCTGGGTCATGTATGAGGAACACCGAGTTTAGGGGGATCTCCTGACTTTTGTAATGAACCATGAACTAGAGCAGCACGGGGCCTTTGCTCTGCTTCTTTCCTTGGGGTTGCTCACTGATGCACAAGCAAGAGATGGCTCCAGTAGCTTGCTCCTTGCCTTCTTTGACCCGCCCATCAAGAATGTGCAGGGATGTCTGTGGCCCGTGGTGGTCACTGACTGACCTGAGGTTTCCCCATGGATCCCAAAGTGCAGGTGTGCCAGTGAGGTCACGTTGTATCAGCCACCAATCTTCAGCTTAGTAAGCCAAAGGTGAACCCAACCTGGGACCCCAGCCCTTGTTGAGCCAGCAGCTTTGTCTCAGCTAGAGGCAGGCAGGGTGGAAATTTCCCTAGAGCAGTGACTCAGAATTGAGTCCCTCACCATTTGTGTGTTGGAATCCTAACCCCAATATGACGTCATTTGGAGATAGGGTCTTTACAGAGGTAATCAAGTGAAAATGAATCCGTAGGTTGGGTCTTAATATGATATGTTGGTGGATTTTAAGAGGAAATTTGGTCATGTATCTCAAACATAGGCACAGTCATTCGTAAGCCAGGGACAGTAGTCTCCTGACAGTTTGTCAGGAAATCGACTACATTGATTTTGAGTTTCTAGATTCCAGAACTGAGACACACACACACACACACACATTTTCTATTGCTTAAACTACTAGGTTTGTGACCTCTCTCTCTGTGTCTCTCTTGCTGTATGTGTGTGTGTATTTGTGTGTGTGCGTGTGCGTGTGTGTGTATGTGTATGTGCTTGTGGGGATGAGGAGCAGCTTTACCAAGCTAAAGCAGGGAGTACTTGGAGCCTGTGCCCAGAAGGGAGTGCTGATGTTTTAAGCAAGGGGCTCCCTGAAGCTCAAATGCAACTTTCTGCTTTTCTCCCAGACTGCGTGTTTCTCTAAGCCCTCCAAGGAAGAGCATCAGAGAATGCGTGAGGGGGAGAGATTTGGACACCCTGAGTTTTCCATACGACAGGACACACACATCAATTTCATTGTGTGTGCGTGTGCATACACCCGACAGTATCTTGAACTGGACCAGCCTCCCGCCTCACTGCAAACTTTGCTCAGACTACATCAGTCAGACTTAGTTCATCTTGCACTCAAAGGATAAGTGTTGTGGGGTCCTTACATAGTCTCGGGAGATGAGATAGTTTTGCAGATGTCCAGTGACTAATATGCACAAGGTCTTTGTTTTCCTCTTCAGGAACCACAAAAAAGAAGAAAAAAATTTTTTGCTTACCAAAAAATTAGTTTTTGAGAATTTCATACAAAGTGTTAGGGCTGGAGGCTATGACTCACATATGCAAGGTTCTGGGTTCAGTTCCCAGTACTGCTATGAGAAGAAGTGGAGAGAGGGGGAGAGTGGGAAGAGAAGGAGAGGAAGAGAGAGAATGTTTAAGATGGGAGGGTCCCACAGTAGTAGTTATAATGATGTCATCATCAATCTTCAGTTTTCTAGTAGAAACTGCCTCTTCTCATTTGTATTCCTGAGGATGAGCTATACAGTTAAAAATGAACATTTTTTCACAGTACCACTAGATGGCGCACATAACCAATTTTCTAGCACCCAAACGTCTGAGACCCGTCTTGATGTCGTGATGCGGAATGGAAATGAGAACTACAGATGCTGTGGCCCATGCTGCACAGGGGAACTGCAGGCAAAGCAGGATGGCTGTGCTGAGACGAGGGGTAGTAAATGTGTGCGTTCAGGGAACAACATGAGAGAAAACAAAAGCCACCTGAACATGAGAGACAGACCTTGACCTATGTGTGCTGAAAACTTTAAAAAGATAGTGTAAATTCTCATCGTTTGTAGTGAAATCAAATCTTGCCAATGGAAGATGTGATGTTTTTATCCTGGTTAGTTTTTATTGTCAGTTTGAGGCCTGGAGTCGCCTGAAAAGATGGAATCTCAGCTGAAGAACTGCTTCAATTACATGGGCATGTCTATGAGAGTGTCTTGACTGATGATTGCTATAGGAAGGCCCCCGCCCACTGTGGGCAGTATTATTCCTAGGCAGGGAGGTCTGCGCTGTATAAAAGAGCTAGCTGAACAGGAGCCCCTGACTAGAAAATAAGAGTTCCCATAAGGGTCCGGGGTCTGGCCTTGTGTTCCAGACCTGACTTGCCCCAGTGAAGGATAACGACCTGGAAAGTGAAATAAATCCTGTCCTTCCAAAGTTCGTTGATTTTGGTCATGGAGGTTTAATAACAGTTACAGAATCAAACAAGAAAAGTTCCAAATGTGGAAATAAAAAGAAACACTTCCAGACCCAGCAAGGGATTTTTTCTTAGACATTACCACAGTCAGCGACTTATGTAAACTTCTGTGCTGTGCCTGTCAGGAGCAATGAATTAGGTGCTAAGGTACCTCAGTGCTCAGTGTAATTTCATCTCTCAAGGGAGCATGCATTCTTGAACAGGGTAAAGATGGCAGCCAGTGAGTTCAACGTTGTATTAGGAACTGAGAATGATATATATTAATGTGTCTGTTAAAGATGGAATGCCAGAAGCTTTTCTAAAGGTCACATATTTAGCCAGTACTTAGTCTAGCAGTGGGCAGACCCTGGCTAGTCAGTGAGGATACAGACATGAGAAGGTGAGGTAGAGAGCTTTTTCTTTCTGTCTATTCTGACACGGCTCAAGTATTTTATGTAGGCCTTTTCTTAGAGGAAAAATATTTGGATCCTGTTTCATAAGCACACTTTTGAATCTATTAGGAAAACTGATGCTAGTTTTAGGTTCATACTTAGGTTTTGTTTAGGATGTCTAATGAATCTAGCTATTGGGTCAGGAGGTTATTTATTGTAATAATTATGCCATTGGAGACCTGAATTGACTGTATATGGGTGTATTTTAGTTTTTCAGTCATTATACATTGTCTAAATGCCAAATACTATGAAGGCTATTTTCAGTTATATTTCCCCAAAAGACAGGCATTAACTTCAAGTTTTATTTGTCTTAAAGATTGAAGACCTCAAAGTTTTTACAACCACAGTAAATGAAAGATTACGTCATTCTCTTCCATCCTCCCTCCCTTCCACCCTGCTCCACCATGAGGCCTCTCTGACGCCTGCTTACTAAGACAGCCACCGCACTGTGTCCCTGTTGCCATAAGCCACTAAGCCCAGATTTTCAATCAGTGGTAAATCCCCGGGGTCTTTAGCCAGAGGATATTGACGATACTAAGCTACCACAGGAAATAATACTTACGTGTTACTTACCATGTGCCTGGCACTGCTGTAAATCTCTCTCTCTTTGTGTGTGTGTGTGGTTGTTGTCCCTCAAGACAGGGTGGCAATGTAGCCCAAGTTGGCCTCAAATATATGATTCTTCTTTCTATGTCCTCTCTTGAGTTCTAGAATTACAGGCGTATACTACCAAGCCTGGTGCAGAACTGCTAACCTATACCCTGTGAGGCAGAGCGCTTACAGCTAGAGCCCCGTGTTTGAGTACAGGCCTTTCCATCTTTAATCTGACAACCATTTCTGCATAGTTAGATAATTTTCTTCCCCTCCCTTATTCCACGTCTTTGCCAGGCAGCCTCAGGATCTTGTTACAGTCTCATCCCATCTCGGGCATCCTCTGAGTTCTTGGCTGATTTATAAAATCTTGATACATCAAGGTCGCTCTTTTCTGTAATGTTCATTCATAGGACAAGAACAGGGTGTTCTGTGTTCATCACAACATATTGTTCATCACAACATATCACATCGTATTGTTTTGTCCCACGATCTTCATACGGCTCTCTGCTTACTGCCTTTGATATATCCACTTGATGTTTACGGGGAGGGGAGAGAGAGAGAGAGAAGAAAAATCTTTCCTGTGGTAGTTCATTTAGGCAGTAGTTCTCCATCCCAGCTGCACACTAGAACTACCTAGACCAATCTGCAATAAAGAAATAACAAAATAAACGTAAGCTAGATGTGTGCCGACCTTACCTCCAGTTAACATGGAATGACTGTTTGTTGGAGCTTTGAAGAACTCCACTGATGTTTACAGCTCAAGACACTGGTGTCAGGCTTTTCTGTGTCTTGTTTTGATCTGGATGCCTTTTTATCGGAAGATAAAGTATTGATTGCTGCATTTATATCACTTTGGGAGATTTGCATTATTATGTGAATTTGGGCAATAAGTGATCTAACAAGGATGGGTTTTACGCACTCAGTATTCATGCGTACAAATGAATATTATGTATCTTCAACGGAACTCAAAGTGAACCTCAACTTCCACTGCTAGAAGCAAATTTTGGCGAGGAAAAGTGGCTTTCTTCCTTCTTGATTTCTCTTTCTCTGACCGCTTTTCCCTGGAATGTCCCTGAGGCCTAGCGACCTCAGGTGGCATGGACATTAGAGGAGGCATCCCTGGTTGAGGGCAGCTTCTCTGCTGCTGCTTACAACCACCTGGAGAAGATGAGGTGATTTGTTCTGAGGGCACTGAGCAGCTCCAGGCGAGTCTGGCCGTGACTTCGACACCTTTCAATGCTTTGGACCCTTGAGACCCAGCTACCTTCTCCAGCCACCTCTGGCTTCGATTCTCTACCCACGTGTCGGCTGTGAGTTCCCCTGGCCCTAGGATTTAGTGACCTTCTGGTATGCCACCTGCTTCTAATTTTGAGGTATCTCCCGGGAACCTTCCCGGATGTCATGGAAACCGTGCAGACGCCTTCGTAGCTGAGATTAACCAACTGTCTCTCTCAGGCCTGCTCTGAACCCAGATCTGCCCTGCAACCTTTGTCTCTCTACTTTGTTTTCCCCCTCCCGGAATCCTCTCTGTTTAGGGGATGCCCCAGACATTCTCCTGCACTGCAATTCCCAGGAAGGGCCCAGTGGCTGGCCAAGCTCTACCCTTACGCCAAAACCCAGTCTCCTCTCTCAGTTCCTGCCAGGTAGAAAGAGGGCGTGACCAGAAACCAGGTCACATTACTTTTCTTTCATCATGAGCTCCAGCTTTCTATTGCTGAGCTTTGCTGAGGATGTGTACTATCAAGGTTTTAGAATGAAAAAGCCAAGAAGAAAACAGGTTTCTCTCTGAAGACTCAAACTCCTCAAATAATGGGCTTAAGTTTTCATTTTGCTACTGCTTCAGTGTAATTTTTTTTCAATCCAATCAGATACTGTGTCCTGTGTTTTAGGCTGTTCAAGACAGGCACTAACTAAAGTGACAAACGGCAATAGATAGACAGATAGACAGACAGACAGACAGATAGATTAGATAGATAGATAGATAGATAGATAGATAGATAGATAGATAGATAGATAGATAGATAGATAGATAGATAGATAGATAGATAGATTAGATAGATAGACAGACAGACAAAATTATATATATACATATATATATTTATATATGTGACAAAAATCTCTCTTGACTTCTCAAAGCAATACCCCTTCATCACTGTGTGTTGACCTGGCATTTTAGTTTGTGTTTGGGTGTATTTGTAAGGCAGCATGAGTGAAAGGCAAAATGATTTTCACACACATCTTCTCAACAAAAGCCAGCAAGGTGTGTGTGTGTGATTAGTGACCCATACATCTTTCCTCATATGAAACAGAAAAGGCTGAAAACACAATTAGTGGCTTGAATTCACAAAAATACAGTCCAAGACCTCAGCGAGCAGGAGCAGTGTCCTGCATATATGTGACAGAATCATCCCAGCAGAGCAACTTAGCCAGAGTCTGTTGTGATTTAAACAAGACGAAAGTGCATCAGAACAAATGAAGGAGAGGCAGGTTGTAACATTGCTCCTGGATGAAAGCTGAGTAACCTGCTTTGTCTTTTGTCCTTAGCTGGAAAGGCAGCTGACCTTGCAGAATGAGATGCGGGAAAGGCAAATGGCCGTGCAGATTGCTTGGTCTCGGGAATTCCTCAAATATTTTGGAACCTTTTTTAGCATTGCAACCATCTCTTTGACAGCTGGGTATGTTTACAACTTGAAGAGTGCCTGAAATAACGAAGTCTTTGCCGAGATCATAGCTCTGTTAGGTCGGCTGTGTAGGGCTCTGAACTTGGAGTATTTATGTAAACAAAGGACCGTCCCCCAGCTTGCTCCTCTCCAGAACGAGGGTACTGACAGTGCATTCTGCCTTTAGTTCCTTATATTCCTCTTGTCTTTTTCTCTGGTGTAGAAGTTAAAGAGGGCACACTTGACAGAAAGATGAATGGCCTCTCTGCTTTATTCCCAAGGGTCCCGAATGGTAGAGTCCGCTTTAAAAGGAGAAATCTAAGCCCTGAAGTCAGAGTAAGATTAGCAAGTCATAGATCCTTCCCATTGAGAACCAAAGAATCTTGGAAGGTGTGCTGGACAAGGAAAGTAAATTTCTGTAGAAGACTCAGATGAATGAAACTTACGAGAAGGCACACATTCTTCCAAAAAGCAGATTATTGTTGACTTTCACCTTTCTGTTTCGGAAACAGAGCAATAAAGCGAAAGAAGCCAGCCTTACTTGCTCCTATAGTCCCACTAAGCTTCATCTTCATCTACCAGTATGACCTAGGCTATGGGACGCTTCTACAAAGAATGAAAAGTAAGTCTTCCCAAACTAGAGTTTCTGTGTCCTGATTAATCTATGGTTCAAGATTTCCTCTTGGGGCTGGGAGATGGCTCTGACAGTAAAGTGCTCACTTTGCAAGCCTGAGGGCCCAAATTCAATCCCCAGTACCCGTGTAAAAAAGCTGTGGGATGGTGTATACAAGTGAGCACACATATACACGCTCATGTTCAAACACACACACACCCTCCTTATAAATCTTTGACTTACATAGATCCTGAAAGGACCAAATTCCTAAGATTCTTTCAACACAGTGGCATGGAGTCTGCTCTTACAATCTCATAAGAACCGACTGCTAAATGTTTAGAAGTTTTACCTGGCGGATGTGAGGCACAGCTGTTTATTAAAAATTAAATTAAATAGGAGTTATAACTGAATTACGACGAATACTAAATTGCATTTAGAACAAAGGTATTAAACATTCAGAACTCATCTGTCTCTGTTTTTCTGTTTTATATAATCATCGATTACTTGCATCAATTTCATCTGCCTTATGCAAATGCAGAAGCAGCATACAGGTGCAATAAAGAACAGCCTCAGCCTCAGCCTCAGTGGCACCCATTGTGGCTTGAGATTGGTCATGTGGAAGTACGTACATCGTGGAAACTGGCAAACACCAAATCAAGGCTAAACCTTCTATTCTATTGAGCATTTAGACCAGAAATTGGAAAATGTTGACATTTTAAACCTTTGGGAAAGAATTCTAAGGGTTTCTATAAGTATTCTTCATTTTGAAGACAACCTTATTTGTTTTTTGTGTCAGTTTGCAATTGGTTATTGTATATTGACCAAATCAAGGTACTTATATCTCTTTCCTCATGCATTTATTGTTTCTTTTTCGTACTGTTTCTGAGACACAAACTCACTGTGTAGCCCAGGCTGACTTTGAACTCATGATCCTCTTGTCTAGAATTATAGGTGTGTACCACTACACCCAGCTCAAGCTGGGGTTTCGGAATCCATCCTGTGTTTCCCTTGAGTAGTACCTTCCGCTTCCTGAGCAAAATGCTTAACCCTGAGGTTTAAAGTCCGGGCTACGTAGTGTTACAATGTGTCACCGGAACAGTAATCAGACCCTCTTACAAAATGCTGGTGACTCCTTCATCACCTTACACAATGTCTGCATTTTATTTAAGGTGAAGCCGAAGACATACTAGAAACAGAAAAGACTAAGTTGGAGCTGCCAAAAGGAATGATCACCTTCGAAAGTCTTGAAAAAGCTAGAAGAGAGCAGGGCAGAGTCTTCGCAGACAAATGAAGCACATTCACCCCTAAAGCACATGTTGTGTCTCAGTGCACAGAACGGCAGGCTTGAATCACAGTGTTTACACTTTTCTAAGTGATCAAAATTTTGATACAATGAATTTTTTAATTTTAGAATATTAATATTAAAAATGAATTTGTTGAACTATTTTCAAATAAGATTTCTAACACTCAACCAAATCGTGGCAGTATTCTAAGTAACACTCAAGTTTCTTGTATGTATGTGTGTCTCACAATTATCTGCGTGCAAAATGAATAAATTATATTGCTCTGAATTTGATGCCAGTGTCCTGCACCTTGAGTTTCTATCATATGTTCTTCTCAATGTTCGGCTCTCACGGGCATCTGGTACTGTGTCCCACACAAAAGAATAGTAACGCACAGTAAACTACAGTGCTCACTGTTTGAAGGAGGAGGAAGCGATGATGAAGCTATGTACGGGGCCAGCTGGGAGGAATGAAATGAGTTGATACGATCCTATCTCACTGTTTACAAATATGGTATTCTCAAACAATAAAGACATAACCGAAAGGAGTGATGGAGGAAAGAGATGGCGATCTCATCTGATAGATCCAGGCACGATGGAATTCTACCATAACCTTAGCTCAACAGGAGGCTGAGGCAGGACGTTGAGTTTGAGGCCCAGCTGAACAGTGTAGCTAGACTTGGTCAGGGACATGCACACACACGGATGCTCATAACTCTGGTGTGTTACTGGTGCCCAAAATAGTTCATCAAGAGTTCTAAATTTAGAATAGCCTTGTAGTGGAAGGCCCCTTCGGGGCTGTGCTAGCTAAAGATCTTACGGAAGGTTTAGCTACTGTGTGATCTAGCAGTCCCTTGGAGCTCTCTGTCTACCGCACCCTTTCGGCTCATTGTCTTGATATATACCCACACCGAGTTCATGGATAACTCACATCCATGTATCTACTCCGACAGCAATCTCTCCCCCATGCACAGTGAGGCGGCTGGTCTGAACAACTGCTTTTAAGCACAGCTGTATTAGGACCTAGTTCAACCGGCCCTAGAACTGTTGATTATTCAAAGCTTCCCTTCATCCTCCTACATCACCCTTTTACTGAACTGACAAACATTTCATCTGTGGCTCTTGAATTATCTTAGTCATTTATGCTAATTAAATACTTAGTACATCTTAATTACAACTTCTATTACATTTCCAAGTGCTGAAAACAGCTACAGTCTCTTCTTAGCTAGCTTATTATCACAGACTTTTGGGTGGTTTCAAGAAAAACGAGGAAATAAAACATGACAAAGAAAAGAAAGTAAAAAAAAAAAAAAGGTTGATTTATGAAACAAAGATTCATAGTAACCTCACCCAATGTCTCTGCCAATCGTCTGAGACAAAGTTGGGATGGGACCTTTGCCACCTTGCTTTCCACTTCCCAAGACGTGTAGGCAGAGCAAAGCAGAGCTACCTATGTGAGAAGCCTCCTTCAGGGTTGAAGGAAGGCATCAGCTGGCATCAGCCAGCATCCAAGAGTCTACCGCAGGAGAAAGACCCTGTGAGTCCTTTTGTAATAATTACAACTTAGTTTATGAGGTTTTCATACTTTAAGCATTATTAAGATTTATTTGGGTTTTATGTGATGGGTGTCTTGCGTGCACATGTGTGTCGTTCTACAGTGGCCAGAAGAGGGCGTCAGAGCCCCCGGAACAGGAGTTACTGAGGGCTGTGAGATGCCCTGTGGGAACAGGGAATGGAACCCTGGTTCTCTGGAAGAGCAGCTGGTGCTCCTAACTACTGAGCCGTCTCTCCAGCACCTCCTAAGCATTTTGAACGTTTTAAATTTACACTAAGATAGAGCACTGTGCCTCTCCGAAAAGTTTTTGACATTTTACATCTAAAGTAGATAGTTTCCACTAAACGCTGGCGTCCAGAATCTTTTCAATACACCGTTTGAACACTGGCTGTATCTGAGTAGTATCCAAATCAATTTTTAAAATCCAGTGGCCAGTTGGGATTGTAGCTCAGTGATAGAGTTCTCATCTAGTGTGTATGAGCCCGGACTCTAGCCTTAGAACCACAAAGGAAACCCAACAAAGACACAAATAATATGCTTTTTAAAGTCACCTTGCCATGTCTTAGGGCATAGTGTGTGGAAACAGAGAAAAAGTACATGGATTAGCTCATCACCTTCAGCTACATAGTGAGTTAAAGACCAACCTGGGCTGCATGAGACCCTCTCTCCAAAATAAAATAAAATTAAAATTAAAAACTACATGGGTTAGAAGAGCATAGAGAAGGGACAGACTCAGATTGTAAAAACTAGGCAGGGCATGTAGTTCAGTGTAGCATGGACTTCAGTGGTAGAGTGTTTGGCTAGCATGTATGAGGCCCGGGGTTCAATTTCTATCACTGGAAAGACACACACACATGCACACACACACACAGAGTTCCTATGATAGTATGTATGGTGCATATAATGTGTGTATATATTTGCACACAAATGTAAAATTTCAAAAATTCTGCAACTGATTTGCTCCAAATATAAGCCATCTAATTGACGGGTTATATAGATTTCCACAACATATGTCCAAATGTCCAAATATGATATTCTGGAGACCCTTGACAGAACCCAGATTTTTTTTTCCCTGTTCTGCCCTTCTGAGAAAGGAATAGGTCTTGCTGAGAAGTCATTATTAAATGCAGCCTGTTATTCAAACATTGTGGTGTTTCTTGCCCTTGGGGGTGTGTCTATTCTGCAAGAGAATTGGAAATGTTCCCTTGGGTTTGACCTTGTGGGTACCCACAGGAGACTTCAGGAAGACAGTGCAGGCCACCAAGGGGCAGAAAGCAGTTTCTGGCATTTTCTTCAAAGTGGACTGGTCAGTATCTTGACTGATTTTTTTTAAATACCTGCTTTGGTCAGTTTCATGACCTATGACTACTAGAGCAGTTCCTGGGTATGTACAGGCAGAACATGAGGCCCAGAAAGGGCTGTCCAGGCACAGCTGGAAAACCCAGAAGGTCTAGAAATCAAGAAGGGGGCTGAGGAAGAGCTGTCTTTGTGAGGGGTCGGACAGGCCATGCATGACTGCCAATGTCAGCACTGGGACCTTGTCACAGGCCGCTTCATTTTTATACAGTCAATAACGGGCGTGATTTCTTCTGACCCAAACATACACGTATCACCACTGCCGTGACGTATCACCACTGCCGTGACTTTGCTGTTCTAAGCATAAACCCCACCTAAAAAGCAGAACTGAATTTCAGAAAATTTGAATGTTTTTATACCTTCCAGCAGTATAAGATATAATCTAAATTAGTGGTTCTCAACCTTCCTGATGCCGCAATTCTATAATATAGTTCTTCATGTTCTGGTGACCCCCACCCCCAACCATAAAATTATTTTTGTTGCTACTTCATAACTATAATTTTGCTAGTTAGGAATCGCAATGTAAATATCTGATATGCAACCCCTATAAAAGCATTGTTTGACTCCCCAGGAGGATAGTGACCCACAGGTTGAGAAGCACTGATCTAAGGTCAAAAAAGAACCTCAAATGTTGTCTATTATGAATTTTCTGCTGAATTCTGGTACTGAAATTAACCATCGAATGCTGCCAGATGTCTTAGCTGCAAGCTCAGTGCTATGTTACATTCACTCCTTGTCTATTTGGAAGCACAGGGTTGGGATAACTGAAGTTATAGACCAGCTTTTTTTCTGAACACATTTGGTATCCATTACTAAAACTGCTTCAGTTACTATTCACTGTATAACTTTCATTCTTCTCTGTCATTTTTTTTTGTTCTCATTTTTTTTTTTAAATGAAAGACCCATCCTGGCAAAGTCTCCTTTAAACTAAAAAGCTCATGCATTGTGATTCCACCTATGAAGCCGAAGGCAACACTAGCCTCAACTGACCATAAAAGCATTTTCCTGGAAGGGGGGGGGGGTTGACTAGAAAGGAGCGTGAGGGAAAATAGAACTGTCTGTGTTGTGAAAAAGATGGCATACACCAATGTTCCCATTTGTCAAAATTGCAGGCCTAATATTTGTGCATTTCAAGGTATATTATCTAAAACTATAATAACTATCGAGATAATTTTGATCATCATAATGAATGCATAGGAGACTATACAAGATAGTATGTGTTCATGCATATTTATGTATGCATGCGTATTTACGTGTGCATGTGTGCAGAGAGAGAGAGAGAAAATTGTAGATATAGATGAAATAAGAATGTCAGAACAGCCAGGCACTGTGGCACATGCCTGTAATCCCAGTACTCTGGGAGGCAAAGCCAGGTAGATCTCTGTGAGTTCGAGGCCAGCCTGGACTACAAAGCAAGCTCAGGACAGCCAAAGCTACACAGAGAAACCTTGTCTTGAAAAACAAAACAAAAAATAGCCATTGAAGCCAGTGTAGTGGGCATTCTTTATGGGACACATATTTCATATGACACATAGTTCTATGAAAATAATATTTTAAAAAAAAAACTAAGGTATTTTCTAAATCTGTCAGACTTTTCTAGACTTTTGAAACTACATGCTTTAGAAAACATTAAATAACCAAAATATAATGTTGAGTGTAAAAAAGAAGCTGTGATATTCACAGGGACTCAATCGATGCAGTAGAATTTTTTACCTAAATTCCTAAAACACAACAGACCTACTGACAGGGGGACACAAAACACAAAGCATCTATGTCATCTGTGTCTATAGACCTGTTGATACTTGTCCGAGACACCAGGATGGCTAGTAACAAAACGGAAAGGCTGGAGGACCATTAGCATCGCTGTGTCGAGTACGGTGGAATCACTGTGTTCCCCAAAGGCTTGCTCCTCAAAAGATGCCATTATCTTCTGCCACAGAGTAGTCAACAGCCATTCCTTCCTGGAAGCCATAGAAAGGGAAACCTGACTGCATCTTCCCCACCACCTCTGGTAGCCCTGACCCCTGCCATGCTGCTCTGGGAATGCCCATATTCTAGACTTATGCTTTTGGCTAGACTGCCTTGCCTGCATCTCAGACACCAGTCTCATTGCTATACAGAACCAACTTGCACTTGGACCCAAATGCTTCTCTGGGCATGAACATGCTCTGGGTACCAACTTTTCTATGCTGACCCATCTCACTTGTTGTCCACCTGTGTTTTTATTCCTGACTCCTTGGTGGGCTCACCGGTATCTATATATCAGACAGCATTACTGATGCTAGAAGTTTGATGGGTACCAGAATCATCACTGTCCCAGATCCTAGTTCTTTCATGAGCACTTCAGGACTAAGCTCTACAGATGTTATATGATGCCCCCATCAGTAGCAAACGGTCTGCTAAGGCAGGCACTGCCAAGAGGGATGCCTTCAGCCATAACTTCTTCAGTAGATCAATTGGGAGGATGTTGGGGGCATTGTCACTGGAGACTCCAATATCCCCTCCCATGACTGTGAACATTCCTGGCCTGGGCTACGGAAGTTCTCTGCAAGCTGGCCGACACTGAGCTCATCATCTGTCAGGTGACAGAAAACCCTAAATAAGAAGCAAGGAAGTTAAATTACATTTCAGAACACACGGACCTAACATTCCTTTCTCAGCTGCTAAATACACATCCCTAACAACTGTTCAAGGAACATTCTGCAAGATGAATCCTGTGCTAAGTCACAAAACACAGCTTAAATTTTTCAGAAGATTAAAGTCATATCAGATATCTTTTTTGATCATAACAGTGTAAAATGAGAAGATAATAAGACGAATTAAACAATAAGTTCCTGACTGACAATTATATCAGAAAAGAAATTTTTTAAAAGGCAAAAATTAAAATAAAAATATAATGTTCCAATATTTATAGATGTCACAATAGTATTTATAAGAGAGAAGTTTATTGCTATGGCTGTCTTGTGCAGGACCACAGTTTGGTTTCCAACACTCATGTTAAGGGACTAACAACCGCCTGGTCCAGAAGATCCAAGCCTTCTGGCTTCCATGGACACCTGCACTCATGTGCACATACCTCTCTCTACACACATATACACATAGTTAAAATAAATCTTTAAAAAGAGAGACTACGAGGCTCGGATCCAAGATGGCTGCCAGGAGAGAACACTGTGTCTGAGGAGTAGGAGAGCAGAAACAACGCAGCGACCAGGAGACTGAACTCTGGGACCTAAAACGCCAGCATTGTGAGTGCCAGGTGAGCGGAACTCCTACGGTGAGAAAATCAAGTGGGAAAACCCTAGGGACACCCAGTTATTACCTGGAGAAATTTCCCGGTGA
>CM053762.1:42402288-42508615 GCA_028658305.1 Pachyuromys duprasi | reverse complement strand
ATTGCAGCCAGCCCTGAGGAGTCAGGATAAGCTGGGGCTGGATGGAAGGGAAGGAGGTCATCCGCTGTTGGTGGACTTGGAGGGGGTGGGGAGGAGGGAGATGAGGGAGGGAGTGGGAGGGTAGGAGGGACTGAGGGAGGGGGCTAAGCCTGGGATTCAAAGTACCTAACCTGTGATTGAGATAAAAATAAATAAATTAAAAAAAAAAAGAAAGACTACTGTGGATAGCTGAAACCAACAAATAGATAACTTAGAAAAAGTAGGTAGATTCCTGAGTACCTATAACCTGTAAACAGTCGTGAAGAAACAGGACACCTCAACAGGCCAATGACGAGTGTGGGGACTGAATTATCACACCACACTAACAGCGTAAAAGACAAAGCATGAATCATTTCAACAGATATAGGAAAGGCATTCAATGATATCAAATGTCCATCCATAATGAGAATTCTTCAACAGATTAAGTATATAAGGAACATACGTTCAAGTCCACATACAGCAAGCCCATAGCTAACATAGGTGTGTCGGCCGCTTATCACTATGACCAAAGACCTGCCAGGAAGCAACTTAAGGGATGAAGAATATTTTGGCTCACGGTCTGATAGAATACAGTCCCTCGTGGCAGGGAAGGCATGGCAGCTATCATGGTGGTGGGGTCATGCGGCCCAGACCCCTCAGTCTTGGCATCTCAATAGAAAGCTCAATCTGGAAGGGAAGCCAGCCTATTACTCTTAAGGTCTGCTTCCACAGCCCCACAGACACATGCCCTCAGAGCGCCATGTCCAGACATCCTGAGGCTGATAGGGCAGGAGGGGTGCCCAACTCGGAGCTTGCCAGCCTGTTGCAGGGTTCTCTGGCAAGTGGAAAGTTCAAGCCCTGGGGACAAAAAGTGGACAGCTAACGCAGGATGACCGACCAGTAAAGAAACAACGTCTCTCATACAGGGAAGCTCCAGATGTTGGTGGCCAGATTCCTGACTGCAAACAAGGTGGAAATAAGAGTCGGAAGCCTCAGTTATCATCCTTAACCACTGGAAGTATTAGATACAAATCAAAACTATGGTACCATACTTTAGGTAGAAAGGCTCCAGCCAGAAGAAATAAGAAAAAAGGTTTGCTGCTGGTGGGGGTACCGCGTGGGACCCTTTTCCCCAGCAGGGAGGGATGCGGCCTCTCTGGTGGACAGTTTTCTCTCAGGAAGGGACACAGGGGAGACAGGAAAGACTGCAGACATCTTATAAAATGTCATGAAGTCTAAAGTAAGACCTATTCTCTAAGAGGGGTAGAAGAGGAGGCGGAAGAGGGTAGGTTGTGGTGATGGGCAGTTTTTATCATCTTCTAATCGCTTTGTGGAAGAAGGAGTGGTTTGCTAAGAGTTATGCAGATGGCCAAACACCTGCCCACTGATGGTGGGCGGATAAAAGAGCAGTTATTAAGTATATAGCTACAGGATTGGAGCATGGGTTTTGTATGCTGCGCTGGGTCACGCAGGAGTCTCAGCTGTGAAAAGACTGAGCAAGCAAGGGCTGTGTGTTTAGCAGGGAGACTTCACCTGCAGTAGTGGAGAGGGAGAGGAAGTTGTGGGCAGGCCATATGAGGCCCTTCCTGCTTTACCTGGTGTCAAGGTGGCACATGACATCACTAGCCATTCATTTTAGACCTTAGCCCCAAGGGGCGACCTCTTCATGAGTGGATGTCAATTTAAATTTTGCTAATGACTAATACTTGAAGGAGCTCACTGTCTCACCAGAAGGTGAAATCGGCCTTTGGTACATGGAAGGACAGGACCACAGTTGCTGCAGTGACCATTCCCAGGGTTTACAAACTTGTGGAGAGAGCTATTGGTTCTGTTTGTTCCAGGAGAGCCAACAGAAAACATCTGCGGTTTCCAGGATTCTTGGTAGAAAATGTGTTTTTATTTAACCGAAGGGCTGTTGTCCTTTCCCAGTATTGTTGACCCAAGCACAGTAAGTAGTTCTTGGGAAAGAAAATATTCCCATTCCAGCAGCTGATCAGTGCAGCTAAAGCCTACATGGGTGTCTTTTATTGCCCAACTTAGAGCACGAATGCACGTTGTTGGCAGAGTTTGTGTATCAGTCAGTGGAGATCAGCACATCACAATATGTCCCCTGAGAGTTTTATTGGGTGAAATTTGAGAAGGGCTTGTGGGAGTAATGTAATCAGAAGTCTTGCATCCCTCAAGGGTCCTGTTTATGGGCACCTGCTAGCTTCCTACAGGCCTATTTAGCTTGTCCCCAAAATTAAGTATGAGATCCAGGCTCTGTGACAGGGCGGCAAGTAGGCTGTGGTTGTGATGTTCCAAGAACATTTGTGGCAATGGCTTGAGTTATGCAGCCAGGAATCAAATCGTGCACAGTGTCCATGCCCAGTGTAAGAGTGAAGCCACAAACCACAATTGAGACACACTTCAGTGGCCAACTGCTTTCAAAAACAGGCTAGAGAGATGGCTCAGTGGTTAAGAAGATTTGTTCCTGCAGGGGACCCATGTTCCATCCCCAGAACTCACATATCAGCTCACAAACCTTCTTAACCTGGTTCTAGAGGGATTTAAACCCTCCTCTCACTGGGGCACCAGACACGCGTAGACATACATTCGAGCAAAATACTCATCATACATGTGAAATGAAATAAGTAAATGTGCAAACCAAACCGACCCAAACCAAAAACCTAACTGGCGTCTGCACATGAGTACTGGGGTCATAGGTGTGGCTGGCAGGGAGGCTACTGAGCTTCCCCGAGCACATGTACTGTTATTTGAATTGAAAAATTAGTGATGAAGAGTTCCCTCTCCTCATCTCTTCATTGAGAAATTTCCAATAATTCTCCAGCAAGAAGTCTTTGGAGATCCGTTTCCCATTGCTATTCTTCATCCTCGATAAGACATCAGGTAGCTAATGGGAACATACTTGGTGAGTAGTTAGTCAGAGAATTATCACCATTCCCCACCCCCAACCCCCATAATGCTTGTAAATGCATGCCTTTGCCTTATTCCCTGAGCCCAGAACCTCAGTGAAATGATCGAATGCAAAGCAATAGACAGAGGAACAGGGTGGCATGGATCACCACTGGGCGCGGGTGCAGGCTGTCTGGGCAGAAAACAGTTAAGAACTGATCAGAAAACACAAAGCACTGGGGAGTTATTCGCAGCCAGATTTAAAGGATTGGGTAGCCTATATTTTAAAAACCGAGCTTTCCTTTGAGTCGCTGGCCAAGCCTGACTGGATGTCATGGGCAGTCTGGAGTGAGTGCAGGAAGAAGGCCACACGTAGAGTGATTCAGTAATGGGCTGTGGAAACTCGGAGGCTCTCCACCAGACCACCTGAAACAGACAGGGCCTGTGCTCTCTGAAATGGTGACATCAACACAAAAGAGCCAGGGCTATGGGACCAGAGATGACATTCAAATATGGAAGCCACGCTGAAGGCTCAACCCTGCTCAGACAGAGATCACAGCTGCAGAACACACACATGACTGGGTTTTACATGTGGTCAAGCCTTTAGAATAAACAGCCAAACAGTTACTTCAGACTTCAGAATACTATCACAGTGAATGCACGCCCTGCTTAAGTGTGCCTAAAATGTTTGTGACAAACTGGTGGTTGTATGCCCAATTTAATGCTTTTTATTAAACAATATACTTGAAGCAAAGAGCAAAATGGTGCCGACTAAAGGTGCCTAGTACTTGGCCCTTGCTCCAACAGGACGAGGCAGAATAACAAACCAATAGCTTTGTTTTGAAGTGAACGGTGCATATAGGAAAGGTGAAACAGGAACCTTGAAAGACACAAAGATTAGAGAGCACAACAGAGTGTGAGAAACTTGATCTCAGCTTCCCTGGTGGAGGGATACCACACCATACTGTGGGAGAAGGGGCGAGTCAGGGAGTCCCATAGGTGGGGACCTCTAGCACGGCCCGTACTGGTACTGGGCCGGACAGCATACACTTGCTGGTGTTACCACCGTAAATGGCTCGTGCCACATAGTTAGCGTGAGCCACCCCCAAGCCCAGATGTGAATGCTCTGCTTCCCACCCCAAACCCTGCTGCCACGTCCAACCTCTCCTCGACTGGCTGCTGCTGGGGCTCCGAGGCAGCTCCCCTCCGTGCTTTCAGTGCCACCATTACCGCTATCGGGGTGGCCACACACACGTGCCTCACCCCCACAGCTGTCGGTACCTCACCCTCCAGGCCACTGGAGTATCTCTTAGCTCATCAAGATGTCAGAACCAGAAAAGATCTCCCACCCTTCTCTCCACACACATACCCAAAGCCATACCCAAAGCCATCAAGTGTAGCCCAACTGCAGGGTCCAACTAGAACAAAAGGTGACGTGTCCTTAGCCAAGTGACATCCCACAAAATGTGCTACAAAGCCACAGCGAGCCCATCGGTGTGTAAATATTAGCTCAGGGTCACAAGAAATACGGAAAACACGATGCCTCTAAAGGAAAGCACAAACAGTAGACCTCAGTACAAAGGGTGTTGACAAAATGCCTGATAAAGAATTCAGTTTCAAAGAATGAGTACAAGGAAATGGAACAGCATTAAAGACAGCACAGGGAGAAAGCAGGACAAAGCTAGAAAAACAGTGTGTGTGATGAATGAGCAAATAAGTGCAGTGCTTGAGACTTTTGAAAAGAACCAAACCGAAATCTTAGAAATGAAGAGCTTGGCAAGTCACTTCACTTGGTCAGCCTCATTGGAAACTGAGGCCGAACGTTTAAACTACAGAATAGCTCAAACAGAAAACTGGTTACCTGAGCCTGAAGACCAATCTTAGAGTATCTCAGACAGAAAATAAAGAGGAAAATAGAAAAAAAAGGTCCTCTGAGGCTATTGAGACAATATTAAGGAATAGGTATTCACATTTTGGGCACCAGAAGCCAAAGAAATCAAGAAAAAGTATTCAAAACAAACAAACAAAACCCTATCAAATGATCAAATAGTTGGAAAAGTCCACCATCCCAAAGAAAGACATGCAGGTATAGGAAGCACATAGAACCCCAAATATAATCATCAGAATTGAGCCTCCTGCGGCATATTTAGTCACACTGTGAAAAGTACGAGATAATTGCAGCTCCAGGGGACCAGGCCCATCCTTCTGACCCCCACAGGCACCTGTATTCACGTACACACACACACGCACCACCACATATGTGTAATTAAAGAAGACATTTTAAGTTTTTGAAACAGAAAGTACTTTAAAACCTGCAAGAAGACAGTAAAATGTCACGCCCACGGCCTCCATTGGCCTACCAAGGAGAAGCCCACAGACTGAGAGGGAATGGAAAGATTGATTCTAAGTTCTGAGAGAAAGCGCCTGACAAGCAAAACTGGCAAAGCTGTCATTCAGACATGAAGGGGAAAAGAAATGAAGACCCCTAAAGAAGCAAAATTAAGGAAAACATCAACACTCCTATCAGACGCTAAGCAGAGTTCTAAGCCAGAAATAAAAGAAAGAAAGCTATCACCACAAGAATACTGAAAGAGTAAGACTCATGTGAAACAGGGGTAGGATAAAGCCTGCATTAGCAATATCCTAAACCAAGGTGACAGAATAAAATGAAGTCACAAATCAAGAAATTAAGCAAAATGACAGTAGTAAGTCTTTAGCTATTAGTAAAAGTAAACCTAAATGTAAGTGGACTAGATCCCCAAGGTGATATGTATACATATATACATATATATATATAATAGTTGGATATATAATATATACATATATATACATATATATATATATATATATATATATATATATATATATATACAGACTTCTTCACAGGAAAAAGAAAAGATGGCAAGTCTCTTTCTGTGCCTGGGCTATATCACTTAATGCAATGTCTTCCAGTTCCATCCATCCACTGTGCTATAACATAACAGGATTTCATTCTCTTGGTGGCTAAATAGTATTCCATTGTGGATCTATACCATATTGATTCTGTATCTTGACTACTATGAATTGCGCAAGTTGGGTGCAACTTTGGGTATCTCTTTGGTAAGGTCATTCTATTGCCTCGGGATATATATCCTTCTTTCCCAAATCTCAATGTAATGAGACTTAGAAATCAGTAGTGTTTTGATACACTATCATAGTTTAGTTGCTTTAGTTACTTCTATACTTCTCATTAAGCAGTGTGTACAATTATGAAAAAGTATGGAGAAAACTAGAGGTGGGGAGATGGGGAGGGATGGACAAAACAAGGCTCGACTGGGCTAGCGTATGCTGTCCACAGGAACTGAAATGTCACACGGAGCCACAAAAATACATAAAATTAAAGTTGTCAAAAAGAAAAGAAAAATATTTATTTCAAAAACTAATAAGATACCAACTACATGGTTTTTTTTTAAATATGAAGGTCCAGTGATTTTAGAAATAAATAACTCAGTAAATCTTCCAATCCAACAGTACGCTGCCCACAGGAAATTCCCTTCACCACTATATACACACTGAGTAGAGAGAAAAAGACATTACACACTAATGAAAACCAGTGGACGACGGGAACACCTATACTTTGGATAAAATATACTTTGAGATGAAAAGAGAAAAGATGAGACTAATTTAAAAGACGACATAATGATTATAGATGTAAATTCATCCATGCTATAGCAGGCAATTTATAAAACACCATGAGATATAAAGGAGGAGATTTTCCCCAGTACAGTAAGAGTGGGAGACTTCAACATCCTACTTTCAACACTGGACACACATCCAGAAACAAAGAAAGACCAGAATTAACTCGCACAGAAAGATACTAGCGGAGCCTTTCAACCCAACAGCTGCCTTTCATCAGCATGTGGACTATCCTTTACAATAGATCATATATTAAGGAAAAGCAAAATAACAAACCTTAAAAGATCAAAATCATATCATATATCTTTATACATGATATGAGAAACTTCAGAAATTATATTAACATATACAACCTGAACAAATGATACTAACTAAATACTAAGTCATTGGAGAAGTAACAAAGGAAATTAAAATTGTTTTTAATCATGTCTATATACTTCTATCACATTAAATAATTTAAAAAATATATGTTTTATTGCTCTGACGATAGCTCAAAAAGGCATATCACATCTCTCTTTTCTTGTACATCTTTAAACACATGTAATGTAAGAGAATAAACTTTTAGCCTAAAACAGGAAAATTCTTAAACTTTGAGGATGGAAGCAACATAACAAAGGTTAAGGAAATAAAAAAAAAATCAAATAACAAGAGGGAAATTTATAGCAATAAACTCTTCAGAAAATGATGAGACTTCAAATAACAGCCTAACTGTGTATTCCAAAAGCAGGGATAGGTTGAATCCAAAACAACAAATATCAAAAAATAAATAGAGCCTAAAATATAATTGAAAGGATGACTGAAATGAAGACCTGGTTTTTGAGAAGACAGACAAAAATCGAGAAACTTTCGGTTAGAATAACTGAGGATGAGAGTAAAGAAGATTCGGCTAAGCAAAGTCACAGATGAAGACGGAGGCATTACCAGCAGTGTGTGAGGGGCCGCGAAGCACTGTGAAACCTCCGAGCATGGCTTCAGGGACACCTGTCCACCAGCCTGTTCCCTGGGACCCCTCCTGTCAGACTCAGCAACAATGCCACCTGTTTTTCATTCAGCTGGGGCAGAGCATATGCTTTTGCTGGATTAGAGAGTCACATTTATTGTGTGTGTGTGTGTGTTTTTTTAAAGGTAATGTCTTGGTGCTGTACGGAAATAAAACTTGCTGCAGAATTTGAAATGATGCTGACAGCAGCTTTGTTTTCTGGTCCCAGTATTTTCATATGCTGAACATTCTTTATATGTGCCTAATGAAAATATATCTTGAGTTTTCTGAGAAAGAAAAAATATACTAATAGCATTGGAAGGTATTAGTGGTCTGGCTGCACACTCCAAATCCCCCCCTTTTTTTAACCAAAGACATATATATTGAAATATATATTTATGTATAAATATAAAGAAACATATATATTGCATTTTAGAGGTTTTTAACTAAGGCATCCTCTGGTTGGAGTTAGGAATGCTTGCTTAATTTCCAGGCTTGTTTTTTAAAGACATGTTGCAGGGTTTCAGGTCGTTAGTCTGGTTAGAACTCAAGGCTGAGGCACCACAACCTGAGGTGGCTTGGTTTGGTTTTGGTTTTTAAATTATGTTTGCTACAAAATATTATAGTTGCTTCATTGAGGACAGTGTAAAAACAAACCTGAAAAGGCTTTATGTGCTATGTACAATATCTAATAAACCAATTTCATTAAAAATTTTTTGAAAAGGAAAAAATGGATAAATTTCTGGATATAGATAACTTATCAAAATTGAATTGTGAAGGACATAGAAAACTAGACTAGCCTAGACTAGCGTAAGTAATGAGACAGAGTAACCAAAATGTCTCCCAACAAAGAAAAGCCCTGTCCCAGATAGCTCTGTGGATGAATCTTAGCAGATTCTTAAAGAAACACCACTTATTCTTAAACTAGTCTAAAAAAATCAAAATTCATTTTACCAGGTCAACATGGCCCCATACCAAAAGGAGACAAAGACACAGCAAGTGAAACTACAGACCAATGTCACTGAAAAACAGAGACACAAACACACCCAACAAAATATTAAAACATCGAAAAGATACGGTGATCAAGGTGGGTGCATCCAAGAGACGCAAGGATGGTTTACCATATGCAAATCAATACATGTAATATATCATCAGAATGAATTGCAAAAAAAATCATAAAAATTGCCTCAATATAAGTAGAAAATTTCAGCATTGCTTTGTGATTTAAAAAAAATTATAGTATGTTCACACCTAGGATAATCAAGAGCATACGACAAGCCACAGCCTACGGCTTCCTGGATGCAGAGAATCTGAAAGTGTTTCCTCTGATATTTAGAACAAGACGAGGTCGTTGGCTTTTACTGCTCTCATTCAATATAGTCCTGAAGAGTTCGGGATGAACAATAAGGCAATAAGGCGCACAGAAAACAATCAGCCAGAATGAAGTCAGATGATAGGCAGATGGTATGATTTTACACATAGAAAACCCCACACTGTAACACGACTAGCAGGACCCCCAGATGGGATCCAAAATCAACACAGAAAGCCCAACAGTATTTTAAAACATCAATAACGAGCTTACTGAGAAAAAAAAAAAAAACACAAAAGCAACCCCGTTCCCATGGGAGAAACCAAACACAAGCAAAAACAACCCTTCAGTGTTTTCTAGCAGGATTCTGGTGAAAAGTCGTCGGTTTCCCTCTCCACAGTTAATCTCAGGCGGGTGACGGTTTTCTATGGACCGACAGACCAGCCCCTGCAACCAGAACCTTCCTGGCGCTGGAAGGTGGCACGGCAAAACGTTCACACTTGGCAAGCCTTTGTCTGTAAGAAGACAGGTGGTCTCAGCTTTACTGCTGGAGCGACTCAGTGCAGTGGCCGTGCCTTATTCCGAAATGAGGGGAAAGCCTCAAATCCAGAGTAACTTTGGCATAGGAAATGGTCTTGTGGGCCACCAGCAGGGAGGACGGAAGGGTGGCGTGATGAAGGAACGGGGTAAGGTGAACAAGACCGGAGAAGGCGCTACCGTGCACGCGGGGGCGGAAAGGGGGTGGGGCTGACCGTCGACCCTGAGAGCGCCTCAGGGTTTATATAGCCGGGCTGAGCTCTCAGAGAGCAGCAGGAGTCCAGTCCCGCCAAGACCGAGCCTGCCAAAAAAGCAGACAGATCGGGATGTCCAGCAGATTCCTGCTCCAGCTCTTGGGGTTCTGGCTGCTGCTGAGCCGGCCTTGCAGGGCGCGGGTCTCGGAGGAGTGGTTGGACGAAGTCATTCACGTGTGCGGCCGCGAATACGTCCGAGCAGTCATCGAAATCTGCGGGGCGTCCGTGGGAAGACTGGCTCTGAGCCCGGAGCAGCCAGCGGCGGCGTACCGACCAGCCTCAGGTGAGCGCAGCTCGCGTCCCGGCTTTCCCACGCTTCCCATTGGCTGCGGCCGGTCAGCAGGAACCTCCCCCACCCCACCCTCTCCGCGCCCCCCCACCCCGCCCCTTCCGCCGGTGGTTTGCATCCCCAGCTTCAGGTTGGGTCCTGGTAGCTTGATTGGAGTTAAAGAGTTTCAATGAGAAGCCCTCAGAGCGTACCGCAGCCAGCAGCTCCACACTCGGGTGGCGCTTGGTCCTACTGGGAGCCAAGACCTGGGCTGTGGAGTGAGTTATGCCTGGGAGAACTCTGCCTCGCGTGTTTTTAAGGCACATCACCAAGCCAGCCTTGCCCTGCATCTCTTTGAATTGGGTCTTGAAGTTCAATTGAGAAGGTGAAGAAGTTCAAGTGACTGGATGACGGAAGGGAAACGGAGCAGACCCTGCGAGAAGAAAGGCTAGCTTTCAAACTTACCATGGCCAAGACCCTCACCGGTGCTCTCTATATAAGTGATAATCTGAATCCAAAGCCCAGTGGTTAAAAAGTGTGTACCGGAATGGATTACATTAAAATGTAATATTTGAGTCTACAGACAAAAAAAATTTACAGATTTCAAAGTAAGTTTTAAAATAATTTTAAATAAAGACTTTCAAGGCACAAAACCCTGTAAGTTAACTCTGACCCAGACTGCAACAACTGGGTTTTTGCTGACTTTAAGTACATAAAAGCTGTTGCCCACTTAGTTTGGCAGCCAATAAAAGCCCTGTCTGGACAAAGTTTTCGAGAAGGGAAGGATTAATGAGGTAAGTTAACGTTAGAATGCCTTACTGAAGAAAAAAAGCTAAAACTTCTGGTACACACAAAATGGTACAGAATGCCACCTGCCCTTGCTGACTGAGACAATCAACAATCGCTTTCCCTCTGCCAGATCCCAACTGCTAAAGTTTGCGGTTACTGAAAGGACAGCAGGACTCTTAGGAAGAATCTTTGTCACAGGACACCCCGTGTGAGGCGAGGGTTTGGCTTTCTCTAGAGGGTTAGCCTCCAGAGCAAACCAGGCATCTCCCTTCCTCTCCATCTTTGGGGTTCTTTGGTTTTATTATTTCAAAAGGAATGGCTTATTGGTAAGCTGACACCCTGTTCTGCTCGAATGAAGAACAGCAGCCAGAACTGGACCTTCGCACTATTGTCTAAACTCCGTCAGCATTATCTAGTTTCTTTGCCTGCTAGCATTCTTAATTTGTGCGTTTGGAATAGGTAAGGCGGCGTGTGTGTGTGTGTGTGTGTGTGTGCGTTGGAGGAAACACTCTGGAGAAGAACAGTTGCTGCCAAAGTGTTTAGAGACATACATCCTCCGCTAGCCAGAGCTGAACTATTGGTAGTTCTGTCTTTTAAACTTTATCCTAAAGCAGTTAACTTGACCCTATGGGGCACTTGCGATCTTAAAATCATGAAAACATTTTTCAAGGATTACTTTCATGGCTCAAAAGCAATGATGATAATTAGAAAACAAGGAAATGAGTAGGGTTTTTTGTTTTGTTTTCTTTGTTTTGTTTTGTTTTGCTTGAGAGAGGGTCTTTCTACATAGTCCTGGCTATTCTGGAACTCACTTTGTAGACCTGCTGGCCTTGAACTCACAGAGAGCTACCTGCCTCTGCTCCCCAAGTGCTGGGATTAAAGGCATGTGGCATCACACCTAGCTAGAAATCCTGAAAACTAGTATTTTCAATGGCCAACATGATTTCAGAAAGCTAAGAACTCAGTGTCAAAGGGTGAAAATCACTGTGGAAAAAAAAAGGAGGGGGTGATGATGAAGAAAGCAGTCCAAGTGGAATAAACAGAACATTAGTAAGATCGTAGGGCTCTGAGCTACCCAGCAAGCAAAACCATTTAGCTCTTCAATACTTGCTGACTATTTCAGTGTTTAATTACATCCACGCAAAATGCTTTTCTATACAAATGTCTGTCGTTTCCCGAATGCTCCTTGACAGGAGTGTTTTCTCCCCACCCACTTCTTTTTTAAACTCCACAGAAATTGTGCCATCCTTCATCAACAAAGATGCAGAGCCTTTCAATATGTTAAAATGCCTTCCAGATCTGTCAGAGGAGCCCAAGGCAGCACTGTCTCGGGTGCTCAGACCATTGCCAGATCTACAATATGCACCTGCGCTGAGAGACTCCATTCCTCGCTTGGAAGGCACACAGGGGGAAGCAGAAGACGAAAGCCCTCAATACTTACACTCGGATGCTCATTCACGGAAGAAGAGGGAGTCTGGTGAGGGGCTGAGCGAACACTGTTGCAACTCCGGCTGTACCAGAAGATCTATTGCTAAATTCTGCTGATCCGGGGTTGCCATCAGTGTTCACGAGCATTCTTGGACCTGCCTGGTGCCTCTTTCCGTTCCCTTTGATAATTTATTATGATCTGAGAAATCATTAGATACATTTGGATTTTGCCCTCTGATGTGAAATAAATGTCCTTTGCATTATCGGAGTTCTGTTAATATGCTTTTATGCAAAACTCATTTTGCCCTCTTTTTAACGGTCTTACCGCTTTTGAATGATATGAATTTAAAATGATTATAAATTCTTACCACTTAACTATACATAATAGCTCACCCCAATACAACACCCTCTTAGAAAATTCTGTGTCCTCTTCTGGCCTCTGCAGGCACCACACATGAAAGTGGTGCACAGACACACATGCAGGCAGAACAGACATACACATAAGATTTAAAGGTAATAATAAAAATACATATAAATAACAACTTAATAAATTCACTAAACTTTGCTAATAATAAATATGAATTGAATGTGCTTTTTTTGTCAGATACTCACTAAGGTTCAATTTAGGAGCCTGTAGATTTTTAAATATGAATAAGAGATGACTCCATTCACTAATGAGCTTTTTAAAAAGAATTTTAAACATTAAACAGTGCAATAATAAACTATAATGATTACAGGAGTAGGGAAACAGTACAAATAAACTCACAAATTCTCATTTATTCACTTATTCATTAATTTAGCAAATATTAAAGAATCACTAGCCCTTAATCCATTATTTGTTGGTAATATTATGAATTGTACCTATTACACTAAATTATTGTTAAGCATCAACTGTATTTCTGACACTGTTCATGGCAAGAGAGGTATCACAGTAAATAAGTCAGGTGAAGATTCTTACCTGCATGGAGAACACATTCTGGTAGGGAGAGAGTAAACAGATAAAGAAGTGACATCTATTGTGTGTCAGTTTGGAGCGGGGCACAGGAAAATATAAAGCAGGTCAATGGTATCCTCATAGTCAGGGTTACTACTGTTCTGGGGAAGCAGCATGACCAAAGCAGCTTGGGCAGGAAAGGGTTTATTTGACAGCATCCACATCCAATGAGGCTTCTACATCATTGTTCATCATCAAAGGACGTCAGGATAGAAAACCAAAGAAAGCGAGGACCTGGAGGCAGGGGCTGATGCAGAGCTCCCAGAAGGGTGCTGCTTACTGAGTTGCTCCTCCTGGCTTGCTCAGCCTGCTTTGTTAGAACTCACAACCACCAGCTCAGGGATGACACCACCATAAAAGCCAATCATTTAGTTAATGAATAGGCTAATGAACTGAGCTCTCAAAAAGCAGAGATGCAAATGGTAAACAAAACAACAACAACAAGAAAACCTTGAGCATTCTTCCCCACCAGGAAAGTACAAATTCTAACTGCTTTGAGGGTCCCTTTCAGTCTAGCCAGAAAAGCTATTATCAATCAATCAATAAATGCTGGCAAAGATGTGGGGAAAGAGGAACATTTAGTCACTGCTGGTGAGAATACAAATGGGTGTTGCCAGTTTGGAGGTTCCTCAAGAAACTAAAGATGGGACTACCATGTCAAAGCTCTACGGTGCTTGGGAAGGTATACCAGGGACTCTAAGTCAACCCAGTACAGAGACAAGTGCACACATCGTCATAGCTACTCACAGTGGCTAGGAAATGGAACCAGCTGATATGTCCTTCACCTGATGGTTGGGTAATGATAACGCACTTGCTCCTCTTCCAGAGAGCCTGAGTTTCATTCCCAGCACCCATGTCAGGTAGCTCATGACCGATCTTACCTCCAGCTCCCGGTGATGTGACACCTCTTTTAACCTCACTGGGCACCCACACTTGAGTGCACATACCCACAAACATACTTAGATAGAAACACTAATTATTTTTTAAAAAAGAAAATGTAGTACGCATGCACAATGAAATTTTATATGTTCATAAAGAAAAAAATGAAATTATGACCTTTTAGAAAATGGATACAAGTGTGAATTATGTTAAATAAAGTTATGTTTGATTCAGAAAGACAAATATTTTATGACAATGTCCTAGAATAAAGTTAGTAGTAAAAGATACTAATAAATAAGTCTGAAGTTAATTTTATAATATTAGAACTTATTCACTCAAAATTAGCCACTTAAATAATACATTTTTTTTCAGTTAAATAAATCCATTCAGTTGTTATGTTAGTAATAACAACGTGTAGAATTTAAGAATGTGTTCCTGGGCAGGGAGACACCGGAGAAGGTTAGGGCACTTGCTGCCAAGCCGGAGAATGTGACATCAACCCCTGAGACCCACAAGATGCATGATGTTCCAACCTACACACACACACACACACACACACACCAGTAAATAAATGTAATAAAACAACGAAAAGGATTTATTATAAGAAGAATGCGTTCATACAAATGACTTTACCCGGAACAGAATACTAAACGTTGTCTTCCCTTACATGTGGAATCTAGATTTAAAACCATATATTTGTGTGCTTATATATGTGTGTGCTTAAATACGTGTTTGTAGGTCCTGAAACCACACAGGGGATCCCGAGACGAATGAGAGCTTGAGGAAGGTAGGAGGAAATCAAATAATAGGATACGTGTAATTAAAAAAAAATCAGAAAGGGGAAATACGGAAGGGAGAAACTGAAGCCGTGGAGGCACGGGAGAGGGCAGTGAGGGAGGAGAGACTGAAGTGTCAGCTGTGGATGTGGGAGGATGCCGCGGTGAGGCATGCTAACCTAGCGAGTCAATACCGTTGAAGGTTTATGTATTGTATTTGATGTGCGTGAGTGTTTGCCTGCGTGTCTGCGTCTGTACGTCTGTACCGCGAGTGTGCCTGGTGCTGATGGTGGCCACAGCTGTGGTCACAGGCTCGGGTGAGCGGCCTTGAGGGGCGTGGTGTGCGGGGAGGAGGAGGCGGGGCGGGGGCGGGGCGGGGCGGGGCGACGGCCGTTGCCGGGACCAGCGGCGTGGCCCACCGGCGTAGCCCGGGGATGAAGCAGCGGAGCTGGTCTAGTCTGTTGTGGTTTGGACTCCTACTGGCTACTTTCTCCCAGGCGCAATACCGAAGCAAACCCAGGAAGCTGTGCGGCAGGCACCTGATGACAGAAATTGTAAAAATCTGTGGCCAGACTGACTGGAGCCAGTTCGAGATGGAAGTGCAGACTCCCAAGAAGCAGCTGGCTCACCAATCCTCGCAGAAAGTCAAAACCTTCAAACCTGAGCAAATCCCTTCTTCCGCCTGGGGAAGATTCGCAGACGCAGGTAACGCTCTGGAGGGAGGGCGTGTCTGCTCATCAGTGTGCGTTTCTTGTCCTCCACTTTGCTCTGCCAGTGAGTTTCTGCAGGAAATAGAATTTGTTCCTTGCTTACGTGTAAATACAATTTTAAAACCAGACAAACTGATATGAAGTCTACTTTAGGTTTGGAAGAAATAATGTGATCAGAGGAAGCCTTATTAAAAAGATGGCGTTTGACAAGAGGTTGCTATGGTTTGAGGCATCTCCCCCAAATTCCCAGAGACTTACATATGGGGATGTATTAGAGGCTGGCTCAGCGCAGCGTTAGGAGGTGAAGTTAGAGAATTAAATGCCTCTTGAAATGGATTTAGGCCATTATCACAGAAGTTGATTGTCCTGAGTAAAACTGTTGCGAAACTTCATTCTCCTCTCAGTGTTTTGTTCCCACGCTCTTGTCCCACACCTCCACTATTAAATAGTGCTACAGGAAGGTCTTTGGCATCGATAAATCATGAATCAAATACATTTTTGTTAATTCGAAATTAACTACTGTCAGACATTGTGAGAAAATGGATATCGGGGTGAGGGTCTGACCGCATAGATGGCTGCGGTGATGGTGGGGGGGGGCATAGATGGCTGCGGCGATGGTGGGGGGGGTATTTATTTAGAGCAAAGAGGGAGTGGACACTTCTGTCTGAATTATACTGGGAACAGCAAGGAGGTCAGGATACTGTGAGAGGTGAGAAAGCAACACCAAAAGAGCAATTCGCGGGAAGCGAAAACTTAAGAAAGGCCACAGGGAAAGGGAGCAGATGAGATGAACTCGGGCATGCAAACAGGTAGAAGGAGAGACTATCTGGGACGGATGTTAAGAAATGAGTTCAAAATGGTGAAAATTCTCTGTTGATTGCAGCAATGCTGGCTGAAAGTGAGTTAGCATGATGAATTGCATTGATGGATGTTGTGATCTTGACCTTACCTTACCTTTCTGGTAGAAACTTTCTCCTATGTTTGTAAATGTATTGGTAGATTCACTTAACTAATTTCAGAGGTTTTTTGTTTGTTTGTTTGTTTGTTTCCCAAGCCAGTGTTTGTAAGTGAAATGAGTTTTAAGAACTTAAAAAAAAAAAAACTCAGTGTTCTTAGCTGGTTTGGAAATAGGACTGTTAATGAACTTTATAAATTGACGTGGTACTGTTTGTAAATTACTCTGTTTTAGAGGTAGGTGGAATCCACCTCTAAAACCATCTATGTGTGTGTCTTCTAAGGTGATGATAAGTTATGCTTTTGATTCCTCTGTCATTGATGCACTTGGGTCTTGTATGTCTCTCTGTGTTATGGTTTTCATAGGAATCCGTTTTATTTTTATTTCAAATGTTTAAGTATTAATAATCATTTATTTAGAAACCTGACTGTATCTATACCATTTCTTCCTTTCTTACTGTATTTCGTTCACTTTAATCATTGTTTTCTTGCTTAGTTTAGTTATAATTCTGTCTTGTCAAAATAGTAACAGAAAAGGGTAGTAAGCTGAGTCCTCTAGCTTCCAGAGGGCAGAGTGTCCCTGGCAAAACCTCACAATGAAAGAAAGGGGGAAAGAAAGGAATGTATTCAGAAAGCCCAAGAGATCACTGTCAGCCCTAAGCTCCTCTATCTCCTTTCTGTTCCCCTTTCCCCCTCTTTCTCTTTTTTGTCCAACTGTATTTATGTTCCTTTTTTCCTATGACAAACCTCATGGAATCATTTTTAGTCTTGAGTCACAGTGATTATATTGCTTTTTGTTGTTATTGTTATTTACTTCTAATTTCAAAATTCAGCCATCTGACTGAGCCAGTTAATTTCCCCTCATACCACGGGCCCCCATGCACTAGAGTAGATTTCTTTCTTTGACCTTTGCAATGGAGTTACATAATTCAGAGCATGGCTTACAGAGCTGCATCTGTGGTTATGTCCTTGGAAAAACTGTCCTCCTAGCAAGCACTGACTACGGCCACAGCGGACATCCACAGAGTCCCTGAATGATTACTTTCAGGAGTTATTTTAGTTTCCAAGATCTAGTATCCAGTAAAGTTGGTTGAGTTAGGAACAATGTAACAGTCAGTCTGTACTTTGAGCCCATCTCCACTTCCAACTGGTTTATGTTTGTTAAAGAACAAAGTGTTTTTGATTAACTATTTGGGTATAACTACACATAAAAAGACAGCCTGATTGGAAATAAACAAAGGCAAACACTGTAAACAAACGAACAAATAAGAATGAGCATGGGATTTAATGGGTATTTCTCTAAAGATGACATACGAAGCTCATGAGAAGGTGCTCAGAGTTACCACAGGATCCAGTAATTCCACGCCCATGTTTATACCCAAAAGGCCTGAAAACATGAATGCATAAATGCGCGGGTGTGAATATCCATGGCAGTGTTGTTCCTAATAGCCAAGGAGTTAAAACCACCAAAATATCCCGACCCGATGAAGGGGTAAATGAAATGTAATGTGGGAAAGCCACAAAGGGAAGTCATTTAGCCATGAAAGGAATAAAGGAGGAGCAGCACAGCACCCTGGATAAACACGGACGGTATTATGCTAAAGACAGGCAAAAGTGCCCGCATACAAGAAGCTGCGGCTGGTGTGACAGCTACAGAATGAACAAATTTATGGCAAAGAAAATAGAGGCTTGGTGGCCTTCGTGCGAGGGGGGGGGGAGGATGGGAGTGCCTGTCAGTAGTGGCTGCTGGGTTGTCTTGTTTTTGAGAGGTGAGAGAAATGTGGCACGACCTTGTGCATACACTAGGAATCCTGGCTCTCACTGTTGTTAAATGCTGACTCCTGCAGCGTGTGAGTGGCTATTACAAAACAGTGGAAGGCCGCTAAGCCTTCTTATAGGAAAACACCACAACTGTTTCACTTAAAAGCACATTGCCCGTGACTAACCATCCTTTCTGACCTTTATTTAAGGTGATTTTTAATAATTATCTAATTTTAGTATTTTATATTAAGTTCGTATTTAATGGAAGATTTGGATAAATAGGACTTTTTTTTTCATTGTCTCTCACTAATCCCCTGCAGGTGCTTCTCAGGAAAAAGCCGTAAACATTTGGGAACTTCAGTCACTGCCCAACTACCAGTTTGAAAAGGTCAACCTGCGTCCTAAGTCAGAGTTTTCATCCCACGATGTCATTCCCTATGGTGAGAGTGTAAAGCTTCAGAAGAAAAGCACAGACAAAATCAATCCTTTCAGCACTTTGTTTTGGGGCCGGCGCCCCCAGAGGAAACGCAGAGGGTACTCGGAGAAGTGCTGTCTTAAAGGGTGCACCAAAGAAGAGCTGGCCGTTGCGTGCCTCCCCTACATTGATTTTTAAGACTTAACGAGAAAACGAACATCCCTGGTGACTGAGATGTACGAACCACCGTAGAAACTATGCTAGCTTAATAAAATCTTACTATATCTAATTTAGTACTTATTCATTCTTGGAGTTATACTCATAGGTGCTAGGTTGTGAACTCTACTGGAGAATATATTCACAAACAATTTGCAGAGCTCTTTGGTAGTAAGGGGAATGAATCTTAGTATTTCGGGGCTCCTATCTTATTATGTTTTTAAAGAACATGTTACTGTAAGTGCCATAATCCACACAGGTATTTGAAATTTGCCTATTTTGATTCCATCATCATGGTTGAAAGCTCGTTAGCTGTATTCGAATGTTGTACCAGCCTCATTTCAGTCATCCAACTAATTCACCCCAGCAACTTAAAGCAACTAACGGCACCCTTTGGAGAAGCCATTGTACTGGAAGAGAAGACACATTCTTAGGGCCTAGAGTTTTATTCATGCTCTATTCCCTGACGAGCCATCTCACCAGCCCCGTGTGAAATAATTTTAATGCTCCAAAGTTGAACAAAACTTGAACGTTCCAAAGTATAATTCTCACTCACTAAATGATACGTAAGCACCATTCAAAAGATTCCTCTAGTTTTCTCCCCAGGTATGCCCTATAATGCTCTGCTTGGTAACTTATTTCTATTTGTCTTCACCTGCATTATGTTTCAGGACAAAGCTTCTTTTCCACACAAATCTACATTTCCTGTGAAATTGTAAAAGGTTTCATTTTTCTACTGCTTTCAAAATATAACCTGAACTTAGTTGTCTTTGTAGCTAGAGACAACTTCCATGTTCAATACAAATTTGTGTTGTGTCATCGTTGAATAAGTCCACAAGGCTCTAGATGGAGGTGCGCCTTTAGAGAGGAGAAAACTTTAGGGTTGTTAAAGAAATGGAACTCTAGGGTCAGACCTAGGCATTTTAGTACAGAGGGACAGAAAGTTGCCCTCACCCCAGCAAAGACCCCCCCCCCCGCCACCTGAGAGAGTAAGGAAAGGCTCACCAAACCACAGAGGCACCCCATCTAGCACTGGCTGAAAAAGGGAGGTGTTTAGTCCAGCAAGCAGATGCTGGAGAAAGGCCCCTGCACTACCTGGCCTGCTCACAGGTGCTGGATGAAGAGTCATTCTTTAAAAGATCCTACAGTCAAACCTTTACCTGGAAGAAGCAGAAGTTCCTACAGTTTTCAAAAAAATTTAATTTTTATTTTTAAAATTAGCATTCAACGCAATAGTTGTGGTTCTCTAGAGGAACAGAACCAACAGAACAAATATGTATTAAGGAGGGGTTTATTCGAGTACCTTACATACCTGAGTCAGGTTAGTCCAACATTGGCTGTCTTCACTCGGAGAGCCTGAGACGGCAAGGCTGGATGCCTCAGCTCTTCCACGCTGGTACTGAAGGCCTAGAGGATTCCTAGAGAGGCACTGTCAGTCCAAACTAGTCTACACTGGAAGCTTGAAGAAGCTCTGATATCAGCAAAAGAACACAGAGGCATTTTGTTACTGTTTTATCTCACTTTGGCACCTTTCCTTATTTCCTAGGACAACACTTGCTTTGAAGAATGAGCCTGGTAGTGTTCTTTACTCTCTATTTTGTGGAACAGTTTGCTTAGAAAACAGTTGTGTTAGGTCTCCGTTAAAGGCTTGTTAAAATTCAGCAGTGAATCTGTTCAGTTAGGGGCTTTCCTTTGTGGTGGCAACACTGCTCTGTCCCCAATACAAGCGATATCAATTCTGGTAGGTCATGATGTTCAGGATTTGATCCATTTTCCAAGTTTTCCCGTTTGTTAGAAAGTTAAGTTTTCCTTAATAGTCTTTCTTATTTCCTTGTCGTCTGTCATAGTAACTTCCTTTTCATCTCTATCTTCATTAACTTGGTTCATTTGTCTTTTGGTTAGCTTGGCCTGGTGGGTTGTCAGTCTTATCTCTTGAAGACCTAACTTTGTCTAGGTTTTGTTCTGTTCAGTAATTTCTGCTCTAATTTCTGTCTCACCATATACTGCACTTAAACTTTACATCTTCTTGTTCTAAAACGTTGAGGTGCATCATTCGATTAAGATTTTTCTGATTTCTTTAAAAAGGTGCTTTTAAGCCTCCTTTTACAACCATTTGGCTGTAGGTGAGAGGTTCTGGTGGGTTGCGTTATCGTTTGTATCTGAATCTAAGAATTTAAACATTTCCTCCACTCATCATTCACGTGTACTAGTCAGTCTTCAAATATTTGTGTAGTGTCTGTGTTTTCTTTTGCTATTAATATCTATCTATTCCACAATTATATGTTAAGCTACAAGGAATTGTTTTAATTGCTTTGAATTTGTTAAAACTGTTTTTGTGGCCAGTCATGGTTGCTAATAGGGAAGGTTCCATTACCACTGAGGACATATAGTACCAATCGTTATATAAAATAGTCTCTATAAATCACTATTAAATCCAGTTCATTTTTGGTGTAGTTTAACTCTTTGTCGTATTTCAGTTTAGCAGACCCATCCAAATGTGAGAATGGCATATCAAAATATCCTGTTGTGTCTGGACATACCTGATTTTTCATGCCTTTTAGTGTTTGTTTATGGAGCTAGGAGCCTCAAGGTTTGGAACACAAATATTTATAAATTCTTGTATCTTCTTGGTGATTTAGTCTCATAGATATATATTCTCCCTTTTAACTAGTTTTAGTTCAAAATCTACTTAATCAGATATGAGAATTATTATGTTACCTTGCTTATGGCTTCTGTTCTTTGTAAACTGTTTTCCATATTCTAGGTTTTCCTTGTCTTTGACAGTGACATGTATTTCCTTGAGACAACACATAGTTGTATCTTGTCTTTTTATGTGGTATGTCTGCAATTTTTTAGTTGATAAGTTGAAGTCATTTGCATTTAATGTTATTTTTAGAAGTGTTTGCTATTTCCTGTGATTTTGCTGGCTGTTGTTCTGGTTGGTTGGATTACTGATAATTCTTCCCTTCCTATCCTATTAGTATTGAAATTTTACTATTTTTTGTGTTGGAAATGGTGAGGCCCTTCTAGCTTTCTTCTGATCACCTATTCCTCTCATAAAACGTATTTTTTCCTGTGTTCTCATAGATGAAACTGTTTTTCCTTTTGTATGTTTATTTCTGCAGTGCTGCCATGATTATCATGAATTGTCTTAATCTATGTCTTGAAATGTTTATATTTCTACATTATGTTAAAGAGATAAATTTGATAGGTATAAAAATCTTGGTGGCAAATTACTCACGTGGATCAAAATGTCATTCTATGCTTTCATGGCTTTTGTGGATGCTACTGAGATCTGGTGATATTCTGATGTTGCTGATCTGTTTGTGCTTTTCATTTATTGATTTTACTATTTTCTCCACATCTTGACTATATTTTGGAGTTCATCTCTGTTCATGCCTACTTGGTGTTCAAAATGCCTCTTATGCCATGCACGGTGGTACATGCCTTTAATGGCAGCACTGTGAAAACAGAGGCAGCACTGCAGTGTATTCAAACGCAGCCTGGTTTACATAGTGAGTTCCAGGCCAGCCAGGGCTTCACAGTGAGATCCTGTCTCAAGAACAAAAACAACAAAATGATCTTCATATTTGGATGTCCCCTTCTTTCTCTATTTTTAGGAAATTTGTTGCTGTATTTTTACTGAATGAACTGCCTGTGCTTTAAAACTGTATCTCAGCTCTTTAGACTGTTAGATTTGGTTTCTTAAATGTATCCCACAACTTCATAAAGTTTTGGTCATGTGCATCAGTTTCCTTTCATATGCGGTGTTGGAATGCACTAGCTTTCAGCCATGTTTATCTTTACAGATTGTCCTTCTGCTTGGTCTCATCTGTTGATGCTTTTCACTTTTTTTTTTCATTGATTTCTTCATTTACAGAGACTCTGGTTCTTTTTCATAGTCTGTAATTTCTATTTCAATTTCTGCTTCAAAGCATTGTCCATATCCTTCCTTTTGGCTAGATCCAGAATTGATTTCCTTACTTTGTTCACTTGCTTATTTGAGTCTTTATATGGTCATTGATCTTGTTTTTAAAAAGTAGGATTCAGAAATCTTTTTCTGGCATCTAAGCTGTTCTGTTAGCTATAGCTATGGTTTTCATTGTTTAGGTACTGTGAACTTAAAAGTGTAATGATTTGTTGAGTCCTTTTTGTGTATGCGTGTGCTTTTTGTTGTTGCTATGCTTTTCACATCTGTCAGGATGGATGTTTCTTCTAGCTTTTAGTTTTTTCCCTTTGTTTCTGTTATATTTTATTTGAACCCTCCTGTACTTTGTCTTCAGTTGTGACTGTGCTTCCCACTGCTCTTTAGTAACACTAGCCACTGCAGTAATCGACACAATGGTTAACACTAGTCCTGTTGTTTTCAGTAGAAGAGGGAGAAAGGATTAAAGTGTAAATTAGATTTAGGAAAGTTAGTAGAAAAACCATTTCATATATAGAAAAAGGAAACAATGAAAGTATTCTCCAGTTATTTACAAATTAAAATATCAAACCTGGGCTGAGGAGTTGGCTCAGTTGTTAAACCACTTGCAAGAGCCACAGAGGTCAGATCCCCAGAACCCAACAAAATGCCTCATGGACATGACAGCCTACCTGTGAATTCTTCCCTCAGATAGCTGACACCGGGATCATCAGAGCAAGCTGGCTAGCCAGATTGGCTGTGCTAGCAAGCTCTAGAATCAACTAATGGGCCCTACCTCAAATACTAGTGGAAGGAAAACTGAGAAATATTCCTGACACCAACATCAGACCTCTACATACATGGCCACACATGTGAAGACATATATGCATGAAAACAGAGGGGACTAAATGTAAATATAAAATTGCAAATAAAAAATAAAGTGGTAACATGATATATATTTATTTCTCACTGTGAATATGTGGTCTCTCCCTCCCCTTGGGTGGTTTTCACTGGGCCTGTGGAAATCAGTAAATCAGGCAAGTCAAGTCATTGTTGTGACTTACATTGTCAGAATGCCACAGGCTCAGACTGCCCACCAAGTTACAGCCCATGTTGGTGTTGCTTTAGGGCCTGAACTTTCCATGTAGAGCACCATTTTCTGCAACTGAGGCACTGACAGTAATTGAAGTCTGCCCCACCTGAATACCTGCACCTTGAGGATCCTGAACTAGGCTCTCACGTACTCTTCCTGTAATCCTGAATAGCCAGTTCAGCCAACGAGAGAGGGAGGAGGAGGTTGTTTTCGGGAGCTAGCTCCAAGTTCGAGTTTCAGGGTCTCACTTCATTGCCCACCTTGCTGCCCCCCAGCATTATAGACCATTGCCAATACTTTTAGTAACCCTCTAGAACTTGATAGTAAGACCCTATTGCAGAAAGACCCCACACACTAGACTCACAGAACACTGAGAAATCAAGTGGGTACTCAATTGGAAGCTTTACTTTTACTGATTTTCAGAGGTCTGGAAGGTGATACCCATGCTACCAGAAGAAAAAAAAAAATCAGTCACCCTGCTGTGAATCCTACAAACTACAAAAACTCAATTGTCCTCACAAGATAAATCTACTGGTGCAAAAGTGGCACACATGTTATGGGAGCAACCAACCAGTTTCTGAGTGGCTCTAAGGTCCACTCCATGAGCTAGAACCTGTTAAATGGTACTGTTAATGGGGCCAAGAAGATGCAGCTAGATAGGTCTTAGGCCCTAGAAGAGAACCTACTACTGTTATTCTGCGAAAGGGACACATTTGAAATAGCGTCTGATAGGTTACTACTATGTGTATAGAGCAGTCCTCATAAGAGAAGTTTCTCCTTACTATAGACAACAGTTAACAGAAATCCTCAACTGGTTAATATGCATGGAGTAAGAGAATGTTGAATGTGTAACACTAAATGGAATGAAAACATTACATTCCCACCCTCCAGGCTCAGGAAGAGGGGTGGAAAGAACCAGAGCTGGAGGATGACTTCAAGAAGTGTTCTCCCAACACAACAGGGCAGTTGCACACACAAACTCACAGGGATTATCACAACATACATAAGACTTGCAAAACTCAAGCCAGATGAAATCCTAGCATGGAGGTGGCCATGGTATTTCCACTATTACCTGAGGAGCTATCGGCATTTCGAAGCTGCTAAGAGAGGAAGAACATTCTTTAATACTGTGGCCTCTGTAGATCAACCACATTCCAGGGCAGGCCTCATTCCCAAGTGTAGCTGGGCAACACAAACTGGACTTGATGGAGAAGAGGTGTAAGGAGGTAAGGGTAGTAAAGGGAGACAAGGATGAATATGATCAAAATACATTGTATATAATTCTCAAATAATAAAATAGTTTAATCACAACATATGGTCTGGATACATGGCTCAGTGGTTAAGACCATTTGCTGCTCTTGGCAAGAATCCAGGTTAGGTTCCCAGTTCTCACATGTTGGTACACAGCTACTGTCTATAACCCCAGTTCTAGGGGATATGACACCCTCTTCTAGTCCCTGGCGTCACCAGGGACATACGGTGCACACATACACATGCAGGCAAATATTCATACATATGAAAATAAAAACCTTCTAAAAAATAAAAAAGGTAGAGAAAAAGTCTCTGACAAAATTTAACATCTTTTCATGATAAAAGCCTGAAAAAACAGAAACAGTTTGATCATGCCTTAATATGAAATACAATATATACCTAGTTTATACTGGACAGGGAAAAACTGACAGCATTTTCTCTAAAATCAGAAATAAGAAAAGAGCATCAATTTCCACTCTTATTCAAGAATATGGCATACAGTACTCAAATGCTTAGCCACAATAAAGCAAGAGAAACAAAATGATATAAAAGGAATAGAAATAAAAATACATGTATGCAGAGTATTTGATCTAATACTCTTAAGATCCTAAATATTTCATCAAGAAAACCTTCTCTAATAAATGACTCAGAAAAGCAGCAAGACGTAGATTAACACACACAAAAAAAATCAGCCTTTCATACACCAGTAATAAACTTGCTTAAAAATAACTCAGCAACCAATTTCCTTGTAATTAATCCTCAAAAATTAAACTATTCAAAGATGTCAAACCCTGTATACTTAAAACTATAAGCACTGAAGTAATTTAGAAAATAGTAGGGCCTCCCATGATTATAGACCTTAAGAATTATTGTGAAAATAGCCAAGTTATCAAATGTGATCTACAGACTCAATGCAATCTTCACCATATACTGGAGATGTTACAATACCTAATTCCAAATTACACCAGAGACAGTAACAGCATTCTGATCTTTAAGGACGGACCAAAATCATACTCTGGGCAAAAAGACTCTTCAACATGTGGTAATGATAAAACCAGATACCCAGGAGTAAACTATAAAAACTAATCCCTTTTTCCAAATTACACAAGTCAATTAAAAATAAATCAGAGACAGTCTACAGACAGTCTACAGAGAAACTCTTCATTAGCTATTTGATGGGATGAATATCTAAATAAGTAAAACCAAACAAACAAAAAACCAGAAGACAAATTATCCAGTCAATAATTATCCAGGCAAATGAATCTAACAGACAGTTCTCAAAGCATAAGGTATAAATGGCCACTGAAAGAAAGATTCAATACCTTAATCAGAAGGGTCATGTAATTCCAAACTACAGCACTTCATCACTGAGATACAACACTGCCCAATGAAAAGTTAAATAAAAATACTATTCACTTAAGATTTTGGTGGAAAAACATTCTCATCTATATGTACAACTGAGATTGGTTGGGTGATGACACAAAGGAAAATGACTCATAACACCACTACAGCAATCTTCTGGTTTTGTGAGAACATGTTAATTAATGGTCCAATAAAGTACAGACGCCAACATACGGGCACATGGGCTGTCCCAGGGCAGACAGCTCCCCAGATCCAGAAATGCAGGTATCGCCTCGTCTCTATCAGGTAATAAAATTGTGTAGGTAAAGCTTAAACACTAATCAGAAGTTCCAACTGTAAAAATTTTCACTTAGCTTTAGGGCAGAAAACCTGGGATGTAAGAGGGTACTCTTCCAGAATAAATTTTATGGTGCTACTGGCAGTATATATAAATAGCATGAAAAAATATTTTCTACAGCAGTGGCTCTCAACCTGTGTGTCGTGACCCCTTTGGCAGGGGTGTCAAAGGACCATTATTTCACAGGGGTCTCCTAAGACTACTGGAAAACACAAATATTTACATTATTATTCATACAAGTAGAGAAATCACAGTTAGAAAGTATCAATGAAAATAGTGTTATGGTTGGGGTCACCAGAACATGAAGAACTGTATTAAAGGGTCACAGTGTTAGGAAGGTGAAGGACCACTGCTTTGAAGCCAAGTATCCACAATAGTGTAAGATTACCTAATGACTACAGAACACCATCAAACATTTATACAACTATAAAATTCTGAGGCAACCTTTTCTTAATTTCTAAGAAATACTTACTTATAGAAACACTTTACCTTAACTGTTATCTGTTTCTCATGTAGAACCAAGTAGCATTTCTTTATATGTATTGTTAAAATCAAAATTTTAAAAATTAATGAACTCTCAAAGAAAATGAAATCTTCACAACTTCCAATTTTACAGTAAGATTGTCATCTCCCTCTACAATCTTAAGAAAAATGAATGTGCGATTCTTTAAAAGTGAAAATTCAAATATTTTAAAAGCTCAATTAAATGTAGCTTATATTACTATTTTTAAAATAAGTAAAATTGCAAAGCTTTATGGAAAATCTGTTATATTTTAGTATAAAAAATCTCAGATCAAATGTATTATATGGTATACTACTTTCATCTGAGATGCTGTAGAAGAGATATCTACTGTATCACTTATACATATATCCTAGAGAAGACCTTAGAAATTACAGAAAAATATATCTAACCTCCACTAAAACATATTAGAATTTTTTAAAACAAAATCTACTAGTCTCACCATCATAGATGGTTTCTGTATCTGGTATCTGCTAAAATTCTCAAAGAAAGTGAGAAGCACTTTTTGCCTATCCTTCTTCAGCAAAACTAACACTCTTAAGTACAAGCTAAAAAACAACACACCATTGAAAATAGAGAATTTTCTTAAACAAATTACCAAATGTTTAAAATCTTGTATAAATAACACACAAAAACTCTTGCTTTATTTTTGACATGACATTGTCTAATGTGGAGCAGCACTAACGTAGACAACAATTACTCATACTTTGAAAACATAGATGATTTCTCTTCTCTTCTAGAGATGTACAACACACATCTTCTGGCATTCCTGAACAGAATGAACAAGCATATGCTCCAGAACCTCTCCCTTCCCATCACTGTGGGAGATTCTGACAAAGGGACATTTCTCTTACAACTGCAATAGCTTGGAAACCCCTCGCACAGTCTTAGTCTAGGTTCTAACCCATTCTCATCTTAAAAAGCTTGTACATTTTACAAATTATTTATGGCTTATGCTTCAACTTAATATATAATGACAAGTCTCACGGATTAAAACATCTTACTGGCAGCTAATAGTTCAAGGGAGGAAAGTATTTCTGGCATTCTTAATCTCAAAAATATAAAAGAATATTATTCATTATAGTCATAGAAAAAGTTGGAGACAGTTCTATTTAAAAACATATTTACCATAAACAGACACAAGGAAAACAAATAAGAAAATAGATTGTGCTGTGTCTTTTGTAATATTGTCCCAGAAGAGTTCCTATACAAACAAAACAAGACATTTGTTCCTTTTGCTTTGAAAAATATTTACAGTGACATGGAACTTACAGGCCCTTCCAGAGAAGCAGAGATGATCAAGAAAGAAAAGTTATTTAATTTTCTGACCATTTTAATTTGTATAATGAAGTTATTGTAGATCAAATATGGAAAAATTAGAAAACATTAGTAAACATCAGCCCTCATGTAAATCACACAAGATGCCAAAGTATTATACACTCCACGTGATAAAAACTGTACATGTATATTCTGTGTATCTTTTACACTGCAAAATTTACATTATAATTTTTTTTCATTTCTCAAAAAGCTGAGTTGAAAAATGTCTCTTCTCTTCTTTTGCCGGAGGAGATGTAATGATTGCTAGTGAGCTTCATCCAGCTCTTCACGGACATTTTCTAAGACTTCAGCAATGTCTGCTAAGGGTGGTACATGGAAAAATTCACAAAATTCCCAAAGTATTAAGCACACAACCTCACATTTTCTTCTGGCTAGCATCATGATAAGGACGTATGGATAGGAGTCCACAGAAATGTGGCTACAGAGCTTTGTTCTGGTGCTGGAGGTCTACTTGTCTCCAAGTAAAGGTCATCTCTTTCATGTAGCCAAACTCTCCCGAATTTGATCCACCCGAAGCGAAAGGTCCCTGAAAGAGGGACGTTGATCTACATTGTTGTTCCAGCACTCTGTCATGATCACATAAATCTGTAAAAAAGATAAACCCAAATTAGAACGAACCAAAGTATCTAGTTAGAGGTTGATAGGAATTTGGAAATCTTAGTTAAGTTGCCTATGCCAGAACTAATGCTATGGTTATGACTTGAAACACGGCCATGTATGTATGTTTTTAATAAAACAAACAAAAAAAAAAGGAAATGGATAATTACTGTGGATTAAAAAAGTTGTTGGGTCAGGGAATGGCTCAGTAGCTAAAAAGCAGTAGACATGGAAGCTTGGAAACCAGAGTCAACCCCTGCCAACGCCTCTTCAGTTCCAGTGTTCCTAGGACAGAACAAGAGCCAGAAACAAGACAATCACCTGGGAGATCATGAGGCCAACCAGCTCGGAGGGCACAGCGCAGCAGCAGAAACAACATAGAGACTGCCTCAGCCCCGGGAGCAAGAATCAACCCTGAAAGTTTCCCTTTGATCCCAATGTGCACTGTGGTATGTGTGTCTGTACTCACACCACACACACACAACATACTCTCATACAAATCAAACACACAGACACTCAAACACACACTTTTCTCACACACACATAAGACACACACACACACAAATAGACACACATTCCCACACATATCATACATACACAAAAAATTAATTAATTAAATAAAAATTGTTACCTCATCTGGGCATCCCTCTGGCCTTGGTAATCGTCCATTATTCTTCAGAAGCTCTATCAAGTGGAACACAATCATTTGCCCTTGTTTGTCATTGCCAATCATTCGCATAAATTCCTGAAATACAAACTCATTTTAAATGACTTGCTAAATAACCATATTACATTAACAACAGAAATGCAAAATAAGATAAAATCGATATAACTATTTTTATATTAAATTGCTAAAATGTCATCAACAATATAGCAGCGAATATAGCAGCCAATTCTTCAGCCCTATCACTGCTGTAAATACATAAGCTGATACAGCTTTTCTTTTGGAACAATCAATAGTGATTTACTAATTTATAACCTCTCACTGGCAAATATACTTTTCTTCTAACATGATAGCCAGAAACAAAAGTACATATTAATGTACAGAAATGATAAACAATTACCAGAAATATGCAACTTTATGACAGAATGCTATTGGACAATTGAAATCATACTTACAGTTAAGTAATTACTGATAAAGTAAAATAAATTATTAAACAATGTAATAATTACCAGGAAAGCAAACTACACAGGGAACTTATAAAAGAGTTATTTCTTTGTAAAGTTTCACTTTTATATATAAAATAAGTCTGAAAGAAAATGTTACAATATTAAAATGGTTTTCTGTAATTTCATTAAAATAATTATTAATTTTTTCATCCTTCCCTATATTAAATGAAACCTATAATGAACAGTAGAATTTACTTCCAAAACTATTTTCGGTTCTGTGATACTTCCTAAAGTAGATGTGCATACTCAGTGTAATTTAAATGCCATTAAGAGGTGTCCTGGAGGCCTGGACCCTGGCTGTGCTGGAATGATGAGCTCTTTAGGAGATCTCTGCTGTGCTTATAGACAGGAAACTAGCATAACTCCTCAAAGAGGCTTCACCTAGCAGATGAAGAGACAGATGCAGAGACCCACAGCCCAACATTAGACAGAGCTGGGGGAGTCCTATGGAAGAGTTGGGAGGGAACTGGAGGTGTCAAGGACCCCACAATATACCTACAGAGTCAACTAACCTGGGCCCATGGGGATCACAGAGACTAGACCACCAACCAAAGAGCATGCATGGACTGGTCCTAGGCCCGATGCACGTATGTAGCAGATAAGCAACTTGGTCTTCATGTGGATGTCCCAATAACTGAAGCAGGGGCCCTGTCTTAATCTGATGCCTTCCTTTGGAGGCCTTGCTGCCTTGCTGGGCCTCAGTGGTAGAAGATGAGCCTAGTTCTGTAGCGACTTGATGCGCCAGGGCAGACTAGCACCAGGGGACCTTCCCCTTCTCTGAGGAGAAGGAAAGGGGAGGATGTGGTAGTAGGGATGCTCGAGGGAGAGGACTGGAAGAAGAGGGGGGTTGGGATGTAAAGGGAATGAATGCATGAATGAATGAATGAATGAGGGATCAATGCTAGTCCTCCTGAATGTTCTAGTTCCTGTGAGAGCAAGCTGCTTCACAGTAAGAGGAATACTGGCCCTCCTGGCTCTCAGTTTCAAGCCTTGTCATGTGATATTTTTTGCAGTTAGTTTCCTTTCTGCTTATTTGCCATGTTGTAATGAACCCAAAGGATCCTTAGCTTGATACTAGACTTTTAATCTCCACAACTCTGAGCTAAATAAGCCCCTTCTTTATGAAGTAATCAGTGTCATGTATTTTGTTACAATCAGAGAGACAATGGACAAGAGAATACACTGAATTTACTAAGTTTATTGGTTATTTTGTTGGGTATTGTTGATTAGACTGTCTCCAAATAGAGAGGTTCTAAAATAGGCCCTACTATGTTTTTCTTCTTTGGATAAGGCCTTTCTTGTGCTTAAAACAAAAGTTAAGCAATAGGAGAGGGCTGAGAGAAGTTAAATAGTTAAAAAGCACACTGACCACTGGTGGACTTTTACTCTTCTCAATGTATGTGAAAAGTTCATACAGAACCACGCCAAAGCTCCATACATCGGAGGCCACAGAAAACTTGCTCTCTGTCAAGGATTCAGGAGCATACCTGCAATATATGGAAATCATTTAAAAGATGAGTTATTTCAAGTAACAACATTATATTGAAGGGGAAAAAAAAAACAAACAAATGAGAAACCACCCAAGGGATACAGAAAGGCACTGGCACAGCAGGTCCACAGCTCTCCCCAGGAGGGCTCCTTTGCAGTGCTGACTCAGCAGCCACTGGGAACCTAAATTCAGAAGGGGAGTGGCTTACCATGCCATTTACACAGCACCGACTTATGTAAGTATCTGCTTTCTTCTTAGAGCTGGAAACTTTGTTACATACCAGGAAGATAGTGCCTATGCAACCGTCACAACAAAAATACTAGGCCTTGACATCCTAACATACTTCACTATAGAAATTTTATATCACTGCTGAGAGAGAGTGGCAGTTCAGAGAGCATACTGGGACAGGGTCTTTGCAAGCTTGTGATTGGCTCCACAGAGCTTTCTGTTTCTGCGTTTGCTATGCTGTTCTCCCCAGCAACAAGTGACAGTTATGAATATGACACATGTTGAGTAGCGGGAACTCCTAGAGAATCAGAAAACCAGGCCCTGAGACCCTCTGACATATATACAAATCTAGAGACATTTGCTTTTGTTGGCAGCACCAGGTGTAAAGTGAAAAGCTTTACTAAGAATTGAAATGTGAGCTGCTCTTCCTAAATTGTTCTTTTAAATAAATCCAGATTAAAAGTAGGGGGAGAAATGTAGCTTCTAGCCAAAAATGTAACTTGACAACTTGAGAAACAGAAAGGAAGGGGCTGGAGGTCACTGGCTGCTCTTCCAGAGGTCCTGAGTTCAATTCCTGCACCCATACAATGGCTCACAACCATCTATAACTATAGTCCTATAGGATCTGATGCCCTCTTCTGGTGTGAAAAATACAGACAAAACAACCATATATATAAAATACATAAATAAATAAATCTTTAAAAAAATCAGCAAGGGGCTGATTATGAACAAGAACACAAAAAATACAAAGCCTCAGGGAAATGGTGTCACAGCCATTTCCAGGGGGTTGCCAGTGGGAAGGAACATTACAGTTCCACAGTCAAACCTGCCTTTACTATAGAAATGGCTACAGAGACCTGTTTGGCTAGATTGAAAACATGAACAAGCCCTAGAAGCAGGTGGATCTCAGTGAGTTTTAGGACAGCCAGGGCTACAAAGTGAAACCCTATCTTGGAAAACCAAGAAAAAAAGTTAAGAAAGGAAGGGAGAGAGGAAATCAAAATGAACATGTATTTAACTTTTTCTTCAAAATCCAACTCAAGGTTCACTTGCACACGTCCTTCCCTTGCTAGTCAATCTCAATGATCTCCTGCTTAGTGCACAGCTAGACTTACAGCCTGTACTACACAAGTGTGTAAAAGGTATGTAATCTCTTTGTTTAGCTTTTTACTCTATCAGCAAGATGTTATCTCCTTAAGACAACACTACTCTCCTATACCCTAAAACGTATTTCACCCCCCCCCTTTTTTTTTCAAGTGGACAGGTCTTTCTGTATAACCCAGCTTGGACCTTCTTGAAATTCATGACCCTTCAGAGTTGGCTTCCCAAGTACTGGGATTAAAGCCATACTGTTCTTATGTTTTTTGTTTGTTTGTTTTAGCAAAACACTCTTTGTAATTAATTTCTTAGTTACATATTGCCAATCCCCAGAGGCACTTATTATAGAACGTCCTTTATCTATGCAAGGTAAATCTAGTCAGGAAAGATTTACTTCTCTCTGTGGGTCTGAAGATTCTTTCCCTTTTTTTTTGTGGAGAATTTAGGGAATTTATATACTTTATTTCTCTTGCTTAATGTTCTTGCTTAAAAGCCAATGTCAGCTTTATTATCCAGAAATGTATTTAGCAATTACCTAGGAACTATCTTTTGGGAATAGTCATCTAGAAAGGCCTTTCTCCTGGCTTCTTGGGAAGGAGAGGAACCTAAGTTGGCCAGAGCATCTTTCCAAAGTGCTAAGCTAGTCACTGGCTATCACAGGTAGCCACACAGTGACTAAGGGAATTAGGATGAACTCTGTGTAACAAACAGTGTGGTTAAGTCTTTCACTTGAGGACTACTGATTGTCTGTTTCTCCCTGAGTACATAGAGGTGTAAGATTCCTTTCCACCTTGGAGATCTCCTATGACAGGGGCGTACTTACAACAACAACATACCCACCCTTAATGCTTATTCAACAACAGAACCTTTCTTTTTTTAAAATTTCTTAATTTTTTATTATTTATTTTTCACAGAACCTTTCTATTTCCTGCTTCTATAGAGAGGTTTTCTGAGTTGATAGAAAGGATTGGCTTTAGTTATATTTCTCCCAACATTTCTTTTCTCTCTTCTAAATTTAGAGTTTCCCAACATTCTATCATTTAATCCCTTCCTTTCCTGCTGAAGTTTTCTTTAGATAGCAATGCCCACCTGTACACTGAAGTCTCCCAGATTCACAGTATACTTTGACTGCTCTAATGTATACACCATTTCCAGATTAAAAACCTACAGGCAAACAGAACCTTATCTTCATCTCCCTAAACCTTGCTGATTATTTTACTCTGATTATGCAATAAATGGCATCACAGTCTGTCTAACCACCCAAGGAGAGATTCTTAGGAATTGGCAGCTCAGTCTCCAAATGGGCTCCCTAATAATAATAAGGGGAGCAGGGGGCAGCCTCTCCAGGTCACAGAGGAAGACACAGCAGCAGCGCATATGGGCGGTCAGACAACCCATGGGTTTAAGTTTTCTTCTACCATGCAGGTCCTGGGCCTAACTCAGGCCCGCTGTTGAGCCTCTGGCTGGCCCAGGAATTATTTTTAACTCTCCAACTGCTCTGTGTAATGAGCCACAACATCTTTTCAGAATGGTCTCCAGCTTACTCTACATCATCACAGTCCTAAGCCAGCACCTTGGACTAGTGCAGAGCAGGATGCACAAGGACTGTCCAAATGATGTCTGTGGTCAGAACCATCTCGGCCTTCCCCATGAGTCCAAAACTCTGCTTCAACAATTTTTTAAAACATTGAAGTAGAATCATTTTTATCTACCAATACCTAAAACACATTGGAACATTCTAAGACATTAAATCAAAACAGCATTTTGACCAATTACAGTATTAAGGAGGACAAAAAATTCTTTTAAATAAAATCAAGCTTGCTTTGTTTTAAAACTATGACTAACTCTTATGGATAAAAAGTACATATGATTTCTTTCATATCTAGATTTTTTGCTAGGGTTTGACTGTGTCCTCTCCAAAATTCAGGTATTAAAATTTAATAGCCAATGTGATACCACTGTTTAGCTATTAAAGCCATTTCTGAAAGTCAAGTTGATTGTATTATTTTCTTTCAATACTAGTGAGAAAGAATGAATTTTCAGTCACTAACAGACAATCTTAGTGTTGCATCACTGTATACTTTTTAGCTACTTATCTCAGGAATTACAGAAATGAATGTTGTTGCAGCCACAGTCTGTCTACTCAAATATAGTTTTCTATACATATAAAAATGTATTCTCTACTTATGAAAATGTAAAATAAAGTGTTTAAGTTGACATTTGGCTACAGAAATATTCACCTAAACCATTGGTTCTCAGCCTTCCTATGCTACGATTTTTAAATATAGTTTCTCATGTTGTAAGAACCATTAAAACCATAAAATTATTTTCATTATACTTCATAACTGTAATTTTGCTACTGCTATGAATAATACTGTAATATCTGTGCTTTCTGGTGGTCTTAGGTGAGGCCCATGAAAGGGGCTTGACCTCCCCCAAAGAGGTCACAACCTACAGGTTCAGAACTGTTGACCTAAACACTCCCCATTCCTTTATGACATTGATACCCAGTTAATAATTCCAAATATATCAGAGAGATTTTTAAGTGGTAGAGCCACAGGGAAAGTCCAAACCCTCATCTATGCTCTTGTAAGCAAAGCCTAATCAAATTCCTTGAGTCACCATAAAAACCACCAACCAAGCCCAGAACGGGAGCTAGCTGGGAATGGGAAAGAGATCAATGGGAATGAAAGTGAGGCAAAAGAGAGTAAATGTGATTAAAATATATTCCATGAATGTATAAAAATGTTATAAAACTATTATTATATATAATTAATTGTTAATAAAATATTTAAATAAGTAAAATGAGTTATGAATGTTCCTGACATTTTAATTAAAGATCAAAATTTACTTCTAATACCAAATTGCTATAAATCTAGTATTTAATGCCAGGTCATAACATTATCATGTATAGAAAGCTTAAAAGCATAAAAGCCAGGACCAAATCTCAGTGCTGCAATTTCTTAATCATGACACCTTGGGCAAGCTACTTAGCTCACCCTTACTGCTTAAATGGAACCACAGACCTTATCAGAAATGCCTGAGAGCAGAAGTGCCTCAGGTGTCAGAGCTTTTCAGATTTGGGGACATCTACTTACACAAATGTCTGTCAGTTTGTTATGCTTCCCTACTCCAAAACCTGAGGCTGAGGCTCTGAGGAGCACTTCAGTGCCTAAGATGTGTCATGCTTCAGTACACTCTGATTTGGGGGTTTCAGGTTATTGCATCTCTAATAATCATAATAATATACATTGTCCACGGATTGTAAAAATGATTCCTGAGAGGTTGGAGAGAGGACTCGGCAGCTGAGAACATGAACTGCTCTTGCAGAGTTCCCAAGTTCAATTCCCAGCACCCACATCAGGCAGCTCACAACCACCTGTTGTTTTTTGAAAAGGATTATTTGAGATAATACATGAAATGCATTTTGCTCAATACAAAGTATATGACAAATAGTACTGTTATTGGAAGCAGTGCTAAACTGAACATTATTAAATATAACGGTAAAAATAAAGTTTGAAGCAAATTATCTAAAATTTCAATTCATTAGACTAGAAATTACCATACTCACCAGAATATGGGACTTTCACCTGGTTCTTTTACTTTGTAGTATTCTTTGTCCTGTGGCAAGACTTTGGTTAATCCAAAGTCTCCTATTTTAACCCTGTTCTCGTTTTCCACCAATATATTCCTTGTTGCCAGATCTCTGTGGATATATCTTTTTGTACCAAGATATTCCATGCCCTATGGATAAAATACATTTTTCTTTCAGTATTTATAAGAACATAATTTACACAGCTGCATCCCTATCCCCGGGTTTATTTCATCTGCCACAGACAGCTAGGATGTTGGGTACCTTGCATATCTGCGATGTGTACTGCAGAAGTTTTTTGTGATCTATCCGTTCTTTATGTTTTTGGAGATAGTCTCGTAAACTTCCATATGGCAAATATTCCATAATTAATCTTAGGTTGCGCCGACCTTTTAATACACAAAAGAAACATAATATTTTACTGTGCTATATTTTACTGATTAAATACTAAGAAAAAAACTATATATAGCCAAGTATGGTGGTGCATGCCTTTAGTCCCAGCACTAGGGGAGGCAGAGGCAGGTGGATCGCTGTGAGTTTGAGGCTAGCCTGGTCTACAAAGCAAGTCCAGAACAGCCAAGGCTACACAGAGAAACTCTGTCTTGAAAACAACAAACAAGCACTCCCCAAACCTATATGTAAATTATTTACATATATACAAAATCTGGGTCCATGATGATAAAAGCATATTACAAATTAAAGGTAAAATAATAGTTAAGAATACAGGTTTTCAATCCGATTTTTTCATTTTGTTTTGTTTTTATGAGACAAGGTTTCTCTGTGTGGCCTTGGCTGTCCTGGACTCGCTTTATAGACCAGATTGGCTTCAAACTCACAGTGATCTGCCTGTCTCTGCCTCCCAGAGTGCTGGGATAACAGGTGTAGGCCACCATGTCCTGCTCAGTCCAATTTTTTTAGGAGAAGCTTTAGAAATATTTATTCTTTAGCCTTCTTTAATTTATTTGTGCAAATCAAAAGAAGTTGATACTAAATTTTTCTCAATTATAACAAGTATCTAACACAAAAACATTTTAATAGATTCTGTAAAAAAAATAATTTTGTTTAAGGTGAGAAGGATAATTAACCAACCAGGTAAAATACCATGTAGTCATAGCCCAAGATCTCCCTGCACAATCTCTGTGATCTCTCTCTGGGCAAGGACAAATCTTTAGAAAACTGTATGTTCCTAGCACCCGGGATATAAAAGGCATACTGTGAAGTTTAGATAGGTTTCCCCTATCAGTGGACTAGGGCAGGAACATGGGGGTGCGGAGTGAGAAAGGGAAGGTGGGACCAGGAAGAGATGAAGGAGGGGGCCACAGCCAGGATACACAGTGAATACATTGTAATTAATAATGATGATGATAATTAAAAAGTAAAAATAAAGAAAAAAAGACAGGCTTCAAAGGGCAACATACCAGCACTGTAGCACACTCCCTTGTACTTTACAATGTTGTCATGCTGCAAGGATTTCAAGATTTCAATTTCCCTTTCAAAGTCTCTGAGATGCTCTTCGGTGCTATGCTGGAGCTTTTTGACGGCGACCACCTCCCCAGTGTTGTCCTGTAGAGGGTCATAGCGGCACATCTCCACACTCCCGAAATTACCCTATACGACATGGGACATTAGGAAGGAAGTCAAGCATTTTCAAGACAACTTACTATTAATTTCTAAATATACAGGAATTGCTGGCAGCTAGAATTAGTAGAAAGAATTCTCAGGTTATGTCAGATAACTTTTGGAGCTAGAAATGGAAGTATTTTTAAAACTGGGAAATAGACCTATAAACAACTTCTTTGATATGACTTATATACAGAAAAAGAAATAGTACACTTCAAAAACATGGTTAAACAAGTGGTTAAAAACAAATCAAGGTACACTACAGAAGCTATGCTAAGTTTCTTTAACTGACTTTGATAACTTTTCCTCTATCTCAAAGCACCTTGATATACTATCAGTGAAAAAGGATTTTTCTGGACTAAGTTATGTGTGGCTCCACAAATTTATACAGTGGTGGCCTAACCCCTAATGTGATTATATGTGGAGTAGTGCCTTATATAGAATGGTAAAGGTGTCAAGCTGGAGGCCTTCGTCGACAGGATAGGCTCCTGGGAGGGTATGGGTGTAATTCTGAGACTCTTAACGAGGGAGGACATGAAGACTAAAGTGACCACCTCCTACCAGGCAGGACTCGTGGAGGGAGGGGAACAAAAACCCACTGACAAAACCTTTCATCCTAAAATTACCTGCCTCCAGGAGTACAGGAATAAAGAGGGAACAGAGACTGAGAGAATGTCTAACCAATAACTGGCCTAACCTGAGACACACCCCATGGTAGAGAGACAACCCCTGACACTATTAATGATGCTCTGCTCTGCTTGCAGACAGGAGCCTAATGTGACCGTCATCTGGGAGACTCCAGCTAGCAGCTAGTCAAGACAGATGCTGGGACTTGCAGCCAAGCATGGGGTCCTGTGGAAGTGTTGGGGAAAGACGGAAGGACCTGGAGGGAACAGGAACCTCACAAGAAGACCAACAGAGACAACCAACCCAGACGCAGAGGGACTTACAGTGACTGAGACATCAACTTAGGAGCATGCATGGTCTGGACCTAGGCTCCCTGGATGTGTGGCCGACGGCCAGCGTGGTCTTCATTTGGCCTGGAGAGTGGAGGTGGGGTGCTGTTTCTGACAGGAGTCTATTGCCTACTTTCAGATCACTTCCCCCTGGCAATATTTTATTTTATTTTTTTGTGAAAAATGTACTTAGTAACTCTAGTCCAGAGTCTTTTTGTTTCCAAATAAAATGATGTGTGATTATAGTCTATTTCAAAACTTATAAGAGTTTACCTTGCCAAGTTGCTGTAGAAATTTCAAGTGTCTCTCTTCAAACTGTGTAGGGTCCCTGTCTTCAAAAGCACCAGAAAATCCGAGGGCACCTATTCTCATGTTTGGTAGCATGTCATTTTCTGTTAGTAGTTCATAATCTGTAGAAATAAAGAATACACTATATTAAATTGGCAAATACATTCTCTGAGCAAAACTTGTAGATATTCAAGCTAAGAAGCGAATGAGTTTAGAATACTAAATAACACAGGGAAACTAAAAAATATTTAGATTATAGTAAGAGGAGTTTTAATTATTCCACAGACTTTCAAAGTAGATTTTTCTTTTTTTTTAAACTTAAAAAAAACTTTTTAAACTGTTGTTTTAAAGATTTATTATTTATACAACATTCTGCCTGCACACCAGATCTCACTATAGATGGTTGTGAGCCACCATGTGGTTGCTGGGACTTTAACTCAGGATGTTTGGAAGAACAGTGAGTGTTCTTAACCTCTGAGCGATTTCTCCAGCCCCAGAGTAGATTTTTCAAGGGATAAATTACTATTTTCCGAAACAGGCAGTTTCAGTATTCACAAAGAAAGGTTCTATGAAATTCCTATGGTGAGAACAGTGAGTGGAACGGACTATGGGACAGGCATACATTTGCCCAGCATTCTAAAGGAAGTGGGAATAAACAAAAATGAATCTATCTCCTGTTAAAAAAAAAAATAAGTCAATTATAAAATAGATGGAAACTAGAAAACCCAAAAGGGGTATTGTTAAAAACTGCATGCAGCAGAATAACAAATGTGATCAATAAAGCATGCCTGACAAACTAAATACACACTGAATTCTAAAACTCTTGTTTTAAACACAGATAATAAATTTTGTGGTTAAGTTTTCTTGTCCACACAAGTAAATAAAATTAGGTTATAAAAGGAGAAAAGGTTTTTTAAAACATAAAGGCTGCCCATTCAGGCAGAACATGGGTACAGTACAAGAAAAGGCGTGATACACCAAAGACTTTCCGAGGTGGAGCTATAGACTCAGACTGTGCAATTAAAGCAACAGAGGACAGTTACCAGCGAGGCGGCCCAGCAGTGCTCACCTGGAGTAAACAGGCTGTTGAGATCACGGATGACGGCTCTGAAGGCAGGTCTGAAATCTGGCTCATAATCCATGCAGTTATTTATAAGGTTTGCTAATTCTGTCCACTTAGGTGCAGGAAGCTGATGCTTATCTTCATAAAACTGCAGCTTCTACAATTAAAGAACCAAATGCTAAGATCAGACAGTGCTGTGATTTACTCTCTCCCCCTTTAGATGGACTAGGACGTATCACCCTAGCGTGAAAGAAGCCTGGAGACCTGTGTACCTCTCCCCTCAGCCTGTGTGAGCTTACTGTCTGAGAATCCAGGGCACTCAGAGGTGGGTCTCCACTGCAGATCTCCCACAGAGTGGTTCCAAAACTCCACTTGTCTGTTGCCAAACTTAGATTTTTAGGATTTTCAATGCATTCAGGTGGTACCCACGGTATTCTCTCCTGAAGAACTTTTAAACAACAGGAACAAACTATAGTTAAACACACTCCACAAAGCATTATTTTATATGGGAAGAGTATTCAAGCTCATTTGAATAGGTGAGTCTTTTGTGGTTGTAGAGGACTAGTCTGGCTCATGTTTGCCAAGTTTAAGAGCGAGAGGATCCTTGAAATCCTACCTCAGTAACTCAGCTTTAACAATTACGATTCACAAAGACAGGGAGATTTCCCATAGCTATGCAAATTTTAATAGTATTGTTAGAATTAGTATGCTATGTAATGAAATTTGGATCAACTAAACTTCTTTTCATTAAACCAAAATGTCTCACCTGGCATATCATTTTCACTACTTTCCCATTAGTCTGTCTCTCTCCCACAGAAAGAAATATACAAAACCTGTCTTATAAGTGACTCTTGATATTTAAAATATATACATTCATAATATGTAAGAGATAAGTAATATTATTGTATATGTAATTATTGATATAAGTAATTTTACATCATTGGTGGATGTTTTAACAACTTAGTGGAAGTCATTATGACTCGCAGACAAACAAGGCCAAAAAAGCATCATCATTACAGCAGATAAAGAATTAATTTATTCCAAGATAGCCTTGGTATGGAACTGACAGACTGGGTAATGTTCAAATGAGGGAATATCCCAAGTAAAGTTTCTGCAGTCCTTGACTCCACTACAGAGTATCTGACGAAGGAAAAAGCAGTATAACCTCCCTTCTGGGATTCTGACAGAGAGAAAAAGATAAGAAAATTAGGATGATATTTCACCTTCTGCAAAAGAATGAGTATTTTTCTACATAGCAAGGAGATTAGGGAGTTCATTAGTTTCTTTCCTCAAATGCCAGATCTAAAAACCCTGCAAGGTTTTCTTCTCTACACTACTGTCCTACTATTGCTGTCCTTGCTTTGGAGTCAGCCAGATAAGTTAAGCAGCACTGGCTAAACCACAATATTGTACACCAATGCACAAAGCCTTATTAATATGGATTCTAAATTTAGAAAATTCAGGTAGAAAATTAGTTAACATATAGCCAACAATATGGCTTAAGTGGATAAAGATGTTTGCAGCCAAGCTTAAGGACCAGAGTTCAATCCTGAGGACTCATGGGAGAAGGAGAGAACCAACTCCCACTAGTTACCTTCTGGCTCCCACACTGTGCAACGGCATGTGCATGCCACACCTATATACACAGTAATAATTTCAGTTTATGGTGACATGTTTATACAAAAGGAGAAATGGACCTATCACAATTTAGCCATAACTTAATTTAAATTACTACAAGTGGTAGCTAAATGTCATTAGTAAGCAAAACTGTTAATAAACTAGAACTAAAAGAAAATATATACGATTTTTTAGGGAACCATAAAACAGAACATAAGAAAGCTGAAAGCAGCTGGTGCAGAACTTACTGTCCCTTGGTAGAACTGTAATGCTAATGCCAGGGTCGCTGAGTTTGATGAAAGGTGGGTTCCCTGTCTTCCTGTCTTCTTCTCTGATAAGCAGGATATTTTTGGCACACACATTCCCATGAACAAGGGCTTTTTCTTCCTATTAAAGTTAAATGCATTCAAATATCAACACACAAACGTGTGCATATAATATGCCAAAGCTTCAACACAGATTTAAAGACAAAAAGACAGCATAGTAAATATTGTTTTGAACATACTTTGAGACAATACAGGAAGTCTTCAATTTACTTTAACTGATGCAATAATTTATACCCACAATGAAATGAGCATTACTTTTCAAAGGAGATTCCAAATGAGAAGCACTTGTAGGTGGTAACGGACACTAGGAAAGACTATTTCCAGGGCAGCACCCGGCATCTGCACCTCTGTCAACACCGCTTTCTCCCTAACACTGTTCCACTGCTGTGAACCCCACGGGTCCTTTCTGCCATCACAGCAGCACAATACGCTTCTATAAATCTTTGTGTTCTAAACCCCGGTGAAGTCAAATATGGATGTCTACAGGGGTAGTTCCAAGACAGTGGTGGAATGACAGCACTGCCAACTGTCTACGTATGTCCGTAACAATGCCTGTCAACACCTAACGCTATTCTGAATGACTCAGCATTCACTCCAAGATTTACTTCTTGCCAAATTTAAAGAATGATATTACCTTCACAAAATAAAAAGACAACTTTTAGTTTTTCAAAAAAAGGAATACAGCAATTACTTACTAGAAAATGCATGGCCCATGCCAACTGTTTAGCCACTCCAAGTTTCCATAATATATTTATAGAATTTTTGTTTTTTTTCAGGTATGTATCCAATGATCCAAATTTTACAAACTCTTGAACCAGAATGTCTGCCATTAAAATATAGGTAACAATAAAACTCAAGTATACATCCAGTTGATTCAAAGTTTCAAAATACTTAATGTTATTTGTGGGTACAACAGGTAAGTAAATTAAATTAAGCAAACTGTACTACCTTAAAGGAAATTTAATGGATACACAACATTATACTTTTGCTTTTAGCTTGTACACAACAGTAAGAGGTAGGACTCTAGACAACTTACACCTAACACACAATTTTATATGCACTACACCATGTGACACTCCAGCTCAGCTGGGGAGCCACCTACTGCCAATATTCAGTCACTTCAGTCAGCTTCATGAGGAGCTCAGTCTAGCATTTATATGCTCTGTTTTCATAACTCCAAATAAGTCTGTACCGAAAGGGCCAGTTACCCCAGTGTTGCACTAGTCACCCATAATCTGCATTGTTATGTGCACACACAAACTTGCATCTGTTTACTGTGATACTCCATGCATCACTTGATCATTAAACAAGACATATTAACTGTATTCGGCATTTTAGCTTCAAACACCAGTTTCTTATTTCACAAGATAGAACTGAACAGTCCCACAATGCTGTCAAGTTCAACAACATTTGTAATTCTATGCTTTTCCAGATACCTACTGTAGTCCTAAATAATAAGGATTCTCTGCGACAGGTATGACATTGACACAGGAAAGCCGGAAGTTTTACTTACTCTCCTCTCCACAGACACACACTCCATAATTCAAAACCAAATGCTTGTGAGAAAGCTGACTCATCATGCTTGCTGCTTCAAAGAAAGACTGAGATGGAAAGGGGGAAATAAGAAATGTAAAAAAAAGTCTGTACAGTGATATCCGAAGCATGCATAATTATGACTTAAGAGAAGTATGCTTTGTCCTACTCTCAGTCAGACAACAAAAAATTTTTACTATAGTACCTTTTTCAGGCTTTTTTTTGTTTTGTTTTGTTTTCAAAATAGGGTTTCTCTGTGTACCCTAGCTGACCTGCAACTTGCTCTGTAGACGAGGCTGGCCTCGAACTCACAGAGATCTGCCTGCCTGTCTCCCGAGTGCTGGGATTATAGGCATGCGCCACCACCACCCTGCTCAAGCTTACTTAGTAGATGAAACTGTGGTAGAGTGCCCGTGGAACTTATAAAGCTCTAAGCAGCTATGTTAAAAGGGAGCAGCCTCAGTATAGGTAAATATTTAATAACATATTAATACATATGCCTATAACATAACACTGAAAGTAATTAGTATACTAATAAGTTACTTTAAAAATCCTATTAATTTTCAGCTGGGATGAAGGCTCAGGGGTTATCAGCACTGGTTGCTGTTCTAGACCTGAATTTGCCTCCCAGCATCCACATGGCCATTAACTACGGACTGTAACTTCAGTTCCAAGGGATCCTACACCCTCTTCTGACTTCCACAGACACTAGGCACACATACGGTGTACTGACACACATGTATTCAAAACATTCATATACATAAAGTAAAAAAATCAAGTAATTAAGAAAATAAACTAAATAAACCCTAATAATAAATTTTACAGAAAAATATTAAAATTCTAAAATCTTCTGTAGTTTTATTATCAGGCAGTCATAGATGTTCCTTAAAAATAAAAATCACAATTTTGATAGAACTCTGGATGATGAACGAACTCTAGTGAGTCCAAAAGGAATGCAACCTCAGGCCAGTTAGTTTTCATATTGTGAATTTCCATGCAGTTCTTTTTACGTCTAATCATTACTTAATATCCGATGTCGTTTAGCAGGCTACCTTGTCACTACTCTGCATTTTCCTTACTCTTTCCTTACTCTTTTGCTTTTTCTTCTCTCAAGTAACCTGGTCTGGTTTGGTTTGCAGATCTGTGTACCTCAGCCTCCTAGGAGACAGGCCCTTTTACTTTATCATCTTTGCAATCTACCTTTTGCCAAAATGCCCTCGCTCTCCTTTTCTACTTCTATTCCCTCTTCAAAACCCTTCCTCTCCCAGTACCATCCACTAGTCTTAGGGTGGTTTTTCTTTTTCTTCCCATTTGTACCCATAATAACTAACGTGTCATACACACAGTACTATCAATGTCCCTTTACTTCTTAAAATGACTAGTGCTTAAGGGAGACTGTTTATAGGACTCTAAATCCTACTACAGAAACATCTACACATCCATACATATTGTTGCTATATTCAAAATACCAAGGAAATAGAATCAGCCTAGATGCCCATTAGCTGATAAATTGTCAATGAAAATGTAATACATATACACGATGAAATACTATTTAGTCACAAAGAAAATTATTTAAGTTTGAAGGAAAATAGATGGAACTAGAAAAAAAACAGTATTAAGTAAGGTAACTCCAACCTAAAAGACAAGTACAACATGTTTTGTTTATTTGAATCCTACCTTCTACTTTTTATGCATGTGACTTTACATGTATGTATAGAGTCTAAATACTAGCAAGGAGCTCATGAGAGGGAAAAAAGAAATCTTTAAGAGGAAGAGGGGCTAACAGAATAAAGATATATAAAAATAGAAGGGGAAACTCCAGAGATGAAAAGATTGAAAGATTAAGGAGAGGAGGAGAGACAGAGGGAGAGGAGGGGAATGTGTGAAAATTCTTTAGTAAATCAGATAATCTGCAAACTAATAAAAAATAAAATAAAAACTCCTAAGAATTTGAAGAGCGGGATCTTGTGCATGTAGGTGAAGCTGCTGCCAAAAGCCACAGGTTGTTACGTGGTAATCCAGTGCCAGAGTGGGCTACCTTCCTATGCATGGTTGGCCAGTGATGCCTGAGGCCCTGAAAATAATGTAGGCAATTTCCACTGCTATTGGCTGTGCAATAACTATTAGACTGTAAGAGTCTGCAGCTGAAGATGCCACACACCTTAGTGACAAGACACTGATAAATCATGCCGGAACTGAGCTGGAAGCTTCCTTCCTGCTAGTTTGGTCTCACAGTGCTAGCTGTTAGGGCAAAACTATCATCAACAGTCTTCCTCAACTATGGATCCTGTATGCAACAATGCCAATCAGCCAGACAAGATATGTCTGATAGCGCGACAGTTGACATGTGTTTTTGATTTTTTTTTTTATAGGGGTGACAGACTGCTTTCTGATTCGATTTGAAACCTGCTTAACTGGAGGAATTCATGTCTGGTACTGTAAACCTGGCCAAAAGTTTGTGACTGGGGAGGTCATAGGCCTGAGTGGTGAAGCTACTGCTGTTCTGTTAAATGAACATGATAGCCCCAAGAAACTGCCCTGAAAATAACTGTTCTGCCCATAGACAAGTGTTGTCGCCAGCTTTGATCCTGAGAATCTCCTTTCCACAGTGGTCAGCAGTGGCCACCGAGATTGATAACTAGTCAAAGTACTGAGAATAAGTGACTCTCAAATTGTCAGCCATAAATAAGACATCTATATCATCACTCTGTCATTGCTTGACTAAGAAATGACCCCTATATGGCTATGTATCTAAACATTTGGTCTATGGCTGGTGGTGATACTCGGGAAGACTATGGGACCTTTAGGGGGTGGAGCTTTGCTAGAGGAAGTAGCTCCTGGAGGTGGTCTTTGAAGGCTTTGCCCACATGTCCTGTTCTTACTGCACCTCCACCAGAAGTTGGATGAAAATATTATCAACCAGCCTTCCCCTGAAACCATGCCACGCTTTCTCTGCTAGGACAGACTCATCCTTCTGTAATCGCAAGTGAAAATAAATTCCTTCATAATTTATTTTTGGTTGTAGTGCTTATCACAGCAATGGAAAAGTAATACACCGTACAAGGACCATTGTAGGGAAACAATGTGAAGACAGGAGAAAATGTGGTATGGAACACTGACTTCCAGGCTTGACATAATGTCACACTCTTGAACTCAAAGCAGTTGTGTTTACTTGGCCTGATACATGCGAGATGAAGCCCCTCAATACCCTTCTGGAGTGGGGAGGAGCTCATGGGCCTGCCACTCCCTGAAGAGGCACACTGCTTTAGTAGTGGAGCCGTGGGCACAGACTATCGTCCTGTAAACAAACCTTCACCATGCTCATAAGCCACCTACTGACACCCATCAGGTCAATAGCACATGCCCACACATAAAACCAGAACAGGGCTTAGTTGGAAAGAGAAAGCGGATCATTGGGAGAGGGGACAAGAGACGGTAAAAGAGACTGAATGCTTGAAATATATTCCGTATGTATATAAATTATTTTATAATAAAACCTACTTTATGTATAATTAGTATGTACAATAAAAGCATTACATTTTTATAATCTTGAAGTCTCACATGCATGTAATATGGTTAAGGACATATATCTTTGCATAGTATAAGAAGATATATAAAGGATCCAACAAACTACATACCTCTGAATAGTTTCTATGTGCTTTATCCAGAACTTTCAAAAGAACTTCTGTTTCATGAAGCTGACCATAGTCTCCGACTTCTCTTCTTATACCTTTAAAAATTTTTGTAAAAGTACCTTGGCCAAGACTTTCATTCTTTAAAAGAAAAAAAAAGTATGTGGGAAGTGAATACAGACAGATGAAGTAAAGGAATTAGAAAATGCATCCAATGACAAAAGATTTTTTTTAATGGTAAACATTTCAGTTATAAACTTCTTTAAAAACAGTTTAAAAAAGGATTAATAAATAAAGTACATTTTGACTCTCTCTTACTTTCACATCTCCTACAGTGACTACAATTATTGTACTTCTCAGAGTCGGTGTTTGCCCAAGTTTGTTTACAAATGACCCCTTTTCTTCACGCTCCTCCTAGGGCAGCGTGAAGGTGTGCGGGGGTAGAGCACCGATGTGCCCCGCCCTCACCGCGGTCTGGCCTCGTGGAGGCCTGCGGCCCTCTGTGCTTCTGCTCTCTTGGGTGCTCTCACCTCTCCCTCACTTCACCTTTCGTTTCACTGTGTGCCCCAGGCTGCCCCTGAACCTAGTACACCTGCACTCTTCAAATAAGCAATGATACATTCTCCTGGAGATTTGTTTTGATTAATAAATGAATAAGTACATGACAGCACCAAAGCATAGAGAAACTAGATGTAAATCAGGCAAAAGCTACCACCACTAACATTTGTCACACATCCTTTCAGAGTAACTGCCGGCAACCTGCATTCTGAAGCAATGCTGCCTATGCTCAAGTGAAAGCTCTGCTGAAGAGTACTCCTCTGAGTCAAGCTCCCTGGCTGCTCTGGCTTCTGTTATATGTCAAAACTAACGCCTTACCACCCTGCAATTCCTCTTCCTCTCCACCCTCTCTCTCTGCCCCTTTCTTCCCCGGCTGGCCTCTCATTGTTTCTGAGGTTGAGGCTGGCCAGGAATTCACTATTGCATCCCAAGCTGCCTCAAAACTACCTACCCCTGCCTCCTGAGTACAGGAGTGACAGGCATTAGCCACTATACTTAATTTAAAAACCCTGAGATTTTCTGTTAAACTTGAGGCACTGTGACTAAAGTCAGGACTCGGTACATAGCACAATTCCTTGTCACTGAACCACATCAGCTCTGCCCTCTAATTCACTCCCTTCCACTGCAGTGCTGAGGAATAATCTGCTTTCTAAACTGTCTGTTAACATAGTGGCAAGTACAGGAATAGTTTTCATATCTACTCCTTTTTCCCTGGATTTTAACCTTTTAAGTAATGCATCTTAAATGGTTTCAACTCCTCTTTAAAGATACCAACATTTTATGGTCTCTACTTGAAATTTATATGAAATTGTTAGAAGTTTAAGTATAATGTGATATTTATTTGGTTTGATGACCTCTACTTAATCCTGGGTTATTTCACTGAATTTTTCAATTTCTCTTGGAGTGGTTTTATCTATGGGAATCCTGGACAGCCTGAGTTAAGAGAACATTTCTCTTTCTTTGCTTCCTTTTTGGTTGTTTTGGGTTTTTTTTTTTTTTAAGACAAGGTCTCATATAGCCTAGAATAGCCTTCAACTCTATATGTAGCTAAGAATGGCCTGGAGCTCCTGATGTGCCTGCCTCTCTCTCCCAAGTGCTGGAATTCTATTCCTGGATCAGGGTGTTTCTCCAAAGCATCTTTGGTCTTATCTTCAACTTACTAGCTTAGTGTTTCTCAGGTCACATAGGTAACATAACAAAGCCTAAATGCAAAAATGAATCAACTCCTTAAGTCAATTAAAACAGACAATATTAATGTTCTTCTCCTCTTGCTAAGTAGGTAAAAATTCTCATTCTATACACTGGATGCACATCCTTGTAGGCCCTAGCTCTGTTCAGAGGTCTCACTTTTAATTCCTGCCCTGAACAAACCTAGGATCAAGCCCTCTGCTTTTCACTTTAACCTCTATGATAAAAGGACTAAAACCTAGCCCTCTCCTAGAACACATCACAGTCAAAACATCATCTCTTGCATCCTATTTTGTTTTCAGTTCTTTAAAGATAATCTACCACATTCTCCTCACTGGTTTGTGTATATGAAAACTAAAGACAGGTTCTTTTGTAGAAGATCTTTAACTTTTAAAATTTCCAAAGGAACATTTAAAAATTCTGAAAAGAGAATATAACTCCATTAATTAATTTGCTAATTTCTGCTATAAGATTGGCATATCTTCTAAGATATATGATTTTATAAATTGAATAAATGATATGAATCTTAAAATTCAACTAATATTTTATAATGTTATATTAAAATATGCCAAACATAACATGAATGTAATAACATGTAAAAAGTTTTTAAAAGACATTGCTTTAAAAGGACAAAAAAGATTTAATGGCTTACAAATATCAAATCTTCATTACTGATTTTGTGAAACACCATTTGGTTTACATTATTATGCCTCTGTAAAGTTGGTGAGATCTGAACATCAGAAATACCATTTGTTCTGAAGACGAGGAGGTTTGATTTATCTGGGGAAAAAAAACACAACATATCTATGTTTCACATTTGGGTGAGTCTGTGTATAATCAAAGCATACCAAAGTTATGAACTGCTCAAAACATAAGTGACATGAGTATGATCTCTGTATAAGACACTCTAAATAGCTGCTTAGTGATTTTAGGAGTTTTATTTTTCAACTCTGTTGATATAATCTTACCAGCTAAGAAACACATTCAAACTTACAATCACTTCTTTTTTTTGCATGCAAAAATGATTTATTTTTTAAATTTATTTATTTTATTATTCACTTTGTATCCCACCTGTAGATCCCTCCTCCTCCCCTCCCAATCTCACACTCCCTCCCTCATTTCCTCCAAGCCCCTCCCCAAGTCCACTGATAAGGGAGGTCCTCCTCCCCTTCTGACCCTGGCCTATCAGGTCTCATCAGGACTGGCTGCATTTTCTTCTTCTGTGGCCTGGTAAGACTGTTCCCCCATCAGGGGAAAGTGATCTGGGAATTTGAGAAAAGTTATTCTAAGAGATTTCCAATCTTGCTATTCTATTTTATAAACAAGAAACTAAAATCCTAAAAACATATGAAAGTATTAACTCAAAACACACAGGAATTTGGTAGAGAAATTTGAAAGTTTGGAATTTTGGAAGTGAATTGCTCACAAGTTCCAAGCAATTACCTTTAAAATAGCATAGAATGTAGCTTCCAGTCACTCGCAGGCTGTATGTGCCAAAGCTCACTAGAAAAATCAACTTGCTTTCCTCCAACACTGCCTTTTGCCTGCTTCCTTTCTAATCACCACCCACCACATGCAGGCCATGCCTAGAGTTCCATTACCTTTGGGCTTTGGGGGACAACATTTGGTAAACTGGAAGATGATACTGTCTGAGCGCACAGTTTCCATCTGGTAGCAATTCAAAAGGTCCTTAAGATTACTGAAGTTCCTCTTAGTCCCACTGAGGTTGTACTCTCCATTCTCATTCTTCGTAATCAAACAGTGTTTATATTCAATGACATTTTCTCGCTATGTAAATTTAGTTATAAAAATAAGGAGAAAAAACCAATCACAATGGTAATCATGCAGATTATTCAGCCAAAGGGAAAATCATAAAAACACCCAGCTGACTACTTAGACATTTAAGATGTAAATCCTAAAGCATTACCTCAGGAAGGCATCTAATCACAGTGCCATGCCCTCCAGAAGAGTTCAGTAACAGATTTCACTGGAAGAAATACGAAGTAACACCACAATCTGCAACAGCTTCCTCCTGTCTAAAGCCGGGCAACACACTGACCTCTGAAGTAACACCATCATCTGCAACAGCTTCCTCCTGTCTAACGCCGGGCAACACACTGACCTCTGAAGCTCTCTGCTGGCCCCGCCTCTGCCCAACAGCACAGCCTGGTGTGATTCTATCCATTCCTTAACCCACTTCAGTGAGTACTGTATTAGTGAGGCCCTCCCTAACAGGATTAACTCCAGTCCACAAGAAAAAAAAAAAACAGGCATTCTATTGTATACTATTTTGTTTTTATAATTATCTCCAATATGTCTTATGTAATGTGTCTTATGTAATAAACTATGAACTGCTTCATTCAGCTTAACAATTTGACCTGCTTTTCATTACTTTATTCATCCTACTTTGAGTCACTGATAAAATATGTTAATCCCTCAAGGCAATCTCATGTTTTTTTGTATTCTAAAAGATCTTTCTGAATAAATAAGATCTTTTTTTGATATTGGCTATTTTGTCTATACTAATCACAATGCTTTATTGAGTATTTTTAGTATACTTTAAAAATCGTTTTCCAGTAAGTTTCTGAAACATAGGTTTATATAATATGTTCTCTAATTCCTAATAAGGATTCTCTAAAAAACATTATATGTATTAGGCACATGTGATAATTAGAAAATATATTAGAGAATATCCTAATTCTCTAATAATATCATATGTGATAAAGATGCGTGCCTTCTGAGTTAATGATATAACGTAACAGTCATATGCTATAAGAAGAGACTTTAAAGTGGGACTTGTCAGCTTATGGAATGGTAAAAGGACCAGATACACCTTCTGCATATTTAGACAATTCCTTCTCTATACGTGCTGAGTACAATATAACTGCTTTTATTAAAACAAATGAATAACATCTTTACTTTCTGCATTTTCAAAAAGTAAAATAAACCTGATTGCTGCTACAAATCCTCTAAAGATTTAAACCATGTAGTTGCCTTACATATATTTTCCAGATACACAATCTTAAATAAGATCCAAGTTCATATGCATTTAACAGTGAGGGTCCGTTGCACTCTTACATTTAAACACACAATACTAGCTTGAAGTACTATCTATCATGTTCCTGTTTCCCTGCTTTGTTCCAGTTAGGAACATTTCTAGTAATCAGAAAATGTTTTTTTCTCTTCTTTTCCTCTACAAGATTTGTACATTGTGAGCTGACTTGAGTAGACTTGGTGAAATACCACTTGACACATGGTAAATACTCAAACAACAAAAAATAAATAAAATGAATGTCGACTAGAAAGACATTATAGTCATTTATACATTTATAGTAAATCTATAGATTGTTTATTCTGTAGCATATTAAGGTATGTTACGCATTATTATGCCAGTTACCATTATCAGAACTATAGTTCTGAGTACTAAAATACTTATGATGGAGAAATACAGATTATACAAATGTTGCTATTAATAAATGTGACACACTCACCTCAACAGCAAAGGTCAGAAAATATTTGTTAAAGTCCTTAGGGCTACATCGAAGTACATATAGTCCAGTCTGGTTGCCTGCCTTTTTTAGTTTACTAATGGCAAAATCCATTCTAGAAGTTAAGAAGAAACAGTGTGAATGCAGCACACATGTGTAACTATGACAAAAAGCTACAACAATCAAATAAAAAACAATTTTCAGAAGACTTCCCTACTGTATATATTTACAAATTTTTTCAAGAGAAAGAAATCAATGTGTCAAGTAATTTTGTAAAAAGCTCAAACCAATTCAAGGGATAATTATATTATTTTTTAAGACACCATAAAGCACTAAAACCACAAAGAAAATTCATTCATTTTAATGTTCTGCTTTTTAATTACAAAATGAGTAATTTAAAAACATACTTCAATAAAACTTCATTTCACAGTAAGAACAGTATACTATAAAATATTTCTCATATCTCTTCTGCCACAATGGTATTAATACAAAATTATCTTTCTGTATCTAAAACATAACAAATCTAGCAGAAGACCGGCAGTGACTGGAAAATACTAGTCTTAAATTTTGCTACGTGCATAAAATTTAAAGATTCAGCACTTGAAAGTAAGATGTAACTTACATGAAAATCGTAAAGTCTGCAGAGGTATGAGTCCTGTGCTAGTTATCCTTGGTCAGTTTTTACTATCAATTGAAACAACCAAGAGTCACCTGGGAACAGGGAGCCTGGGACATTATCCTGATTGGTAACTGGTGTGGGAGGGTACAGCCTACCCAGTTGGTGCTGTCCTTAGACAGGTGGGCCTGGTTTGCATGAGAAAGCAGGCTGTGCACAAGCAAGGAGAGCAAGCCAGGAAGCAGCATTTCCTGTGGCTTCTGCGTCACTCTACCTCCTCATGATGGACTGTGGCCTGAAGTCTAAGTCAATTAAAACCCTTTTGCCTCAAGTTCCCTTTCTGCTCAGCAACAGAAAGCAAATTAGAACAGTAATTCTTAGCCCTGTGTAGGCACATAAAGGCAAAGAAATGAAAATAGGATTAAATATAAAATCCAAACTATATTTAATTAGAATGTCCAAACACGGAACCTTTTCAGCACTGTGCAAAGTTCCCCGGCACTGTGCTGACTTGGAAACATGGGTATATACACATTTTGTGTTTAAGCTTCAGCAGAGGTTAGACTACTCAAAAATAATGTCAAATTTCAAATTTAGCACTATGATTCCTTAACAGTATTTCAAAGTTAATAAAACATAAACAGGAGGGGGTTTTGTTTGCTTTCAGGGGCAGTGCCTGAACACTGAGTACAGCCCTAGGCACACAATTTTGTAAGTACTATTTTGGATGTGCAGCCGGTCACACCATGAATGTGAACCTTCATGTAAGGGCTGTGTGACTGTGCAACATTTCCCTCTGAAAAGTGTATCTCTCTAGAGACCAGGACCGCGTGGAGTGCCTTCCTTAATAACTCTCTCTCTTCTCAGGGAACCAGAAGCTCTCACTGGCCGGCTGGCTCGAAAGCTCTCAGGATGTGTGCCTGTCTCTGTGCCCAGTGTTAGAGTCACAGGCATACAGCTCTGTCCAGTTTTTCACAGAGCGCCTGGAATTTGAACTCAGGACCTTAGGCTTGCCTACTGAGCCAGTCCCCGAGCACTGCCCCTTTAAATTCGGCATTACTCACGAAATTGGGCCATGGCAGTTGCTGTGTATGTTTTCAAGCACGGAGGGCGGTGCTACCTCTTTACAGAGGTAATGGTGCGCGTCCGCAGTTAGTCTGTAGTACCCATCAACTAGTGACACAAATGACAGGGCTTCTTTCAATGAGCTAAGTTCTATTTCCTAATCAGAAAATAAAAGGAAACCACGTAATTAAAACCAGCCAACTGCAAATGCTAGATGCCTCCACACTGTACTCTAGGTTAGTTTCCTCTGTGTTGTTCATGTTTCTCTTCTAACTTCCAGTTAGCCAGCCTCACCTGATGGGTCCTCCTGTCTGATACTGCAGACCCTCCCCAACAGGGCTCAGCCTGTCTCCCCAGCTAGTCACTCAGCATTCAAACCTTAATGACCTTCAATGGCCCTGTAGACTCAATCAGAAAACCAACCCATATAAAGGCTGAGATTAATTATAAATATGAACATTTATTTTTATATTCTGCTCAGGCTAAAATACATGTGCTAGAAACTAAAATGTTAGGATATGAAACTATGCTGTGATTTTTGTTAAAATACATATATATGAACATATATTCAGCCAAAAATATGCTACTTTATCTAATGGAAAAGCACATACACATATTAAAAACTACTCATTTTCCATATATCAAAATAATCATTGATTGAATAATTTAAAAATAAAGCCCCATTTATGGCAGTATGGAAATGTATTATGCTGAGTAAAACTTAACCAAGAAACTGAAAATAATCTTCAGAAGTTTTAAAATATTCTTGTACAATGTAACATAGTACCTGAATACACAGAAAATAAACTATGTTCTTGGGTAAGGAAATCCAAAATGATAAAATATATATATACCTCCTAAACTAGGCACAATGGCACATGCCTTTAATCCCAGCACTCAGGAGGTAGAAGCAGGCAGATCTCTGTGAGCTTGAGGCCAGCCTCATTTACAGAAAGAGTTCCAGGATAACCAAAGCTACACAGTGAGACCCTGCCTCATAAAAAAACAAAAACAAAACAAAGTAAAAACAAAAATTCTAAATTAATTTCTAAATTGCCACAATCTCCAGGAGAATACCAACAGGTACAACAGTTGATACAAATGGAAAAATAAGACAAATATGGGAATCAGAACACCAGTGGATTCAATATAAGAAAAAAAATGATGATTCCAAGGCTACTACTATTATATTATTAATATAGAACATACTACTATATTATTAATATAGGCTATGCTAATATATTACTATTAATCTAGGATAATTACTATTATCCTATAACATAGGATAGTGTGTCTCCTCCTGCCTGCCCACCTCTCATCCAATCCCACATACTCCTTAAAGTCTGAACAGGAAGGAATTAAGCACAACTCAGACTTAGCAAAAGAGACCAGGAGTGACTGGACTTTTAATTATAAAAATGAGTGAAAATATAGTATGCATAAATATCTGTAATAAGACAGTATTCATATTGATACAAAAGTCTGCATTCAAAAAAAAACATTTGCTCTGGTAGTATTTTTTAGAGCATACTTATGACTATAATCAAAATACCTAAGTAACTTTAGTACTAAGACATTAAAATACTTCAAAAATTCTAAAGCGTAACCATTACTAATGCATAATACAAACTTACCAAAATTTTACCATCCTGCTTATGGACAGTTACAATTCTACTTTCATTTGAGCATTCCTGGTTTGCTTGCTTAATACTGACATCAATGATATCAGGAAAATCACAATATAACTGTAAATCCTGTAATCAAGAGCATTTAGAAAGTTACAGTGCCATTTTAAACAGGCTTGAGAAGGTGATAATAGTCACTTAAAATTCTTTACATGGATACTAATAACAATGTATAGGCATTAGATGTAATTACTTCTTCTAAAATATGACTCCTAATACTACGTTTAAGTATCTTGTTTTGACTTAAAACAAGTCAAACATTGAGAACATTTTTTAGAACTTAACCCAATTAATATTAAAAAGAACAATAGTCAGAAAAATTATCAACTGTGGTAAAAAAATATGATAACATTAAATCTCTCAAGCCATTTATGAGTGATACATGTGAACAAATTTAAATGTTGCAATGCAAACATAACAAACTTAATTATATTATCAAAATCAATTAAAGTTTATCATTTAATTAGCTTTATGATTATACTTCAATTTCAATAATAGTGAAAGGATAAAGGAAACAAAGTTAACTTAAAACCACATAGAGAGTACAATCCTTTATGAAACTCTAAGAAAGTCATTACTAATTATTTTGTCACAAAAATTAAAACATTTAATAAAATCATGATACAAACTACAATTACGACTTTGATGGCTTTACACAAATAAAATTTCTCAGTGGAGAAAGTAAAGAATATATTCAAATAACAAATTTATTTTGCTTTTACAGCCATTCTACTTAATATAACAAAGAACAAGAATGTATCATTAAGGATTACCTGTTCTGTCAGTGTCTCACTTTCCTTATGTTTCCCTCTTGACCACTGAATTCCACCGTTTCCAGTTATTATAATGGTTGCAAAAATCTCCTCACCTGAAGAACCTCTTGCAGACTCTTTTACTTCAAACTGCTCTGTGTAGAAGGCGGACTGCAGGGTCTCCAGGTTGATAAGATACTTAAGTTTCAGGTTTCTAGCAGTGGCCTTACAGTGGCTGAACTGCTGAATGAATCTGCGAAATCTGTACCTTATTCGCTTCCGTGTTAAGATATGATAGTCTTGGATCTTTGCTCGAACACACTTAGGTAAGAATGTCTTGTAGCTAGGAATACCGAGTACATGGGAAAAAAAGCGAAACAAAATTGGGAGATTAGTTCCTACCTTTCCTTAAAATAATCATGTTTGACATAACTACCATCTGATATATATATGTCAGATATAGAATTAAATGTGAAAATGTGTATTATTTGAAACTGAGTGATAACAGAGTTTAGAATATGCCATGTTAATTTTCTTCCCCTAGTGAAATGAGTGCTCAGTCTAGATAATAATGGAGTCTCTAAAAGTTCTTAGATGTCTGAGATAATTTTTAAATTTTGGTACTTACTGCTCTGTGCTACAAACATTTTCTATAATGCTCACTCCAAATTTTACCTGAATTCTGGAAACAGCCATATTTGGTTGGACATAATTGTTTGTTATATAAATATACTTTAATGTCTGCATTATTTTGTGAGCTTAGCCTCAATAACTCCTAATAATTTCTTTCTAATCAAAACAATTCCTTTTGGAAATGCTGTGATTCTTCTGTTTTTCATTTCTATGTACAATACCCTTGAGAAGATAGCTTTGTTTCTAAAATATACCTAAATAAAATTCCTATGCCTTGCCATGCTAGTCTTTATTTTTAGCATCCATCTCTTAACTGGCTAGCTCTTACTTACTCCAGGAAAGTTGCCTGGTTCCACCCTCTGTTCTCTGAATATTCTGAGTGCCACTTCATAATATCACCTACAGGATCCTGGGCCAGTGAAATTCTAGGGCTGTCTTAGGCTGACTGCCCATTATTTTAAAGAATTCTTAATTGACTACTAAATAGTCATTAAAATTCCCAGTTAGGTAATTTTATAATTAAATATTGTATTAAAGACGAAGGCAATAAACACTCAAAACTCATAACAATTATTTTTAAACTGCTACCTGGGTTTACCCCTGTCTGTGCCTATCAAATGTGGATGCTTCCATTATCAAATGTGAGTGGTGGAGAGTGGCCAGCTCCTCATTCCACATTCAAGGCATCACGTTACTAGCTTGAAACTGGCCCCACCCATGATAACTCGGTGTAGGGCTGAAGACCCTATTCAGGGAAACAGGGACTGTTTCAGTCATGATCTTGATGGCTGACTCTTTGACCCTCCCCCATACAAGCCGGGGAGTGACAGACTGGCTAGATCCCAGGGGAGGACTTTGCAGCCAGCCCTGAGGAGACAGGATAAGCTGGGGTTGGATGGAAGGGAAGGCGGTCCTCCCCTGTTGGTGGACTTGGAGGGGGCGGGGAAGAAGGAGATGAGGGAGGGAGTGGGAGGGTAGGAGGGAATGGGGGAGGGGGCTACGCCTGGGATGCAAAGTACCTAACCTGTGATTGAGATAAAAATAAATTAATTAAAAAAAAAAAGAAACTGGCCCCAATGGGGCATATCGCAGATATACCACGAACATAAGCCAAGAGTTTTAAATTCAGACCCTTTTTTTTTCCTTTGGAGAACTGGTGTTAGCAGTGTGTCGTCACTTATAATTTTCCGCCTCACACAAGACCGCTTGGTGGCGCTCTCAAAGCTGTGAGGCCGGAGAAAGACATTCTACAGGGCAACTGGGTTCTGTCCAGGTTCCTAATTACCAGTGTCCAATGGGATCCGTCAAGCACTCACTTTCTTTCCTTTTTATTCCTTTTTAATTTATTTTTTATTAACTAGTTTATTCACTTTGTATCCCAGCTGTAGCTCCCTCTCTTGTCCCCTCCCAAGCCCTCCCTTCTTCCTTCATCTCCTCCCATGCCCCTCCTCCAGTCCAGTGAGAGGGAGGTCCTCTTGTCCTTCCCTCTGACCCTAGCCTAGCAGGTCTCATCAGGAGACCTGCTGTATTGTCTTCCTCTTGGCTTGGCAAGGCTGCCCCCACCTCAAGGGGAGGTGATCAAAGAGCTAGCCACTGAGTTGAAGTCAGAGACAGCCTCCAGTCTCCTTACTACTACTAGGGAACCCACTTGTACACTGAGCTGCCATATTCTGTGTAGGGGTTCTAGGTTATCTCCATGCGTGGTCCTTGGTTGAAGTATCAGTCTCAGAAAAGACCCCAGGGGCCCAATCTGGTGCTTTCTCAGAGAATTAGGAACAGTGCTACCTCAAGATCCAGCTATACCACTCCTAGGCATATATCTAAAAGATGCTCGAGTACACAACAAGGGGTTCGTAGCAGCTTTATTCATAATAGCTGGAATCTGGAAACAACCCAGATGTCCCTCAACTGAGGAATGGATACAGAAATTGTGGTGCATTTACACAGCAGAAGCACACACTTTTTACAGCACTTCTCTATTCAGTGAACTTCCCAAGTTCCACAGCTATTTTAAATCAAACTGTTTTCTGTTTCAAACTTCAGTAATATTCTTCCTCAAGAAATGCATTTATCTCTTCATGCAGCCTGTGTATTTACGCTGATGGGGGAGGTCCTCTAACTGGAAATTCTTTAGTACTTCTGCTAACAAATCTACACACGTTCACACTCATTTTCTTCTCCCAACCACCAATGTAATAAATGAGGCATTAACCTGTCAGATAAAGGCTATTTCCTTAACATGTATCATCCACTCATATTTCTCCCTTTCTACCATACAGACACAGACACAGACACACAAGACACACACACACCCACACACACACACACTCCCTTCCTTCCTTCCTTCCTCCCTCCCTGGACTTCACTCTGTGTATTATTTCTCTTTTACTCACATGTTTTAAGAATACTAATGTCCATCCCATATTAAATTTAAATTTGCCTTGATTCACATTTCCTTCCAGCTACAGAGTACCTGATCTTTGGTGAGAGAGCGCCTCCTGCCTCTCTTTGTTCAGATCATCCAGCATGGCTCTGGGTACCATCCAAGGAAAGAGCTCTTGCTGTAGTCAGGAAAGGCTTCCATGTTTACTAACAAACACTTCCTGTTCTCACATGTCACTTTCAGCAGCATTCAACACCATCGTCATCCTCTCCTTGCAAGCCTCTTCCCTTAACTTCCCTGTTTTTATTCACACCTCACTGTCTGTTCCTTATCAATCTCCATTTTGGATTAATGGTGTTTATGCTTTTTAAGTGAATACTGTATAATTTTCCTCAAGATGCAATTATGGGCCCTGTTTTTATCTGTTGACTTTTTCTCCAGATTATCTCTCAGGCCCCCTTACTTTTCTCTAGCCCTGCTCACAATGCTCTAAACTGGCCTCATCCCCACGAGATCCTCTTACAGCAGTCACTACTTAGGAAAAACTCACTCACTTCTGCAAGCCTGGAAACCTGTTACCTTTGTCCCCCCCTTTCAGCGCTTGACTTTCTCTTCTAAATAACTCTCTCCCTCCCTGTCCCTCTTTCTTTCCCTCCTTTTCCCTCCCTCTCCCTCTCTCTTTCTCCCCATTCTTCTCCCTCCCTTCCTTCCTCCCTCTCCCTCTCTCTCCCTCTCCCCCTCTGTTCTTCCTCCCTCTCCCTCTCTCTCCTTCTCCTCCTCTGTTCTTTTCCCTCCCTCTCCCTCTCTCCCTCCCTTCCTTTCTCCCTGTCCCTCTCCTCCCCTGTTCTTCCTTCCTTTCCCTGTCTCCCTCCCTCTCCCCTACCCTCTCTAATTCATTTTTCTCATAGCTAACCCAAACAATCACATCTCCTGGAGGAACTCAGAATGGCCTACTTTCTGATCAAGTCATATTTCATTTATTTTACCACCCTCTAATTTTACATCTAGTCACTTTAGTTTTACAAATAATTCAGCCAAGAATTTTAAAAAATAGTAATTCAGAGATTGTGAGAAAGCATTTGTAAATTTTGTACATGGTAACATGCATCTGGAGACTTATCTTGCATCCAGAATATAAAAAGAAGAACAAAGGATTCTTAAATGCAATAATAAAATATAAGAATTTATTTACTTATAAATTTAAAGTAAATCAATACAAATGACTCACTTTAAAAAATGACTAAGAACTTAAATTAATATTCTTCAAAGAAGATATTCATTTGGTCAATAAGTTTTCTCTTTCTTTTGTAATACGTTTTCCAAAGGCTCCTAACCATCAGTAGTCACTAGGGAAATGAAATCAAAACCATAACTAGGCACCACCACTCCCTACTGTGTGAATGTACTTAAAAAGTTAAACATTTTAAATGTCAAACATTGTGATAAGTTAGTTACATTTGAATAAGCTATTTGGAAGTATCCAGAAACCTTATAATGCCTATTTAATAATTATATAATTTTTAAAGTAAAAGAAACAAAAGATGACTGTGGCGTCTAGAGTTTTTGAAACTCTAGAGACAGAGTAGAATTGGGACTACTTGGAAATGATGAGGTGGATATTCTTGTATGAAAATAAAAGGCAACCCATTATTTTGTACAGTTAATAAACACTAATAAAAACTGGAAAGTGATTTCAAATGTGGACAGGTTTACAGCCTCATTGTGTGAGTGGGTTGGAGGAGTCAAGAGAGTCCTAGCACCGGGGAAGTGCAGGAAGAGGCCCTCAGACGCAAGGTCTTTTTGGTCTACATAGTGACTTTAACACCATCCTGGGCTAATTGAGATCTTATCTCAAGAACCCAAATAATAATAATTATTTGTTGGGTTTAGGATACTACCTAATATATGAAGAAAAACCATAGACAGCATGACCTCAAGAAACCACGATCTTACCAGGAACATGTGCCAAGACTTTGTTAAGATCGTGTTCTCAAAAGAGGGGGTATCCTCTTAGGGGGGGGAAAAAAAGTCTAGCAATAGCTTTATGAATAGCAATAGCATTCATTTTCAGTGGCTCAAAGCTTTTGTTTAACTGCTTCCTTCAGTTTCTTCTGTTTCTAAGGTAGTCTTCCTTCAAGTTTGTACCACTACTACCTGGAACATAGCAAGTGTTCAATAGTAATACCAAGTAAATGAAGAGCTAACTAATATGTAAAGCTAGTATCTAAGAGTATCTGTCTACATTTAAAATTTTTTATATTTATTTTTGCATTATGTTCATGTTTTGCCTGCATGCACATGTGTGCACCATGTATGCCTCTGTTGGAGCCCCTGGAACTGGGTAACCACCATTTGAGTGCTAGGACTCAAACCTGCATCCTTTACAAGAGCATCAAGTACTCTTTATTACTGAGCCATGTCTCCAACCCTTTGTTTACATTTTTTAAGATTTATTTGTATACGCATGTGTGTCTGTATGCCATGTTAGTGCAATTGCCCAAAGTCCAGACGAGTGTGCTGGACCCTCAGGAGCTGGAGTTACAAATAGCTGTCAAGCATCCTGACAGGAGGCACTAGGACACAAACTGGAGTTCTGCACAAAAGGAGTGCTCATGTTTAACACTGAGCCTTCTCCCCTTCCACTTTAATAACAACCAAGCCCTTGGTGGGAAGTAGAAATTTTTGTTTTCCTTCAAATTTAATCATTTAGATTTCTAAGTAAGTTCCTAAAATTAGACCTTACAGCCTACTCTCTGTGCCAATGCCTAACAAGACATCTAAAAACAATGCAAGAATACTACAGACCAAGGGAGAAAACAAAAAAGCTGATATCCTACAAACTAGATGTGGGACTGCTCTGAGGTCATCCAGCAAGAATAACTTCCTGGGAGGGAGTGTGTCTGCTTCACATCCTCAGGCTTAATTATGTAGGTAATATGGAAGAAATACATGATAACATGTATACATGTATATGGATTTTTAAGTAGATATTTTTAGCCACTAGGGCTGTTCTGTAAGAGTTGACAGTGATTCTCAAAATGTAGTATGTCGAAAGTATCAAGAACGCCGAGTTTAGATCACTTGTATAAACTTCACTGTGTGGGCTTCCCCTCATCCTCAGAAACTAAAACTTCCGGATTGTATGCCAGACAGAAATCTGATATGTGTAAATTATGAACCATAATTTGAAAAATATTGCTTCAGATCATTTGCACAATATAAGAACTAGCCACAGAATATTATCCCTTCAAGCATTTCTTCTATTTTTTTCTGAACTTACCTAGTCTTTTCAGAAAAAGTAAATGAAAATAATGAACACCTGTGATATTCTGTATTACAAAAACTCGATTCCTTTTCACAGTGTATGCCCACAATTTTCACAGTTTGCCCCCACAATTCTTTTTCAATTTCCAAATGTGTTCAGTACATGCAAGAGAGCACACCTGTGTGTGCTGGTTTCTTGCCATGCATCCTCAAGGGGAGGCCAGAAGGCAAGGTGAGTGTCTTCAGCTCTTCCCACCTAGGTTATTTTTAATTTAAAATATTTTATTAATCTATGTACTCTGGTGTTTTACCTGCACATATATTTGTGCAATACATGCATGCAGTGCCTACAAAGGCCAGAAGAGAGCATCAGAATAGCCTTGGACTAGGGTTAGAATTGGTTGCGAGCTACTATGTGGGTAATCAAACCTGAGTCCACTGGGAAAGCAGCCGGTGTTCACAACTGCTGAGCCATGTCCCCAGATCCTATTTTAAAATTGTATTTAACAGTATTGTAGGTGTGTGCATAATATATATGGGCCCACTGCCATAGCACTTGCCTAGAGGTCAGAGATAATTCTGTGGACTCAGTTTTCTCCTTCCACCTTTGTGTGGGCTTCAGGAATCAACTCGGGTCTTCAGGCTGGCGTGGCAAGCACCTTCTCCTGCTAAGCCATCTCTCTAGCCTCTCTACCTTGTTTTATGAGGCAGGGTCTCTTCCTGAACCTGGACCTGTCTCACTGTGTTGGCCGAAATGGTGGTCAGAAACAATCAGGATCTGTCTGTCTTTGCCTACCCAACACTGCAGTTACAGATGTACGCTTTCATATCAGCTTTTATCTGGCTTCTAGGAATATGAACTCAGGACTGTCATGCAGTAAGTACTTTTACCCACTAAGCCACCTCCACAACCCACCATTTTTACTATAATACCAAAATGTGTGGGCAAACACAAGGAAAACAAGTAAATTGTATGAAAGTTCTAAGTCTTTACAAAGGAAATTACCTGATGGAGTTATAGACAGCCAGTGGGGTCTGATCTTTTTCTTTAGCTATTCTCATCATGTCTAACACTGCCATCCCAAGACATTCTTCCTGAGTTTCATGAGTTACGGGTACTTTTATCCATCCATGCACAAAATCATGCCGCCACTGAAAAACATGAATTTATACGGAAATGTCTCAGGCTTCACTATTACATTTAATTATGTTATATACTATAAATTGACTTCTAGAAATATGCATTTAAAAGTCATTAAATCAACTTCTGCTGTTTTAAAAAATCATTTCACCACAAAATATTAGTGAATGTGCACATACAAACAGAAACTGACTTAAATTGGATTCACTGTGAGATTTCAGGTTTATGTGTGTGTGTGGTTGTTGTTTGTTTGTTTAGCCCTGGATGTCCTAAAACTTGCTCTATAGACCAAGCTGGCCTCAAACTTATAGAGATACACCTGCCTCTGCCTCGACTCCCAAGTACTGGAGTTAATGGGGTGCAACCCCACTTCCTGACCGTAAAGTTTTATCTCAAAAACATAAAAATGTGTAAACTAAAATAAATATTAATCAAATGTACACTGATTTCAGTTTATATTGAAGGTATGATACTAGAGTTTGTGTGGAATATAAACAAACATAGAATGTGTTCACAATCCATCAAAGAAACATATTTTTTTTCTTGGAAGCTAAACACAAAAACAGATCCTTACAATGCCAAGTAAGATAACATGACAGACCACACAGCAGCTGCTGTAGGAACCTAGAGACAGTTAAAATTGGACATGATTGGAATAAGGAAAAGGTTTCACGGGAGATTTGAACCTTCATGTGATTTTTTTTTAATGCCAAAGACATTGTTGACGGAAACAAACCAGGGCAAAACAGAAGGACTGAGCCAAAAAGAAAGTACAGGGCACACTCAGAGGTAGAAACCAGTAGTATGCCTGGACCAGAGTTGAAGGATTCTTGAATGACTTGATACTGATAATGACAGAGATGTTTTTGTTTTGCTTTGTTTTGTTTCATTTTTCAACAAATTTGTCTTGCCATGTCTCTTTCCTGCTGAGATAGTTAGAATAGTAGATGTGCTTAAGAGAAAAGAAACTGTGCTCAGAATATATGGCTTAGATAGACGATAATAAGGACCTGATACAAGAAATAGATGACACTGTAAGTCTGTTACTGTTTAAGGGTGTGAAGATGAACAGCAATCCTGAGATGGATGGCAGTTATGGTTATGAGGTCATGTGAATATGCTTAATAAACAGCTATACATTTAAAAATGGTAACTTTTAATTTATTAGGTACATTTTACCATAATGAAAAAACTGGATGGTTCCACATCCCCCAAGAGAATTATTTTTTAATTTTTTGTTTTGAAAATGTGAGCTGTGAAGCTCTGGGCTGCTCTTTCCTTGTGCTAACAAGTCTGATCAGACTTAACCTGACACACTGGGGTAAATACCCAAGGGAACTCATTCCCTTTGCTCTCTTCTAATTTCTGTTCATGCTATTCTAGCAGCCCATGAAAAGAAAATAGTTTAGTAAGAAAATATGTCAATTACTGTTGAATTCAAGTTAACAGAGAAGAATGCATTACGAAATGTTCAAATAGCACTACAAAAGTATATCCTAAAGTGGCGAGCCAGCCATCCATGAGCACTCTGCCAACTAGCACAGCTCACTTTTTACGTTACTTCCTTTGTTCCATTCTACTGCCTATCATTTAAGCCTGAAATTATCCAAAATTTAGTTTTCTAAACCTCTAAAAAAGTTTAGCATCTAATGGCGACATGAACTATGTTATTAAATTTATTCCACTTTTTTCAAAATCCTTAAAATGACCTAAATCGTAAAAGAAAAAGTGATTTCAAAAGGTTAAGTTCAATGAACCATTATAAAAACACATCTGCAAATCATAAGATCAAAAAGTATTATCAAATAGACTATCTCTTTATTTCTCTATACCTGCTGCTGCACAAGTTAGAACTGCAATCTTCCCACAGGAAGCTTACTTACCCTACTTAAGATATATACTCCACAGGAAGAATGCTAGTTTAATGCACATACAAAAAAGATTAGTGTAACTATACCTGAGCAAAAAGATAAGACATGACAGAGTCATCAAGAAGAGGCGCTTCAGCCCCACGGGATACTCCGTATCTATAGGTTCTGATGCTGCCGCTGCAATACCAGTGAGGAAAGTAGAACCTGAAAGACAATTAAAACATTCTATCAGCCTCCAGAGTTCAAGCACAAACCAAAGTCTATTCAAACCCCCTCAGCACGCTAAAAGTTATTAATGCTTTGCTAGAAAACACAAAGAGCAGAGCTGAATACAAGTTGTGAAGAAAGGATCTATGTATAATAACATGATAATAGTGTAAGCAGAAAGCATGAGAAGCACAGTGAAGCATAGTGGAGCACATTTGCAATCCCAACACCCAGGGAGCTCAGGTAAGATACTCGCATCTCAAATGGCTTTCAAGGGACGATGGATAAACAAGATGGTACATCATACAGCCCAGTATTGCTTCATTAGAAGAAAGGAATAAAGTACATGCCACAATGTAGATGAAACTCAAAAACATTATGCTAAGTAAATGAAGTTGGGTAAAAAGACAGTATATCAGAGCCATTATTTTATATGAAATGAGTAGAACTGAATTTGTAAAGGCAGTAGCTTGTAGTTAGGGGTTAACAAGGTGGCTTACTTGGGTGTGATTGCTAATGGCTGTGGAGAAAGAATAAAATGTAAAATTGTGATGATACCAGTTGGTACCACATGGAATACTACAAGTCACTAACCACTTTAAATGTGCAAGCTTTATGTAACTGTATTACATCTCAAAGATTTTGCCTTCGAAAGTGAATGTACTTAATTTTTTTAAAAGATAAATTTTACTGTTCATTTTCATAAAAGAAGAAGAAATTATCCACACAGCAGATGCATTTTCAGGTGCCTTTGTTAACGTTACTGGACTTGAGATATTCGCTGGCTTCTATATCGACATTTTTCTAGTTCCCTTTGGTTGCTTTCCTTCTCTATGCTATTATGTATTGCACCACAGTGAGCTATATGTTGCTTTTACAGTCACTTGTGATTCATTTGCTGCTGCTATTGTCCGATGCTTTGCTTATTTGTTTGTTTATGGAGAGAAAGTTTTCTTCTAGTAGCTATTTGCATGCCAACCATTTACTCAAGTCCTTTGCCTTGAACATAATGAAATTTTGATCCAAGGAGGCTCAGTACACCATGGATACTTAAGGATAGTTTTATTATCTTCTCACTCCTATTTTTCAAATTTACCCTATGTGCTGGTTAGGCTTTTTGTCAACTTAACGCAAGCTAAAGTTATATGGGAAAGAAAATGTCAGTGAAGGAACTGCCTCCATAAGATTGGTCTATAGTCAAATACTGTGAATTAGTGACCCATGAGGAGGGGCCCAGCCCACTGTGAGTGGTGCCACCCTTGGGCAGGTGAATCTAGGTTGCACTGAAAAGATATCTGAGCAAGCCAGTAAGCAGGGTGTCTCCATGGCCTCTGCCTCAGTTCCTGACTCTAGGTTCCTCCTTTAAGTTCCTGCCCCAACTTCCCTTTAGGATAGACAGTTAAACTCTGGGATGAAATTAACCTCCCCCAGGCTGCTTTTGGTCATGATGTTTATCACAGCAGTAGAAAGCAAACTCTGACACCCATATTGTTTCTTATTCAGATTATTCCCAAATAGTTAAAGCTTTAAAATTGTTTTATGAAAGCTTCATTACTTTGTTACAACTGGCCACTTGTATATAAGAATGCCATTGCTTTTTTTTCTTTTAAAATTTATGAATATTTATTTTGTATGTGGGCCAGAAGAGGGCTTCAGATTCCCTGGAACTGAAACTACAGACATTTGTGAGCTGCGTGTGGATGCAGCCTGGGCCCTCTAGGAAGAAGAGCCAGTGCTCTTAACCCACCGGGCCATCCCTCCAGCCATTCCACTGCCTTCCATATGTTCACTATTTAGACACTGAACTCTTTTACTGACATTGCCTTACCCATCATTTTACATAAAAATGATGCTTAAACTCAATAAAAATTTTACCTTGAAAACAGAAAACTAAAATGCATGCATCTACACATTTAACACAGATTAAGGAGAAGAAAGTAATAAAAATATGAAAAATTATTAAGAATTCATCAAGTAACACTGCCTAGCATGTGTGACACCCTGGGTTTGATTTCCAGCAAAACCAAACTGGGTGTGGTGGCCCATGCCTGTGATCTCAGAACCACTGGGAGTTAGAGGCAAGAAGACCAGAAGTTTAATGTCATCCTTGGTTAGACAGTCAGTCCAGATAAAGTCTGGGATACATGAGCTCCTGTCTCAATAAATAAAAATAAATAAATAAGGCCATCGAATGATGAACATGAATACTACACATATTATCACTTTAATGAGATCCATGCAAGGTGGTTAGAAGGCAGGTTATGAAGTAGACTAGGTGGGAGTTTGAACTATGATGCTTTTCCAAAGCTGTAAGACTATGAGTAAGTATGAGTAATATGTCACAACATCAGATTCTTTTTATTTTACAGGAATTCTTAATATTTCAATAAGTGATAAGAAAATTAAATAACATATAAGTGCTTGGAGAATTACAGCTGTTTGTAAGACCAAAATTATTTCTTTGCTAATCTTTTATACAGAAAAAATTCTCAATTTTTATTTTTCTGAATATTAATAGATTTTGCATACTGCCATAAATTACTAAATAAATTAACTTACAAACAAAATACTTTCAATTTTAAAACATATTTATAAAGAAAAGTGTTAAAGATTGCATCTTACAGTGTATGAATCACATTTTCTGGGAATCTGGCAATATTCCAGACACTAAAGGTTTTACACAAGCCATTTTCATTTTTTTTTAATCCTTAATTGTAACCAAAAGTCATGAAATGGCATCCCAACAGAAGAAAACATGATAATTACCACATTATGGAGGCAACAATGTCTCTCCCTTTGACTTTCATTTATACACAAATCACTTGGTGTCAGAAAGTACCTTATTCTGTAGAGGACATTATGCCGGGTTGTCTCATCTGCATGGAAGACATGGTTGGGTGGATACCAGATCCTTTCTGTCTCACTCATTAATGCGAACATATTATGATACACAGGTGTAATACCTAGAAATGAAGCATGAGAGGAAATGATTATAGGGAGCGAGCACAGCATTTACATAACGTGCATAATCTGCCATGACTTGATGCCCAGAAGTGAAGCAATAAGGGGCTGACTGCAGATGGCCAGCGGGACATTTACATAACACATGACCGGTCACAGTGACAGCTCTTACAGTCAGCAGAAACTTCAGTAGCAGCTCAAAACCAAGTTTTTAATCAAATAACTCTATGGTTTTAAAAATAAGACTGCTGGTATTCTTGCATGGAGATTAAAATACATTTTATCCTGCTTTTAACTGTTTTCCAAAGAGTTTCCAAATTCCTCTTAACCCCTGGGAAAAAATTAATTGGGTGAGTATACATAAGTGAGCCTGTGTATATGTTAATTGATAGTGATTATCAAATCAGAGATAATAAGCCACTTTTAAAAGAAAGAATACTTTTTAAAGGTACTTTTAAAAGAATGAAACATTTTCATATTAAAATGGAAAGTTTTACACTATGCTAATAATTATCTATTGCACTATTTAAAGTTTAAAAATGTAAAAACCAACTAAGCTATCTCACTGGTCCCAAATACTTTTTCTGCCCTTTTTCCTTTTTGCAACAGGATCTTATGTTGTCCAAGCTGACTTCAAACTTCTTATGCAGCTGAAGCTGACCTCACGCTCTGGTACACCTGCCTCCATTGCCAACTTCAGGGATTACAGCGTATACCACCATAGCAGCATCCCTCTCTCAGATACTTTACAAAGTGCAGACAGAGCTCGGTGGTGGAGTGCCTGTCTAGGATGTGTGAGATCTTAGGTTCAACTTTAAGTACCAGAAAAATAAGAAACAAAAGGCTGAAAGAGAGCCAGAGAGCTGGTTCATCAGTTACGAGTGCATCCTGTGTACAAAAGACCCAAGATAGTTGCCAGCACTAACACTGGGCAACACACACACATAATTAAAAAGAAACATTAAATAAAATAAATGAAATATTTAAGGGTTTAACAAGTGCTGGAGAGATGGTTCAACAATTAAGAGAGCTTGTTGCTATTATTGAGGACCTGGGTTCAGTTTCTAGCACCTACAGCAGCATACAACCATCCATAACTCAAATTCCAGAGGATCAATTGCCCTCTGACCTCACTGAGCACCAGCCATGCACGCGATATATGTGCAGGCAAAACAAGCTACACACAAGTGAAGACACGAGCCAGAGAACGAGAAAGAGCCAGGAGATTAGAGCAGATTGCTGGGAATTAGTTTGAGGCCAAGCAAAGCAATTCAGGGCTAAGAGAAAAGCCATACTGAGTAAACTGGGAGAGGAGTTTGAGCCAGAACAGCTGAGTTGAACCAGCCAGCTTAGAGCTCAGTTGAACAAGAAAGGGTGAGCTTATTTTTTTTATGTATCATATAATTATTTATTACAATTTATTCACTTTGTATCCCAGCTGTAACCTCCTCCCTCATCCCATCCCAATCTTCTTCTTCTCCTATGACCATTCCCCAGTCCACTGATAAAGGAGGTCCTCCTCCCCTTCCATCTGACCCTAGCCTAGCAGGTCTCATCAGGATTGGCTGCATTGTCTTCCTCTGTGGCCTGGTAAGGCTGCTTCCCCCTCAGGGGGAGGTGATTAAAGAGCCAGCCACTGAATTCATGTCAGAGACAGCCCCTGCTCCCATTACTAGGGAACCCACTTGGACACTGAGCTGCCATGGGCTACATCTCTGCAGGGGTTCTAGGTTATCTCCATGTATGGTCCTTGGTTGGAATATCAGTCTTACAAAAGACCCCTGGGCCCAGATTTTTTGGTTCTGTTGCTTAAGCATTAAGTCCCAAACGCTTAAAATCTAGGCCAAGGTTAGATTTTTACAGAAGTTCGAAGCTAACAGAGAGGCAGTAAGCCCCTGACAACAACTGAAACAGGAGAATAAAAGTTCCTTTTAGATATACCAGTTTATATTTCTAGACATTTTATAGACATAAGTTCCTCAAACTAGGTAATGCTTTCTCAAAAGCTACATCACTTTGTATTTATAACAAAATCATAACAACTACAGTTCACACCTCTAAATCCTAGCACTAGGGAGGTAGAGGCAGGAAGACCCTTGAGAGCAAGGCCAGCTTGGTCTACATACCAAGTTCCAGGCCAGGCAGGGTTAGATAGTAAGACCCTGTGTTTAAAACAAAAACAAAGGGAAATTCATTCAAATTCAAATTTGAAATTCAAATTTTCCATTCATTATATGGAAAATCCTGTGTGAAAATGGAAAAAGAACCAAAGTGAGGGGATTACAAAAAAACTCAAGGCCAATATGAGGGGAAGGATTCACTCTGTAAATGATCTTCAAGCTACAGCAAATAATAAATGATATAAACAAAAAACAAACAAAGGCATAAGGGAACAAGTCATGCTACACAAACCGTTAATTTTAGATTGAGAAAGCATTCTAACATTGGAAATTCAAGTCCCACCCTCCAGAGCAGCGGTTCTCAACCTTCCTTATTCTGGGGCCTTTAACAGTTCCTCTTGCTGTGGTGACCCCCAATCACAAAATTATTTTGTTGCTGCTTTATAACTGTAATTTTTCTACTGTTCTGACTTATACTGTAAACATCTAATGTGCTGCCCCCAAAGGGCCACAGGCTGAGGACCACCGCTCTATGAGTCAGGCAGACAGCAGCACAATGCGCGTCTCTGAACTCCTACCTCTCATAACAGAAAGCACATGCTTCCTCTACCAGCCAACCATGCTTTGTAAACTTAATGTTCTAGATATATAAGGCCTAGTGAGAGATGAAATTGTCCAAGAACAGGCCATAAGACACTTGACGTTTATACAGAAAAACATTGAGAAGAGAATCCTAACTTAAAACTAGTATTTGTTTTAAATGTAAACATCCAAATATAATTTTAATGACTGTTTTTACCTCATTAGTTTTTGAGGAATAAAACAATGTCATGATTTTTCAAACAAGGCACTTACACAAAATGCAAAACACTAAGTCATACTCACTAATCATTAAGATCATGTGTTTGTGGTGTGGGTGTGTTTTTACATGTATGTTTGTGGGGGGGGGGTGCTTGCCTGTGCATGGACATGTTTGGAGGCCAGAAGCTGACTTGAGGCATCTGATCCTTGCCACTGTTTTCATAGTGCTTCTCGCTGAACCTGAAGCTCACCGTTTTGGCTGGACTGGCTGACCAGCAAACCTCTGGGATCTGCCTCCCCCACCCCAGCTCTGGGACTGACAGGAACACATTACCATGTCCAACTTTTACATGGTCTACACAACTGAACTGGGAGCCTCAAACTTTCCAGCAGCACTTTACACAATGAACCGTCTTCCTAATTCCAAGATTTTTTTTTTTTTGAAAGCAGGGTCTTGTTATATAGCCCAGCTTGAACTTAGAACCTTCTTACTTCAGTTTCTTTGGTGCTAAGATTATAGGTATGTGCCAATATACTCAACTTGAGACTCTTTTTCTCATATGCCAAATCTAAGTTCTTTTACTTTTTATCAAAATAACTTCAGTGTGTTTCTCCCCCCAAGCCATTATCAGATGGCTTACCCGAACTGTGATTCAGTTCCACATTCCAGAGAAACACTAATCATCATTCCATTAACACTGACAGCATCCTTATAATAGGTACAAAGCACGAGTTGAACACAGAAAGATGAACTGTGTGTGGTTGTACATTCCTATACAACCCCAGCTACTCTGGAGCCTGAGGCATGATGACTGCAAACCTACCTTGCCTACACAGAAACCTCAAGGTCTTTCTGAGCAATTTAATGATGCTTTCTCCAAAAAAAAAAAAAAGTGACATGGAAAAATACAACAAGTGTGGTTATAATGAAGAACATATGAAACAAAGCACAGAAGAGAGATTAAAGTTATCAGTGGGCAAGTAGAGTAAAAACTTCAAAAAAGCTTTCTGAAACGTGATCCCTACGCTGAAGGCAACTCTGGCTTTAGCTATGTTACTCCTGGCAGAAGATGGAACCTACACAGCCATGGAAGTATGTGTTTATCACCTTTATATGCTTCTGGAGCAAAAACATATTCAGAGAAAAGCAAATTATGTAACATAGCAGTTGCAGATACCATAGGCATATAGCCTAGATGGACCAAGTAAATTTTAGTTTATGTCTAATGTCCTAGCATAATTAGCTGCATTTTGAGCCAGACATACACCTTTAATTCCAGCTCTTGGAATACAGACGTAGGCTGATCTCTGTGAGTTCCAGGAATATATAAAGAGGGCCTGTCTCCAAAACAAACAATAATAATAAAAAAAAAGATTTCAGATTGGGAAAAGGTGATATAATTATTCACTGTGAGCATAGTCAGATATGAACTAAGTCTGAGCTCAGCTATGCGCTAATGAGGTATATATGTGAGAATCTCTCTAGGCCTTTTTGTTTCAACATTCATACAATTAGGACATGAAAACTGACTCATGGGAAGAATAAAAGCAATATTATTAAAGTACTTAGCAAATCCTAGGTATATAAGATCCATTGTAAAGATCCAAACATCTTAACTGGGGTTTATAAGACCCAAAATCAAAAGCTTTCTAGTTGTTGTTTTTGTTAACTAAGTCTAACTTTAATATACATAAAAATAACCTGAAAGATATGTTAAACTACAGATTATTTCTCAATGGTTTTGAAAAGAAGCCTTAGATTCTGAATTTCTAATAACCTCCAAAGTGATGCTGACATCCCCACCAATAGGTAGATTTAAGAGCATAGAGAAATAATGGGCATAAAGACACATTTTACATTAGATATCCAACTAAGTACAAGAGTGACAGAATGGGAAAAACTCAACTGCATATATAAAAGGCAGGTCAGACCCAACAAATGGAACAAATTTACATTTAATTTAAGATATTATGGGCAAGAATTTCCCAAAGCTAAATGAGGGACATTAACTTACAAATTAAGTGGACCCAGAGCAAAAGAAAATAAGAACAACCAATAGGTGCACAAGAGTTAAATACCTGAAGATGAGCAACATAATGAATATTTTCAAGTGGTGAGGGAAGAGTAAGCCAGGAAATTAAACATACTACATTCAAAGGTAGAATTTAAAACCTAGCAGACAGTTTTCCAGTAAAACCACAGAAGCTGAGCGCAGTGGTAAGAATATGAATGGCTTTTATGGATTCATCTACTTGAGTGCTTTGGAAGAATTAGGTGTGGCCTTGTTGGCAGCTCTCTGGGCCTCCCTGTGGGTCAGCAAGCTCTCAGCTGAAGCTCCATGCCTGCCTGCCTGCCGCCATGATGGCCATGTACTCTAACCAGCTGGAACTGTGAACTCCAAAGTGAATGCTTTTTTTGGTAAATTGCCTTGGGTGTGGTGTTTTGTCATGGCAATGCATAGACCTGGAGGACTGGGGAACTATTTAAATCAACAATAATATAAGTGCCTTGTGTTGTTTAGAGTGTATAGAGCAGTAAAGTCTGCCAATATTACAAAGAATAAAAAAGAATGGAGTGAAGCTACTGCAATGTTCTTGAGTTGACTGGAAAATTTATACTAGGATAAGATTGTCAATAGGCCAAAATGTCCCTTAGAATAGCAATCAAATGAAGTTTACAAATACTATATCAAAGTATCTAATACACAAGATCAAATAAGTGAAAATTCTTGGTCAAAACAGGAAAGAAGGAAACAAATTAAAAACAGAAGGAACAAATAACAAGATAGTATATTAGCAATTATATTAAATGTAACAGTCTATTACTCTGGATTTTAAGATTTTGTGTTACTTATAAAAGATACACTTTAAATATAAGGACACCAATTGGAATTTGAAAAGAAGGAAATATTACATACTATCCAAACTAAAATGAAAAGAAACCTGGTAAGTCAATAAACTGAACTATAAGAAAAACATTGTCTAAAAAATGGTGGGAGGGTTCAAGTCAACAGAAAAAATGAAGAATGATAAATGAAATTTATATGTAACTAATAAGATTTATTCAAATTATATGAAGCAAAACTTGTCAGAATGAAAATAAGCACATTTCAAAATCTCTCAGAGCCTGGTCAAATTATTTACATATACATATAAATTCTAAACTATTTGAGAATAATATACCTGCCAAGCACAGAATACACAATTTTCAAATGCATACAAAACATTTTTTAAAAAAGAGTTGATCATCTGGGGCTAGATAAAGGGCTCATCAGCTAAGAACACCTTCTGCGCTTGGAGAAGACCTGTACCAGGTAGCTTACCACTTAGAACTCCAGTTCTAGGGGATCTCACATCCTCCTGTGGCCTGGAAGTACACCAAGCACACTCATGGTGCACACGCATGTATGCATGAACTTACACATGCACATCAAACGTGAGCTCTGGTTATGTAATGTCTCGCCCTCACACTCTTACAGCGCTCTACACAGCGAGCCGTCCCTCCCAAACCTTTTCATTGTTGTTCATGTTTACTGTAACTCCTTTTTTGCCCCATCTGACCTTAAATCAACACTCCAATAATTACGCTGGTGGACAGATAATGTATGGAGACATATGTTAAGTAAAGAACATAAAGATGGAGGAACAGAGCTATATATAAGCATGGCTTTCATGTGCTAATGAAGCTAAAGTTACATTAATTCAAATAGATTATTATAAGTTTAAAAGATTAACTCTAATCTTTAGTATAACTTCTAGCAAACCCAAAAATATATCAAAAGTCAGATTCAGAATGATACATTGTGGTGGTTTGCATAGGAATATTCCCCATAGATTCAGGTGTTTGAATGCTTGGCCCACAGCTAGTGGCACTATATGAGTGTGGCCTTGTTGGAGGAAGGGTGTCACTGTGGAGGTGGGCTTTGAGGTCTCATCTACCTTCAAGCCACTCCCAATGACACAATCTCCTGCTGCCTTTGAATCAAGATGTAGAACTCTTGGCTCCTCCAACACAATGTCTGCCTACATGCTTCCCACCATGATGATAACGAACTAAACCTCTGAAACTGTCAACCAGCCCCAATTAAATGTCTTCCTTTATAAGAACTGATGTGGTCATGGTGTGTGTTTATAGTGGTGAAACCCTAAGACATATACCACCAAAAAAATTAAGCACAAAAAAAGGCAATAGAGAAAAATAAATTATGTAGAAAAGAATGAAATAGTAGAAGTTAGTACTCCCTATCACTATTTCAAATGCAAATTCATACAGCTATCCATTAAAGGCTGAAATTCCTTAAATGAATAAAAATATATGGCTTAACTATATGATGTCCGTAAGAGACTCACTTGAAATCTAAAGATGTAAGTAGGTTGAGAAGAGGAGAAAGATGGGAAAAGTTCATACAAATAATAACCAAAAGAAGCTGGCAGGATATACTAATATCAGAAAATAAGATAGAAAGTGAAAAATTAACAAAGACAAAAATATTATCATTTAAAAAAGATAGAACAACCAAAAGACAGAAAAATTATCAACATGCTTTAAACCAAAAACCTAGAAGTAAAGGGGAAAATAGACTTAGTGATGATAATTGGACAGTTCAACACACTATTCTCAATAATGGGCATGAAAACTACAAAGAATAAAGGCAAAAATTTAAACAACACTACAAATCAACTAAATATAATGGACATATAAAAAAACTTCTCACCACACAGCTGAACACACATCTTTAAGTGAATGTAAAATGTGTTCCACATGGGGAATGTGAATGTCTCATGGGGAGAGGAGAGAGGCCCACCACCTCTGAGGTACTAAGGAGGTGATAAACAGTGTAAAACGCACTGTGTAATGCTCAGGCCTTTGAGTTCTTACTATAAGCCCTCCCTCTCATGCTCATTTTCCTGTAAATGAGTAGATATTAGAGAACTGGGCAATTGACTCCCTAATTGGCAGCATTTCTCTTCCTGCCACAGCTGCTTTTAACAAAAAACTAGACAAACAGCCAGCTGGACTAGCCTCATGCCAACACTGGCCATTCTGAGCACTCTACAGACTCCCTAAGAAAACGACACAACTGTTTGTTCTAAATGCTGACGAAGTCCCAGCCAGCACTGTTTCAAATGGTTGTACTAGACTTTTACTATTGTAAGACTTTGTGAACTGGAAGTGATCATGCAACCATTCCCTCTTAGGCCAGAGCAAAACACTTCCCTTGGTGGCCTGACAAATGAATACTGTGACTGGTACTAAAGGGACAGTGCTGTTATTGGTGAAACTACAAACCTTCCTTTACAGGCAAGGTCTACTGTGATTGGTTCAAACACTCCTAGTTGTCTCAAGTAAGCCAGCCAAGAGATATCACCTCTTTCCGCTTCCCTCATATTTTAAGATTAGGGCCAATGACAAACTTCCCTTGAATGGCCTTTTATTGCCTATTTTGAATACTGTGATTGAGCTGGTAACAGGAAGAAGTAGCAGGTAAGGGAACAGCAGCCAGTAACAGCTTAATAGTTGGGAATTCAGCTGTAAAAAAAAAAAAAAAAAAAAAATCAACAAGGGACCAAAACGCTTGACAGCTGAAGAGGAGGCAGAAAGTTCAAGAGAACGAGCTTGGCAAAGGAGACAGCTGAGGTGCAGTCAGGACAAGAGCCTGAGGCCCAAGAATAAACATGTTCTGTAAAGAGGCAGAGGAGAGAGACTGCAGGCCTGTGGTCACGGAAGCCCCCAGACCTGTCGGACCTTTAGGAAAGGATCCCAGATACCCCAAGCCTAAAAGCTGGGGTACTGGCCGTTGTCAAGAGCTGAGGAATCCCAATATCCAGGCCTTCCTGGGATCTACAAGTCCAGTTGCTGCCAAGGGCTAAAAAATACCAACCTCCTCTGAGTACGCAAGAGCAGCGGCACTTGCAGAGCCAAGAGCCCCACCGGAGCTGTAACCTGCTCCCGGCCACCTGGAGCTTCCACTTGTTTCTGAGAGTACAGAGTGGCTAATGACTAACTCGAGAGACTCGCCCTAAATGGTGTCTCTATCACATCCCTCCTTCCAAGGCTCAGGCATCTGTGAGGGGGATGAGGTAGAAATATGGTAGATATTTCCAAGGATAACAGTGTTTTCCAGACACTACATGGCTGATGCACGCAAGAACTCTCAGAGACAGTGATCGCAAACACAAGACCTGCACAAGCTCAAACTAGACAAAATCCCAGCACAGAGAGAAAGATTATAAAGTTGAGTGGTAATGGGAAGAACTGGGAAGAGTTGAGGAAGGGAAAAAAGATTAAATTATATAGAAAATTAAATTAAATTAGATAATTAGATAATTTGATTTTGTAAAATAGAAGTGTAACATTTTAAAATCATTACTGAAATCACAGCTAAACCTTTATATAGAAATGACAAATTAATCACAAAATTCATGGGGGAAAAAAAATCAAAGGAAATAAAATTGCCAAATAATCTTAGAACAATAAGTCTAGCAACTCCTATTTTGTGTTTACAACACTTGCTACAGGACTAGAGAGACAGTTCAGTGCTAGAAACACCTGAGTTGCATATGCAAGGCACTAGGTTCAGTCTCCACACTGCAAATAATAGACAATAACTTACTACCAAGCCACAGTGAGCCAAGCAGTACGGCAAAGACATCAGACAACGAGCATTTAACTACACATCATTTCAACAAAGTAAAACAAAATTTTTTAAAGCATATATATATATACACACACATATGCATGTATATATATGTGTGTGTTCTATACATGTTTTGTGTATATTTTTATATTAGCTAAAATACATATTTATATATTAAAATATATATTTATATATAACATATACACTTTATATAAACAAAACATATATATATGTGTTTAAAAAATTGTGTATGCATGAGTGTTTTGCCTTCATGTATGTTTGTGCACCAGTAGGTGTGCCTGGGCATTGGATTCCTGGGAACTGGAGTTATAGATAGTTGTGGTGCTAGGAAGCTAGGATCTCTGTGGGAACAAGTGCTCTTAACCTCTGAGCCAACTCTCCAGCTCTATATGTTTATTTTTAAACATCAGCCTTATTTGTAGCTTTTGGTAGATGGGTGGATGTTAAACATGAAAAAGGGAAGCAACCTACTCCCCCTCAACCAAGCTATAAGGAACGCACAAAACAGCCTATTGACTTACCTTTAACCCTGTATCAAGGAAGAAAAAAGATTTAAAGACCAAAACAAAAGGTTTAGTCCTTGAGATGGCCTAATGCACTCTATTTTTATAGCTACATACTTCTTTTCTTCCTCATTGTTTACCCTCCCCCATCTCCTCTCACTTAATAGAGCTATATCTATAAGATTACTGAAGAAGAATGGATTTGGCTACATACTTGATCCTTATTCATTGGTTTCTAAGTTTTAAAATGCTGTAGATAAAATAGAGTGATGGCTACAGGTTAGGTGATTCTGCCTTTTCACTCATATCCTGAATCTGATAAATAATAAATTATCAATGACACCAAACAGGCTGTGTAATTTATCTGGTCTCTGATATAACTGAAGTGAAACTGCCACTAAAGTGAAACACATAAATTCGAGATTTAACCTTATATATGTCTATGTTCATGCCTTAGAGCTCTATTGCCAAGCTGCAGCACCAGCTCTAACAAAGAACACAAAACTTTAAACTACTTTAAACAAGTTGGGGTACAGCTATTCCTAAGGTAACTACCTCACAGAAGGGCACTTACTTCAAAGGCACAAAAAGGCTCAAATTCCCAGAACCCAGGTAAAAAGCCAGGATGGCTATGTGCTTGCTTATAACCATCACGCTGTGGGGGTGGACCTGGAGGGCTGGACAGCTTGCTGGACACGATTATAATAGCTCCAGGCTCAGTGAAGACTGGGATTTCCTCTACATTTCATGGCTCTTCTGACCTATACTAAGCAGCTAAGCTCATCTACATTGTTAAATAAATTTAAATTACTGTTAATGTTACATAACATTAATACATACAAACAAATTAATGTTAGCATTCCATGAATATTATTAGATATTTAATTTACCTGTAGCACTGTAATCATACTATTATTTAAAAGTCAAATATCAACAGGTCTTTTTATTAACGAACATATTTAATTTAAATACCATGTTTCTTATATAATCTCAGTGGTCCTTTAAAATGTATCAGTTCTGCAGAAAGAACTATACAGTTTTAGATAGGCCATAAAAATGTAAAATTGTTGTGGTAGTTTGAATAAAAATGGCCCCTATAGGCTCATATACTTGATTGCATGGTCATCAGGGAGTGGTGCTATTTGAGAGGATCAGGAGGTGTGGCCTTGTTGGAGGAAGTGTGTTACTTAGGGTAGGCTTTGAGGTTTCAAAAAGCCCATGCCAAGCCCAGAGCTTTCTCTTCCTACTGCTTGCAGATCTGGGTGTAGATCTGATTCTCAGCTAATTCTCAGCACCAGGTCTGCCTATGTGCTGCCATGCACTCCTCCATGACACCATAATGACAATGGACTAAACCCCTGAGACTTTAAGCAAGCTCCAATTAAATGCTTTATTTTTATAAGTGTGGGTGTAAGGTTATTGTGTAATCCAAATGCTGATTTCTATACCCCTCATATATAGTTGCAATCCTTGTTCTGAGAACCTCCTGTCTCAATGTTCTATAAACACTGTTCCCCAATTGTCCCTTGATATGTCAGTAAAGCAGCTTACAGCCAATCGATGAGTAGGGAGAGACTAGGATTGGACTTCCTGCCCTTGGGGAGGAAGTGTTAGATGAGGAAGAGATTCAACCACTGGCAGAGTCCAGAAGACATCAGGAGAGAGAGTTGAGCAAAAAAGCCATCAAGTGCAAGAATCTCTAGTATTTACGCTGGGAGAAAGCCAGACTAGAGAGTTAAGAATAGAGTTATTACTACACAGTTGTATTGCTGTGAAGCTCATTAAACAAATAATATAACAGATATCCGGGTTAAGAGGATGGTTGAGAAACACAATTTTATAAAAATAACCTTAACATAAGAGTTGCCATAGTCATGGTGTCTCTTCAAAGCAATACAACACTAAGACGACTGTTTCATCAGAAGGTTTCAAGAAAAAAAATGATCTCAAGGTACACACACACACACTCACACAAGAGAAATGTATATATTGGGTTGACAGAGAACTTCAGGAGTAGAAATGATCTGCTGTCTATAGCTGGAAAATATTTAATTAAAAATTTACCCAGGAGCTGGAAAGATGATTCAGCAAGTTAGAGTACCGAACACTCTTGATGGGGACACGGGTGGCAGCTCACAACCATCTGTAACTCATGCCCTCTTCTGGCCTCCACAGGCACTAGGCACACAAGTGGTTCAGAGGCATGCATGCAGGCAAAACACACACACACACACACACACAAAATAAAGGAAAATAAATAAGGATTTTACCCAAATACACATTCCAACATACTAACAGTATACTTCCATACTGTGCTCAGGATATAGTTTTAAGATTTATTTATGAAGCTGGAGATGATAGCTCATATCTATAACCTCAGATTTTGACAGACTAAGACAACAGGGTAACAGCAAGTTCAGAGCCAGTCTGGGCTATACAGTCAGTTCCAGCCCAGCTTGGGCTACACAGCAAACTCTGTATCACTTGAAAAACAAAGACTGACTTACTGAGATATACCATGACAAGATTCTTTTTATTCCGTTTTAACTTTTTCCATTAACTAATTTATTTACTCACTTCATATCTTGATTACAGGCCCCTTCCTCCTCTCCTCCCAGTCCTACCCTCACATCCCCAATCCCCTTTTTCTCCTCCCCTTCTCCTCATGGGCACCAACCCACTCTGGCACATCAAGTCACAGCAGGACTAAGCACATCCTCTCCCACTGAGAAAAAACAAGGCAACCTAGCTAGGGTAAAGGGGTCCAAGGGCAGGAAACAGAGTCCGAGACGGCCCTACTCCGGTTGTCAGGGAACCCACATGATGACCAAGCTGCACATCTGCTACATATGTGTAGGGGCCTAGGCCCAGCCCATGCATGCTCTTTGGTCGGTTGTCTTTGCGAGCTCCCATGCGCCCAGTCAGTTCACTCTGTAGGTCTTCCTGCAGTGTCCTCACCCCTCTGGCTCCCTCCATCTCCCCTCCCGCTCTTCCACAAGACCCCCCAAGCTCCTCCTATTGTTTGGCTGTGGATCTCTGCATCTGTTTCCATCAGCTACTGATGACAAGATTTTTCAGTCACCTATTATGGTCTCAGCAAACATTTACAGGCTTCAATTTGTTCTGACATCTTCTCTATGGCAATCACTTTAAATTCTACTTTCATGTTATCACTGTTATGCATGTAAAAATACAAAGAATAGCCATAAAAAATTATACATGTAAACTGTATTAGAGTAACATAAATAATAACCTATAAAGAAAAGCAGTGATTTTTAATACCTACCACAAGCTTTAGAAGCAGCCACACAAATTTCTTCTGCAACATACTCTCCAGTTGGAAACTTCAGATAGTCTCCTTCAGCTTGCCCGAGAGAATGGTACAGATACACCTGAAGGACTGGATCTATCTGCTTCACAGAATTAGCATTTCCAGGAATATCACCATTCTGATGTGCAGATGTGGAAGTTGCCTCCATTTCTGTCATTGTAAGGCAAGCCATTCCCATCCAGAGTCTTTTTCAGAACATTGGCCTATTAGAGAAAACAGCAAAGTGATATTAATAAAATACCTTCCTATACAAAGTCGTCTTATTGACAGCCATGACTCTGTTAAAGTGATTAACTGACTAAACATCATACACTACCATACAGAGAGCACCAGCACCGTACAAAGTACCAGACTATGAACTTCAATTGGACAATGATAAGATCCCAGCTGTAAACCTAACAGGGAAATACAAATGTGTGGCATTAAATAAACAAACATGAGCTAGAGATAGTCCAGCCATAAAGAGAACTTACAGCTTTTCCAGAGAATCCAGTTAGATTCCCAGTACCTAGATCACAAGTGGCTCATGATCCTCTGTAACTCCAGTTCTAAGGGCTCTAACACCCTCTTCTGCCCTCCACGGATTCCAGGCATGCATGAGTGCAAGCACACATGGGTACATGCATATACACACATACAAATAAATTGGAAAAAACACACTCAAATCAGTTACAGACAACAAAGTTTCACACATAGAAATAATACTTACTACATGAATTACCCTGACAACTGTTTTAGTGAAGGAAGAAAATAATACTTCAAAATGAAATAATCTAATGAGCTTTATTAAAGAAAGTCAGACTTGAAACTGATTCTGAAATTTTACTGGATTTAGATGTAGTCTAGGGAAGTGCATTGTACTGAAGAGTGGACCAGTACACTGTGAACTCAACAATTCTTTGTCCTAAATTAAAACAGTAAAAATTTAACACCCTTGTAGGAAGAGTAAAAACACAGATGGACATTTGTAGCAAGATTACAAGCACTTCCCCTTTTTTAAAGAGAAACTCAATTTTGCTGGGCATTGGTAAGTGCCCAACAAAACACATCTTCCCAACTGATGGATGGCTATGTGCACCAGTTTCAGCAAACAAGACTGAAGAAGTTACTGGAAGCTTTCCGGGGCACATCCTTAAAAGGAGCTGACCTGTCAGCATCATCTTCATGCTCCTTTCTCTTACTTTTGTTCCACCTGAATTTGCGCAAGAATTTAGGATAGAGTACTCACCTCAAAACTATGAGGCAATCATGAAAGAAAGGCCAAGAGATAACATACTTGGACACAATTAGCAGCTGAATCAGTGTTATGAACCATCTACCTCCCACCAGATATACTGTTACATATAATAGATACAATCTTAGCTGATACAGTACAAAGTTAAAGAAAGAAGTAAATGACCAAAGAATTTAAACTTTATACCACAGTCAACAAATTAGGAAGGTAAAGTCTCGGTGTTAAAAGGCTGCAGCTGTGGTGCATCACTAGGAGAGCAAGAACTCAAGCAGCTTGGTCTGAGAGACTATATAAACACAAGCCTTAATGTACCCAGTGACAAATGAATGTCAAGGAAGCCAGAGAACTTAAAGACAGTGTACAGAGTTGAAGCTTACTCGATCTGTAAAACTATTATCATAAATAAGGATGTTACCCTCTGACAATGGAAGGTGAAAAGAATGAGAACTGTTTTACACATTGTCATCTACACTGTAGTTAAGACCATTATACCAGAATCTAGCTGGAGGCTATAATGCAAGCTTGCCTCCTTGGAATATTTCATGACTGGTCAAACTTGACAACCCTCCCAACACATGTAATAATAGACATTAGGAAAATCCTGGTACTAATGACAAACAATAAACCAGGAGCGGTGGTATATAGTTAGATTCAGGAGGAGGGCCACACGGTGAGAATACATTATAAAAAGCAAATTAATTATGTAAGTAAAATTATCATCAAACAAAACCTTAATGCACTTGCTATTGACAAAGCACTGTTCTAAGTACTACAGATATAAGAAAAAATAACTACTAAGAGAATTACACAGGGAGCTTCAGGGCTGGAGAGAGACATGGTGGGGGGAGAGAGACACACACACACAGAGAATATAAATGAATTACAACTTGGGCATGGGGCACACCTTTAATAAGAGCATTTGAGAGGTAGGAGGAGGCAGATCTCTATGAATTTAAGGCCAGCCTGATCTACATAGCAAGTTCCAGGACAGCCAGAGCTAACTCTGTCTCAAAAAAATAAAGAGATAATTACAATTTGAAACATATTTCTATATACAAGTATAAGAACTAAACTGCCAAAGGAAATATTAGAACTAGTCATTAGTTATAAAAAAATTTACCTCATGAAATTTTCAGTGTGTAAAATAAACAACAAAAAAGGAAAAAAAATCCCAATTGGAAATTGTTTGAACAGATACAAAGTTACAAGTTTTCTGAAGATTATCTGCAAGTAAATATAATAAAACTTTAAAGAATTTTAATTTGTTCAAAGATACATGATTTACAAATATTTTTTGTAATTTGTTTTATGTAGTCTTTGTTAATTATACAAGCCAATTAAACACAGCAAAAGCAAGGGAAGTTTAAGAGTAAGTGTCTACACAAAGATAAAAGAAAGATCTCTAACACTGCACTTCAGGAATAAGAAAAAGGAACTTAAAGTTAGAAGAAGGAAGGAAATAAGAAAAGAAAAAAAAACAGTGAAACAAATTTTAAAAACAATGCAAAATATAACAAAGCTAAGAGCTGATTTTTGAACAGATACAAGATCAATTAGAGTAGATTGTTAGTATTAGAGAGTAATTCTGATAAGTATATATGTTTGTGTTCACATTGTTTGGGATCCTATGACTTCCTTCTGGATTCCTTCCTTCCTACTGAAATACATCTTTTAGTAGTCTCCGTGGGTTTTTTCCAAAGATATTCTCTCACTCTCAAAATTCCATCTGTAGGCGTTTTCCTCCAACACATTAAAGACACTACTGTACTGTTTTCTGGTGTGTATCGACGCAATTAGAAAGTGCATGGTCATCCAAGGTATCTTCCATCTGGCAATAGAAGACTTTTGTGTTCTTTTTAAGGCAGCAAAGTTTGTTTCTTGGCAATGGTGTTAGCATGTTTTTAATTTATCATGATGAAAATTTCCTGTATCTTTTCATCAGATGCTTCATGTCCCAGCTTTCTATTCCAGGCCACTCTAAGCACCAGGCATTCAAAACAACATTTGTCATTCCCTCCTGTTTCTATTAGCAGAACTCTGTTAACTACACAGCCTCTCAAGCTTGTTTCCACATCTCTCAGCCGCTCCTGCTTACAGCGACAAAGGTAAGACAACGGTTAGCACGGCAGGGCTGCGACAGTGAAGGGGTAAAAATGACAAGAGGCACCAGAGGCCACAGAGACATCAGCAATGCCCTGCGCACCCTGATGTGAGTAGTGACCAGCTATGGCGGTTTGCTTCTGACACTTAGTGTACACTTCAACTAAAAGTTGATTTTAAAACCTTTTAAAGCCATGTGCAGTGTCTCACGCTGTGATCCTAGCCCTTAAGAGGCTAAGGCAGGAAGACCACCCACTGAGAGTCTGAGGTTAGCTTAGGCTAGCTGTTGAATTCCACGCCAGCTAGGGCTACAGAGACAGGCATTATCTTAAAAAAAAAATACCTGAAATAAAATTACTTATTTATTTAAGCTTTTAAAACATGGTTTCTCTGGGTGGCCTTGGCTGTCCTTGACTCACTCTGTACAACAGAGTGGCCTGGAACTCACAGAGATCTATCTGCCTCTGCCTCCCCAAGTGCTGGGATTACAGGCATGCACCACTGTGTCAGGCTAATTGTTTTAAATTTTAAAATTACTATCGTTCTTGAAATGTAGCTTGCAGGTATATTTCCCTATTCTCTATCTCACCCCAAAGCCCCAACACACACACACATACACACATAGACACACTCTGACACACACACTCTCTCTGGCACACGGCAGCTGGTGTCACTGCACCAATTTAAGCCGTGTTAGTTTTAGCTGATTAGGACCTTTGTAGCATCTGTACACATGAAGCTCGGTGGAACAGACATCTTAGCATTGTTATTTTAACTCTTCCTGAAGAGTTTTGGGGATCTTGGGGACAAGCTGAGACAACAATGTGTTCTTCTCCTAGTTACGAACCCTACAGAAACTCACACACACTCTAACACACACGCACCTCCACTTCTGAAGTCACAGCAAAGCAAACACACCTCCAAACAATCAAATTATCAAGAAAACCAGTGACTACTTTGGTGTGTTCACACTGTAGACAGTAAGTTCCTTGGCTGTCAAACCTGTAGCTTTCACTTAACATGGACAAATATTAAAACTGCAATAATAGTTGTAGAAAACTGTAAACTTTAAGACAACCATTTTTAAAAGTCTCCTGAAGGTGAGAAGTGGATATCTTATTAATTATTTCATTCATAGTCCCTGACACCAAAATTATGTCAGATAAATGAAGCTTAACTAGGCACTATAATGATTTTTAATTGCATATGAAAACACATACATAAAAAACCTCAAATACAATCATTTTAAAATCTAATATTATCCAAATTTATTCCTACACTTTAGAATTCTAAAACACTTGATTTTTGAAACAATGAGAAAATGACATACTAGACTGGCAAAACAAACTAGGAGCCAAGAGGCATAAAATTGTTTTTAATCCATCCTTATCGCAAAGTAATCATGTTTGATAAGGAAATTTTACTATCCTTGTTTCTGTAATTAATAAACCTAAAATGTTCCTCTCAATTCCTAAAAGCCTGTGACTTTCATTCACTTAATGCATAACCTAATACTAAAGTTTTCATTTAAGTGCTGAAAGTTGACAAGGAAAAGAATGATTATGACTATTAAAAGAGAGAGTTCTTAGACATTTCATATAAAATTAAAACACGGACTAGACCTTTATAAGAAAAAGATTTGAAGGAGACATGGCTCAGGAGTTAAAGAGCTTGTTACTCTTCCAGACAGCCCAAGTTTGACTTCCACCTGCAGTGTCCGCTGCCTCGTGACTGCCTGTAAGTCCAGCTTCAAGGGACTTGATGCCCTCTTATGGCCTTCCCAGGCACCCATATTCTTGTCATTCTCTCTCTCACACACACAAACACACAAATATTAAAATAAAGAATGGGGGGAAAGAATTTAGTCAACCAAAAATACAGCATTATTTGCAGGGACAAAGGTATGAAAAACATAGTATGTCCTGGGACATCCAGGTCCCAAAACCGAGAATTAAAAGCTAGCTAAATGATTAGACTATGCTTTTCAAGTCTCCAGTTAGCTAGAAGTAGGCCACCTGAAAACACTATAGTAGAGATATAAAAAGCAGTTAGTATTTCTACACTAACTTGGCAATGTGTGTGTGTTGCAATCAGAAACACATGCCACTTTTAATCCAACAGTCCCTCTTCTGTTTCACAAACAAAATAACACATACACCAAAATACTATTTTGAATTATAAAACATTGAATGTGCTACTTGCTCAAGAAAATAAATAAGAGAGAATTTTTTAAAAGGACAAGCACAGGCAAGTGTTTGCTCTAAATGAATAAAAAGCACTGCAGTAACAGAATGTGGTATTATGTAATAATGTACATTGGGAATTTTCATATCTGTTTTTACACCAAATTCAGCCAGCCGGCTGTTTTTGTAATAAACCTTTACTGGAACACAGCATGGCATTTTATTTATGTGCTGCCGATGACTGCTTCTGTACTACAAAGGCACCACTGCCAACAATCTTAATAGTACAGTTTAAAAACTACCTGGACTTTTACAGAAAAATGTTGCCAACCAGTTTTAAGTCAGTGATTCTCACAGAGTGGTGGTCCCCAGATCAAAATCACTATCTTACCTAAAAACATGTAAAAAATGCACAGGACCACCTCCAGACCTACAGTGAGTACTGTACGTATTGTAGGAAGGCCTGGACGAAGAGTCAGTTCTACAGAAACTGGGAAGAGATGAGGCCCCACCTAAACTCTGCCTCCAGGAAGTAGACAAACCGAAGAAAGCCTCAGGGAGACTGTGAGAAAAGACTTAACCTGGAGTAAGGAAAAATGTTACTGAACACTACGAAAGGAGATGCTTCCTACATAATGCTGGCAAGGCTCCTCGACTGTAACAGAAAATACAAACGTAAGGCGAGTCAGCGCAGAAGGCTGAAGTTGTTCAGGGGCCTTTATTACTGAGATAAACTATTCCTGATCTATGGGATTGTGGGGAAATGTGGAGGGCTCAAAACTGTCTTTCTAGCCCACAAACTGTGATGAAAATAAGAAAGGCAGAGACCTGGTTGCCATGGCAGCAGGGAAGCAAAAGAGAAGTTGGCATCTCAGTATCTTCTGACTTCCACTTAGTCCATGACCTCCTGCCATCCAAAGCCTGGTAACCAAAAGCTTAAGGCAAAAGCCTCTGAGGGACATTCAAGACCCAAGTTAGAGAAGTAGTATAAAATAACAGTTTTCATTTAGGACACAAAGATTATTAAAAACACAGTAGTAAAAGACCCGTGAAGAATAAAATTAAAAGTATGAAATGACTAGAGTAACAGATACAGATGAGTAGTTATAATGTGAAAGAACCCAGCAGAAACTATACAGGTTATTAGAAGCACTGTGTTAAGCCATTAGGAACTGTTATTAGCTTTGAATCAAAAATTGTTATCAGAAAAGCTAATGCAACCAAATGAAGATGTTCCCAAACTATCTTCACTTGGGAATCCTGAAGTTAGCATTTCTTCCTGACATTTTAAGCCAAGGAAATACTCAAGTAGGTTCAAACAACTTAGCATTAATATTCTTAGGGTTTAGTGTTGGTTTGGGGTACAATTCCTCAGCCCTGGTATCTTCCTAAGCGTTGCCACATTGTCATTTCTTGTTCCGTATTAATTGCCATACAGTAAATAGCTGCCTTTCACACAGTAAGCTCTAAAAATACAGCTTTACAAAGACATGCCATTGTAAAAATGGATGAAACGTTCTAAATCCGAAACCACCTCACGTCCACGGTGAAGGCCTGAGCTCCCTGGTGCTCTAGCACCTGGCACACAGTTTGGGAAACACAACTATGTGAAGGAGCCTAAAAAGGAAAAACAGTGTCATGGAGGAGGAGCAGAGGAAACATCTTAGCACAGTTAACCACAAGGGGGCAGCACGTCGGCTCAGGAGTCAAACCCTTCCCACACAAAGGCTGTAAATACGCTAACATGTAGTTTGTCCATGGCTCCATGGCAAAAGCACCAGAAGCAGAACATCCATGCCCTGCCTAGCTGGGAACCTCTTTTGCCTGCCCAGCTATGAGAAGCTAAGACTTTCAAAAGCGGCCAAACCATTTCCTACTCTGCATTCATCCTATCAATCCTCACATAATCTTCTAAGGAAATGAATCGTAAGTAATACAGCTGTTAACTGGAAAGAACACCATTATTCTAACTTAAGTCTAAACACTCAGATCTAATGCCAAAGCCAATGCTCTTTCCTATTTTGCCAGAAAAGGATCCCATCTTTCAACAATAACCTATCCAGGTGAAGTAGAGAAAAATGTTTCTACATTCAATACACCTTCAAATCATAAAGAAAAAGACACTAAAAGAAACAAATGAAAAAGACTGGATGGTGGCACAGGCCTTTAATCCCAGCACTTGGGAGGCAGAGGCAGGAGATCTCCGAGTTGGAGGCCAGCGTGGTCTACGGAGCAAGTTCCACAATACTCCATAAAAGCAAAAAGAAACCTAAGTGCCTATCTAGCCAACACATACTGCAGCTTTCTTGTACAGGTAAATGCTAATGCCTGTATGTAGCACAACTGAGCACTGTCAAGAAAAGTCCTGGACACATCCAGTCCGCAGATGTGTGACTCAAGCAAATTCACATACAACCAAATGATCCTGACACTTGGAATGGTAAACAGGTGAAGGATTTGGAGAAAGAGGACCAAAACTTGATGATTCATTTTCAAATCCGCCGGGAACTGTGTCCGAATATTTTCAGTAAGCCAACAGCTCACTTGTACAAACCTATTATGAAACCAAAAGCAACCTCCGACTCCCTTATTCCCACTTCTGTTTTCCTTCTCCGCATTTCTCCTCCCCTCTGTGACTCACTCAGCTGCTCCTATCCTTTCATTCAGAGAAAAGGAGTTCCCCTGATTGATTAAGCACCACCGGAAAGCATTAGGCAGGTGAACACAGGAAGCTTCAGTGGAGCACCAGAAACCCAGCAGAAAAAAAACAACGCGTTCCCTCAACAGGTATTTCTTATTACCTGAAAATTAAGACTCGGGCTACCTAAAGAGAAACGGACGGTTTGTTTGTCTCTGCAAGACCAAACTGCAAAACCAACAATGAACGCTTCTTAAAAGGATCCAAGAGACACAATAAATACTACCCAATTACTCTCCCACAGCAACAGGAAAAGTTCAGCACTGCCATTTTCGCAGCAAGCAACAATTAGCCCTGCATCCAGCCTCGCAAGCAGGCACTGGCTCGCAGATCGCAGACACCCTCGCCTTTAACTGCTGCAACCAGACAGCCCTGAGCGCTAACTAATCCACCCACCTTCGCCGGAGGGGAAGGAAGGGCCTCTTCTGCTGGCGAGGAAAAACAGTTCACATCTTGTTCCCGTCGCCTGCTTCTGGGACCTAAAAACAGAAGCAGCAGTCACTACCTCAGAAACCCAAGGCAAATAGATGCTCTTTTTCCCCCCCTGCGCTGTCTAGATGTCTAGAACAATTTACAGAGGAGTAAGGGGGAGGGGGAGCCGGATTCTAAAGCACACGGGGATGCATGCATTTATCAACAGCCAGACACTCCTTCCTAGGCTGTCAGAAACCCGCAGGTTTTCTGGCTCTCAAGTTCCCCGCCAGTGGCAGGGGCTAAGTGGGGAGCAGGGAGAACCGCTACCCCCTCCCGCCCCATCCAACAAGCCAGGGACTGCACCCACCGGCTACACGGGTCGGGCCACTCAGGAGCGCCCCGAGGCGCGCAGGAGCTGCTCCTCCGCGTCGCGTCGGGCCGGCCGAGGTCTAGGGAGCCCCGGGGCCGAGCGTGGGGCCGAGCGTGGGGCCGAGTGTGGGGCCGAGCGGCCGCCAGGCTGGGCCCTCGGAGGAGGGGGAGGGAGCCCTCCCGCGCGGGCTCGGCCCGCACTCACATCCCGCAGCGGCGGACTCGGCAGCCGCCTGCAGCGGTCGCCCGTCCGGGCGCCACGGGAGCCGGGGCCGCGGCCGAGGCGGGGACGCCGCGCGAGCTCGCCCAGAGCCGGGGCCCGCCCAGCCTGTCAGCGCGGCGGGAGGCCGGCGGCGGCCGCGGCTGCTGCTGCCCGCTCTCTGCGCTTCCCTCGGCTTCCTGCAGCCACGCCACGCCCACCGCGCCCCGGGCCCCGCCCCGCCCTCCCGGGGCCGCACGCCGCCTCCGCTCGGCCCGCGACGCCAGCCCGGGTCGCCCCTGCGCGGCGGGCGGGCTCCGGCGCGGCGCTGCCTCGGGCGAGCGAGCGGCCTGGAGCGGCGGGCCCGGGCGCGGGCGAGCCAGTCCGGAGGTGGGCGGGGAAGGGGGCGGGGCGGAGGCCGGCGCGCCCCACTGCGCCTGCGCCGCCCGCGGGCCGAGCTCCTCCGGGTGGGCTGGGCCCCGGCGGAGGCCGCGGGCCGCGGTGGCGGGCTCCCGGGAAGCGGAGGCGCGCGTGGAGATTCCCGGGGCAGCCCCCGGGGCGTGAGCGCGCCAGGAGGAGGAGCGGGGCGGCCGCGGGCCGGCGCTGCCCCTGGGCGTGCATGCGGCCTCCGCTCGCCGAGGAGGCGGCTGGGAATGAGTCAGCCCGGCCGGGAAGGCCCCGCTGAGCCCGGGTGGACGGGATGGGCGGCCGCCGTCACCGCGGAGACTTTCCCGTCCGGATCCACCCGCGCCCTCTCTGCTTTCGCTTCCACGGGCCGCTCCCTGCCCTAAGCGCTCGACCCGGGAGACGTGACACCGTGGACCTGGCACTGAGAGCCGAGTGCCTGCCTTCAGTCCGCCAGTGCTTCTGCGGAGGGAGGGGGTGGAAGGAGAAGAAAGGGCTCGCAGGGTCCCAAAGAGCCGCGTTCATTCATTGGAAAATTTGCTCCCCCGGAGAGGAGACGGAGTCCGCCTCCGTTCTGCGCCCCGTGTTCTCATAGATGTAGGCTTTCAATCTGCACTGCGCTGGGGTTGTGATTGCCAGCGACGTGCGCGCGAACACACACGCACGCACACGGTGAAGCCTCTCGGGTGGGAGGGCACAGGGCGATTGTCTTTCAAAGTCTAGCTTACTTCGTGTAGCAGAGTGATTTTCAATTCCACCCATTTTCCTGGGAATGTCACAGTTTGTGTGTGTGTGTGTGTGTATGTACCATTTTTCCATTATCCGCCTACCTGTTGATGAACATGCAAGCTGGTTCTACGTCCAAGCTGTTATGAATAGTGCAGCGATAAATATGGATGTGCAAGTATTTCTGTTGTATGTGTCTAATCGTTGTACAGCTGAGTTCCATGGACTCGCTTTGAAGACCAGGCGGGCCTCAAACTCACAGAGATCCCCCTGCTTCTGTCACTGAGTGCTGGCTTTAAAGTCATGCGCCCGCTGTTAAATTATTTTTCAACAGTGTAAAAATTCTACTATTTAACTTTTATTTTTATTTTTATTAATTACAATTTATTCACTTTGTATCCCAGCTGTAGCCTCTCCCTCAGCCCCTCCCAATTCTACCCTTCCTCCCTCTTCCCCTATGCCCCTCCTCCAGTCCAATACTAGGGGGCGTCCTCCTCCCCTTCCATCTGACCCTAGCCTACCTGGTCTCATCAGGACTGGCTCATTGTCTTCCTCTGTGGCCTGATAAGACTGCTCCCCCCTCCCCCCTCAGGTAGAGGTGATCAAAGAGCCAGCCCATGAGTTCATGTCAGAGACAGTCCCTATTCCCATTACTAGGGAACCCACTTGGACACTGAGCTGCCATGGGCTACTTCTGTGCAGGGGTTCTAAGTTATCTCCATGAAAGGTCTTTGTTTGCAGTATCAATCTCACAAAAGACCTCTGTGCCCAGATTTTTTGGTTCTGTTGCTCTCCTTGTGGGGCTCCTGTCCCCTCCAGGTCTTTCCATCGCCCTATCTATTCATAAGATTCCCTGCACTCTGCAAAAAGTTTGGTAATGAGTCTCAGCATATGTTTTGATACCCTGCTGGGTAGAGTCTTTCAAAGGCCCTCTATGGTAGGCTCCTGTCCTGTTCCCTGTTTTCTGTTCCCTGTTCCCTGTCTTCCGATTTCTGTCTCATTTGCCTTTCTGAATGAAGATTGAGCATCTTACCCAGGGTCCTCCTTCTTGATTAACTTCTTTAGGTGTACAGATTTTAGTATGATTATCTTATATGTCTAATATTATTTTATCCATGTGCATATGTATGCCATATGTGTGCCAATGCCTAAAAAAAGATGAGGGCATTATATCCCCCCATCTGAAGGTAGAATTAAAGGCAGAATTGCCTGAGGTTTTTCTCTAGCTTTAAGTTTTAAAGAATATTGAAGATTTTTTTCTAAGCATGTTCATCGTGAAAATTTATAGTTTTCTTTTTTTCTTGTGCACTCTTCTGTTTTAGATATGAGTAATGCTTGTTTCATATAATAAATTTGGTGTTGTTGGTTTTTCTTTATAATTATGGAACAGTTTGAGAATATTTGAAATTGGCTTTTCTTGAAAGAATTGAGTAGTGAGTCCTTCCAGCCCTGAGTTTCACTTTGTCAGAGACCTATTTTCTGCATCAGTCTTGTTGCTTATTATAGATCTGAAGACGTTGGTATTTACTTCTGATTTAGTTTTACCGGGTTATATGTGTTTAAGAATTTATCCTTTTTTCTCTCTACATTTTCCAGTTCTTTGAATTTAAATGTACAAAGTATTTCTTAATGATCTTTTAGGTTTTACTGGAATCTAAAACATCCAATTTTTTTGTCTCTAATGTCATTAATTTGAGTATTTTCTCTCATTCTTTTGGTCAGTATGGCTATGGATTTGTCCATCTTGTTTGTTTTACCAGAGAAGCAACTCTTTGATGGGTTTCGTGTACTTTTTATTAGTCCCAATTTTATTAATTTCTGCTCAGATCTTTATTATTTCTTGCTCTCTGCTGCTTTGGGATTTGCCTTCTCTCTTCTATTTATGTATCTGCCATCACACTGATTTTTCTTTTTTACTGTAAACACCCACAGCCATAAACTCTCCTCTTAGAACTGCCTTAACTGTATCCCAAAGATACTAATAAGTTGTGTTATCATTTTTGCTTGATTTTAAGAATTTTTAAATTTTTCTTTCTGATTTCTTAAATGGCCTACTGACTCTTCATAAATACGATATTCAGCCTCAAGTATTTCTGCAATTTCTGTAGTTTCTTCTGCTGTTGACTTCTAGTTTCACTGCAGTATGATCTGGCAAGATACAATAAATTACTTTGATTTTCTTTTATTTATTAAGACTTGTTCTCTTGGGACTGGAGGGGTGGCTTAGTGGTTAAAAGCACTGGTTGCTCTTCTAGAGGACCCGGGTTCAATTCCCAGCACCCACATGGCAGCTCACATCTGTCTGTAACTCCAGTTCCAGGGTTTCTGACACACTCACACAGACATTAATGCAGGCAAAACACCAATGAACATAAAATAAAAATAAATTATTTTTTAAAAAGACTCAACTGGGTGTGGTAGCACACAACTTTAATCCCAGGGAGGCAGAGGCAGTGAGATCTCTGTGAGTTCCAGGCCAGCCTGGTCTACAAAGTGAGTCCAGGACAGCCAGGGCTGCACAGAGAAATCCTGTCTTGAAAAACCAAAGGGGGTGGGAGGAGACTTGCTCTCTGACCTAGAATGAGGTTTGTTTGAGAGGAGGATCCAAAAGCTGCTGGTGTAGACTCTACTATGACTGTTGGATTGAAACACACACACGTATGTATATATAAATCTTAAGTCATTTAATCTATAGTGCAGTTTTGTAGATTTGGGTGGGGGGGTTGTTTTTTGTTTTGTTTTCTATTTCTAGACAGGGTTTCTCTGTGTAGCCATGGCTTTCCTGGAACTCCCTGTGTAGACCAGGCTGGCCTCAAACTCAGAGATCTGCCTGCTTCTGCCTCCTGAATGCTGGGATTAAAGGTGTTCATCACCTACACTTCTATGCAAAGTCCATCATCAAGAGAAGCTGGAGCAGAAGCTCAAATAAGGAACCTAGAGACACTAACTGAACTAGATACCATGCAGCAAAGCTGCCCACCAGCTTGAAAGGCATGGCTTATTCAGCATGCTTTCTTATACAATCCAGAACCACCTGCCCAAGAGTACCACAACTGTATTGATCTAGGCCCTCCAAGGTCAATATTCAGTCGGGAGAATGATCCCACAGACTTCCCTTCAGGCCAGTCTGACGGAGGCACTCCCCACCGCCCGTTGGAGTTTCTTCTGCCCAGATGACTCTAGTTTATATAAAGTTGAGAAAACTAAGCTGCATGGTCTTCAACTTCTTTGATGTGTTACAGTTTTAAATAAATAATTGTTTAAAATAGATAGGTAATTTATGCCATTACTTTTTTGGGGAAAAAAGGTGTTCACCACCATGCCCAGCTTATAGTGCAGTTTAACTATGAGATTTCTTTATTAGTTTTTTTTTTCAAATAACCACTGTGAATATGGGCCACTGAAATCATCCCTCTTATTATGTCATGATTTATCTAAACTTTTATGTTCACTAGTGTTTGCTTTGTAGAATTGAGACACATTCAGTGTATATGTATTTATATTTGCTACACTTCTTGAGAAATATTTCCTTTATTGATATGTAGTGGGCCGTTCTTGATCTCATCTAAGTTTGGCTTGAACTCTACTTTATCAAACATCAGAAATACTAAGTCAGCTTGTTTTTAGTTTCCATTCATTTGCTTGGTTGACTCCCAACCTCTTACTCTGAGTCTGTGGGTGTCTTTTGATAGTTTTGTTTCTTGGGGACCTCAGATACTTGGATCTAGTTTTTTAGCCCATCCAGCAGTCTGCATCTCTTTATTGGTAATCTGAGATCATCTATAATAGGTTATTACTGGTTACTAAGAGACACGTTCATTAATTCTTGTAATTTTCTGTTGTGTTATTGCTAGTCCTGTTCTTCCTCTGCTCTTAGCATTAGTTGTTTGCTAGTTTGGTACCTTGAGCACGCTGGATTCCTATTTAGCTCTTTTTTATTCTATTCCTCTCTTTCCTGTACTCTCATGATTGAGACTTTCCACCCTCCTCAGTGTATAATATTCCTTGGAGGAATGTTTTTTTGTTTTTGTTTTTGTTTTGTTTCGTTTTAGCTTCACTGTGTTTTGCTTTGCTTTTCTGACTTGCTAGTCATAAACTTGGCCCATACTTGTCTTATATGTCTATTTCTCTGTCTTCCCTGGAGATAGCATCTTGGTATGCAGTTGTTTGCTTTCAGAGCTTGATATATACTGTCTCATTCTTTGCATCTGATGTTATTATGACATGTTTGTTTTTATAGATGACTTGGCATTATCCCTAAAACCTTTAGTATTATTTCTTTCCTTTCTATCCCTAAGCTCTTGACTACAACATATGACAAAATGGCTTTTCTCTGGTTATATTGACTTGGAATTCTGGAATTCCTCTTGTGTTTGGATGTTCATCTCTTTCTCTAGATTTTTGGGTGGAAGGGAAGTTATGTTATAGTGTTGCTGAATAGATTCTTTATATCTTTAGTTTTATATCTCATTTTCTTTTTCCATTCCACAAATTCTTGGGTTTAGAACATTGGTAATATCCCAGAGTTCTTGGGCATCATGTCATGCTCGTATTTTTCCTTATTGGTATTTGGATGTAGCATTTCCTTGACCTTGTCCTCCATTTTATCACTAATGTTCTATCTTCTGCTTACTTAAGTCCACTGACTATGCTTTCCATTTTGGTTTGTTTGTCTGTTTGTTTGGTTTTTTTTTTTTTTTGAAATTTTCATTTCCAATGCTTCTGTTTGGTTTTATCCAAATCCCTCTCCATTTCCTTGCTAATTTTTCTTCTATGTTGTTCAGTTTTCCATCCATATTGTTGATTTTCTCATCAGTTTTGCTGATCATTTTCTCTGTTTTGTGGATTTTCCTTTTCAGGTCCTAGTTGAATTCCTTTGCTTGTCTGTGGATTCTTTAATGTCATCCATTACTTTTGAAGTCTTTCAAAAACTTTATCTGACACTTTACCTACCTCAATATGTTTAAATTCAGTGGTTGAGGAATTAGTATATTTGGGAGGAGTACTATTACTTTAATTTTCTTATTTCTTATATTTCATTGTGATTTGCATGTCTGTTGGTTTGAATATTCCTGCTGATTTTATTTATGGGTCTTGTTCAGCAGCCTGTCTTGAAACCTCAATCCCCTAATACCATTTATAGAAGATTAAAAAACTGCTTTAATTCAAGGAATATCAAGTCATAGAAATAAGACACATGCTTAAAACTAATTAAAACTTACTAATATACCACCAGTGTCCACAAAGCAAAACAATTGCAATACAAATGTAGAGTGTATTGTGAACCTAAAAGTTATTTAGGGAAATTTTGCAAACAGTGAATTAATGAGATAATGGAAACAAAAGGAAAAAGGCAAACAAAAAGAAAAAAAACTGACACAAGATTAAATAAATAAAAGAAGAAGTATAGAAGAATGTTATGGAGGGGAAGAGAAAAGAGCACAACATCAGAAGAAAAAAAAACAAAAAAAGTTCAATATTAAACACATAATGAAATAGTTCAAAACCAAAACTTGGTAAATGTAAGAAAGTAATTAAAAATTAAGTGTGGATTCTTAAAAACTGTATGAGAAAGACAAAATACCACTAAATGTGTAGTAGGAAAAAAAAAGAACAGAAGGCAAGAAGAAGAAGAAAGAAAGAACTTTATAAAAAGTAAGAAAAAATATTTTTCAGTAATGGAAAAAAAATCCATAAACAGTATTAGCTGAATGCATGAAATTATTTTAAAAACAAAACCAAAATTTTTAGCAAAATAAATTTGAAATACTGCTGAAAATACAGTACAAGAAAAGGAGAGGTCACTACAAGACAGAGATGAATCAGCTTTTTTCTTAGTCCATGGAGACTCGAGACTGCCGGTTACATTCTTGAGAGGGGTCAGATACCTCTGTGGGTTCGTCACTCCTGCAGTGTTTGCTGTTGTCGCACTTGTATTGGGCAAGTGTCCAAGGTCTGCCAGAGTCATCCACGTCACAGCAGCTTCCCTTCTTGGCATGTCGGAGGCTTCTCCTGGCCATACCTGCCTTTGCAGTAGGAGGTCTGGACAGGGTCCGCCTCCTGAGACTTCGCAGATGGTACTCCCTTGGGCGGCCAGCGTTCCAGCAGAAGGTGTCTCGCATATGGGGAACGGGGGAAAAATCGCTGAGATGGGTACAAGCTAAAGACGGGTCTTTGTGCTTTCAAGACCTCTTAAGTATTGACCAGCCAGAGGGGTGCAGCTTGAGTTCCAAGTACCCCAGTGGGGCCTACGCTCTACCAGGATGTGGGCCAGGTAGGTGACTGCGGAAGCTGATGCACACACTGGCCTCCTTCCGTCTCTGGGCTATCAGACCCCAGCATTATTCTCGGTTTCATCAAAGGAAACCTCGTCTCTGAGGACAAGGCTGCCTTTCCTTATGTCCTTCACTCCCTGAACCAAACCTCCTGCTACCTTCACTCTTAGCTTCTGAGCATCCAATCTTCTCATTCTAGACAACGGCCGCAGAGGCAGCCTCATTCCCTCTCTAGAAGTTGTCTCTATACTCAAGCTTCCGGGGAAGCTCGGTGTTAAGCAATAGCTTCCTTCTCTGGATAGAACCTAGTCCCTGTCCCCCGAGTCACAGAATAAGTGTGTCTACTGCTGACCCATCTCCCAGAGGGTCACTGTTTCACCAAAGCCTACAACTGGACTTGAGGCTTCAGAGAGCAATGGGCTTACCCTAAGGGTAGGGCTTTACTCTAGGTCTACCCAGGTGACCTGGTTCACTTTTGGATGAGGCTTTTGTTCTCCTACTCCGACCAGGGATGACCACCTGGCTGGTGCTGTCTTGGTCTTTCTTTTCAGTAGCCTATACTACCTTTGCAGACTTTCAATCCTCTTCTGTTCTGCTTGGAGTAGCATCTAATTTCTTTTTCCTTATGCTAATTCCCCTCTTTTTATATAGCTCATGCAGACATCTTCTATTCCACAGGCTTACCATAACTCCCTACACTTTGATTTTTTTTAACATAAAAACAAACAAAACCATTTTATAGCTGGTCACAACATTACAAGCCTATAACCAGCTCAGGGGAGACTGAAGCAGACTAATCATGAATATGAGGATAGCCTGGACTTCATAGCAATTTTAAGGCAAGCCTCAAATAAACAGTAAGACCCTGTCTTGAAGAGAAAAAGAGAGAGACTTTAAAAGCCTATCATTGAAGGAGATAATCGCAGCCGCTTTGGTTTTTGTCTGCTTGCTTGCTGTGTGTTTTGCTGTGTTTATTCACGTTAGTTGGTTGTGTCTGTTGTGTGCTGATGCAGGAACTTACTATATAGCTGAAACTTGCTCTGCCTCCAGAGTGCGGAGCCTCGGGGCTGGGCTCCACAGCCAGAGGAACCATCTGTCATTCATAAGGGCAGCATACATCTCAAGGCAAAGAAAGATCGGAGAACATCTCTGGCTTGAAAACAGACTCATACAAAGGATCTCTCCTCAGATAGATCCAAAAAAGGAATTTTGTTTCTTTTCAAAACAGAGAAAACATGCTTTTCTAGGGGGCGGGGGGAGAAGTAGCAGCTATGGAAAGAGGCTAATTTATTTCAGGTCTAAGATTATGAATCAGGCAGACAGACAAGCAAACAATATTTCCTTACTTTAAATCGACCAAATAGTTCCTCCTCAGGACATCTTTATTCTGACATTGGTCCTCTTTACAGCCACAGAGGAAAATATGTCCTGATGAACAAAACTTTCTTTCCCTTGACTACAGCAGATGGTAGGTGAGAACCAAATAATTTCCCACTCTTTTATCTAAAAGTCTGTGAATTGTTTTAGGTAAGGGTAATTATTTGACAAAATTCACAGACTATAAAGGACAGCTTTGCTCTGCTTTCAACAACAACATTTTTTTTTGAAAGGTGATTTTACTACATGTACCAAGCTGGGCTTGAACTCATGAGCCCCCTGTGCCCTTGAGTAGCTGGGATCACAAATACCAGCGCCAACAACAACAGCAAAGTTGACTTAATGTGGCGAGAGCTGCCTGCTCAAAAATAGTATTTTTTTTTCCTTTTAAAAGCAATTCATTCAAAGAATCACTGTTAAACACAGAAATTCAGGCAGACAGTTCAGCATGTGTGGATGTAGCCACCGAGTCTGACCACCTGAGTTCAACCCTCTGAAGCTCAATGGTAGGAAGAAAGAACTGAATCCTGCAGCTTGCCCTCTGACCTCCGCATATCTCTTAGGGTACAGGGGGACACCACTCACATTTCTGCTCGTGTGTGTTTGTGTATGTGTGCTCACGCACATAAATAAGAAAATACGTATCTATGTGAATAAACGCAACAACATAAAAATAGAAAATCTCTTTGCTTAAGTGGTACTGGAGAGAGAACTGGCTTCTTAGACCTAGCTGCACATTCTTTCTCCAAAATCTGGTCTCTTTATCTAGATTAGCCAGCCTCTATTGCCTGTTCAGTTTCTGAGCCTCTCTGTTTCCCTTGATGGGACCATACTGGGCACCCGGCTCAAGCAAAACCCGAGGTTCCCTTCTGGGGAATTTGGAGTTGAGAGTCATAGACCATACATCCCTTTTCTGTTGGCCCACAGTGAGGTAACCCACACTCTGGCAACTACTGTGAGTGTGCTGTCTGGATTCTCATGCATGGAATTGCACAGGAGCTGACGGCCGGAGGAAGGGGAGCAGGGAAGGCAGACATAGAAGGATGCTAGCTCTGCGTCTCCAGAGCTCTTCAGTTCAGCTCCTCTTCCTTGTAATTCCTGAAAAACACTTATCTAATAGTGTGGCCTTTGGTTGCTTCATGACAATGCTCTCCTTTTTATGATGGTGTAAGAGAATGTTTAACTGAATCACCAGTGTTAAAGCAAATACCAGTTCGTCTTTAGACCTTTTTGGTCACTCCTCTTTCTGAAGTCTTGAAACGATGCCTCTTCATCTTCCCATCGTGAGAGTTGACAAATAGAAGCCTGGTGTGTTCCTCTTGGGAGAGGCAGCTGGTCTAAAGGAAACACTTTTCTAGGATGTTTACTTTACATTGATTCTTTTCTCGCTGGTCTATTCTGAGATCCACTACAGTGCACACACCTGAATTGGTTTTCCTGAAGGTTCTTTCTTAAAAAGAAAAAAAAGCCTTCATTATTCTGGCTTTTGTTGAAATTGTTATAATGCGCTTCTGTGAAGCGCTTTAAAGCCCTTTGACTCTGAGTCTTACAGTTACATGCTCACAGCTGTCATTCACAACAGATAAGCTTCAGCCGGTATGGAGAGAATTGGCTCTCCCAAGAAAATATGTTGAAGTCCTAACCAGCGAAGTTCCTGTGAATGTAAATATGGAAATACTTATTTGAAACTAGTGTCTCTGCAGATCCTAGTCAAGCAACAAATGAAAGCGCCAGGGAGGACCCTGCCACAGAATGACAGGAATTCTCAGGAACACAGGCTTTGTGAAATGAAGGTAGAAGTCAGCATGACACATCTGCCTGAAGAGTAGCCAGCTAACGGGTACCTGGGCACCATCAGAAACTGGAAGAATCAATAAAGGCATCCCCCCAGAGGCTTCACAGGAAACTTGACCCTTGCTGAGCCCTTGGAAACCCCAGCCTTCAAAATTATGAAATAATACATTTATGCTGATTTAAGCCATTCAATTTGTGGTACCTTCTAGGGCAGTCTAGTAAACTAATACACAATGCAGCACTTCTCAAGCTGAAGTCCAGACAAGCCTTGGGCCCTTACCCCCCTGTCTGACACACTAACCACTGCCTGAGAACTGAGAGAGCAATTTGTTGTTGGGAGGAGAGAGATCAGTTTGTTGCTGTTGCTTTCTTTTGAGTCCTGGTGTTTCTGTTTCCTTGTTGTCTGTCACCTTCACTTGTTACGGGACAATTGTAAAAGATGAAGCAGTCCTAAGGCAGACTTTGGCTGAGACTCCAAGTCTACAAGAATGTTGGTATCACCATGTGTCCCTCCCAGATGCCAAATCAGCATTTTCACGATGCACAGGAAGCTTGCTGGGAACCAACCACTTTACAGCAAAATCAGCTTTAGTGACAATGATGAGTGGAAAGCTTGTAAGACAACTATTGATCACTGAAACAGACATATTTTAAACCTCATGAAAACTTACATTGTATGGGTTCACATCTAATATAAAAGAATTTTAATATGTATTCACTGAGAAAACTGCCCTCCTCTGTTTTAAATTTTTTAAGTGAATGTTAATATACCACGTGTGGAAATTTCTAAACAGCTTGGAAAATAGTACACTGAGTGTAAATTTCTCTTTGCCTTCCCTAATCCCTCCTCACTTCCAAGAATCGATCACTGAATGCAATATAACCTTTCAAACTTGCTGGGCTGCGTTTTCATACACAGTTCCAACAGCTGTAGCTTTGCGTTCTGTAAGCAAAAGTGATAATCCTACTTAGTACTTTCTTTTCACTCCACACACTTTCATCTGGACAACTTTCATTTCAATCTGTATAGTCTGTCCTCATTTGCTTAAACTCTTTTTTTTCATTCTTATATACCATTTTTTATTATGAAACGTATAATAAAATGGCCTCCTCCAAAAAAGTGAATATTGCTTAAACTCCATAGTCTCCAGGAAACTGGTGGCTCATAATTCACTGAAAAGTCTACTTGTGGATATTTAGCTTTCTAATGTTTTACAATTGCAGAAATAAATTTGCTTAGTATTGTACATACATATCTAAGCACAAAAATGTTTTTGCAAAACACACACTTAAGCTCTCTGGACTAAAGGAAATATGCATTTAAAATTTACTGAGTATAGCCAGATTAATATTTAAAAATCCCATCAGGATTTATCAGTGTCCATTCATCTATAACCACATAACTCTAGATACTCTGAACTTTCAGTTTAAGATAATTTTAGTCCTAAATCAGAACCATTCTGGTACCGCAACAGATATCTATTAAGCACCTATTATGCGTGTAGAAAACACTCTGATAAAAATAAGGCATACTAGCAAAGAGCACACATGTTACGCCGGGCATTGTTCAAAGGATTTATATCTATATATAAAACAAGCGAAAACAGCTGTACTCTCCTCCTCATGCTCAGTCATTGGTTGTGAGGAGCCGGGCAGGGAGGGTGGGAGGAGGGAGAGAAGGCTGCCACAGGCCAAGCAGGGGTAACTGCAGGCAGTCACCACAGACTCACCGCAGCTTCTTTTGAGCAGAGAAACCCCACAGCTGGCAGAAAGTAAGAGAAGATGTTGTAAGGGTACAAAACCGACTGCTGATTCCTTTTATTAAATGCTGGCTGAACCACCCATCCCCAAGCACAGAGATCATCAACTGACAGAACGGGGGTGGGCGGTATGTAGAAAGGTTGACTTCAAAGATAAAAGTGGAGGCAGAGAGTTATCTAAGAAGAGTAGGAGGGGGAAAGGACCAGGGGCTGGTAGTTGATTACTAGGCAGAATTGAAAAACCCACCAGGCAGCAAAATTTGGCGTGAGGCTCAGCAAGCAGCACCGTTGTGGGTTTTCTTCACCCGCACTCAGCCAGCGCCACCACACAAAGCGCGGAATAACAAGTTCAGCTCAGTCAGGGCTGGAACTTCCCCAGGTGTGAAAGAGGAAGTGAAACCTGGGCCAAAAGTTGAGAGCGCACGCAAGTTAAAAATCTATGTCCAAAACGTTTGGGGATTGGAACTGTTGCAGATTTGAGAATATTTGCCTGGATATAATGGCGTTAGACACTATCTAAGACTAAGCGCGAAATTCACCTATGTTTTAACTGGGACATAATTTTAAGATTCCATCTATTTATTTGTGTGTAACGTTTATTAAAAAGTGGCATAAATTACAGGCTGAGAAATCAAACTGGAGCATCTGTGCTCACTAATCAGCATAGTGGTAATTCTACTACACTGAGGAGAGTCTGAAGACAGCCATTTCCTGGATCTAAATAAATAAATAAATAAATAAATAAATAAATAAATAAATAAATAAATAGAATTACATTAGGCTGTGGAATCAATTTTTTTTAATTTAGAAAAAAAAAAAAAGTAATGACATTCCGTGTTCTTCCTCTATTCCGTACTGCTTCCTATGTCTCAACCAGAAGCTCTCTGAATGGTGCATTTCTAGACAAGATCATGTGGTAGGTCAAAGAATTTGGAACACACTGAATAAGTTCTCACAATGCCTAGAACAATGAATGTTCCCTCAATCATAAATAATTATTGAGTTGAGCTGAGCTATTGCAAGCCCACATGGCAGCCCCAGCTGGAAGGACGTTCCTTTCACCTCACTCTTCTAGCCTGTGGAGGGCAAAAAAGAAAGCTCTTTCCTGACATCAATGACAGTAACGTGTGTGCACACAGATTATAACATGCAATGATGGAAATGGAAAATGCATTTTCACAGCATTTTATTCTTTATTTCGAAGGTACCAGCCGCATCATGAAGTAGCCAGTGCCTTGATAAAAATGATCCAAATGTCTGTCAAAACACTGTACTTTTTCAGAATAACAGTGATCTTTAAATTGGCCTAATGGAAACAGGAAAGTATTGACAAACATCCATTTAACATGGAAAAGACATCCTTAGACACTCTTGTGTACAACATAGTATTTCTGCAGAGATAACTACACATCTGTAGCAGAGACTTGCACACCTGCACAGCAGATTTGAAGATGCTGTCCTTCTAGTTGAAAGATTATCTCTAACACTAATGCATTGTTGGAATTTAGACTTCAGCATATCCCTTAAAGAGATGGGCTCTGGAGGCTGCTTTTTTGGTGGTGGTGGTGGTGATGGCGGTTTCTGGTGTTCTAGGTTTTGGGGTTTTTTTGTCTTGTTTCTTTTTCCTCCACAAAGCCTCTGGCAGTAGTTCTAGTTTTACTTCCCTTTTTTGGGGGGGGGGGAGATGGGCGGGGAT